>BSBM01000476.1:31625000-32849312 GCA_027924585.1 Larix kaempferi
AGATTGTATGCAAACGTTACGACCCTGGGAAGTTGATGTACTAACTTACCCAAACGGGGCCCACATGACTTTTGGCGCTTCATCTCCTAGGGTTAGGTTTTTGGATGTCTAGGATTTTTGACATTCCTGTTTATTGTAAAAGGCCTTGAGAGCCTCATTGTAACTATCTTCTTGCGAAATGAGCGCAGCCGTCACATCTCTTCTCAGAGATAAGCCGTCACCATTCCAGCAAGCTTGTTTTCCGTTTCATTTTACAGTTCTAGCTTATTTCCTTATTGAATAGAAAACTAGTTTTACTATATCTCTGTTATTTTGTGTTAAGCATCTGATAATAATCTGTATTCATTTCGTTCTGCTCATAAAATCCATATCAGTGGTATCAGAGCGGTCTGCTCCTTGTCGTCTTAATGCATGTCCCCAATGAGGTCAGGGTACAAAGAATTGGGTCTCGAGCTTGTTTCTCTTGAGGACAAAAGCTCTCGCACACCCAAGTGACCTCTCATGGTAGGAGAAAAGAAATATGACGGGACAGGAGATCCTATCAAAATGTTGCTTGAGGAAGCCCTCACGCAGCAGAGGAACAAGATGATGGATAATTTCACGCAAATCCTTTGGCGACTACCAACAAACGACAAATCTTCCTCGAGCGGAAGCGCCGCCCCCTTCAAGGTACAAATCAACTTCAATATCCCTATATTTGAAGGACAAATAGACGCAGATGCTGTAGATAAGTGGTTGAATCTACTAGAAGGGTATTTTTCTGTCCATAACTTTTCGAATAAAGAAAAGATTACTTTTGCGCTCCTCAAAGCCGTTCCCCATGTCAAAGATTGGTGGGAAACATTCTGCGAGCAAAAGGACACATAAGAAGCCTCATTATTTTCAGTCACAACCACCTAGGAATCCTTCAGGGATGCTATTAAGGAACAATACTACCCTCTTGGAAGTTATGACGACTTGTATACCAAATGGACCACACTACGACAAGAAAGAGACCAAGCAGTGCCAGAGTTCACAAATATCTTCCATACCTTGCGCACCATGCTGGGTATCAAAGATTCAAAGCGAAATCTGGTGCTCAAGTATCGCGATGGTTTGCATAGATACATCCAGACCGAAATGGAATTTCTGGACATCTCTTCCTTGGGCGCGACCTACCGATATGCCATCAAAATCGAGCAGAAGCTCAAACAAAAGACGCGGCAATTTGGGCCTGGGAACCCTTCACAGCAAAAGACAGGAAAGGGCGGCCCCAACCCACAGAATAAAGGACAGAGCAAAGATGGACAGTATCAGGACAACCAGTCCAAGCCGTAAGCAAAGAAGGACACCGAAAAAAAAAAAAAGATACCAGGAAGTGGTGCAACTTCCATAAGAGCCCTTGGCATAACACTGTTGATTGTCGCTCAAAGCAGTCGTTGGTGGCCGAAGTGAAAGCATCTGAATCAGATGCGGGTTCTGACTCTGAGTCCGAACCAGAAAGGGGAAGACGGATCATTGACACGGAACCCAGTGCCACCATTTCTACCACCAAGCTCCAGCCTGATGAACCAGACGAGCCAGAAGAAGGAGAACGCCTCTTCCATTCACAGATGTGGGTAAAAGGCACCCTGCTACACTTCATCATTGATAGCGGTAGCCAGAAGAATCTCATCTCAGCAAAGGTCTTCAAGCGCCTGGACCTGTCGACAACGCCGCACCCACAACCCTACACCATTGGATGGCTCCGCAAAGGAAGCGATCTCCGCGTCAGCCAACAGTGTCGACTGCCATACGGCATCAACCCCTTCAAGGACAAGGTATTGTGTGATGTTGCTCCTCTCGAAGTTTCAGATGTTCTTTTGGGCCAACCTTATTTATGGAAATGTCATGCTGTATATGAGTCTAGGCCTCGTAGTGTTATTATTTCTTTGAACAAGAAATTGTACAAGATACCCGAGGCAGTCCCTCCTAGTGCTATTTCCTTGATCTCTGCTAAGCAATGCAGAAAGGTCATCTCTCAGACTGAGAAATTTGTCTTCTTTGTGATTCGCTCTCAGAGTGAAAGAAAGATCGCAGCCACATCCCGGGCCTCCACGACCGATCTATCCACACAACAGAAGCAAGTGGATAAGGTCGTGGAAGGATACTCAGATATCTTCTCCTCTCCGACTGGGGTACCTCTGCACTGCCAGGTCAAGCATCCCATCGATCTAACCCCAGGCGCACCGCTACCCAATGGGCCAGTCTATCGCCGCTCTCTGTTGGAAAAAGAGGAGATCAAGAGGCAGATCCAAGAATTGCTCCACAAGGGGCACATCCGTCCCAGTTCATCACCTTGTGGGAGCCCAATTGTGCTGGTGCAGAAGAAAGATGGGACCTGGCGACTCTGCATTGATTACCGGGCCCTGAATAAAATCAAAGTCCGTAACCGGTACCCGATTCCCCAAATCGATGACCTCCTTGATCAGCTCACGGGGGGAGAATACTTCAGTAAGATTGATCTGCAGTCTGGCTACCACCAGGTCCTAATAGAATAGATATATGTATGGAAGACTGCCTTCAAGTCAAAAGAAGGTCTTTTTGAATGGCTGGTCATGCCTTTTGGTTTGAAAAATTCTCCAACAACTTTTATGAGGATGATGGACGATATCCTACGACCTTTCACCAAAAATTTTGTAGTGGTGTATCTGGATGACATCCTCATCTAAAGCAAGACTTGGGAAAAACACTTGAAGCATATTCAGCAGGTTCTGCACACCTTGCGGAAGCACAAACTATATGCAAACTTGGAAAAATGCTCCTTCGGCATGGACAGGGTCCATTACTTAGGCTACATCGTTGATCGACATGGTGTGCATGTGGATCCAGCCAAGATCAAGGTCATCCATGACTGGCTAGCCCCAACTACACTCACTGAACTTTGCAGCTTCTTGGGCCTCACCAATTTTTATCGCCGATTCGTGCTGGGATTCTCTCATATCGCATGGGCCCTCAGCCAAGTGACCAGGGGTGGTGGCAAGGAAAAATTTGTGTGGGGCCTGTCCCACCAACAAGCCTTCGATGACTTGAAGAATAGTTTGTGCTCATCACCGATACTCTCATTACCGAACCTGCAACATCCCTTTGAGATCGAGACAGATGCTTTAGATTATGCTATGGGCACCGTTCTCACTTAACACGGCCACCCTGTGGCATATCATAGTGAGACACTATCAGATGCTGTCTGCATGTACCCTACCTACGACAAAGAAATGTACTCCATTGTACAATCCTTCCGCCAGTGGAGACATTACATTCTTGGGAGGGAGACAGTCATCCACATTGATCACAAGCCACTACAGTTCATGCAGACCCAAGGAAAGTTGCAGAATGACCGCCATCAGAAGTGGTCAACATATTTACAACAGTTCCACCTCAACATCAAATATAAAACAGGGAGTATCAACCGAGTTGCTGACTGCCTCAGTCGACCTCCAGTCACGTCACTTACCACAGTGCTAGACTCTTGTGGCCACGAGACCTCTTGATGGTCCCACCTCTATGAGACAGACCCTAACTTCTCCGCCACCTATCAAATGTTGGGCACCAACTCAATGGTTGCTAATTTCCATCTTCAGGACGGGTTGTTGTGTCATATGGGCCATCTCTGCGTTCCATCAAGCGAGCATGCAAAGCTGATTTGGGAAGCTCACTACAGTCGGGTGGCAGGACACTTTGGTGTCGAAAAGACAGTGGCAGTGTTGCAGAAACATTTCTACTGGCCGAAACTTCGACAGGATGTCGACAAGTATATCAGGTCCTGCACCGCTTGCACTATTGCCAAACCAACCACTAAGAAACAGGGCCTATACACCCCTCTTCCTACTCCTAACATGCCATGGGAATCCATCTCAATGGACTACATGTTAGGCCTCCCGTCCACCAAGAGGGGAAACGACTTTTTTTTCATGGTTGTTGATCGCTTTTCCAAGATGGTGATTCTAGCCGCTTGCAAGAAGAACATCACAGCAAAAGCCACTACCAAGCTCTTCTTTGAACGAGTATGGGTACTTTTTGGGATCCCACAGACGATTATCTCAGACCATGACAGTCGGTTCCTCAGCTCATTCTGGTCAAGCCTCTGGTCACTACTGGATAACAAGCTCACCAAATCTACTACCTTCCACCCCCAGACAGATGGACAAACGGAGGTCATCAACCGGATGGTCGTACATATCCTGCGCATGTACAATTCAACACACCCCCGCACATGGGATGAGAGTCTCCCCTATGTCCAACACAGCTACAACCAAGCCCTGCATAGCTCAACTGGCCACAGCCCCTTTCAGGTGGGGTTGGGATTCCAACCATTGGGCCCCATGGATGTTGCACTTCCCCTTGCGACCACCTTGGCCGACTCGTCCCCAGAAGCTGACAAAGCCGCCCAGTTCATTGAACGGATCCAGGATATCCGCCAACAGGTTTAGGATATTCTACAAAAGTCTAATGCCAAGTACAAGCAACACCATGATCAACATCGGGTGCCACATAAGTTTCAGGTGGGTGACAAATTTTGGTTGCATTTGCAGAAAGAACGCCTTACAGGGCCCCATCGAAAGCTTCGCCCACTCCGTTATGGGTCGTACACCATCAGCAAGGCGGTGGGTGACAATGCTTTTGAGCTCAACATTCCCCCCTTCCTTGGTCTGCATCCAGTCTTCAACGTGGCTCTCCTTCGGCCATATTTCCCACCACTATTAGACACCTCAGAGATAGCAGAGAAGTTGACACCAACAGAGCTCAACCCTGACTGCCTACAACAAGCATCCAGTGATCATATTGCAGACACACAGATCAAGGGCACTCGACATCAAAGGATCCATCTTTATTGAGTTGTCAAAGCAGGGCAGCTCCTGCACCAACGCAAGTGGCTCACCCAAGGCCAAATTCAGCAGAAATTTCCTCATCTGATGGGGGAACTCAATGCAATGGAGACCATTTCTTCCTAAGGAGGGAGGATTGGTCCAGGTATATATTGGTGGCCACCCACCTTTCCAATTGGATCAAAACAGGTTTATGGCAATTTTGGTATTGTACTATTTTTAGCAGTTTTTCGGGTCCTGAACTTCCGGGGCCATTTTGAGGCCCTAAACGACCTTTTTTGGCAATTTGGGGTGTTCATTCAGCCCCATTTGAAAGTTGTAAATCTCGGATAGACCTTTCCAACGGGCCACTGTGCACCCCAAACGGAGATCATATGCAAAAGTTACGACCCTGGGAAGTTGATGTACTAACTTACCCAAATGGGGCCCACATGACTTTTGGCGCTTCATCTCCTAGGGTTAGGTTTTTGGATGTCTAGGGTTTTTGACATTCCTGTTTATTGTAAAAGGCCTTGAGAGCCTCATTGTAACTATCTTCTTGCAAAATGAGTGCAACCGTCACATCTCTTCTCAGAGATAAGCCGCCACCATTCCAACAAGCTTGTTTTCCGCTGCATTTTACAGTTCTAGCTTATTTCCTTATTGAATAGAAAACCAGTTTTACTGTATCTCTATTATTTTGTGTTAAGCATCTAATAATAATCTGTATTCATTTCGTTATGCTCATTAAATCCGGATCACTCATCCTCACAATGATTATGATGAGGAAGATGATGACGATGATGATGGTGATGATGATGAAGATGATGATGATGATCAGGATGATGTGCTACATATTTGTCATCATCTTCATCATCAACATCATCATCATAATCATCATCATCATTATCATCATCTCCATTAGTCATCATCATCATCACCATCTTCATCATCATCATCGTCGTCATCATCATCATCATCATCATCATCATCATCATCATCATGACGAAGATCATGATGATGATGATGATGATGATGGTGATGACAAGTATGATGAGGATGATGAAGATGACTATTATGATGACTATCATCATCATCATCATCATCTTCATCATCCTCATCATCATCCGCGTCCTGACGGTGATGATGATGATGATGATGAGGAAGTTGATGATGATGATCATGTTGATGATGATGATGAAGATGTTGATGATGTGCTGCATATTCCTCGTCATCTTCATCATCATAATCATCATCACCATCATTATCATCATCTTCATCATCATAATCATCATCACCATCATTATCATCATCTCAAATTATTCATCATCATCATCATACTCATATTCATCATCCACCACCACCACCACCACCATCATCATCATCATCATATCATCATGACTAATGATGAAGATGGTGATGATGATGACTAATGAAGATGATGACGATGAATATGATGATTTTGATGATGATCATCATATTCGTCATCATCATCATCATCTTCATCATTGTACTCATATCCATCATCATCCTCCTCCTCACAATGATGATGATGATGATGATGATGACGACGATGATGATGGTCATGTTGTTGATGATGATGAAGATGATGATGATGACGAGGATGATGTGCTGCATATTTTCCATCATCTTCATCATCAACGTCGTCATCATCATCATCATCATCATCTCCATTAGTCATCATCATCATCACCATCTTCATCATGATCGTCGTCATCATAATCATCATCATCCACATGATCGTCCTCACAATGATGATGATGACGATGATGATGAAGATGATGATGATGATCATGCCGTGGATCATGTTGTGGACGATGACGAAGATGATGATGATGTGCTACATATTCATCATCATCTTCATCAAAAACATCAACATCATCATCTCCATTAGTCATCATCATCATCATTATCACCATCTTCATCGTCATCATCACCATCTTCATCATCATCATGATCTTCATCGTCATCATCATCATCATCATCATGACGAAGATGATGATGATGATGATGATGATGATGATGATGACAATGATGAAGATGGTGATGATGATGATGTTGATGATGAAGGTGATGACGAATATGCTGCACATCATCCTCATCATCATGATCATCTTCATCATCATCATCACCATGATGATGATGATGATGATGATGAAGATGGCTATGACGAGTATGATGAGGATGATGACGATGACGATTATGATAATGAAGACAATGATCATCGTGACCATGATCATATGATGATGATGATGATGGAGACGATGATGACTAATGAAGATGATGATGACGAATATGATGATTTTCATGATGATGATCATAGTCGTCATCATCATCATTATCTTCATCATCGTACTCATCATCATCATCATCGTCATCATCATCATATCATCATCATCATCATCATCATTCTCGTCCTCACAATGATGATGATGATGATGATGATGATGACGATGATGAAGATGATGATGATGATGATGATGATGATGATATGATGATGAATATGATGATGAGGAGGAGGATGATGTGCTGCATATTCATCATCATCTTCATCATCAACATCATCATCATCATCATCATCTTCATCATCTTCATCATGATATTCATCATCATCATCATCATCAAATCATCATGATGAAGATGATGATGATGATGAGTATGATGGTGATGATGAGTATGATGAGGATGATGAAGACGCCTATTATGATTTCTATCATCATCATCATCATCATATGATTGTCATCTTCATCATCCTCATCATCATCCGCGTCCTCACAATGATGATGATGATGATGATGATCAGGAAGTTGATGATGATGATCATGTTGATGATGATGATGATGAATATGATGATGATGTGCTGCATATTCTTCCTCATATTCATCATCATCATCATCACCGTCACCTCCAAATTAGTCATCATCATCACCGTCATCTCCAAATTAGTCATCATCATCATCGTACTCATATTCATCATCATCCACCACCACCATCATCATCATATCATCACGACGAAGACGATGATGATGATGATGATGTGCTGCATATTCATCATCATCTCCAACAACAAATTCTTCATTGTCATCTTCATTTTCATCATCATAATCATCATCATCATGAAGATGATGATGACGATACGAAGATGATGACGAAGATGTCAATGATGGTGATGATTATGAGGAAGATGTTGATGACGAGTATGATGACGAAGACAGTGATGATTATGACCATGATCATATGATGACGATGAAGATGGTGATGATGGTGACTAATGAAGATGATGAAGACGAATATGATGATTTTTATGATGATCATATTCATCATCATCATCACCTTCATCATCATACTCATATTCATCATCATCATCATCATCATCATCGTCCTCCCAATGATGATGATGATGATGATGATGATGATGAAGAAGTTGTTGATGATGATCATGGTGTTGATGGTGATGAAGATGATGATTATCATCATCATTATCATCGTTGTATATATCATCACTTTATACAACATTAATATATCTACTACGTATTTAATTATTTTTGATGTAATACATATGTTTCTAATTGAAAATTAAATTAATATTTTGAAATCAAAATACATAAATTTGTAAATATACCCTTAAAGCCCTAAACACCTAGAAGCACTTAAATGCACTTAGGGATTATGGTTTATAAGAGGTCCTAAAGGCCTTTATGGGGGAGGGGCTCTTTATTGGGAGGGGCTCTATGCATAACCCGACACATTTATATATGTTGGGAAATAAATACAGTGAATGTTACTCACCAAACATTACAACGTTCAGCAAGGACGCGCACACACCAGATGCACGCACGTGCCTCTGGCGCGTGCACATCCCTGTTGAACATAAAATTTAGAAAATCACCCACGTTCTTTCTCCCACATTTTTTCCCTCATTCATCGCATTCTCTTCGTTGGTTTCACGCATAGTCCGACAAGCATTTACATGGTAGATTCAATTCATACACCATTTGGTGCTTCCTTCACCATTTGGATAAAATACACAACATTTGGGGCTCTATTTGGCTCTTTGTATTGATTACACACCTATTGGGCTCTATTTGGATCAATTGAGTGAATACACAACAGTTGGACTCTATTTGGCACCTTGGATTGAATTCTCATGCTCCTTGGACACACATGAAGTCTTCTTACATATTGTGGACACATCAAAAGAGCATTTGACATTTGAAGCAAAGAGCAATCATAATCCTTGAGGTATGGTGATAATTTCATCTTGTTAAATGTAATTTAGTCTTCATTCACTTGTTTGAATGGCATCTATTTTGGTTTTTCCTCATGAATTGTATGATAGATCTATTTTAGTCTTCTTAATCTTCAACATAGACAATAAAAACATCTTACCAAAAAAAAACTACAACATGCACCAAGCAATGCTTTCAACCTTTCATGAAGATGATAAAAAAAAATTACTTGCATCACCACCAATAACATTTCATAATCACATTCCTCCATCTAGTAGACAAACATTTGTTGAATTCCTCATGGTTTCACTACAACAACTCACAAAAACACCTAATCAATTGAAAACTCTTAGTCTGTTGGGGTTATTTTCCCTCATCCATACCATGAAAATGAAGTGATATGAGCTTCTCCCTTGTAGGGAATTTGCTCCCACTAACATTCCATACCACCATCCAATACCATCCTACTAAGTTCCTAGAGGTGATGTTGTAACTTTATATGTAGGGAATTCCCAATAGCTTTTAAGATTATATATGAAAACATTCTCACTATCTATGTTGTTGTACATAATCAATTGCTACATCGAGCTTTAATAATCATGCACATCGAGTTTTAATATCTTGTTTGTTGTTCATTCTTGCAGGGGTCATATTTTCGCTTTTCCAAAAAATGCATTGAATATGGGAAACACACATAATAATAAAAGAAAGTCTAAAAGGACCCATCTCCCCCCCGAAAAGATCCATGAGATAAGAGAAAATGCTAGGTTGTACATGAAAAACCGTAGAAATCAAAATGTTAGTGCCTTAGATCCATCAACAAGCAATGAAAAAATGGTTGAAGTCAATCACATCTTTCCTGATTTCGAGTATGAAGGGATTGATGTTGAACAAGTTCTTAACTGGAAACCACCCCAAGCAGAGCACCCACCTGGCAAAGACACTCCATTGCAGGACCAAATTGTGAACGAAGGGCCACAACAAACCATTGAAAAGACTCATACTTCCTTGCCGACTCCCTTGCCTCGACTATCAACCAGACGACAAAGAACTCCTAGACGTATTCATGTGGATGAAAGTTCATTTTCAGGACTTGAAGGTAAGATTCCCAAACGCACTATTGATTTCCATTGTAGCAAGATAATCAAAGATTTTTTTGAATCCAAAAGCGATGCAGCAAAATGTCAATTGTTTCTTGCTTTGTTAAAATCACATTCTCTAGCTGATGTTAGGAGAATTTTGGCCATAAAGGTAGTTATAAGTTCAGAGGCCAATAGTCATGTTGTTAGAAATCTACAATTTGCATTTATTTTGATTAGAGAAACTTATCATACAAAATATTTTACTACAACCCGTCGTGTACTATCAGAATCCATTATAGACAAATCCACAAGGCAACATCGCCTACTATCACACACATGTAAAATATTTAAAGTAGATAGAAAGACTCTTCAAAAGTATTATGCCATTAGAGAAAAACTTGAGATCCGAGGCCAATAGATTGTTGGGCCTTTGTTGGTAGGTTACCTCGTTCAGACATAAAGCTCATTGATGCTATTAAAGAACTAGTGCAAAATTTTTGGCATGATAACACTAGACCGTCATCGAATCAAAGAGATGTTTTAAAGTTGATAAAATGTGTTATGGGGGGTGAATTCCATGTCAAGCACTTACTTGACATGACACAAACAGAACTCTATGAGCAATTCAAGAATGAGCACACAGAATTGAACTTGGGCCAAAGGTCCTTCGAAAAATGCAAACCCTGGTATGTTAGAATTTGCATTGATCGCAATACATCTTGTTGTAGATACCAAGTAGAATTTGAGTACTATTATGATACATATACACATATATTTTGTGGTTTGCATACTAACATTATGCAGGATTTCCCTTCGTTACAACCACCAAATGCATCCAGAGAATTTATACATAGCATAATCTGTCGAAGGCCTGAAGGACAAAAATATTATAAAAGATCATGTTTATATGGGACATGTTCCATTTGCAGTGGATTTTCATTATTGAGCCATTGCATCCATACAACTATGGAGCACGAATTTGGGAGGATGTCAGTATAAATGCAGAACTTCTAGTACATAACATATCAAGTAGATAGTTCGAAGGAAAGCAAAAAAATTGCATTGGTGAAGTCACAGGTAATCTAAGTTTGCATGCTTTCATAATGTATATGTTGAATTTGTACATATATGTTCATATTGAAAATGTCACGTTGTATTAATGCCCTTGGTTTTGTGGCACCAGGTACAAATTTGCAAATTCATGAAAGAATTCTACGAAAAGACCGAGCATTATGTACAGCACGTCCATGTAGCACAATGGTAGGATGAACAGTACAGACAGTGCAGAGACACCTTTCCCAAGGGCATAATATTGTTGGTTGTGGACTTTGCAGAAAACTACACCCTACAGCCAGAAAATGAGATTCAAAGTCAATACTACCATTTAGACCAAGTTAGCATAATGGTCCATATCACGTATAGGCATGCACCAGAGAGCAGCAAAGACATGAGGATAATATTGAAAGAGACCAACTTCTACATCAGTGCCGACAGGTGCCACAACCTGCATTATGTGCAGCATTGCTTCAAAAATTTCTATGATCAGCTGAAGGAGAGAGGTATACAGATGGATCAGCATTGGATATGTTCAGATGGTTGTGCAAGCTAGTTAAAATATGCGCGTGTTTTCCAGTGGTTGAGTATTTTTGCACAAGACTTACGATGTGCTACATGTATTGAAATATTTTGAGACCGGGCATGGAAAGGGAGAGCACGACGGGGCTGGAGCATGTCTCAAAACTGTCGTACAAAGGGAGGAGATGAGGTGCATGGGAGGCCCTCATATTCGAAATGCCAAATCCACAGTTCGATGGTGAAAAGAAAAAATGTGAGATCGAACCACAGAGCAACACATACCAACAGGTAGAGGATATGTTGTCAGAAATTTTTGGAATGTAGTTTATATAGATCGATCGCATTCTTATAGTTTCAATACTGTGCAAGGCACTCGTGGATTTCATTCGGTTCAAAGCTCAAACAACCCCTTATTTGAAATATGGACGCGAAAACTTGATTGATTTTGTGGGTCTTGCAGCAGTTGTGAGTGGGATGAGTGCGAATCAATGGATTGGGTTGATAAATGGGATCATGTATCACTTGCAATGGACCCACGTGCAGTTGTTGAAACAATCTAGTTAGAGGAAGCCCAGTCCTTTATTTCGAATGAAAATGACCATATATCTGATCTTGTACAGCCATGTAAACATTTCTGCATGCATATCCCGTTTCCCTCCTTGTTTTTGTAATTATCCAAGTTATCAAACCACTACTTGTTGGAATATGACCTTAAAATGCATTTTTGCAAGACACATCTACGCAGTTGTCACCCCGATAGACAGTGCAATTGGGACGAATTATTGGTTGGCATGATGCATCCAGGGGAAGCAAACCCTCCTTGCATCATTAATGAATAGTGAAGGCATTACCTTTCCGACTGGATCGATGGTTATTCAGGGGGAATATCTTACAGTGGATGGAAAGGGACCAAAGAGAAATGGCCACACATACACAGATTATAGACCAGAGTCACGGGTGTATCACTTTACGCACTTGATCATGGGTGCAAACATCCAACTACAGACAATGTCAACGAAGTCATCAAACAATGTACGCTACTTACTACGTCATGCGGAGCATGAGAGGTTGTTCGAGACAATAAAAAATCGAGAGGATCCAAAAGGCCTAATTGACTGAGGTACATAGTATAGCCATGTGATGGTTTATTCATGCATGATTAATGTTATTCATATTAGATAGTTTATTTGATATCGTTATCTTATATCGTTTATTTGATGTCTGATTTATTATTAAGTTATGATTTTTAGCGATGTGATTGATTATTCATGCATGATTAACCCTAGAAGCACTAATATAACCCTACAAACATAATGTAGCCCTAGAAATGCTATAAAGCTAAACTAACCCTAGAAACACTAATCTAACCCTCAGAAACTAATATAGAATCCTAGAAACATAATGTAGCCCTAGAAATGCTAGAAAGCTAAACTAACCCTAGAAACACTAATCTAACCCTCAGAAACTAATCTAGAATCCTAGAAACCTAATGGATCCCTATTAACCTAATCTAGCCCTAGAATCCGTGACCCACCACACATACCCTCAATAGGGGGTATTTGGACTCCAAGTGGGATAGGATCACTATTAGAAGGGTTTGTCACGTCACACAAGTACACCACTAGAGAAATCAACTTATAGAATCCAAGTCTACATGTCTATCTTGGAATTTTGATCCTCAAACCCTAGGTCTTACCAAGATGCCCGCAACACCCAAATCTGGATATTGACCCCATTTTCTCTACCACTCTCTCCATTTGGAGCTTTAGGAATTGTTTCAATATTGGTCTAGTACTTGGATGAATATGAGTATCATTTGGGAGCTATGATTGAGTAGCACTAACATGTTCATCATTGTCACCCAATGGTTGCAAATGTCCTGAGGGAGGCTTTAGACCTACCTCACCCATGTTAATGCTTGCGTTTTTGGAGGTCCCTCATCACCATATCCATCATCATCTTCATCATCACCATCACCATCTCCATCATCATCACCATCATCATCACCATCCTCATCATCACTGTCATCTGTAGGTCCCTCATCACTGTGTCCATCATCATCACCATCTTCATAATCACCATCACCATCACCATCATCATCAACATCTTCATCATCATCATCACCACAAGTGCAAAACCCTAGTTTCCAAGATGGACATACAAGATGACACTGGGGCCACCAGATCGGAGGGGAGGGGCACCCCTAGCACAATCCCAGTGTCCTAAATCCAACGGAGTTGACGGTTTGTCGATCTGAGCCGTGGTCTTCATTCTATGGCTCGTTCCATCTCGCATCTAGAAGGCCTTCAGGGACACCTGCTGGAAACCTGTCGAGGGCATGGAACTCCAACTGTGCAACAAAAACGGGTTCCAAGGAGTCATGCAAGTGTGTCTATGCGGGTTCCGACCGGGAACGCTAGCCATAGGTGCTCGGTGGGTGATTTTCCAAAGTTGGGGCCCGTGTGCAAAAATTGCACACTCCCTCACTGAGCAAAACCCTAGTTTCCTAGATGGACATACAAGATGACACCGGGGCCACCAGAACGGAGCGTGTTAACACCTAAAAAGTGCTCATTACCTCATCTCCCTCACCACATGACTCATTTGCCTAATTTTTCCACCATCTTTGCCTCTAAAACATCAAAAAACCATTAAAAAGCCACCAAAAGGCCAAAAAACCCCTTTTCCCCCAAAAATAATTTAAATTTCCTCAAAAGATAGAAAAACCCTCTAAAAGGGCCCTAAATTCCCAAAAAATCAAATAAAAGGGAATAAAAAATATAAAAAAGAGGAAAAAGAGGGAAAAAGAGAGTAAAAACCCTAAACCATTGACCTAAACCATATGGTGGCAAAAACCATAGGTCAATACTTCACCACTAAAAACCTATAAATAGGTGATGGAGGCTTCCCATTTCATATCCACAATCTATCCTATCCTCACTCTACCAAAATCACTCTTGAAACCCTACCTCACCATTTGAGCTAGCTTCCCATTTGAGTGCCCCTTTTGGCCCATTATCCAAACACCTTGGAGAAGTAGAAGGAACCCATTGGAGCACCGAAGCACCCCTCCTGGACTACTGCAAGAGCTCCACCAACCTCAACATTTGAGGTAAATGTAACTTTGTTCTCATTTTTAATACAAAAGAAAAAATTCCCATTATATTATTGTCTTTTTATTTCTGTTGATGCACATGTTAGCTTAGTCTTTACCTTGTTTTACTGCACTGCTACTAAGGAGGCCCTTCTCCTTAGTAGGTGCTCATCTATATAAGCTAGGGTGAAAACCCTATCTATAGAGGGGAGGGGCACCCATAACACAATCCCAACATCCTGAATCCAAAGTCGACAGTTCATCGATCCAAGCCACGACCTTCATTCTATGGCTCGTTCCGTCTCACATCCAAAAGGCCTTTAGGGACACCTACTGGATACCTACCGGGGGCTTGGAACTCCAACCATGCAACAAAAATGGGTTCCAAGGAGTCATGCAAGTGTGTCTAGGTGGGTTCCGGTCAGGAACGCTAGCCACAGGTGCCCAGTGGATGATTTTCCAAAGTTGCCCCCTTGTGCAAAAATTGCACACTCCCTCACTGAGAAAAACCCTAGTTTCCAAGATGGACGTACAAGATGACACCGCGGCCACCAGACCAGAGGGGAGGGGCACCCCTAACATAATCCCAACATCCTGAATCCAATAGAGTCGACAGTTCGTTGATCCAAGCCATGGTCTTCATTCTATGGCTCGTTCCGTCTTGCATCTAGAAGGCCTTCAAGGACACCTGTTGGATACCTGTCGGGGGCATGGAACTCCAAACGTGCAACAAAAACAGGTTCCGGGGAGTCATGCAAGTGTTTCTAGGTATCTTCTAGCTAGGAACGCTAGCCACAGGTGCCCAGTGGATGATTTTCCAAAGTTGGCCCCTGTGTGTAAGAATTGCACACTCCCTCACTGACCAAAACCCTAGTTTCCAAGATGGACGTACAAGATGACACCAGGGCCACCGGACCGGAGGGGAGGGGCACCCTTAGCACAATCCCAACATCTTGAATCCAATGGAGTTGACGATTCATCAATCCAAGCCATGGTATTCATTCTATGGCTCGTTCCGTCTCGCATCCAGAAGGCCTTCAGGGACACCAGCTAGATACCTGCCGGGGGCATGGAACACCAACTGTGCAACAAAACCGGGTTACGGGGAGTCATGCAAGTGTGTCTAGGCGGGTTCCAGCTGGGAACGCTAGCCACAGTGTTAAGTTTATAATAATTTGACTAGCAAGATCACTGAAAGAAACACAATTACAAGATAGACAAGGATTTACCCTGGGAAACCCTCATGGGGTAGAAAACCCAACAAAGCTTTCCTCAATATAGATGATCAACCAATACACGATGTAGAAACCAAAGAAGAGATCCTCCTCCTCTTCTTATGCAGACCTCTCTCTCACTTTTGCGCTACTTTCCAAGTGATGAATGAATGAGATAAGTGAGGAACATCCTCCTCTACTTATACTTGTTTTCGAACTGACTTTTTTACCCTATGGGGCCGATCTATCCTAAGAGAGTCTAATAACCCCTAATAAATTAACTCAAGGATGACCCCCACATGGGAGATCTAATAAACCTAGTTACCACAATCCATCGGAGGAATGAAAATATCTGGATATACAATAGGGTCACCTCGGAGGAAGGGAAGATCCCCGAAATAATAAAGTACAAATATAATATTCTTAGAAGTTACAATATTTCAACACTCCCCCTTAATGAGAAGGATATTATAACAACATCTGCAAGAGCAAGGAGTCATCAAATACATAGTACATGATACATCTATAAATCATTGGAAGCTTTCTTTGTACATCATCATCAGTAACTCAGACAGTCACTGGAACATAAAAAATACTAGAATATCAGCAGCGTCAGTATTGAGTCTTCATCTTCTGCAACATCCGAACAGCTACGGCATCATCATCATACAATCATCAGCATCGTCATCACACAATCATCAACATCGTCATCACATGATCATCAACATCTGGATCATCTTGATCTATAGTGTCTATATCATCGTAGCATACTCTACAATACACACAATCCAATTACAAGATGATCAATCCTGCTCACATTAGGACATAGGTCCATGGATGATACAATCCAGATCAAGTTCCAAGATGATCAATCCTTATCACTTTAGGACATTATTCCAAGGATGATGCAATCCTATCACGGACATTTTGAACCAAATGTCCAGGGACTATGCAATCCTATCATCAATTCTCAGAGACAAATGTCTATGGATCAATTCTGGGAATGAAGTTCGGGGAAGATACAATCCCCACTCATCCGCAAAGGACCCATTCTTGGAGACATCTGTCTCGGATCAATTTTGGGACCGAAGTCCAGGGAAGATACAATTCCCACTCATCCGCTAAGGACCCATTCTCGGAGACATCTGTCTATGGATCAATTCTGGAACCAAAGTCTGGGGAAGATACAATCCCCACTCGTTCGCTAAGGACCCATTCTCGGAGACATCTGTCTACAGATCAATTTTGGGACCAAAGTGTGGGGAAGATACAACCCCTACTCATCCACTAAGGACCCATTCTCAGAACCATCTGTCTATGGATCAATTCTAGGACTGAAGTCTGGGGAAGATACAATCCCAACTTGTCCACTAAGGACTTCATTCTCGGAGACATCTGTCTACGGATCAATTCTGGGACCGAAGTCCGGGGAAGATACAATCCCCACCTGTCCACTAAGGACTTCATTCTCGGAGACATCTTTCTACAGATCAATTCTAGGACCGAATTCTAGGGAAGATACAATCCCCACCTCTCCACTAGGGACCATTCATCGACCTTACTGTCAGCATCACAAATATAGGTATCCACATCATCGACCTCACTATTGACGCAGGCAATCTCATCTTCAGTGACCACATCACTCCCCCTTTCGAGGGGGGTCCTTCTGAACTACACCAAGTTTGTCTCAGAAATACTCAAACTTTACTCAAGACAGAGGTTTGGTCAATATATCAGCAACTTGTTTGTCAGTGCTCACATACTCGAACTTGATAGCTCCTTTCTGCACCATATCCCATATACAGAAATATCGGATCTCTATGTGCTTTGACTTATCATGGAACACTGGATTCTCTGTCATCTTGATACAACTCTTGTTGTCACATAGGATCACAGTGGGTTCCATCTCTAAGTCAAATAGTCCTGATAACAGTTTTCAAAGCCATACTAGTTCACAACTAGCAGAGCAAGCAGCTATATATTCTGCTTCAGCTGTACTGAGAGCCACACTAGACTGCTTCCTGCTAAAACACGAGATCATGGCAGATCCAAGACAATAACATCCACCTGATGTACTCTTCCTATCTGAGACACTTGTTTCCCAGTCAACATCTGTGTAGCCATGTAGTCTGAAGTCATGATCTCCAAGATAATATAGACCAAAATCTATCGTACCCTTTAGGTACCTCATCACATGCTTTGCAGCTATTAAGTGAACTCGTCTAGGTTCCACTAGATACTGGCTTAAGGCATTCACAGCAAAGCATATGTCTGGTCTAGTATTTTTCAAATACATTAATGACCCAATAACCTGTCTGTACAGAGTAATATCCACTAACTCTGATAAGTCATCAACCAATAGCTTCAAGTTGGAATCCATGGGAGTGGCCATAGCTTTGCATTCCAACATGTCAAATCTCTTCAGGATTTCCACTGCATATTTTCCCTGGTTGAGAAAGATTCCTTTTGGGTCTTTCCATACTTCCAGACCTAAGAAGTAGTGCATCAATCTGAGATCTTTCATCTCAAATTCTGAAGAGAGCTTCTCCTTGCACTCGATAATCTATTTCTAATTTCCGGTCAGAAATAGATCATTTACATACAACAATAATATGATAGGTTCATCATCCATAACTTCGAGATAAATATTAGGATCAACTTTACTCTTGTTAAAGCCCATGCTTGTCAAGAAACTGTCAATTCTTCCGTACCAAGCTCTGGGAGCTTTCTTCAATGCATACAAAGCCTTCTTCAGTTTGCATACATGTGTTCTTCCATCTTCAACCTCAAATCCTTGTGATTGTTCTATGTACCTTATTCCTCAATCACACCATTCAGAAAAGATGTCTTAACATCCATCTGGTGTAATTTCCACTTCATCATAGATGCAAGTCCCATGATGGTTCTAATGGAAGTGTACCTTGCAACTGGTGCAAATGTTTCTTCATAGTCAATTCCCTATTTCTGAGAGAATCCTCTGGCTACAAATATTGCCTTATATTTTTCAATGCTACCATCCGTAGCATGCTTTATCTTGTATATACATTTGGAGGATACCACACTCTTGTCTTTTGGTTTGGGAACTATATCCCAAACATCATTCTTCATTATTGACTGGTATTCTTCCATCATTGCTTCTACCCACTCTTTCTTATGAACTTCCTCTCCATAGCTAGTAGGTTCTTGATCCACAAGATCACATATCAAAGCCACATAGTTGGATAATATCTTTGGTTTCTTGCTCACTCTAGTGGAGCCTTCAGGAGCCCCATACTTTTCAGCTCCTAGTATAATGTATCTGGCCCATGCTGGCCTTATTTTTCTTGAAATGTTTGTAATGGGGGGTTCTTGTGGTTCCATCATGTCATGGTCTTCAGGTGTTGTCTCTTCAAGGGTGGGTGTAGCTTCTGTAATTCTGGAAGGTGCATCTTCTTCATATACTTCTTCATACTGGCACTTCCTAGATCTTTTGAGAGTTTCTTCTTCATCAAATGTCACATCCCTACTTATTTCCATATGATGAAAAATTGGGATGTAAATTCTGAATGCTTTGGATGATTCACAATATCCAACAAATATTCCCTTCTTCCCAGAAGGATCTAACTTGGTCCTCTTTTCTTTTGGAATGTGAATATAGACTGGACATCCAAATATCTTGAGATGACTTACCTCAGGCTTCTTTCCCGTGAACACTTCTTCTGGAGTCTTGAAATCAAGAGCACTATGGGATAGTCTATTTTGTACATAGACTGCTATCCTAGCTGCTTCAGCCCATAGATACATGGGTAGGTTTTGATCATGTATAATTGGATTTAGAACTTCCATGATGGTTCTATTCTTTCTTTCTGCAACCCCATTTTGTTGGGGATTTTAGGGATTGGTTAGCTCCCTCTTGATTCCAGCTTTCTTAAAAAAATATTCAAAATCCTTTGAAGTATATTCTTCGCCATTATCTATTCTGAGTATTTTGATTTTCGTTTTTGAATGATTCTCTATCAATGCTTTGAACTCTTTAAACTTTCCAAAGACTTCATTCTTTCCTTTTAGAAAGTATATCCAAGTCTTCCTTGAATACTCATCAATGAATGTGAGATAGTATTCATATCCACTCAAAGATGTGGAGGGCATTGGTCCACATACATCTGAATGTATTAACTCCAAGGTACTCTCAGTCTCTGTTTCACTCTTTGGAAATGGGTTCTTGATATTCTTCCCTTTTGCACATCCTTTGCATGTGCCATCATGATCAACCTTTAAGTCTGGTAGTCCTATAACTACCTTGCTCACATGAGGTAGGGCTTTGTAGTTAATGTGAGCAAGCCTTCTATCCCATAGCTCACTTGGTCTAGTGGCTTCATGAACAAGGGCAGCTTCTAAATGGCCCTTCAGTTTGTATAGACCTCCTTCCTCTTCACCAATAACAATTGCATCCTCAAATGATTTTCCTTTAGGCCACATAAGTACTTGGCCATCTATGAATGCAACTCTAAAGCCTTTCTTATCTAATGCTGAAATAGAAAGCAGGTTCTTCTTCAAACTTGGTACATATAAAATTTCTTTCATCTTCAATGGTGTTCCAGAATCAAGCTTGTAGCTTGCTTCAACAATTCCCTTGATGGGATATTGATAATCATCTCCTAGAGATACCTTTTGTGGAGAGGTCTTTTCTTCAAGTCTTGAGAGAGTTTTATTTTGACCTGTCATGTGCTTTGAAGGAGCCATGTATCTTCTCAAGGTGTCACAGACCCAGAGAGTGCAGAGAATAGAACATATTCTTCCGCATCTTCTTTATCTACTTTAGTTCTTTTCTTTTGAGGCCTTTCCTCTTCTTCTTCTTCACTATCATCTTCTGCCATATGTGCATGATGTATTCTATGAATAAACTTCTTCTTCTTTGTTTGTGAAGTACAATTTCTGGAAAAATGTCCTAGTTTGAGACAATTGAAACATTGAACTATGGAGAGGTCTCTTTCTAAGTTTTCTCCTCCTCTCCTTTTAAATCTGTGGGGAGGTTGAGACTCCTTGTGTTCATCTTTCTTGAAGTGACCCTTTCTTCTTCTTTTGGTGTGAGTAGCCAAGGCTTGGTCATCCTCCTTGAGAAGAGCTTCTCTATTGGCTACCCTAGCTTCTTCTTGAATGGAATCCTCCCATACCACATCAAACTTCATGCTTTCTTTTTTGGCACACATAGTTTGGATGAAGGACTCCCAAGGTCTAGTGAGACCATTTAGAGCAGTCATGACTAGTTCATCTTCATCAAGGGTATCTCCAATTGTTAGGAACCCATGTCTTTACTTTGTTAGTATATTGTTGTTGGACACATATGCTTTGTAATCTATCCCGTAGTATTTGTTGATCAATAGTTTGTGTTATTGTTGTTGGCGCATATGCTTTGTAAGTTGCCCGTAGTATTGTTGATCCATAGTTTGTAGTGGCCCATGGTTTTGACCCATAGTATTGGCGCCTAGACTTAGTATATAAGTGTGTGTTGAGACCTATGAAGGAACTGTGAAGTTATTTGTATTGAGCTTGCTCAAAGGGGGTTTCCCCCTCAAAGTGGCCTGTGATCAATATAAAAGTGATTATGATTTCTGTCATTTCTACTATTTCGTGTATTCTTATTAATTAATTGTTGTAGGTGCTTCACATCTAGTATCAGAGCACTTTCTTGGGCTCGCTGGGTGAAATTTCTGCCAATTTTTTTTTGCATCTGTTGCAGATTTGGATTTGGGAATAATCCCTATCCGCTTAACTGTGGGAAGTACTTGGGCATAAGCCCTAAAAATCATTGTGAGGAGTACCACAGGAACCTCGAAGTAGCTGGCCCATTGAGAGGACCTGCCAGCAAAAAGGGCAACGACCCCTACCTGATTGACTAGTTCCCACCCGTGAGGTAAACCAAGAACTGTCGTTTGTAGCAAAGCGGTTATTAGTTTTACCTGAGCCGTGGAGTGAGGGGTACTTCCCCAATACGCAAGCCATCAGACAGCATTGGTGGCCGAGTGAAACCCCTAAACTGTTAGGAAGCCGCACATACCTGGGGTCCATATCTATTTTTAGCTGAACTATTGTCGATCACTGTTGCACCGTTTCAGATCCAGCCATTCATATCCATTCTGAAAGTCGTTCCAGATCTAGCCATTTTCAATCCATTCGACGCCATTTCAGATCCCTTTGTTTCCACTCACTTCCGGGCCGTTGCAGATCTATCTGTTTCAGATCCCTTTAAAGCCGTAGCCGCTCCAGTCTGGAAAAAAAAAAATTAGTTTTTTCTCCATATCTCCCATGTTTTCACTCTGTTTCCCTTGAAATTTTTGGGGAACCCCTGTCATCCCATTCTGCATATTTCATTCTTGAGGACCGTATCCCCAATTCCACTTCCCAAATCCTGAAATCCCACATTTGTCTATTTTTAGGGTTTGCCATAACTTCCTCAGATTTCACCCAATCACCTTCAAATTTTACCACAGAGTTCCTTTCCGAATCTTGCTTCTTTGTCCCCCTCTACCAAATTTTCCCATTCTTTCACCCCGCTTCTGAAATCCTCATTTTTTGCTTCCCTGTCTATTCGACAGTGTCCACAACCTAGTCAAACCCCAATTACCCTTCAGATTTTTTCCCAAATCTAGATTTTCCTTTACTGAAGCAATTTCTACTTTTGTTTTCTACCCAGTAAACCTAAAAAAAAAATCCTGGTTATGGTTGCCACCCACGCAGGAGCAAAAACCATGGAAGAAGCACTTGCAGCCATCCAAGCCAAACTCCAGGATTTGGATGAAAAATTTCTCGGCCTCCATCTTGAACATTCAGCTATGAACAACAAATGGCAGTCTGATTCTTCATCAGATAATGGGTTCTCTTCTTCCAGCAATTTCCGTGGTCCGAAGCTTGATTTTCCTTGCTTCAATGGTACTAATCCAACTGGATGGATCTATCGTGTAGAACAATATTTTAGTCTACATAATACTTTTGATGTCTACAAAGTTCCGCTTGCATCCTTTCATTTGGAATAGGAAGCTCTTCAATGGTACCGTTGGTACATCAAGGCTCATGAAAAGCCAAAATGGCCAGACTTTTTCTAGATCCTTTTGCAACGATTTGGTCCTAGTGTTTTTGATGACTTCACAGGAGCCCTCACTAAACTTGTCCAAATTGGCATTGTGAGAGAGTATCAAACCAAATTTGAGAAACTAGCCAACCACACTGAAGGATTGTCTGATGACTTTTACCGGAGTTGTTTTATTAGTGGTCTAAAGGATGCCATCCGCTCTGAGGTCAAAATGCTCTGTCCCAACACAATGATGGAAGCCCTAGGGTTGGCTAAGTTGACAGAAGAAAAGATTGCAGCCCAACAGTGCTCCAAGCCCACTTTTGTTCCCTTCCAAAATATGGGTTCTCAACGACCACCCATACCGCAGGCTCCTCATCCAACTCCTATTAAGCGTTTGTCTGAAACAGAGATGCAAGCACGTAGAGAAAAGGGGATTTTCTATAATTGTGATGAGAAATTCGCTCAGAGACATAGATGTGTTCAGCAAAAGCTCTATCTCTTAGATGTGGATTCTCCGCCTGCCTCTGAAATTGGTGACAAAGATCCAGAAATAATGGATGCTCAGGTCAACATTCAGGAACCGCCTATTGACCCTCCGTCTCAGGATGACCAGCCAGAGATATCTCTCCATGCTTTAGCTGGAATCACCACCCCCCAAACAATGCAGTTAAGGGGTTACTTCAAGAAGCTTCATCTTACAATACTCATTGATTCTAGTAGCACTCATAATTTCATTAACCCTCGGATCACCAAACAAGTTGATTGTTTTATCCATCCTTGCTCCAACTTTGAAGTCATGGTTTCCAATGGGGGCACCTTACCTTGCAACGGGAAGTGTCGAAATGTGTGTATCTCTATGGGAGATTATACCTTGCGCTCTTACATGTTTTCCTTGACCTTAGGCAGATGTGATGTGGTTTTGGGCGCTCAATGGCTATGCACACTTGGCCCTATCTTATGGGATTTTGCTAAACTTTGGATACAGTTTTCCCTCAATGGACAAAAACACACATTGACAGGATTACAACCAGGGTCTCTCAGCATCATCAGTTCACATCGCATGGAAAAAATCCTCAAGAAGAATTCACATGGTGTCATCGCTCAGATCCATTCCATTCAGATGCAACCATCAGCGGTCTCCACTACTCCTTTGGATCTACAACAAATTCTGGATCGATATACAGGTGTCTTTGCTGAACTAGTGGGATTTCCACCTTCAAGGCTAGAATACCATCGTATTCAGCTCCTTCCTAGCAGCGTTCCTCCCAACATCAGGCCCTATCGCTACCCACTTCACCAAAAAATGGAGATTGAAATGCTCATTCAGGGCTTATTGAAGCAAGGTATTATTCGCCCAAGCACTAGTTCCTTTTCTTCTCCAGTTCTTCTTGTCCACAAAAAAGATGGGTCATGGCACCTCTACATTGACTTCTGAGCACTTAATCACCTCACCATCAAGGATAAGTTTCCAATTCCTGTTGTTGATGAGCTTCTTGATGAGCTTCATGGGGCTCATTTTTTCTCCAAGTTGGATCTTCATTCTAGGTATCATCAAATTCGTGTTCATGAGGATGATATCCCTCAAATAGATTTCCACACACATGATGGCCATTATGAGTTTTTGGTCATGCCCTTTGGCCTCACTAATGCTCCTTCCACATTCTAGGCCTTAATGAATAAAATATTTCGGCCCTACTTGTGAAAATTCATTCTGGTTTTCTTCGATGATATCCTCATCTACAGTAAAACATGGGATGAACATCTCCAGCATCTGGATCTTGTCATGAAACGTTTCTCTGAACATCATCTCCATGCCAAGAAGTCTAAATGTGTTTTTGGATAGAAGGAAGTTGAGTATCTCGGGCACATTATCTCAGCACAAGGGGTTCGCGTGGATCCTGCCAAAATCGATTCCATGAACAATTGGCCGCATCCTCAGGCACTCAAGAGCCTTCGTGGTTTTTTGGGGTTGACTGGCTACTATCGCAAGTTTGTCAAGGATTATGGGAAGATTACAGCTCCATTAACTGCTCTATTGAAAAAGGATGCTTTTACATGGACACATGCTGATCAGTGTGTATTTGACAAACTAAAACAAGCTATGTGTACTACACCTGTTCTAGCTATGCCCGATTTTTCTAAGCCCTTCACTATTGAAAGTGATGCTTGCGGCAATGGACTTGGTGTTGTTCTCCTTCAAGATGAACACCATATTGCATTCACCAGCAAAGCCCTTTCAGGTAAGAATTTAGCTGCCTCTACATATGACAAGGAAATGATGGCTATTTTGCATGCAGTACAGAAGTGGCGACCATACCTATTAGGGAATCATTTCTGCATCAAGACTGATCACCAGAGTCTGAAATATTTCTTGGAACAACGTGTCTCCTCCCCAGCACAACAGAAATGGGTTAGCAAACTCATGGGTTATGACTATGAGATCACTTACAAGAAGGGTAAAGACAATATTGTGGCAGATGCTCTTTCTCGCACATTTGATGCCTAAGGTTCTCTTTCAGCTATTTCTATGCCTGTTCCAAATTGGTTGCAATCTGTTCAACAGGGTTATTTCAATGACTCTTTCTTATCTCAAATCATCCAGTGCTTGATCAACAACCCTTCTGATGTACCACATTACTCTTGAGATGGTGCTTCTCTGAAATACAAGGGTCATCCAGTGCTTCCCCAGAGCACAGATGTTCAATAGGATGTCTTCTATGAGCCCCATGCTTCTCCATCGGCAGGGAACTCTAGGTTCCTCAAAACGTATGAACGGGCACAGCATAACTTCTTTTGGTAGGGCATGAAAAGGACAATTCAACAGATGGTGGCTGAATGTGATACCTTCCAGTGCAATAAGGGTGAAATAACACTCCTTCCAGAATTCCTCGAACCCTTGCCCATACCTACACGTATTTGGACAGACATTTCCATGGATTTCATTGAAGGGCTCCCTAAATCTGGCGAGAAGACAGTGATTCTCATTGTGGTTGATCGCCTCTCCAAATATAGTCATTTTTGTGCTCTCAGCCATCCCTATACAGCCTCCTCAGTTGCTCAAATTTTCCTGGACCAGATCTTTCATCTTCATGGCATCCCTTCTTCCGTTGTCTTGGATCGTGATGCGACTTTCACCAGTCATTTTTTAATATAACTATTTCGCCACACTGGCACCAAACTGAAGATGAGTTCAGGGTATCACCCATAAACAGATGGTTAGACTGAAATTATCAATAAATGATTGGAAACTTATCTTCGTTGCTTCACCTCTGAACAACAACATCAGTGGGCAATGTGGCTCCCTCTCACTGAATGGTGGTACAATACCTCTTACCAAACTGCCTCTAAAATGACCCCATATGAAGCAATCTATGGTCAGGCACCTCCAATTCTTCTTCCATACACGCCCAACAGTTCACCAGTTCAGGAAGTTGACACAGTCCTTCGAAACTACCATCAGATTCTTTGCATTTTGCGGGACAATCTTCACATGGCAAGAAATTGGACGAAGCAACAAGTTGATCAGCACCGTTCTGAGCACACTTTTCAAGTAGGTGATATGGTTTTTCTTCGTCTCCAGTCGTACAAGCAATCCTCCCTGAAACTCAAAGGGCATCATAATCTCGCTCCAAATTTCTATGGGCCATATCGGATTCTTCAGAAGATTGGGTCCATTTCTTATAAATTGGAACTTCCTCCTTCTTCCCACATTCATCCAGTATTTCATGTCTCTTGTCTGAAGAAAGTTCTTGGCACCAACATCAATGGACAAACTATTTTACCCGAACTGGATAATGAAGGATCCATCCTTTTGGAGCTAGAGGCCATCCTCAATCAGCGCACTCATTAGCTTCACTCTCGCTCTATCACAGAGATCTTAATTCAGTGGCATGACATGCAACCAGAGGATGCTACATGGGAACCACTCCTTCAGATTCAACAACAATTTCCACATCTAAAGCTTTGAGGACAAAGCTTTTTTTAAGGGGGAGGGGATGTTAGGAACCCATGTCTTTACTTTGTTAGTATATTGTTGTTGAACGCATATGCTTTGTAAGCCATCCCATAGTATTTGTTGATCAATATTTTGTGTTATTGTTGTTGGTGCATATGCTTTGTAAGTCGTCCATAGTATTATTGATCCATATTTTGTAGTGGCCCATGGTTTTGACCCATAGTATTGGAGCCTAGACTTATTATATAAGTGTGTGTTGAGACCTATGAAGGCACCGTGAAGTTATTTGTATTGAGCTTGCTCAAAGGAGGTTGCCCCCTCAAAGTGGCCTGTGATCAATATAAAAGTGATTCTTAGTTCTGTCATTTCTGCTATTTCGCATATTCTTATTAATTAATTATTGCAGGTGCTTCACACCAATGTCGTCTAGTTGTTACTTGATTTGGGAAACCCTTGAGAAATAGTCTTGAATAGATTCTCCTTTGTTCATCTTGGTACTCTTCAACTGATATCTTAGGTTCAACTTCATGTTGATGTTCTTCCCTTCATATATTATTCCTAGGGCATCATACATTTTCTTTGAGGTCTTTTTGGATGCCACTTGGGGAATCAAGTGGTCCTTGATAGAATCAGCAATGATTCTCTTTGCCCTAATCAAATCCTTCCTATACTTTTCTTTGGCTTCATCTTCCGCTAGTTTTGCAACTTCATCCTTGATATATTGGGCAAGATCATTCTCTTCAAGAATGAGACCAATTCTATATTTCCATGCCCGGAAATTCTCTATACCTTCTAGCTTGTCCTCAAGCTTAGTGCTTAGGGTCATCTTGCCTAGGGGGTTACCAAAAATTGAAAATTCCAAAAATGAAAAACTGACCTTACCAGGAGATTGGCTTGGTTGAGGTGAGGTGATCGATGTGCTTACTTTCTGGAAACTTCAATTTTTCATCCTTCAAACTTGACCAACGAATTTCGGACCTGCTGTAGAAATCTGGTTCTGGTTTTTTGGTTTTTCGCTTTTTTTGTCAAACTAGGGTTTGAATTTCCTGGATTTCTACCCAACCAAAAAGTTCGATCTAGGGCTCAAAAGTTCAATTTTGAGGAGGGCTATCCAGCCATGTAATCAGAATTCAAGAATTCCAACTTTTGCAGAAACCCTAATTTTCACTAGAGGAGGAGAGAGATATTTTTACCTTGTGAAAGATGTCCTATTCAAGCTAGCTCTAATTCCATGTTAAGTTTGTACTAATTTTACTAGCAATATCACTGAAAGAAACACAATCACAAGATAGACAAGGATCTACCCTAGGAAACCCTCATGGGGTAGAAAACCCAACAAAGCTTTCCTCAATATAGATGATCAACCAATATAAGATGTAGAAACCAAACAAGAGCTCCTCCTCCTCCTCTTCCTATGCATGCCTCACTCTCACTTGTGCACTACTTTCTGAGTGATGAATGAATGAGATAAGTGAGGAACATCCTCCTCTACTTATACTTATTTCCCGACGAACTTTTTTACCCTATGGGGCCGACCTCTCCTAAGAGAGTCTAATAACCCCTAATAAATTAACTCAGGGCCGACCCCCACATGGGAGATATAATAACCCTAGTTACCACAATCAATCAGAGGAATAAACATCTCTAGATATACAATAGGGTCACCTCGAACAAAGGGAACATCTCCGAAATAATAAAGTACAAACATAATATTCTTAGAAGTTACAATATTTCAACACACAGGTGCCTGGTGGATGATTTTCCAAAGTTGGCCCCTGTGTGCAAAAATTGCACACTCCCTCACTGAGCAAAAACCTAGTTTCCAAGATGGACGTACAAGATGACACTGGGGCCACCAGACCGGAGGTGAGGGGAACCCCTAGCACAATCCCGACATCCTTAATCCAACGAAGTTGATGGTTCATCAATCTGAGCCACGGTCTTCATTCTATGGCTCGTTCCATCTCGCATCGAGAAGGCCTTCAGGGACACCTATTGGATACCTAGCGAGGGCTTGGAACTCCAACCGTGCAATAAAACTGGGCTCCGAGGAGTCATGCAAGTGTGTTTCGGCTGCTTCCGGGTGGGAACGCTATCCACAGGTGCCCAGTGGATGGTTTTCGAAAGTTGGCCCCCGTGTGCAAAAACTGCACACTCCCTCACTGAGAAAAACCCTAGTTTCCAAGATGGACGTACAAGATGACACCGGGGCCACTGGACTGGAGGGGAGTGGTACCCCTAGAACAATCCCAATGTCCTAAATCCAATGGAGTTGATGGTTCGTCGATCCGAGCCATGGTCTTCATTCTATGGCTCGTTCTGTCTTGCATCCAGAAGGCCTTCAGGGACACGTACTGGATACCTGCCTGGGGATTGGAATCCTTCATTGTGTTCCATTCACCTTTTGTTTAGCATTTCGTGCTCTGATAAGTGGTAATTTACCTCTATCATCGAAAACTTGGGTCTATAGGTACCTTCCCTTTCATATTCCTCGTTATCCACAGCTAACACAAGTTAGAGATGCCATTCAAACCTAATTAAAAGTTAAGGAAGTGGTTTTATGTGACGTCATCTTTGGGAATAAACGCTTATGTAAACCAACAGAATCTTGGACAATACTCCCTGCTTTTAAACACAGGCTGGAGAAAGCAGGAGGACAAGTTCATCAAAGCGACTTCATTCATCTATATTCTCGTAATGTACACATAGTTCATCCTTATCTTGATAAACAAGAGTTTTATAATAGCTTGAACTTTTTGGGCGTGGTTATCTCCCTATGTTTGGTTGTCTGATTGGTTGAAAAGCTTGCTTGAAAATTTGTACTTTGAACTTCTTTGTTTTATTGTTGAAAATTGGAAGGGATTGTCAAGTCACCTGCAAAATGCTCCTTTATTGAAATATGTAAGTTCTTTGAATGACATAGATTTGGCTAGTGTATCAAATGCTACCGCCCACACAAGAATTTATCTTTCGTTAAAGGAGTCAAACATATTGTGGCTAACCAAATGGTCTGGGGAGCATGGAAGTGCTGCCAAATATTATTCCATGCTTGAATCTACCCAAAAGGCAATTATAAATTTAGATCCTCGAGAATGCCTGAATCTACCCAGAAGGAAAATATAAATTTAGATTTTCGAGAAGGTGACAAACTGTATGAGTGGTTGAATCAGTATCCTAAAATTACAGAGCTTTCTATCTCAAAGTTTGTTGAGCAGTTCCTAGATGTAGTATCAGACTCAATAGACAGTAAAGTTGTTGTCACCACTAGAATGGCCCCGGGGTGCCCGACTAGAAATCTTGTAGTGCCGGAACCGTGGTTAGGGTCGCGAATCCGTCAATTCTGATGGGTCTGGTATGTCGGGTTTCAACTAGGGGCCCCCCCACAGCGTGCCTTGAAGGCCCGAAAGCGATGGCAATGGGCCATCTCCGGAGCTAGGGTTTTGCTCAATGATGGCCATTCCAGACTTGCTAAAGGGGTGCATTTCTCATCTGGAGACCCCTAGGTGTGCGTGGCCACCATGGATAGGTCCACAATGGCCACGTGGACTTGTGGAAGCCGACGGAATCCAATTCCGCTTGCCGATTGGGGATTCGTGGAGTGTCCCTGAATGGCCACGGATCCTAAACTAGCAAGTGGAATTGGATTCCATCGGCTCCCAAAGGTGCATGTGGCCATTGAGGACCTGTCCATGATGGCCACGCACGCCCGGGGGCCTCCGGACGAGAAATGCATCCCTTTAGCAAGTCTGGAATGCCCATCACTGAGCAAAACCCTAGCCCCGGAGATGGCCCATTGGCATCACTTCCAGGCCTTCAAGGCACTTTGTGGGGGGGGGCCTGGCTACAACCCAGTGTCCCAGACCCACCGAAATCGACGGATTCGCGAACAGAGCCACAGTTCCGGTGCTACGGGCATTTTAGTCGGGCACCATGGGGCCATTTAGGGACACTTTGGGGATTTTCCCCCGGGCCTCGGATCCAAAACCGGTGAGCGGAATTGGATTCCGTCGGCTCCCATAGGTCCACGTGGCCATTGTGGACCTGTCCACGGTGGCCACACACGCCCGGGGGCCTCCGGATGAGAAATGCTCCCCTTTAAAGAGTCTGGAATAGCCATCACTGAGTAAAACCCTAGCTCCGGAGATGGCCCATTGGCACTGTTTCTGGGCGTTCAAGGCACGCTGTGGAGGGTCCCCTAGATGAAACCCGGTGTCCCGTACCCACCGGAATTGATGGATTAGTGAACCGAGCCATGGTTCCGATGTTACAGGAATTCTACTCGGGCACCCTGGGGTCGTTCTAGTGGTGACAACAATTTTACTATCTATTGAGTCTGATACTACATCCAGGAGCTACTCAGCAAACTTTGAGATAGAAAGCTTTGTAATTTTAAGATACTGATTCAACCACTCATACAGTTTCTCACCTTCTTGAGGATCTAAATTTATAATTTCCTTCTGGGTAGATTCAGGTATTCTCGAGTATCTAAATTTATAATTGCCTTCTGGGTATATTCAGGCATGGAATAATATTTGGCGGCACTTCCAAGCTCCCCAGACCATTTGGTTAGCCATAATATGTTCGACTCCTTTGATGAAAGATAAATTCTTGTGTGGGCGGCAGCATTTGATACACTAGCCAAATCTATGTCGTTGGAAGAACTTACATATTTCAACAAAGGAGCATTTTGCAGGTGACTTGACAATCCCTTCCAATTTTCAGCAATAAAACAAAGAAGTTCAAGGTACATATTTTCAGGCAAGCTTGTCAACCAATAAGATAACCGAATACAGGGAGATAACCATGCCGAAAAAGTTCAAGATATTATAAAACTCTTGTTTATCAAGATAAGGATGGACTATGTGTACATTACGAGAATATAGATGAATGAAGTCGCTTTGATGAAGTTGTCCTCTTGCTTTCTCCAGAATGTGTTTAAAAGCAGGGAGTATTGTTTGAGCTTCTGTTGTTTTACACAAGTGTTTATTCCCAAAGATGACGTCACATAAAACCACTTCCTTAGCTTTCAATTGGGTTTGAATGGCATCTCTAACTTGTGTTAGCTGTGGATAACGAGGAATATGAAAGGGAAGGTACCTATAGACCCAAGTTTTCAATGATAGAGGTAAATTACCACTTATCAGAGCATGTAATGCTAAACAAAAGGCTAATGGAACACAACGAAGGATTCCAATCCCCGGCAGGTATCCAATAGGTGTCCCTAAAGGCTTTCTGGATGCGAGACAGAATGGGCCATAGAATGAAGATCGTGGCTCGGATCGACGAACTGTCGACTCCGTTGGATTAAGGACACAAGGATTGTGCTAGAGGTGCCCCTCCCCTCCATTCAAGTGGCCTCGGTGTCATCTTGTACATCCATCTTGGAAACTAGGGTTTTGCTCAATGAGGGAGTGTGCAATTTTTGCACACGGGGGCCAAGTTTGGAAAATCATCCACCAAACACCTATGGCTAGTGTTCCCAGCTAGAACCAACATAGACACACTTGCATGACTCCCTTGAACTTAGTCTTGTTGCATGGTTGGAGTTCCAATCCCCCGACAAGTATCCAACAGGTGTCCCTGAAGGCCTTCTGGATGCGAGACAGAACAAGCCATAGAATCAAGACTGTGGCTCGGATCGATGAACCGTCAACTCCGTTTGATTCAGGACATCGGGATTGTGATAGGAGTGCCCTTCCCCTTAGGTCTGGTGGCCCCGGTGTCATCTTGTACGTCCATCTTGGAAACTAGGGTTTTGCTCAGTGAGGGAGTGTGCAACTTTTGCACACGGGGGCCAACTTTGGAAAATCATCCATCGAGCACCTGTGGCTAGCATTCTTGGCCAAAAACCACCTAGACACACTTGCATGACTCCCAAGAACCTGGTTTTGTTGCACGGTTGGAGTTCCAAGCCCTCGATAGGTATCTAGCGGGTGTCCCTGAAGGCCTTCTAGATGCGAGATGGAACGAGCCATAGAATGAAGAACATGGGTTGGATTGACGAACCATTAACTCCATTGGATTCAGGACACCGAGATTGTGCTAGGGGTTCCCCTCTCCTCCGGTCGGATGGCCCTAGTGTCATCTTGTACGTCCATCTTGGAAACTAGGGTTTTGCTCAGTGAGGGAGTGTGCAATTTTGGCACACGGGGGCCAACTTTGGAAAATCATCCACCGAACACCTATGGCTAGTGTTCCCAGTTGGAACCTGCCTAGACACATTTGCATGACTCCCAAGAACCCAGTTTTGTTGCATAGTTGGAGTTCCAAGCCCCCGGCAGGTATCCAGTAGGTATCCCTGAAGGCCTTCTAGATGCAAGACGAAACGAGTTATAGAATGAAAACTGTGGCTCGGATCAATGAACCGTCGACTCCGTTGGATTTAGGACTCTGGGATTGTGCTAGGCGTGCCCCTCCGCTCTGGTCCGGTGGCCCCGGGGTCATCTTGTATGTCCATCTTGGAAACTAGGGTTTTGCTTAGTGAGGGAGTGTGCAATTTTTGCACACGAGGGGAAACTTTGGAAAATCATCCACCAGGCACCTGTGGCTAGCGTTCCCAGCCGAAACCCGCCTAGACACACTTGCATGACTCCCCAGAACCCGGTTTTGTTGCACGGTTTGAGTTCCAAGCCCTCGATAGGTATCCAACAGGTGTCCCTGAAGGCCTTCTAGATGCGAGACGGAACGAGCCATAAAATGGAGACTGTGGCTCAAATTGACAAACCATCGACTCCATTGGATTCAGGACATCGGGATTGTGCTAGGGGTGCCCCTCCCCTCCAGTCAAGTGGCCCCGCTGTCATCTTGTACATTCATCTTGGAAACTAGGGTTTTGCTCAGTGAGGGAGTGTGCAATTTTTGCACACATGGGCTAACTTTGGAAAATCATCCACCGGGCACCTGTGGCTAGCGTTCCCAGTCGAAACCCACCTAGACACACTTGCATGACTCCCCAGAAACCGGTTTTGTTGCATAGTTGGAGTTCCAAGCCCCCAGCAGGTGTCCTTAAAGACCTTATGGATGCGAGACAGAACGAGCCATAGAATGAAGACCATGGCTTGGATCGACAAACTGTCGACTCCTTTGGATTCAAGACATTAGGATTGTGGTAGGGGTGCCCCTCCCCTTTGGTTCGGTGGCCTCGGTGTCATCTTGTACATCCATCTTGGAAACTAGGGTTTTGCTCAGTGAGGGAGTGTGGAATTTTTGCACAGGGGGCCAACTTTGGAAAATCATCCACCGGGCACTTGTGGTGATGATGATGATGGTGATGATGATGAAGACGTTGATGATGATGGTGATGGTGATACTGATGAAGATCATGGTGATGATAAAGATGGTGATGATGATGGACACAATGATGAGGGACCTACAGATGGCCATGATGATGAAGATGGTGATGATAATGGTGATGGTGGTGAGGTTGATGGTGATTGTGATGGTGATGATGGAGATGGTGATGGTTCCATCTTGCATCCAAAAGATGGAGATGGTGATGATGATGAAGATGGTGACGTTGATAATGATGGTGATGGTGGTGAGGTTGATGGTGACGGTGATGATGGAGATGGTGAGGTGATGATGGAGATGTTGATGGTTCTGTATCGCATCCAAAAGATGGAGATGGTGATGGTGATGAAGATGGTGATGATGATGAAGATGGTGACGTTGATGATGATGGTGATGGTGGTGAGGTTGATGGTGATGGTGATGGTGATGATGGAGATGGTGATGGTTTAGTCTCGCATCCAAAAGATGGAGATGGTGATGGTGATGAAGATGGTGATGATGATGAAGATGGAGACGTTGATGATGATGGTGATGGTGGTGAGGTTCATGGTGATGGTGATGGTGATGATGGAGATGGTGATGGTGATGAAGATGGTGATGATGATGAAGATGGTGATGAAGATGGTGACGTTGATGATGATGGTGATGGTGGTGAGTTTGATGGTGATGGTGATGGTGATGATGGAGATGGTGATGGTGATGGTGATGATGGAGATGGTGATGGTTCCATCTCGCATCCAAAAGATGGAGATGGTCATGATGATGAAGATTGTGATGATGATGAAGATGGTGACGTTCATGATGATGGTGATGGTGGTGAAGTTGATGGTGATGGTGATGGTGATGATGATAAAGATGGTGAAGATGATGAAGGCGTTGATGATGATGGTGATAGTGATGAAGATGATGACAATGATGATGATGGTGATGATGATGATGGACACGCTGATGAGGGACCTACAAATGACCATGATGATGAAGATGGTGACAATGATGGACACTGTGACGAGGGTCCTACAGATGACCATGATGATGAAGATGGTGATGATGATGGTGATGGTGGTGAGGTTGATGGTGATGGTGATGGTGATGGTAATGGTGATGATGGAGATGGTGATGGTTTCGTCTCACATCCAAAAGATGGAGATGGTGATGATGATGAAGATGGTGATGATTATGATGATGATGGTGAGGATGATGGAGATGGTGATGGTGATGATGGAGATGGTGATGGTTCTATCTCGCATCCAAAAGATGGAGATGGTGATGGTGATGAAGATGGTGATGATGATGAAGATGGTGATGTTGATGATGACCGTGATGGTGGTGAAGTTGATGGTCATGGTGATGGTGATGATGAAGATGGTGATGGTTCCATCTCGCATCCAAAAGATGGAGATGGTGATGATGATGAAGATGGTGATGATGATGAAGATGGTGACGTTGATGATGATGGTGATGGTGGTGAAGTTGATGGTCATGGTGATGGTGATGGTTCCATCTTGCATCCAAAAGATGGAGATGGTGATGATGATGAAGATGGTGATGATGATGAAGATGGTGACGTTGATGATGATGGTGATGGTGGTTAAGTTTATGGTCATGGTGATGGTGATGATGAAGAAGGCATTGATGATGATGGCGATAGTGATGAAGATGATGACAATGATGATGAATATGGTGATGATGATGGACACGGGGATGAGGGACCTATAGATGACCATGATGATGAAGATGGTGATGATTATGGTGATGGTGGTGAGGTTGATGGTGAAGGTGATGGTGATGATGGAGATGGTGATGGTTCCGTCTCACATCCAAAAGATGGACATGGTGATGATGATGAAGATGGTGTGCTATGAATATTTATTTAAATACTATTATTTATATATTAAATAGATTATTAGGTTAATAAGCGAAAGGGTGTAACCCTTCGATATTCTTGCTCAATCCCTATAAAGGAGAGCTTATTGTAACTCTATCATCATCTATCATATATATTATCATTTTATCTTCAATCATGGAAGACGGTCTTGCTTCTTAACCCCTTAACCAGACACGGTTAAATCGCCAACCGGATATGGTTGTTGCATTTGGTATCAGAGCTTTTGCTCCTCCCCTCAGAGCTCGAATTCGGCTCCCTTTCCACCACCCTCCTAATCTCCCCCCATCTCCCTCATTTGATTTATGTTCTCTCCTCACACGTCTCTCTCCCCATTTCACGCTCCTCTCTCTACTGCACTCCCTATCATCAACCTCTACACCTTCTCACTACTCCTCTTCCTCATCACACTTCCACGCCCATCCATCCAACCACGTCCCTCCTCGCCCATGCCATTTCCCCCTTCGCCCAGATGCTCCATTCCTGCGCAGTTCTTCCACCATCACCTTCCCCACTGTGCACCTTCCTTCACCGTGCGTTCCCTCTTCCAACCGTATCCCACCTCTCCCCAATCCACGCTGCTACTCCACCTCCCCACTCGCTGCTCCCTCTCCACCTGCGTCAATCCACTTGTCCCTCTCCCTCTCCACTTCCACGCTCTCCACTTTTGGGCTCCCTTCACCCTCGCGTGCCATCCCGACATGCTTTCTCCCTCTCCACTTCCACATTTCCTTCTCCCTCATCACTCCACATTTCCTGCTCCCTCCCTTCTGCCCTCCACCATCCTGCACCACCTCCCAACCTCCCTCCCTCCACCATTCTGCGCCCACCTCTCAACCTCCCGCCATCCATCTCCCCATCGCCTGCCTCCTATCCCACTCGGCCTCTGAGCTGATATCTCCCCTCCTTACTCACACCAACCAGTTCCTCCCTTTCACACCACCATTCCACCTCCCCACCATCACTTTCCACCTCCCCACCATCACTTTCCGCCATCCCCAACGACTTCCATACATTCAAAGAAAAAAATTAATAATAAATTTTTTATTATCATATTTTTTTATTAAAAATAATAATACAGTAATTATTATTTAAATTATTATAATTTAAATAATAATTACTGTATTATTATTTTTAATATATATAATAAATTATTATTATAATTTAATAATATTTTTGTATTATTTTATCCCTAACTCTAACTCTTATCCTTCAAGATTGATTCCAAATATTCACCTTCCCACACCAGGTCAAGAACCATGGCTGAGTTATGAGACCGACTAGAAAAATTAGAAAAAGACCAAATTAGAGATTTAAAAATCGTCGAAGGTCTAAATTCCAGAATGGACGAACTTGAGAAAGTGTTTCGAGAAGATTTAAAGGAAGAGATGAAAAATAACAATGTCGTGCTTTAAAAAAAAATCAAAGAGGAAGTTTTTTTTGGTACTAGAAAGAAGGTTGAGTGAAACATTTGACACTCTGAACGAAAAACAAAAATACTTGGATGACAAAATGAGTGCTATGACTCAAAACATAAACACCATAACCCAGAACTTGAGCACCATGATGCAAAACCATAATACATTAATGGAGGCATTACAAATACTAATGCTTAAGATAGACCAAGTCAGCAGTCCAAACATGCTAGATGCCTCATTTCATATTTTCACACAGGAAGCACTTGCTAAGAATCAAGAAGAATTGCAAAAAGAAATAAAGATTAACAATCCGACGCTTAAGCAAGAGATAGAAACAAAAGTATTTTCCAGATATGGAGGCATGATTAAATAACCAAATAGAAGCTATCAGTAAGATAGTAGAGAATAAAAAAGATAAAAATCACCGCCAACAACGAAGCAGTTCAAATATGTCACTTACATCGTCCAGTAGTTCCGATACACCATCAAACCATAAGGCAAAAGGGAATCAATATCACTCTTACATAGTGTACCCACCGAAGGCAAAAACAGAGTTGTCGAAATACACTGGAAGTGAAGACCAATGCGTTGCTTGGCTAAACAAAGCGGAAGAATACTTCGACATTTACAATATTCAATTTGACGAGGAGAAGGTGAAATATGCGTCAATGCATATGGAAGGGTACGCCTATAATTCGTACTTATGGTGGAAGAGAGACAAATTTTCATACACCTGGAACTTGTTCAAAAATTATTTTTTTAATAGGTTTCAAGGAATCAAGGAAGATGAATTTTTCAGTAAACTTACGAGATTACAACAAGTTGGAAGTGTTGATGAATTCACACTTTACTGGGAATCCTTATCAACACGAGTAATTGGGTTGTCAGAAAAACAAAGACTCAAAACCTATTTAGGGGGTCTTAAACCGTACCTCCAAAGAGAGTTAAAGTTACACGACATACCTAACGTAGAGGTAGCAAGACACAAAGAAAAAGACTCAAAATGCAAACTAGAAGGAATAAAAACAAGATGCGACAACCATTATCGACAAGAAAAAGAGACACAATGTAGGTACTATGAAGATACGTGGTCACCCGACCATCAATGCCACAAACCTCAATCATATGCCTATGAAATGCAAAATAGATCAAAGCCATATAACAGTTACTCTGATAATAGAAAGAAAAAGAAAAACATATGTCGTCGATGCGGTGATGATTGGACCCCAGGCCATAAATGTAGGAACAATTAGACAATACAGTGCAAAATCATCAATGGGAAGGAAGTGCAAGTCTCTACATAAGAAATCGCATCCGATTCTAATACCGAATCTAAATCTGAATGAAGGACGACATTAGAAAATACTCAAGCTTTGAGGACAAATCTTTCCTAAGGGGAAGGTAATGCTGTGAATATTTATTTAAATATTATTATTTATATATTAAATAGATTATTAGGTTAATAAGCGAAAGGATGTAACCCTTTTCTATTCTTTCTCAAGCCCTATAAAGGCGAGCTTATTGTAACTTTATCATCATCTATCATATATATTATCATTTTATCTTCAATCATGGAAGATTGTCTCGCTTCTTAACCCCTTAACCGGACACGGTTAACTCAACCGTATACGGTTGTTGCATGGTGATGATGATGAAGATGGTGACGGTGATGATGATGGTGATGGTGGTGAGGTTGATGGTGAGGTTGATGGTGATGGTTCCATCTTGCATCCAAAAGATGGAGATGGTGATGATGATGAAGATGGTGACTTTGATGATGATGGTGATGGTGGTGAGGTTGATGGTGATGGCGATGGTGATGATGGAGATGGTTCCGTCTCGCATCCAAAAGATGGAGATGGTGATGATGATGAAGATGGTGAGGTTCATGATGATGGTGGTGGTGGTGAAGTTGGTGGTCATGGTGATGGTGATGATGATGAAGATGGTGATGATGATGAAGGCGTTGATGAAGATGGCAATGGTGATGAAGATGATGAAGGCATTGGGAAATTTATTTATATCCAATTTATTTGACTCTAAGAACCTCTCATGTGTGATTATAAAAAAATCAAGATTCCCTCAACCCCAAAACATGCCCTTTCAAAGAATTTTTTTTATCTTTGAGTGTGGTATGGGTGCCAACATGAGGTTTTGTCTACTAAGGATGGATCTTGGCGTCTTGACCATGGTTGGGGTGATGACAATGAGGTTCATATGACTCCAATGAATCTTCCATGGATCATGGGGTAAAATGATCTCTCAAGTATTATTGCATGTGAACTTGCACGTACCAAGCTACAACAAATATTTCACAGGAGTGGATTTGTCTATGTGAATAGATAAGTGAAAAGCTTTTAGAAACAAGACCTATCAATTTTAACTTGGAAGTATGGGAAATGTTCAAAGTGGGATTGAGAAGCTTGATGGTGATTGTAGTAGTGGGCATGGTATTGGTGAGAATGATGTCATGATAGTGGAATTAAACATTAATATGGTTACCCTAGAGCTTGGATCGTAGCCTAGAAACATGAGATCCTAGCCTAAAAACCCTAGTTGGTAGAGTAAACCCTAGTTTGTATTCTAATCACAATGAAACCCTATTATGTAGCCTAAGATATAGCCCTAAATTATAATACATGTAAAGATTAAATCATTTTCATTGTACATATATATTCATGTCCATACATTTGAATCCAAATAACTATACACATATATGCATAGTTTTGTCATTTATATAGCAAGGGTGCATACAACTAGAAAACCGTTGTACCTAGCACCGGATACCTAATTTAGAAATGTAATGGTTTGAAATTGGTTGTACCATGAAGATTTTTATATGGTGGATATGCACACCTATGGAAACCTTCTCAATGGATGGAAAACCTAATATTATCATAATATTAGTAAAGCTTACTCCAACATGTAGTAATGCTTACATGTTCTACTGTTGATGGCGCAATAAATGGATGCATGCAACTTCATGAGGGTGTATTTGTGACTCCATTGATGTAATGCACTTGTCCTGAATGTCCTTAACAAGTGTCTGAGTGTCCAATAGATGAATTATGATGTCCTAATACCCCTCTATCCCTTCCAGGCAAAATTCGACAACATTTGGGGTATTGGGGTAACAAGTTGGTGTGTTGAGGTGAATATAGCCTCAAAAATACACCTCATAGTAGTCATTTATTGTAATGTCAACTATACATGTGTTTAAGTCAACGTGTCTACATAAAATTAGATCGCTATCAGATAATGATAAATTAAGGAAGTCCTAATTGTAAATGGTAGTGGATGTGATGGTCATCAAATCAAAGGTGGCTATATCCGTGAGTGAGAATTAATGAGCTAGCTATACATCGTGCTGAAGGTTGTCCTATTTGTATGGTGACAATTGATTAAGAAATGATTCCATAATTTGGTTATTAATTTGTTGCATGATATTAAGTGGACAAAATGGTCAAAATAAATACTAGTGATGACATTTCATTATGTAGAGTATGGACATTTTGGATCTCATTATGTAGAGCTATTAAAAATCATGTTGGATCTCATTTTAACCTTTTGATGACAATGACCATTTTCTATTTTTAAGTATTTTTTTCCTAGTACTCAAGTTCCCAATATATATCTTATGTGCCATGAGGTGTGATTTGTCCATCCATTTATTTTGTTTGTTTTTAGATTAATTCTCACACATGATTTTGTTTGAGTTAGCCTATGTTTACAATGTTTTCTTAACATAGATACCATTAGAAGCTTTTACATGTGGAAAGATAAACCAAGCTGAACTATGATATCCAACTTCTCTTCTAAGATCTAGGTAAAATCCAAATTTACACAACATCACATCATGATACACACAACATGAGACAACCACATTAGACGATGAGATATATAAATCACATAACTGAAAATGCATGTACATCTAGGCTACAAAACTCATCCAAACATATACAATTTCTGGAGAATAGTGTAACATGGTTCCCAATGTACGTATAATGGCAACTTGTGCCCTACACAAAATGCGACAACTCATGCCGTAGATACAAAATACATGGCAACTCGTGCTGTAGATACAAAGTACATCAAAAATGGTGCACAAAAGTGCCACATCGTGGCTAATGTACATAACATGTGGTATGTCAAGCATTGTGACCACCGCCGTCACTCCCAGGTGCAAATCCAAAGTCGATCTTCCTACTCTTCGAGCTATCGGTGCCTTGGGTCTTGCTCCGTCTAGGACTAGACCGTCTCTCCGGGCTCTGGAACAAATGATATAAGATACTGTCATTTTCAAGCATTTGCAACATTTACCACATTTATAAAACAAATGTAGAATTCGAATCTTAAATAAATCACCTCTGACATGAGTGGGAAACGTTGGATAGGTGTCATGGATCTGCGGAGCCTCTCAGCAATTCCATCCTACAACATTTACAAGAATCATTTCATTGAAAAGTCATAATTGCTTAAATTAATTTTTGTTAATGCATCAAAATATTTTCATAGACTAGCTTGATTCTCACTGTGAACACCTCCGACGATGGACATGGCTGGGCTTCTGGGCTAGCAGGTGGAGTAGATGGCCGGACAACCAACTCTGATGCAGTGATGGGGGGCCGCAGATGTAGTGGCGGCAACTACAGGTGCAACCACTAGAGATACTGATGAGGATATTGGAAGAGTAGATGCCACAATAGTGGCGGGAAGTGGGGATGATATGGTGGGAGAAGACATGGTGATATGGGGTGGAGGAGGACCATGTGGACGATGAACCCCTTCCAGTTGTAAGATAGAGGGTATTGAACGAAAAGGGCTAGGGGCGATGTTGAGGGATGGTGCATGGGAGGGCAGTCCTGCATGGAGGGAGGAGGATGGACAAATGGGAGGTTGTGGACGAAGAGGGGAAGGTGGAAGGAAGGGGGGGCGTGGACGAATGGGGGAGGATGGAAAGACATGGGGTGTGGATAAATTGGGGAGGATGTATGGGCCTGGGGGGGGGGGGGAAGTGGGGGAGGATGGATGGAGGGGGGAGTATGGCCGGAGAGGGGGGGCTGGATGGAAGGGAGGGGATGGACGTAGGGAGGAGTCTAGATGGAAGCGAGGGAGAGGACACATGGGAGAGGGTGGATACATAGGAATAAAATGGGGAGACACAGCTGCTGGTGGCACCTACATATACATTTGTAATATCACAATTTAGTAAACAAACAATAAATTAAACCATAGTAAGTCATAACAAATCAAATTAAAAGCATGCTTATAACTAAACATTGTACGTGCGTATATGGTGATGTGCCAATCCCTGGCGGGGGTGGTTGATCACCATAGTCACGAAACACCAGTGAAGAACAAAATGCATGCATGTTATGAACATGTTAAACAAGTCATTATCTAGGAAATCAAGATATTCAAAAACATTGTATGAACTATCAACGTGTATACCATAAATATAAATACTTACTAATATAAATGACATAAGTAATAACAATATTGTGTCAGGTACTGAAAATACCTCTGTGTGGGGTGCCGCAATTTCAGATCCAACTGCCATTGCTGCATCAAAGTTGGGAGATCCTACATTCTCCCATCTTGGTGTATCAACTCTGAGTAATTGTACATTGAAATAATAGTTTTAGTCAAACAAAAATACTTTAAAAATACTCTACAAGTTATCAAGTGATGATTGAAAACACATTAAAAAAATTGCTGACCTGATCCATATAACAGCCCTCGATTGGGCCAGGGAAAGTGTGCCCGCAATGGGGACAAAGATGTGGCATTGTCGTCGTGGAACTGGAATGCCCAGCATGCCTACCATCGGTGACGGGTCTATCCTGGCCCTGTCATGAAGGCCCTGCACCTGGATCTCTATGAAGGTCACCCGAGCTCTCCACTGTAGTTGTTGCTACAAAGGAGGTGTGTCTGAGGAGTCCACGTGCAACATTCCTCATTGCCACCTCGATCTGATCAAGCTTGTGAGGAAACTGAGGTGGATGGGGAGAGGGGTTGGGGTCGCACCTCGGAGATGGTGGCCCTCTCAGTGGGTTCCTCTTGGAAGCAGGTCGATCTTGGGCAGAGCCACACCCAACACCCTGGAACTCGGTTATGTCAAAATAGTTGACATGTAAACCGAGGCAAAACTCATCCCACAGTTGGCGAAGGAAGTACTGTGGAACCTCCCTATTATTGCAGGGAGGTTTATCGTACACCATGAACCACCTCTGCATCCAATTGTCCCTCCATGGTTGGTAATGACACCAATCCATGCAAACATGTGGCTTTGTAATGTTCGGTGGTTGGCCTGTTTTTGGATCGGTGAACATACTATATAATTGGGCTTTTGTAATGTTCAAATCTTTTATTGCTTCCTTGGAGATGCCCGTGGAGTAGTACTCCCACATCCTAGCTCTAAATTGAGTCATGTCGGTCAATTGTTGGTGTGCATGGATGAGGGAGTCAATTGAGTTCTCAATTGATGTGGCAAGAGACAATCGAGATGGTTCCCCCGAGTTACTAAGTTCGCGAGTGTGCACTCGCATTTCATTTACATAATGGTTAAGGTCATCTTGTTCAAAATTGGGTTGGGGGTTTTGGTTTTGTTCATCATTTGGATTGTGTTCTCGGTTTTCTTCGGCATTGGGTCCAAGGTTTGGGTTTTCTTGTGTTCCACCGGACTCGGGGTTAACATCTTGTTCACTCATTGTCTCAGTTTAAAATCTGCAATAGAAAATTGGTTCATTGTTTTCAAAATTTGGGAATTATTTACAATTAAATAAACAAAACAAATACAAAAATTGACACAAATAATGGATAAAATGAAAAAAAAAAACGTGATATTTACCTATTAATTGAAGTGTTGATGAGTTTGTGGGTGTTGTTGGGTGGTTTTGGAGTTGATTTGGCCTCCTTTGGTAGTTGAATCGACGCGCACGTGGAGGAGGAGGACGCGCTTGGCCAAATGGAAGAATGAGAAATTGTGTTCTATTTTTTTTTTAACAGAGGCATGCGCATGCTACCGTTGCGCACACATTCCAGGGATGCGCACACACCAATCACGCATACGCGCCTTGGTTTGGTACTGAACCTAGCAGCACGTGCACGTTTCCTTAGGTGCGTACACGCCATTTTAATTTTCCGCTAGTGTGCCCCCATTGCAACTAAAATGGGGACCATCTTCGTGTGCCCACCCTTGCCCATACATGTAGGAAGTCTGGCAGTAGGTGTTGCAGGGGCTCAACGTTCACATGCCTTCGTAGAGCACGATAGTCATCTTATTTTCTACTTGGAAAGACCGGTACCCTCATGTGATCACAAGCAAATCTCTTTGGTAAAAAATCTGGCAAGCTATCCGTAAATACATTTGCTAGGAAGTGTGGTTAGCCAAGAATGAAGCTAACTTTCAAAACAAATTGGGTCCCCCTTCAACTGTGGTTGCAAAACCCAAAGCATTATTGGTAGAAACTTTGAATAATCGCCTCTATAATCATGATAATCAGCTCCTTCCTGAAGAGATTGGCTGGCTTGGAGTTCCCTTGCAGCAGGTCAGGAACAAGAACTACCCGTGTCCAATCAACAACCCTTCTTGGCAAATTTGGAGTACTGAATTAGAATTTCAGCAGTGGTGGCAGAATCAGGGCAAACTCATGATTTTCTTCGATGGTGCAGCTAAAGGAAACCCAATGATTTATGGGGCTGGAGGAATTCTCTATGGTCCGGATGGGCACAGTAAAGACACATTCAGCTGGGGTCTTGGTTAGAGCACAAATAACCAGGATGAAACTTTAGGACTACTCAAAGCTTGTCAGTTGGCCCAAGGGAATGGTGGCCAATCCATTCAAATCTTTGGGGACTCAGAAATCTTAATTAAAATCTTAATCATGGAAGATAACTTTAAAAATTTAGTGCTCAATAAGATCTTGCAGAGGGTCCGTTTTCTGTTGCAAAATTTCAGCTCAATATCCTTTTATCATATTCTCCGGTCTCTTAATAAGGAATATGATGCTTTGGCAAATACTGGGTTTTCTTTTAGCTCACTCCGAGATGATCAAGAATGATGAGAATTCTGTGGTATCCTATCCCGTAAACGGAAGGTACTTTTATTTTTTGTAATAGATTGGATAAGGTATTCTTTTACAAATGGCAAAATGTAAGTAGGGTTGATTAGGCTCCGGCCCCAACCGTGTTATTCCTAATAAAAAATAAAAAATAACCGTTTTTATTATAAAAAAAAAATATCATCTTAAAAGAGATGAAATGTATTTATATATAAAAAAATAAAGGTATTTTCTTAAACATTTTCATTAATAGATCAATTACAATGTTATTTTATATCGATTGAAAATATCAATTATTATCATATTTGAATTTGAAACATATCTTTTATTTGTTATATATATATATATAAATTAAAAAAAAAAAATTATTTGTTATGTGTGAGATTAAATAGAATAAATTACAATTTTTGTAAATTTTTAAAATGTACCTATATCATTAGATTCGTTACCTTTATCTTTAAATTTATTATTTTTATCATATATATTGAAGTTTATTGTTGTTTATTTCTTCACAATTGTTATCACAGTGAATTGGTATCACAGTGAATATTTTTTTAGAGATTCAACTTTTTCTTTATTGTTGGTTGTTGTTTATTTCCTAACAATTTGAAAATTCAACGTGTAGAATTCATTTACAAGTCATTACAAGAAAATCAAAGAAACAGTCATCAATGACATAAGGAAATTCGGGGAAGTTGATTTGAAAAACAATAGTATACTTTCATGTTTGTAAAAAAAAAAGTACAGAGCCATTATGGAAAAAGCTTTAGACGTCAGTAAATTATTTTTGTGAAAAGAGGTTGTTTCATCTCAAAATGAAAGAAGGGAACTTAGTTGCTGAACATTTAAGTTAGTTAAACAAGAAGTGGTTCAAATTAGTTGCACAAGATGTTGAACCAAATAGAATTAAATAATTAGGGTGATCAAATTCTAAAGGCCTCATATGTGAAAGATTAATACGAAACTGCATGATATTAAAAAGAAAGAAAATGAACCACTAACAATAATGAAGAAACTAAAACCTATATTTTTAATTACTTCATATATATTCCATCGTAAAACCATCCAAAATATGAAATAGATATGAAAGAAAGCAATGCAAAGAACTAGATTTAAAGCTTTGTATAAATGTAAAATGTCATTATTTAAAGTTATAATGAGTTTTAAGCCAATATCTAGATTCTATGTACCGAGAGTCTAGAATATGGTTCATAAAAATGAAAGAGTGGTTTTCACAATTGATTAATGGGCTAGGTGTAAATTGATATGAGAAATAAGAAAAATGGAATGGAGAATATGGTCGTTTGAATAGAGTTGAAAATATTTTCTTTTGGGAACTTAAATTATATTTACTTAAAAGTTGGAAAATGGTAAATTTATTTGATTTCACCATATTATTTATAGATTATATTGTGCTATATTAAACTGGAAATTGGATAAACTTAGTAAATTATCTAATGCAAAGCATAGTAACATAATTTTAATAAGCTCTTTACATATAATACTTTTAATCAAATATTCACAAATATACCATAAATATACATAGACATTTATATAATAAAATCAATTATTTATTTGAAAAACAAAAATATAAAATCTCAACAACCAATTATTTATTAAATTGAATAATACTTTTGTTTTATAGTGTTTATTTGTTCTGAATTTCAGTACATAAACTACCAATACAGCTGAATTATGCTCCTCTAATGCAAAGTATAATAAAAAAAGTCAATTAAATAAATTGGTGTGGGATTAAAGGAGATAACTTATGGAAATGTGTGAAAAAAAAACTAGTGGAAATAAAAGAGGTAAATTGTCTTGCCACTCAAAATGAAATTAGAGTAATGAGTCTGTGCCTAATTCATGGGTTCTAGGGCATCCATTGAATTTTGGTGGGGTAGGTGACAAGTTCCTATCCCTTACAGTATGAAAAAGAATTATCTCTTAGATTTGATTAATAATTATAAAGTCTATTAAATCATAATATAAATAATAAATTCAATAATAATTTTTAAATAATTTATTAATTTAATTACATTATATATTAATTTAGTTGACACACTTCAAATTAACTTAATCTATTAATAAAATTATATCTAAAATAAAAATTCATAACAATTCTATTTATAGAATAAAGATTGTAAAACAAAAACTCATGCAGATTCTTATTAGTTATTAATTTACTACATCTATAAATGAAAAAGTTATCTCTACTGTTGGCCATAAATTAACTGTTTAATACTTTGTATACATGTCACATTTATAAAAACATTCAGTAAAACGGCAAATTCCAGGTTGGGAGGAAGAAGTAAACGTAGCTTGCTGCACACAACCGGCCTTCATCTCCACTGCTCGTTCATTCAATGTGAACGATTCTCATCCTTCTGGTTGTTGTTAAAAGCAGTGTGAACAGAGAGTGCCACCATATTGCAGCCATCCATTTTGGGCAAACAGCTAGATTTGGCTGGCACAGGTTTTTGGGAAGCCCGCCAATATGGCGATAAACACTGATTGCTCAGCATTATGCTACACATCATTTAATGCTTTGCATTGTGGGATGTGCACCCTTGATTAAAGGAGTAAATCTATGATTTAATGTTTTAAGTTTTGAAATTAATTGCAGGGAGAGAGGAGATAGATTTAATGTTTTAAGTTTTGAAATAATAGGTAGGTGTCTATGTACTTTGAATTTGTAGTCTCGTGGTGTAACATGCCCTTTTTGCTGAAAAACATTTTATGTTGGAAACATTATGTTAACTTTTATTGTAAAGTTTTTATGTTGGACAAGTGTCCAAGGATGACTATAATTTACACCATATTTTATTATTTAATAAATAAAATAGGAGACAAACACCTAAGGAGACTGTTGAAAGAGTGGTTACTAACCCACTAGGTGGAATGGAATCTGGGGTAGAAGGCAATGGACAAGTGGCAGCATCATGATGCAACTAACTAGCTGTTGGTATGGGACAACTCCCTTGAAATGTAGTCATAGTGCCCTGGAAGGTGGGACTGGAGCTTGAGGCTCATTTATTCAAAATCTGACCACTAAAGACCTAGGCAATCTATATAATAGCCATCAAGTTATGAACTGAGGTTCATCACTTTTCCTGACGAGGAAATTTGCCTTAGGGTTTTGCTGTGCTTGCACCCAAGAGATTTGATGAGGGGATATGCTAAGTTTTTTATCATGTTGTGAGTCTGCCCATTACTGCTGAGTACAGAAATTACATTGCTGAGTGCAGAAGGCATATTATGAGTGCATAAGTTATACTATAAAGTGCAAAAGTTTTACTTAGTGCCTTACTTCTACACACATTCAATCTACTTAGTGGTTCAGTAAGCATGCTCGGGGCTCCATTGGAAGCCAGCAGTTTGGCTACTTCTTCTGGAGAAGGCAGAGAGGAATAGGCCTCCTTGGGTGTTTGTCGGCCCTATCTTCATCTACAGGTTCTATTTGTTTATCTGTCATTAAGTAGTGAAATTTGTTTATTTGCAAGTATTTAATTCCTATTTGCAGAATGTGTTCTTGTTCAGATGCATCTATTTTTCAGTTTCTAAATCTAATTAAGATTGTGAATAGTAATGATAAATTGAATAAATATTCTCTGCATTTTTACCCATGCTAATGGATCTACATCGTACTCTAGTACAAAGAAGAAATTAATGAAGATAATTTGATAGACAGATTGCCAATTGAATGAGAAGATCAAACCCTATTATATTTCATTAGTTTTTCTTATCATTAATATTATGTAGTAAATAATAAAAATTCTTTGTTTTCCTTCCTCATTATCCCTTTCATCAGTTTAAGGTTTGAGTTTTACTATATTTTTTATTTCATAAACATTTCTTGAAATAACAACTGCAAATTAAGTAATATCATTCAGTATTTGATTACATTTCTATTTTTCACAGTCATAGAATAGAATAGGTTTTTTACGTTTCTATATCCTCTTTTCAACTCTTGCAATAATTCTATTCTATTTCTCTTGATAACAGTTTATTTCAAAATTAATACAAGTATTAAGTACAAAAATTTGCAGTATATATCAATTTCAATGAAGGAACATGAACGTATCTACTCATATCACTCATATAACTGTATAAACACCCTATTAATATCATTTAAAAACAGTTTGCCAAACATTCGACACATGGTCGAAAACCCTAGCACATACATTCTATTCATTCATTTGTATGTCTTTAGTATTATATTTATTTTTCTTTTACACTACAAAGTCACTCTAGGTTTTTGCATTTAGGACTGAGATTTCAAAATCACATTTATCTGTATGATCAATCGACCTAGGGATAATACCCCTTTCAGTGAAGAACTCTCCGCGAGAAATCAAGTAAACTCAATACTGAATTTAAAATCAAAACCATAATTATTATAAGGGGGTTCGAATCAGAAAAACATTCCTCACAGTCTTTCGTATCAACTTCAAAATATGAACAACTACCCTAAACCATGGCCAAGCCACTTAGTTATTATTTAATAAATAGTATGGAACACAGAGATTTAAAACCGCCGACCTGTTCATCAAAACAACCTAATGGCTTTCGACATCTCTATTCATTTAAATGCGCAATTTTTTTAATCAAAGCTTCACATTACATTTCAAATACAAATCTACACCATGGTTGTTTCCAAAACCATAACATTTGCAAATATTCGTTATAAAGAGGATTTCATTCCCTAGTGTGAATCATTTAAATCAAAATGTCAAAACAACACTTGGTTTGGCCGTTTCTAAAAAACATCATGAGGGTTCACCCTCTGTCATTTAAAATATTACATTCAAGATATTAAGTTTATTGCTAAAATGATGCGAGGATCTAGCAACAAGTATTGAACGAGCTGCGTCATCAACAAGGTATGCCAGGAGAACCTGCGAAGGGTTATGCCACTGGGGCTTACAGAGTGGAGAGAGCTATCAACTCCCATTGAACTTTCAACACTATAACCTCCAAGATGAAGGCAATACCTACCAGGAAATCAACGCGACCTTAAAACTTATTATTATTTTTTTTTAAACAAGACAACGCATAACAATTATATATTAATTTTTTTAATTAATATATATTACATTAAAACTTATTTTTTTACATTATATATTACGTTAAAACTTATTTTTTTAAATTACATTATAATATATATTACGTTAAAACTTTTCTTTTTTTAATTACATTATATATTAATTTAGTTGACACACTTCAAATTAACTTAATCTATTAATAAAATTATATCTAAAATAAAAATTCATAACAATTCTATTTATAGAATAAAGATTCTAAAACAAAAACTCATGCCCATTCTTATTAGTTATTAATTTACTACATCTATAAATGAAAAAGTTATCTCTACTGTTGACCATAAATTAACTATTTAAGACTTTGTATACATGTCACATTTATAAAAACATTCAGTAAAACGGCAAATTCCAGGTTGGGAGGAAGAAGTAAACGTAGCTTGCTGCACACAACCGGCCTTCATCTCCACTGCTCGTTCATTCAATGTGAACGATTCTCATCCTTCTGGTTGTTCTTAAAAGCAGTGTGAACAGAGAGTGCCACCATATTGCAGCCATCCATTTTGGGCAAACAACTAGATTTGGCTGGCACAGGTTTTTGGGAAGCCCGCCAATATGGTGATAAACACTGATTGCTCAGCATTATGCTACACATCATTTAATGCTTTGCATTGTGGGATGTGCACCCTTGATTAAAGGAGTAAATCTATGATTTAATGTGTTAAGTTTTGAAATTAATTGTAGGGAGAGAGGAGATAGATTTAATGTTTTAAGTTTTGAAATAATACGTAGGTGTCTGTGTACTCTGAATTTGCAGTTTCGTGGTGTAACAACTGAAGAAACTTTTATGTTGGAAACATTATGTTAACTTTTATTGTAATGTTTTTATGTTGCACAAGTGTCCAAGGATGACTATAATTTACACCATATTTTATTATTTAATAAATAAAATAACAGACAAACACTTAAGGAGACTGTTGAAAGAGTGGTTACTAACCCACTAGGTGGAATGGAATCTGGGGTAGAAGGCAATGGACAAGTGGCAGCATCATGATGCAACTAACTAGCTGTTGGTATGGGACAACTCCCTTGAAATGTAGTCATAGTGCCCTGGAAGGTGGGACTGGAGCTTGAGGCTCATTTATTCAAAATCTGACCACTAAAGACCTAGGCAATCTATATAATAGCCATCAAGTTATGAACTGAGGTTCATCACTTTTCCTGACGAGGGTTTTGCTGTGCTTGCACCCAAGAGATTTGATGAGGGGATATGCTAAGTTTTTTATCATGTTGTGAGTCTGCCCATTACTGTTGAGTGCAAAAACTACATTGCTGAGTGCAGAAGGCATATTATGAGTGCAGAAGTTATACTATAGAGTGCAAAAGCTTTACTTAGTGCCTTACTTCTACACAGATTCAATTTATTTAGTGGTTCAGTAAGCAGGCTCGAGGCTCCATAGGAAGCCAGCATTTTGGCTGCTTCTTCTGGAGAAGGTAGGGAGGAATAGGCCTCCTTGGGTGTTTGTCGGCCCTATCTTCATCTACAGGTTTTATTTGTTTATCTGTCATTAAGTAGTTAAATTTGTTTATTTGCAAGTATTTAATTCCTATTTGCATAATGTGTTCTTGTTCAAATGCATCTATTTTTCAGTTTCTAAATCTAATTAAGATTATGAATAGTAATGATAAATTGAATAAATATTCTCTGCATTTTTCCCCATGCTAATAGATCTACATCGTACTCTAGTACAAAGAAGAAATTAATGAAAATAATTTGATAGGAAGATTGCTAATTGAATGAGAAGATCAAACCCTATTATATTTCATTAGTTTTTCTTATCATTAATATTCTGTAGTAAATAATAAAAATTCTTTGTTTTCCTTCCTCATTATCCCTTTCATCAATTTAAGGTTTGAGTTTTACTATATTTTTATTTCATAAACATTTATTGAAATAATAGCTACAAATTAAATAATATCATTGAGTATTTGATTGCATTTCTATTTTTCATAGTCATAGAATAGACTAGGGTTTTTACGTTTCTATGTCCTCTTTTCAACTCTTGCAATAATTCTATTCTATTTCTCTTGATAACAGTTTATTTAAAAATTAATACAAGTATTAAGTAGAGACATTTGCAGTATATATCGATTTCAATGAAGGAACATGAACATATCTACTCATATCACTCATATAACTATATAAACACCCTATTAATATCATTTAAAAACAGTTTGCCAAACATTTGACACATGGCCGAAACCCTAGCACATACATTCTATTCATTCATTTGTCTATCTTTAGTATTATATTTATTTTTCTTTTACATTATAAAGTCACTCTAGGTTTTTGCATTTAGGATTGAGATTTCAAAATCACATTTATCTGTATGGTCAATCGACCCAGGGATAATACCCCTTTCAACGAAGAACTCTCCATGAGAAATCAAGTAAACTCAATACTGAATTTAAAATCAAAACCATAATTATTATAAGGGGGTTCGAATCAGAAAAGCATTCCTCACATTCTTTCATATCAACTTCAAAATATGAACAGCTACCCTAAAACGTGGTCAAGCCACTTAGTTATTATTTAATAAATAGTATAGAACACAGAGATTTAAAACCGCAGACCTGTTCATCAAAACAACCTAATGGCTTTCGGCATCTCTATTCATTTAAATGCGAGAAATTTTTAATCAAAGCTTCACATTACATTTCAAATACAAATCTACACCATGGTTGTTTCCAAAACCATAACATTTGCAAATATTCGTTATACAAAGGTTTTCATTCCCTAGTGTGAATCATTTAAATCAAAATGTCAAAACAACACTCGGCCTGGCCCTTTCTAAAAAACATGACGAGGGTTCACCCTCTGTCATTTAAAATATTACATTCAAGATATTAAGTTTATTGCTAAAATGATGCCAGGATCTAGCAACAAGTATTGAACGAGTTGCGTCATCAACAAGCTATGACAGCAGAACCTGCGAAGGGTTATGCCACTAAGGCTTACCGAGTGGAGCGAGCTATCAACTCCCATTGAGCTTTCAACACTATAACCTCCAAGATGAAGGAAATACCTACTAGGAAATCAACGCGACGTTAAAACTTATTATTATTATTTTTTTAAACAAGAAAACGCACAGGATTCAACTTGAAAACATTTACGAGTGACTCTCTTTTCTATTCGAGTACATTACCTTGCATCAAGAACATGAGGTTGGGAACGCCGATAGCAACGAGGTCAGGACATCCAACAACTGCAACATGAAGGTTTAAATGCCTTGATTTCACTATTTTCTTTCACTCCAGACTCGAACTCTAAACATAACAGAAACCCTGAGAACCTTCTCTCTGAATGCTCAACATTTACCACTATGCTAAACAACACTCAAACCCCATTTAAGATCTGAAAATTTACGAGGTTCAGCCGAAGATCTTACCATCGAATCCGAGGAAGGATTCCTCGGACGTTCAGTTATCAAACCCTATAACTATGCAGACGATCGACCTCTCTCCAAGCCTAGTAGTCCCAAATGAATACAAAAGAGTAATACCAACGACGGATAGTAAGTGCAGTTAGGGTTTAGTACCCAAAACCGAGATAGATCCAGATCAACGGGTGTGATCGAGCCAGCCGAGCACCACAACTTTCGAAGTATCAGTACGTTCAAACATTTCATTAATGACTCTACCAACACTGAGTCCAGTTGGAGGCCATATCACCAAGTGATTAGCACACAGCTCGACATGCTACTAGCATTTCATACGAGACCACCATCACGTGGAACCTATTACACAATTAGCCAGCGAGACATTCCACCGAAGAGTTAGAGGGAAGCATAAATGCTCAGTTCGGACACGTTAATCCTGCCATCTTATGTCTGCAGTAAAATTAAAGATTGTCAACATCCATAATCAATGCATTGGTGCGATCTTTTGCATAGTGTTTATATGTTATATTACCAATGTTTATTTTCCATTAAAACATAGTATGATATCTAGGGTTTCTGCATTTCAATATTTCGTAACATTGCAATGTTTAGTTCACAATTTACATAGTTTCTTTTTACAATGCATATATTATCATTTTGACATAGGTCTCATTATACGAAGCATGTGGTATTTGGCATTAAGGTTTAGAAAATCAATACAATACATGTTGCAGCATTATGATAATGCTACCATTAACTATATTATTACACTATTATAATAAATAGTATAAACATTAAAACAAAGAATTTTTCTAATCCTAAAAGCTTCACTATTTTACTTTGTAGCATCATTTCACAATGGTCACATGATATTGAAACCTTGTTATGATAGTTATTGTCATCGCATACTTATATATATCGAGATATAAAGGTTATCTTAGATATTTGATGACTTTAGCTATTGCACAAATTTTGAATTTAATAGGACCCTAATAATATTTATACGATTTGTAATTCTAGCAATCATTTATGAATCTGTAGAGTATGTATTTTCCTATCGATGATTTCAATGATTTCAATAAAAGTCTAGTGTAGATATCTTTAGCTACGATTTCCGTGTTTGGTCAAAATAGTAATTGTTGAACTAAAAACTGGAGATTCATACCATTGATACCTTTATGCACAGAAGTATTCATATTTATCTTAATGCATTGATGGCTAGCTGAAGCATATATCGAATTACTTGAAGTACTTGAATTGTCATAATACCTTACCTGCGGATCTGCGAAAAGAAACATGTTCAATGCTTTAGCTATCAAAGCTAAGTAAACCCCAGGGCACCCTGTAAGAACCCCTTCATCAACATTCAAACATAGCTGTCAATATTATTCCCAGAATTGTATCGCATGAGAAATTAAATATTGTATATAGAATTATATTTATAATCTTTTGTCTTATTATGTTTAGGAATTACAATTTGTCGATTGTGTTAAGCTACCAATAGTTAAGTAGTTAACAAACAATTATTCTGTAATTAGCATTCTTAGTAATTAATGCTAATTCAAAAAAATTTAATTTTAGTGAAAATTTTGGGATGTTACATGTGGGGTTTTAAATTTCAACTCTGAGTTTGCAGATCTGTGGTGAGCTGCATCATTTGTCAAAGACTAATATTGTTTTGATAGAGCAGTCATCGATTGATGAAGATGAACAAATTTATTTTGTAGCAAAAATTATTATTGGTTTATAAATCTGATTTAAAATATCGAAATGATGATTTTCTGTTCAGAATCTGGTATATTTCTTAGGTTTTGAATAAGATATTGTCACTTTTATTTAGAACATTAACACATAATGTAGTATATTTGTTAGGTTTTGAATAAGATACTGTCACTTGTATTTAGAACATTAACAATTTAATGGTTTCGAATATTTACAATGTGCAAAATTCATAAACATGTACTCTTAAAAGAATGTTATGTGTGAGAGATTATTGCCTTGTAATTAAATAACTAAATAAAGCCGTCGTAATATACACTTACACTTTTAGGGAGAGGGGTTGGTTAGAACTCCATTTTTATACCATGGATCGATTCAGAGATCCAAAACTTTTCTAGTCACAGCTGTAAAATAATGAAATTGTAATTTTAGTATAGAGGGAGCAGTTTCAGAAAGAACGTGTAGTGGGATGGGGGCATTTTTATCTTATTGGGAGAACTCAAATCAAGATTAATCAAATCAAAAATTTCAAATAATAATCATAAAAGTAAAAGTCAATCAAAAGGTTGACTACCTCCCGATGACTCCACCTTCATCCACAAACCATACCTCCGGGGACTTCACACCAGCCGACAACTTTTTCTGAGTTTGAATTTGGATTACCTTCGCCAAAGACCCGCGTTCAATATCACAACAACCATCTCGCCAGCGCCTGATTTCAAATTCAAACCAATTGCATCTTCCCTTCATTTCGAAATTTCCGCACTACTAATTTCAAACTCAATCACTCCCATCCTTCCTTCCATTTTTCTTAAATTGACAATGTTGATTTTCATGGCTTTGTTTGGCAAAAATCTACTTGTTATTTGGACAAACCTTTTGGATAAACAGTTTTGCTGACAGTTTATTCAGAATTTCTATATGAAAAAGATTTGGAATGCAGGGTTAACTTGGGGTTGGTGCATGAGCAATAGGAGGGCATCCATTTTTTAGCCATTCGATCAGAATAGATTTTGATTCATAAGACTGTTGCTAGAGTTCCATCGAATAATTCAGCTGTGGCGGCTCATCCCTTCACAACCATCGATTCTTCATTAAGCCCAGTTTAAAATGTGGGTGTGGTTCAGTCCACAAACGTCTTGCAATTAGGGGAATTCCCTATGCCAAATCTTGGCTCACGAGAATTCCCTATGCCAAATCATGGCTCAGGCTGTAACATCCCTCTTTTACCCCTATTTTTGTAATTGAAAATGTAAATTACATTATACTTGTTTCTGGTGAGGTGCTCAAGGGCTAAGGCCCCATGAGTAAATCTCGCAAGTTTTGTTATTTATTCTTAAGTTGTAAATCTGAATTGTAGACTTAGGAGATTGAAGGTTTTGACGCAACAAAACGACGGGAAATAGAATCCACTAGGGGATAGAGAGGTCGATTGGATAAGAAACCATAAGGATCTAGGATATTGACAACAAATGTTAGCTGGGTACCCATAGACACTCAAAAAAAAAAACGGTTTACTAAATTTCTTAAGTGTCGTCTCAGGTCATGTTAATCCTAAGTTAAACGGTCCGTCTTAGTAGAAATTACTAATCGCACAAGCATCTAACTAAGATCCTATGACCCATGTGTTAACAAAAGTATAAGTATTATTTTCACTCAAACCATGGAAAAATATGTTTAAAATTTATATTTGAGATTCTTAGAGAAAGAAGATAAGAACACTGAACACTTGAAATTTCAAGTGGAGAAAGATCAATTTTATTATTGTTTGAAAAAATATAATTAGTGAATATAAATATATATATATATATATATATATATATATATATTAAAAGCAAAGATATATAATTCAATCATTGAGGTACATCGAGCACTTGGGTAAACATTATTTCTGCTTGTTGTGTAACTTAGTGTTAGTGCTTCTTAAAAAGATAACTCCCAAGAGGAGGGGACACTTTTTCACCTACCTAGGATCTCCTCGGAGTGTTCCTTGGGTGATGTCCCCCACATGGACGAGAACGTTGATTTCATCAATTTCCATTTGGTGCTTGATTGGGAAATCAATGAGAGTATTTTGTATTATTTATATAGGTCTATAGTAGAGAGCACGGGGTAGGTAGTGATGAGTACTATTCTTGGAAAAAGTACGCCTATTTTTTCATGGGTTTTGGGAATGGTCTCTTTTACTTTGGTGTTCATTTTATCCTTTATTTGTATTTATGCAATAAAAAAGGTTGAAATGGCGGTGGCCTTACGTGGATACATTGTTTTACTCTCGACACTGAGAGTGGAAGGACAGGTCGATCCTCACATTGAATTGACAGAAAACGACGATATACTTTAGGAGCTGCAATGTGACGTTCTTAAACTAGCAATTGCCCCAAGAGGTGCAAAGGAACGCCAAAGGGAGAATAAATGACAAGTAAAGTAGGGGAGGACATTTCAGCCCTAGATGGAATGAACGAAATGTTCTGCATTGAAGTAAAAGATAAACAAAGAGAATTTATTTTTTCTTCACAAGTATCTCTAAAGTTGGTTCTCCCTTGTATAAAATATGTTGTTCTGGTAAGTAGTGATAAGCAATCAAGTTTTTGTTTTTCTTTGTTCAGGAATCCATGAAAAAATATACAATATGAAATAGGAGAGGGCCATGGATTGCTTATAAAAAATTGGTAAAGTAGAAACCATGAACTCCACAAACTCCATAGTTATCATACATTATTGCAAAATGAGAACTTAAATTGATAAATCATATATACAATGAAGAGAAGGAAGTGTGACTATTGAAGAACACATGAAAACAAAGCAACATAGAAGGCATAATTCCAAATTCCAAATAGTTATACATCTTTGGACCTAGCATGCACCATAATATCTCTCTTGGCCCTCTAGAAAGTCGTACAAACCAATGAGATGAAAACTAACAAAGAGATGTTTGATGTATATAAGGGATATAGGAAAGCAACAAATAACATAAGCACATGAATCATAGTCATGATCCAATAACCATTCCAAATTCATTTCTTTACATCTTAATTAAGGGACCACATGTGAACTTGAGTCTATCTTGAAATAGAGGCTTATGTTTATAGCATTGAAGAATGGTCAAATATTGAAGTCAACTATAAGCACACCACCATGAGTCCCAATGTTCTGCTCATTTCTAATATCTAGTGCCTAATCTTTCTTTAAAATCTAAAAAGAGACATGGAATTCATGTCTTAACTCTTCACACAATAATACATAATGATGAAATGTTCAAATAAAATAATGGTGAAGATAAAATATTTGATGAAGAAAAGAGGAAAAAAACATTGAAATTTGTAGTCATGTTTGTTTTACTAGTGGAAGTTTATAAGATTTCTTTGTTGTATTCCCTTAGGAGTCCCATCAGCCTTCAATCTTTTGAACTTTGATAACAAGAGACAAAGATCTATAAGAGTAGTAAAGTGTAATATTGAAAATTAACATTAATTAAGTTAGAGTACACTATAAATACACTAAAATAATCATTTCAATTTTCTTTAATATGATTATTATAATCTATATCAAATTCACAAAAATATATATTAATATTGCCTTAAAATTTTGGTAACACTAAAGTGTAATGCGAAATAATAAATACTTAATTGTATTTAATCATTCAACTAAAATATAATACAAATATTAACAATCTATAACATGTATTTTACTAAAATTTATTTTTTTTCTATCAAAATTTACAAAAGTAATTTCTAAAAAAAAATCTATATTCAAAATAAAACAATTGATATATTATAAATATCTTAATATCAAAGTCATATATGTAATTATATTTAATTTTTATTTTAGATCTAAATGAAATTTAAAACTTAACCATTGTAATTTTAAAATTTTAAAATGTTTAAAATGAGATGTACTTTGAAAATGTTTAAATTAAGGTGCATAAAAGTTATTTTATGTTGGTTAGTATTTGTAAACGTTAAGAGTTTTACAAAAAAATGGAAAGTAAAGTATCTATGTTGAAGTGAAAAAGTGAGCAGTAAAATAGATATCATGAAGAGCTTCTTTCTCATCATCAAAATGTTCATTTTTGTTTGCAACATTGGTCCATGTTATTTACTATGTACTAAACATTCACACTAAATCCAAAACTTTGTTCTACAAACCTTCTAGCTCTATGAGAAACCTTTGAAGTCTATGAGAAACATGGGAAGATATAAGAATCTTTAGCTTTTCTAGACCTAATAAAATATATATATATACCAACTTCGATTGATACCATGATAGGAAAGAGGGGCACAACATAGTCTACCAATAGGAAGAAGAGATGGAAGGATATATTTAAAAGGCCATGTGAATATGTTGGGTCCTAATTTAGTCATTTTTTACGCAAATACAACATTCTCTAGAAAGAGTCTAAATGTCTCACATATGGTCACCTTGCTAGACCTATGTATTATTAATTATACTAAATAATTATTATTCATTTTTTTTAATTTGTTTTGGTGTAAGGAAGGGTGTTTAACCTTTCAAAATTGTAAAAAAAGGATGGCATCTAATTAATTAAAGTCTAGCATAGTTATTTTTAATCTGAGTGCACTTCATCCTATTTATTTAATGTAGTTAGACAATTCATTTTCCTATGTAAAGTTTCAGACATATTTTCTTTTGGGTTGAACTTCAAGAGTGCATATTGTGGGGAACTTGCTCTACAAATTCTTTAGCGATTGACTGTTCAGCTTTCAAGAAAGTGGGAAGATGGATCCTTATATGATCTTGCATTAGTGGCCCGGTTGAAGAAACTCTACCCATCTCCAACACTGAATTCAACACATGACCCCAATGTATTTATGGATCAAAACACTTTGTTTATCTTTGAAAAGAATTTCTACAAACAACTGCAACTAAAGTGTGGGATTCTCCAAATTGATCAAGAGTTTACCGATTCTTGAAATTGATCAAGAGCTTGCCTCTCAGAGATCAACCAAGAACATGGTAATGGGATTTGCAACTAATCAAAACATGTTTTGTCAAAGCTTTTCCGCCGTCATAATAAAAAATGTGGAACATTGGGGTATTAACGAGTAACAATGGAGAAATTCAATCTAATTGTAAATCCAAGAATTGAGCAAGGTTTTCCTAATTACAGCCATGGAAATAAATTCAGTTCGCAATTAAACATTTGAACAAAGGATATCTGCTATTTAATTTCAACATACAATGTAAAACATGTAGAAATAGAGAATTGCAATGCCAGAAACAATTTGTAGAGGTGTTAAATCCTAGTGCTTTGAATTTTTCAAAATTCACATTTGAAGTTTAGTTTAGATTATGGAACATTTTCCTAACTTCATTTAAGAATAAAACAAATGCCCAACATATATATTATAAAAAAAGAAATAAATAAGATGAATTTAAACCCTATGGTTGTTGTAGAAATCATTGCTTAGGTTAACCATAAAATTCTAGAGAAGCATACACAAGTGGCTTATGTTGCCCATACAAGTTATCCATTCAAGGAACATGTCTAATCAAGTTGGTAGTTGGGAATTCTTTTAGCATTTTCACTACATTCTATTTTAAGTCTATTCAAAGTGACAAACTATAAGCCTAACTACAAAGAGATTAGTAAAAAAAATTAGTATACTAAAACAACTATACATGTAATTTAAAATTTCCTTTGGCATCTTCCATAGTTAAGTATTTCTATTATAAAATATGCATCCAATATTATATATATGTCATTGAAATAGAGTAATATGACTATTTTATGGCCTCAAATCATCTCTAACACTTATATTTATAATATAAATGATCACTTTATAATTTATTTTAATTCTATTTTTTCTAAATATTATATAAAACATTTATAAATGTATACTTATTTATCAAATGAATTTAATGTTTATGTTATGATTATTTTATATATTTTAAATTTTTCTTAATTTTATTCTGTATTTAAGAAAAAAAAATATAATAGAAAACAATTATAAATTTACACATTAAGTAAATCCAATTAATTTAAATAGTTGTAAAATAAAATATTATTCACCCACCAAATTTATATTTCAATAAATAATATATTGAACTTAGACATTTATAAAAACTATATATAATATAAATAGAATTAAATATATTATAATTTTTTAATTTAAATATAAAAATTAAATCTATTATAAAAATATCATTCATTAACCAAGCTAAATATACATTTTCCCAAAATAAATATAAAATGAAAAAATAAAATAATATGTTTATCAAATAAAATAACAAATAAATACCTAACATAAATAATACATTATCATGAAATATATAGTTTAAAAATCTTTTTTTTTTTATATTTAATTATACATATATTTATATATGGAGGAATATCTATTGAATGTCCTTGAACATACTCCACGATCCAGCTGGCTGCCTTTTCTTTAGTTCACCAAAATAATGTTGCTTTTAAGTTTCCATAAGAATATGAAATCCTGCACTAGAAATTTATAAAATTTATAAAGTAATGGTGAGATGGATTTCTCAGTTGTGAAATAAGGATTATGTTAATCACAAAAAAAATAACAAAACAACAGTATATATAATATATACCAATACATAAACTTAAGGAATAATACTCATATCACAATTAATTTTGAAAATAAAAACCCCCTTACATTCTCAGCAGGACTAAAGGCAGAAGCTTATTCCTCAAAATCCTTTTCGGTTGTGGGTTCGATCTCGGTAACTTTCACAACTTCCTCATTCACCTGTTCTTCGCTTGCAATCAATCCAACGGGCGCAACGAGCTGCACAAACAATCCATCACGTGGCAGGCTTTTATTCGGCAGAGGGACAACGGATTTAAAACCGTGATGCAGAAATTTTGAAATACATGGCAGGATTTTATTCGTCAGAAGGACAACGAATTAGTAATTGTGCCCACAAACCTGACCTCGGAAAAAGAACGCCTTCGGCGTAATTATACTAGCAATTGCCCCAAAAAGGTGCAACAATACACCGATAAGTTGTTGTTGAAGGGTAAAATGGCTAAAAAGGAAGTTAACATTGAATTGGTGTTTTGGAAAAAAACCCAAAAAAGAGTGCATGGACTAAAGTTTTTCCATGTTGGAATACCATCACAAATCAACTACTAGTTTTCAGAAGGAAGGATCAACTATAAAAATATCCCTCAATATAGCACAAATATGCACTTGAATATTAAATGTAAACAAAGTTAGCAATAAACTTAACAGAGTTAGCATTCTCATAGCACTTCTGTCACCCAAATTTGGCAAAGCCTCTTTCAGAAAAGAGAGTATTTCAATGATATGCTTATTCTTTCTTATTTTTTAGTAATCAAGGAATGGTAATAGGTAATCGGCAAATTGATTCACCACTTTTAAATGTGTTTCATATTTTCCCAACAATTTAGAAAGAAATTAGCTCATGCTTCCAGGTCCTGTAAGGATTTTCCTCATATTCTCCCAACGAAGATGAAGCAAATTCTACATACTTGTGAAGAGTATATCAATATGTGGTAAAAAAATCCATGCAACAGAATATTATCTTAATCTTCATTATTTCCATGCTCCAAATTTAGAAGATTCTCAATGAAACTCATAATTGATGAAACCATGGCTACTGGAACACTTTTAACATACAAGATTGGCAGAATATTGGGGACAAGCTATTTCTCTCTCTTGAAAAATTAAGCAAGCTTTAAATGGTTGCTCATTTCTTAAAAACAAGTAAAGAATGAGCTAGGTGTTTCAGTGCTCCCACTTTCTTCCATAAATTCCTCAATTGATGGTTTTATTGCCATAAACAATATATTCCATAAATTTGTATCATAATCAATTGAATCATACTTATTCAGCACAATGGAAATAACCTTAAGACATAATGATCTCAAGTCTTTCATTCCACCAAGAAATAATCGTAGGCTCTTATCTTTTCCTTCATGACACAGTGGCAATTCTCATCAAAATCCAACATGGGTGTTGCCAATATATTCTCAACAACATTGTAGCAAGTCCTTTTCAAAACTAAATGAAGCACCAAAATTTTGAGATTTGTTAAATTCCTTCCATTCCTTAACAGTATACTCATAAAAAAGTATATAAAGCATTATACTTTAAAGAGTATCAACCAAAGAAAGTTTATGAACCATTTCAGTATATGCCCAACTGGCAAGAAAACAACCACATGCGATCATTTGGCGTGGACGTTATTAACATTTCTGAAAATGCTATCTAGTTTTGGTTAATGATAGTTTTGTAAGAGTTTTCTTACAGTGAAGTGGATCATGGTTGTTTCTTATTTACTTCAAATATGGAGTTTGGTTTTCTTACAATGAAGTAGATCATGATTATTTCTTATTTGCTTCAAATATGGAGTTTCTTAATTTGTAGATTGAATACATAACTTCATAATGATGATGCATCCACCTCATAAAGTATCAATTTTATGAGTATAATGTAAGAACAAAGTAACAAAATGATCATATCTATGCAACTCAAGTGGAAAATATGGACACTATCTCATCGATATTGTTATCCATTGTTTAGATTTATGTAAATGTAAAGACAATCCTATAAATTTTGATAATATTTAAGAGGACTAATATTAATATTTGTCCTTGAACATTTCTCATGTTGACAAGGATACTAAAGGTCTTAAGTCAAGAATCAAATGTCCATCATGAGACACAATTCTTTGGATTAGAACACATTCTTGATTAATATCTCATGCTTGTTCATTGTAATTGTTCTTTGCAACATGAGTTGATATTTGTCATAATATTAGTTGATTTTCCAATAATTTGGTTGATTTTTTGTAGCCTTTGGTTGATCTCTTGATTTGGCTAGTCCACCTCTTGCCATCACTACATGGTTTGACTTTCAAGCCAATAATTACAACTACGCTTGATTAGTGTTAATATTGAGTTGCATCATCTTTCATGGTAGATTGAACAAATCCAATGTAATATTTCATATGAATGGCAAGCACAATGTAGTGCCCTAACTAGGCACTGGGTCTCTATTCCAGGTTCATATGAATACCAAGTTCTTTCCTTATGTTTTCTGCGCAAATTCGACCGCCTATGTCTCTGTTATCTAAATGATTATATGTCTCTGCAACTTAAATAAACATAAACTTAAATCTTCTATTTTCAACTCTATTCTTTTAACATGCATAATCTAAAAATAAAAGGGAAATACAATTATTTGAGCTAGCTGAGTAAAATACCTAGACCCGTAGATTTGCAGTGAGGTAAGAAGATTCCTGTAGTGGGTTCTGTAGGTTACCTTAGCGACCCAAAATGATGTGTCCACCCTATCGATCAGCTATTATCGTGTTGACACTAGGAAATCAACGGATTTCCTAGCCCCCGAGCCCACAGGCCGATAATCTCGAGAGCAACCTTCCAAGTTTCTTTTCCATAGCTCCATGGTAATCATTTGCTGAGTTAACCCCCTCCTCAAACTTTCTTTTGAGTTTCCCACCTCCTCAAAGCTTCGAGTTAACCCCCTCCTCGGCATCGAGTTAACCCCCTCCTCGGCATTCCTCCTTTTCACAAAAATCTCACAGTCCTCCCACAATCCCCCTTACTACTTTGTTAAAATCCCCTCTTTATAGGAATCCACCTCCTTCATAAAGTCAAACTTCCTTATCACTCCACCGCCCTATCTGTCATGGTCTTTGGAAGTACAAATCATTAATGCATCCCCCTTTTAAGGTAACAAGGTGGATTATATATTGTTTTTAAATCACCCAAGTTTCTCTCGAGTAGTGGGATCATTCAATAGTTTATTTAAACAAATCCTTTTTTTATTCGTTTTGGAATGATTCTGTCCCTTAGTTTAAATGAATAATCTATTTAATAAATCATTCAATCCACTATGCTTTATATAAAGATTATTATCATCATTATCATTAATTGAATAATAACAATATTAACATAATAATTAATAATAATAGAAATTAAATTAATTGTGAATAGAAATTAGAAATATTTATTTGTTTACTCGACAAGTGTCAACATAGTACTTCTGGGTATAAATAATGAAATACACTTAATGGTTTAATTAATCATAATCAACAATGATAGAGTACACTCTTCCAGTATTAGTGTTTAACTTTCGTACTTCATATTGGAGACACATTCGCTTGAGGATACTTGCAATTAATGACACTTATTTTAATCGTTCATTACCATGTTCACACACAAAGACTAATTAACTTCTTTTACACATTAGAACTTGACAATCTTTTACAAATTAAGTCATCCACTAATTACTTAACTGACTTATCCATGATAACTTATAACATTGTTAAATCTTGATAAGTAGGTTGTAAACCATTATTATTGCGGATGTGCATAATGTGCATGCGTGGCCAGCGTATGCACAAGACAGACATGCACTATAAACATATGTCATATATATATATATATCCTATGCATAACAGCTAACTAACACTAATAATACTTTATGCAAACTGAACAAGTATACATTCACCATAATATTACTAAAACATCATCGGTTATTTTATCAATTAACCTTTAAGATTTCCTTTCGTTATTTTTATGATTACATTTGATCAATCATTCAGGTACAAAGGAAAGCTACCTACTACCACTAACTCAAGATCAACGAATGCCCAACCCAAAACAGTACTACTATCATATCCTCCCATCCTAACCTACTGCCACATCCTCCCTATCCTTCCTCTGCTAGTATAAAAGTGGATGTTGGACTCATCGACCTGACCACATAGAACTTGAGAGCGATAGCGTCGGCTGTACAGCGGACCTATCCTCCCCTAGCAGGAATCCGACCATCGTTATCACAACTACATGGGGAGCGTGTCTCAGCACGGCCCTCCCACGACCTCGGGTATCATAGGAACATAGGGTGGGAAACACATCCATACCTCTCAACATACTGGGCCTACGCCCTTATCAAATCATACTCTGCTGCTATCGAGATTATCGGTCCATGTCATCGTATTATCAGTTTCGGTTGCTAAGGTTCCCTGCATGGATAAGCTCTTATCCATATATCAGATCAAGTGTCCGGCTATCCCATAGCCCTCGTGTCCTGTAGGTTAGTATTCCGCAGAATACACATTTTATAACAAGCATTTCCATTCGATCACCAATTGATTGATATCATCAACATCTTTTTATTTCACATCACAATTTTATCACATCACATGTATGCATGGAATATAATAGTTCTATCAATTTCATCAAAGGATGGCATCCACGTACAACACCATATATTTCAGATTTCATCAATGAAAACGCTAAAACGTATATTTCCCATTCTATCATTGTCTGATCCATATTGTCAGCATCATTTATTTCATCACATAAAATCATCAAATCGATCACAGCATAATTACCACATCATAAATATCACATTTCCTCCAGGACGATTATCAAACATACACTGTAATTATGAAATAAAAGAATCTCATGATAATCATAACTTTAATAACTGCATGAATATAGTAACATCATTAACACCGCAACAACATATCATCATGTCTAACATGCCGAAAATATAGTTCACTCTGTCTAGCTGAGTCAAACAGATAACAAGCAATAAGGTGAAAGGGGTCTAACTCGCAAACAGGCCTAGTCAAAATATGGGGCATTACATACACCCACCCTTCAGGAAACTTCGTCCCGAAGTTATGGTCATAATAATGCAGGGAAAATCTTGATGCCTAACCTCTTCATTCTTTCAAGTAGGAGGTGTTGGCCATAATTGTCTTACTTAGTTTTGACTTGACAGAATATGCCGATATTATCCTATGGCTTTGCTTCTTTTATCCCCTGATGTGTATTCGAATCATTTAGAGAAACATTTAGATTAATCTTCCTATTGAATCTCTAAAATCCGTAAGGTTATAATCAAGTGCCATCCACCTCAGTATCCTACTTCTTACCGTTTAGCAACATCCTTCAAGTTATAACATCCAGAGAGGTTTACTCCTCACCAATAGATTATATTGATCCAACTTAGCATGAAATAATCAATGATTTTTTTTTTGTTTAAAATGGAGAGCTAAGAGTTCATAATCTTTAATTATTCAACAAGCGGCTACAAGGATCTTTAAGATTTGCATACCTCTCCTAGGAGATGAAGATCCCTGTTATTTCATCCTAAGGTCAAACATTCTTATTACCTTAGTGTTAATAAGCAATCTGCATCCTTGATAACCATAAGTATTGTAACAATATTAAATTAGAGGAAGTATCATTTATTAGAATGTTCTTAGTAACTATATCTTTACAAAAATGCTTAAGTTCACTGATAGTATCTGTTAGGGGTTTAAACAACGTAACTTTATTCATTGAGGTGCACATCAGTTCCTATTTTGCCTCCATTAGTACCCCATTTACTTGTATTACTAGTTCACTTAACCTGGTTGAGGGTTCAGCGCACATTCATTCACGGTAACTTCATTAGTCCCTCAATAGTTTACCTACTTTATATTTTACTGCTTGTTCATTTTGTAGTTATTAAATCCAAGTTGTTTCTCAATAATATCCCCTCCATCATGACAATTTGACCTCAGCAAGACTAGCAGTATATATAACCCCTATTCTTTTCTCACACATACCTAGTTCCTTCAATCTCTGTCCACGTACTATATCGAATCATGATTAATTGCACTTTGCACATGAAAAATTTACGGTGTTGATTTTAATACATAGATATCTCCCATATCTTAATACTAATTAAATTTTCCAATAGGGGAATCCATTCACATATACCTTAAATATTGACCTACCACATCTATTTGGGGGTGCCTCATACAACTACACATTATCACTAGACATGAGATACACATATAATCTTACTCCCCCCCCCCTTTCTTGCTAGTTTTGCAAAGATACTCATTCTCATCAATAATTAATTTCATCATTTCTCATAATTGGAAATGCACTACTTCCCCTAAAACATAGTCTTATACAAATTCCAAGTACTTGATTTATAACAGTTATTAGACTATTGGTCAAGTGTTATTGACTTTCAATTATCTCTCATTTTATTACCTTCCTACCGTGTCCTTACTTCATTTACTACCTTATTATATCTGGTTAATGCATCTCTTGGTTCTATCGATGATCCTCCCCTATATATATATATATAACCCGTAGATCTTGTACCTAATGGGAAGCAACACAATTATCCTAGTCACTAATAGTGGTAACCATCATCCCTTAATATTTGAACACGAATGTTTATTTATTCGACAATTCGACGCATTTTTAAACGTAAGTGGACTCCATCATCATAATTAAATAATAGAACTAGAACGCTTCTTCATTCCTTACAATCTTTAAGGTATATCACCTTGCCATTTCACTTATCGGTAATAAACAATAACAAAAGTATCGTAGCATTATTAAATTAGGAGAACTATTATTGTTTAAAGGGTTTTCATGGCTATTTCTATCAAATACAATTGTTATCGTGTTTATTTATTATTCTCATTTTCAAACCAATATCATTTGTCGGGAAACCATTACTTCTTCAATTCCTTAAGAATCTCGTAGCTAGTTTTGTTCCCACCTTAAGTTGTACTTTGTACTAAGTTATATACATACACACATTAATGTTTGTGTAATTGGTTGTGGGGAAGTCGCAGCTCAAATACCATTCCATGTTTATTTAACCAAGTTCTCTTATTAAACACAAGCAAGTGTAGATGTGGTTGTCCTAACCAATCACACATTCACATAACCCTTAAAAAATCTAATTACCCAACATGTAAGACCTATTCAGTAGAACTAGATGAGGTTACATAGCATCGCAACCAATGCAATCTAGGAATTTCATTAATAAATTAAACACAACTTTTCCCTTCTTAGTTGATATATAAAATTTTCCATTCTTTGTAGTACTTAGAGAAGAAATAGAAGAAAATAAAGGAATTCGTTTCTGTCCTGTCATTTTACCTCACGAGGAAAACCTAATGCAAGGCTCCTTAAAATGCCTATATTTAAACTTTATGTGCAAGGAACAGTTTGTTAGGATCAGCGTGTTGAAACCTATGGTCGTTTTCATTAATGATTTTGTCATGTGGTGAAATTAGCGTCTTGGCATTCAGCTTGCCATGCTCGTTTTAGCGGTTCCTTGCTTTCAGACTAAGTGGGTGTTTCATCTCTTCGACTATACGTTGAAGTCTCGACAAGGCGGGTACCCTAATTAAATTTCCAATACGTTTTCACCTTATTCTATAACTATATTTCTATGCTTTTCTTTTCTAAATATCTTAGACAAATATTCTTGTTCGTTACCCTATTTTCTTTCTCTTCTTAGATATTCTTCTTCTCTTTTCCTTTTCTCCTTTTTTTTTAAAAAGTGAAATAAGATATATTAACAAAATGAATAAATAATTACATAAAAAAAATGTGAGGATTTAACAAAATATGTAACATGAGAATACTTGAAAATTTCAAAATATAAAACAAAATTTTAAAAGTTATGAATATGTAAAAATATAATAGGTTTAAAGTAAATAAAAACTAAGTTAGAAATAGTTGAGCAATAAAAAAAAATGTTCTCATTGGTAAAGATTTTGTACCTTTTCAAACTAACTAAGTAATATCAATAATGAGTTTTGTAATGTTGTGCAAACAAAACATACCTCAAATTTTTGTTTTTGCAATTTTTGCATAGACAAATAAAATGCACTCATCTTTATTGTTTTTTTTTTTTTTTTTTTTTTAACAAGAAAATTTTCATATATATATATATATATTTAACATAACCTCTATCCTAACCAACTCTCCACACACTAAGGCTTCCACCCAAAAATAAAAATAAAGATAGCCTTAATAAACAAAATTAAAATGATAATGATGGGTGATTTTGTATTGTTACCATTCCTTAATATTTGACGTAATACATTTCCATTTCTCCACATAAAACGTGCTATTCAAATTATCTAAAATTCCTGAAAGTTTAAAGTTTGGAGACATCTCTTTTTCTTAAGATGAAGACCTTTTTTTAAAATGCTGCAATTGTGACTTCGGTGACAATAGCGAATGTAGAATTAAAGCTCTTGTCCTCCATCGACTTCAAACAACTATTAGCATAACACAAGCCATCATATTGTGAGCATCTATTCAAAGAACTACCATACGTGGACAATTTCGATTTTGTGCATGTATTTTCTTCATACGACTTCAACAAATTTGGATACAAGGATAGGTAAGCTCTTGTGGGAGCTTGGTGCTTGGTATTCTTGGTTGTGTACCGATGTGCCAACTGTGGGCCAGATGGCTCTCGGTGCTGTGCGCATTAATGGTGGAGGATATGTGGGCCCTTCTTTGGCTTGGCGCTCATTCCCACGATGAAACCCTTGGTGCTGGGCTTATCTAACCTTTTATTGCGATGGGGCCCTTTAAACGGAAGACGTGGCAATGGGAAGGGAATCAACGGCTCACGGCGAATCCGCGCCATCAACCTGCTCGGGAGATAAGGGGAGAGGCGGTTGCGGAATGAATACCGCCCTTACACGTGTCATCCACCCAGCTCGTCCGCATGCTCGAAAAGTGGTATAAGAAACCACTAATGGCCCGTGCGGAACCGCCCTACGTGGCATCGAATACGCTCCCTATTTATGGACAAGAACTAAGTTTTATTTGGCATAGAAGGTATGCTCGAGAGTGGGGAAGTCGACACTCCTCGATACTTTTAAGGAAGCTCCCATACCTGCTGTTGATCTACCCTTTCACCCATGGCGTAGGATGGTTGGGCCCTACGAACGAAGGGATGCAGGTTCATGAGGGAGCTTGGTGCTTGGGTTGCTCCTCGCGTGATGAGCTCGCGGTGCTGAGCGCTAGGGTTTGGACCAAGGTGACAAGGAGGAAATGCTCTTGTGTGAGCTTGTAAGTGACCTGCATAGGCCACCAAAGTTCCTGCGCGGGATTGCGCGGAATTTCTCTCGGTTGTAGTTGCCGCTGCTGTTCTAAGGTTTGTTGGTGTCCTTGTACTCTTCATTGCAGGGTCATGGTTAGTGTCAGGCCTGGAATTTGAGGGTTTTAAGTACGTTTCCATAACGTATTTGACAGGGAGATTTCAATGGAATACGTCAACAATGGCAGACGTGTAAAAAAAAAATTTAAAACGTAGGTTTGACGTCTATTAGTTTGCATTTACCATTAGAAAGGTTAATGCATCCTTGAAACTCTATAGCTTGTTAGTAATTACCCGGGCTCACGCTCTGCACTAGTGCTCTCTTCCATTCGCCCAATTCCGGTATCTTTTAAAGCATACCCACGAATACGAGTTACTGCGAGCTCCCTTATGTAATGTATTTATCTTGTTAATTCCCTTATGGTTGAATATGTGAAAATAAATACTTAGTTTCAGACCTTTACTATGACTTTACAAAAAGTCTTCGATATTATTTACAGGATCGTTGTTCATCAAATTTTTTTTTTTGATTAATCTTATTATTCACTAGTGATTTGAGAATACATGGTTTGTTATTTTTCAAAGCTTTTAGATTATTTTCAAATATTTCTAGCCTTTCTATATAATTTACATCTATTTATGTTTTTAACTTCTACCATCCTGAGTTTCAACCTTATATGAAATAGAATTGAATCAATAAATTTTAATTATAATTGCCACCCGTCGAAATATAGTTTCGTAGACTTTATTTTCAGATAAAAACTCCAATTATTAGATATTTCGGAAGTCATATTCTTTTATTTACATCATAAAAATATTGTCTTTCAGATGAAAAGCCCCAAATATTGAGTATATCCAAAGTCGTGTATTCTTTTATTTACATGATAAAAATATATACAATGCTTTTATGAATAATTTGATGTCCTTAACCAGAACTAAAGATAAATAATTGACGCTTTACATTCTTTGTTAATAACTTTTAAAGGCCGTGGATGCCAAGCGAACACGACTCTTTGTGAATTAGTGGATTTGGCCCGTCTTTTCATCAATTTCAGAATGGCTCTACTTTCAATTTATGCTCCGGTTCTCTGTGGATTGCCTTCTGATTTTCTTGTTTTGGTTATTGATTATTTTTGTAACGTTGTGCATTGCAATACCCCTTTTCAAAAGTGATTTTAAAATTTTCATTAGTTGTTAAATATAAGGTAGCAATTATATTCGTGATGTGTTTTTTTTTTTATATGTGGGTTTGTTTGTTTGTTTGTTTGTTTGTTTTTAAAGCACGACGTGATAAAGTTCGTTTTGTTCGGAGGTTCGCAAGGACCGTAGATGAAGATCGACCGCTCACTTCCATTCTGCGTTGGCAACATGCACGCAAGATAAGGATGGTTGGTGGTCGCGGAAAAAAACCCACCGTCACACGTGTCTATTGTTTATTCATCCGCATATTGAAAAGTGGTATGGCAAACCGCTCAAAGGATGATGCGGAAACTGCCTCACGTGCCATCAACTATCCCCTATTTATGGAAGGGAATTGAGGTTTTATTTTATTTCATATATATATTGGTAACTCGTGGTAAGAAAATCCAACCCTCTTAATGAAAATAACTACTCACCCTTTATTTTAATATCTTATAACTATTTAAGTTTTTATTTTTTAACATTTATACACCCAAATTTTTAAAACCTAAATTCATAATTCCCGTGAGTTGTCTTTTATGCGAGAACCGACATACTTAATTTAAATTCATCAAAATAAAACATATCTACACCTTGTCATTAAATACCCCCAATAATTATGTTGGGCATCTAATTAGTAAATACGATTCTCTTCTCCCGTCTCAACAATTTGAGCTTGTATTTTATATTTCATGTGCTTTGGAATTTTAAACGAATCACACCTATTAAAGCCATTTTTTTTTCCACATACGTATACATTTATTAACCTAGTTTTCTGTTATATTGCAGGAAGAATATGCTCATCCACCATAGATTTGGAGTATGAGAGTTCGTTTACTTTATGGGCATCCTCCTAGCTTTTCTCCAAAACCTTATGTTCAGTTTTCTCGGTGGAGGATGCTGGATTTAAACAAAATTTCAAAATTTTCTGCTCAATATATATATTTATATATTTTTTTTCGTTCACGTTCTGTTTCTGTTATGCTTTGTAAATAAATAGGAAAAGGGCTCTTCAGGTTATCTACCCTTTTATTGCAGACATCCTGTTGTTTGTTATTTTCTAGTAAATTTCACTATAATTTCCAGGTATAGTTAGGCCCTAAGGTCTCAGGGTTTGAACCTGGCTCTGATACCAAATGTAGTGCCCTAACTAGGCACTGGGTCTCTATTCTAGGTTCATATGAATACCAAGTTCTTTCCTTATGTTTTCTGGGAAAATTCGACCGCCTATGTCTTTGTTATCTAAATGATTATATGTCTCTGCATTTCCATTTTCAACTCTATTATTTTAACATGCATAATCTGAAAATGAAAGGGAAATACAATTTATTTGAGCTAGCTGAGTAAAATACCTGGACCCGTAGATTTGCAGTGAGGTAAGAAGATTCCTGTAGTGGGTTCTGTAGGTTACCTTAGCAACCCAAAATGATGTGTCCACCCTGCCGATCAGCTATTATCGTGCTGACCCTAGGAAATCAACGGATTTCCTAGCCCCCGAGCCCACAGACCGATAATCTCGAGAGCAACCTTCCAAGTTTCTTTTCCATAGCTCCATGGTAATCATTTACTGAGTTAACCCCCTCCTCAGACTTTCTTTTGAGTTTCCCACCTCCTCAAATCTTCGAGTTAACCCCCTCCTCGGCATCGAGTTAACCCCCTCCTCGGCATTCCTCCTTTTCACAAAAACCTCACAGTCCTCCCACAATCCCCCTTACTACTTTGTTAAAATCCCCTCTTTATAGGAATCCACCTCCTTCATAAATTCAAACTTCCTTATCACTCCACTGCCCTAGCTATCATGGTCTTTGGAAGTACAAATCATTAATGCATCCCCCTTTTAAGGTAACAAGGTGGATTATATATTATTTTTAAATCACCCAAGTTTCTCTCGAGTAGTGGGATCATTAAATAGTTGATTTAAACAAATCCTTTTTTTATTCGTTTTGGAATGATTCTGTCCCTTAGTTTAAATGAATAATCTATTTAATAAATCATTCAATCCACTATGCTTTATATAAAGATTATTATCATCATTATCATTAATTAAATAATAACAATATTAACATAATAATTAATAATAATAGAAATTAAATTAATTGTGAATAGAAATTAGAAATATTTATTTGTTTACTCGATAAGTGTCAACATAGTACTTCTGGGTATAAATAATGAAATACACTTAATGGTTTAATTAATCATAATCAACAATGATAGAGTACACTCTTCCAGTATTAGTGTTTAACTTTCGTACTTCATATTGGAGACACATTCGCTTGAGGATACTTGCAATTAATGACACTTATTTTAATCGTTCATTACCATGTTCACACACAAAGACTAATTAGCTTCTTTTACACATTAGAACTTGACAATCTTTTACCAATTAATTCATCCACTAATTACTTAATTGACTTATCCATGATAACTTATAACATTGTTAAATCTTGATAAGTAGGTTGTAAACCATTATTATTGCGCATGTGCATAATGTGCATGTGTGGCCAGCGTATGCACAAGACATACATGCACTATAAACATATGTCATATATATATATATATATCCTATGCATAACAGCTAAATAACACTAATAATACTTTATGCAAACTGAACAAGTATACATTCACCATAATATTACTAAAACATCATCGGTTATTTTATCAATTAACCTTTAAGATTTCCTTTCATTATTTTTATGATTACATTTGATCAATCATTCAGGTACAAAGGAAAGCTACCTACTACCACTAACTCAAGATCAACGAATGCCCAACCCAAAACAGTACTACTATCATATCCTCCCATCCTAACCTACTGCCACATCCTCCCTATCCTTCCTCTGCTAGTACAAAAGTGGATGTCGGACTCATCGACCTGACCACATAGAACTTGAGAGCGATAGCGTCGGCTGTACATCGGACCTATCCTCCCCTAGCAGGAATCCGACCATCGTCATCACAACTACATGGGGAGCGTGTTTCAGCACGGCCCTCCCACGAACTCGGGTATCATAGGAACATAGGGTGGGAAACACATCCATCCCTCTCAACATACTGGGCCTATGCCCTTATCAAATCATACTCTACTGCTATCGAGATTATCGGTCCATGTCATTGTATTATCAGTTTCGGTTGCTAAGGTTCCCTGCACGGATAAGCTCTTATTCATATATCAGATCAAGTGTCTGGCTATCCCATAGCCCTCGTGTCCTGTAGGTTAGTATTCCGCAGAATACACATTTTATAACAAGCATTTCCATTCGATCACCAATTGATCCATATCATCAACATCTTTTTATTTCACGTCACAATTTTATCACATCACATGTATGCATGGAATATAATAGTTCTATCAATTTCATCAAAGGATGGAATCCACGTACAACACCATATATTTCACATTTCATCAATGAAAACGCTAAAACATATATTTCCCATTCTATCATTGTTTGATCCATATTGTCAGCATCATTTATTTCATCACATAAAATCATCAAATCGATCACAGCATAATTACCACATCATATATATCACATTTCCTCCAGGATGATTATCAAACATACACTGTCATTATGAAATAAAAGAATCTCATGATAATCATAACTTTAATAACTGCATGAATATAGTAACATCATTAACACTGTAGCAACATACCATCATGTCTAACATGCCGAAAATATAGTTCACTCTGTCTAGCTGAGTCAAACAGATAATAAGCAATAAGGTAAAAGGGGTCTCACTCGCAAACAGGCCTAGTCAAAATATGGGGCATTACACACAATACAATGTAAAATATTAAAAAAAAATGAAAATCAATTATAAAATCTTTCCTCTTCTAACATTCATTTTTTTAATTAAATTGAAAATTCTTAAAACTTTAGAATGAAGAATGATTTTTTATCGTGATGAATATAAAATGAATGCAAAAGAAGAAGGTTTGCAATGAAGAATGATTTTTTTTATCAATAATGAATATAAAATGAATGCAAAAGAAGAAGGTTTTCATTGACTCTTACATATGAAAAGCAAGCATGATACAATGTAAAATATGAACATTTTTTGAAAAGATATATTTTGATTTTTTTCATTTTCCATATTTATAAATATAACCTACTTAAAATTTTGTCTAAAGTTTGGTTTAAAATTACACCTAAAACATAGGTCTATTTGATCCAAGCTGATGGAATGTTGTACCTCAGATATTATTTGATTATTAGTTATTTCATATTAAATTAAAGCTTGATAATAAACACCTAAAAACAACCTATAAAACTCCACCTTAAAATAATTGCCTAGTTCTTTCTATGGTGGAAAGTTGTCTAAGGAGTCTATTTGATGGCCAATTGTTCCATGTTTAAGCCTAAAATAATTACTATATATGTATGTTTCTATCCAATAATAATTTAACACTTAAAAACAATCTAAAACTCTATCTTAAAATAATTTGTGAGTTCTTCCTATGGTAGAAACTTGGTTGAGTCTATTTGATGGCCAATTATTCCATGTTTAAGCCTAAACTAATTACTGGACATGTATGTTTCTATCCAATAATAATTTAACATTTAAAAACAACCTAAAACTCCACCTTAAAATAATTTTCCAGTTCTTCCTATGGTGGAAAGTTATCTAAGGAGTCTATTTGATAACTAGTTATTCTACATTTAAGCCTAAACTAATTACTGGACATGTATGTTTCTATTCCATATTAATTTAATCATGACTAGTCCCTTTCCATTTTCAATATTGCAAAGACAACTTTGAAATGCAATCCATTATATTTATTAGTCATCTTCAGTCTATTAGCATGACATCCATTTAGCAAGTTTTTTATCAAATATCGACATTAATAGGAGTTAGTCTTCCCAATCAATAAAAAAATAGATAATAATATTTAAAAAGTTTTCGACATAAACATAAAATGGAAAATTAAAAACATAATAATAACTAAAAGAGTTTCTTAATACAAATTATCACATATTTATCCCTAATTCTAACAAAGAATCATACAATCAACACCAACAAAGAATTTCAAAGGAGTTTTCTTAACTCTAACAAAGAATCATACAATCAACACCAACAAAGAATTTCAAAGGAGTTTTCTTTTCACACTAGATCATATATTATGTATAACATTTTGAAAGGAAACCATAAAGGTGAAATATAATAAATAATCGTGAGAAATTAATAATGTGATACATATGCTAAAATAATTTATGGCTTTATAATTGACAAAGCCCATGCTATTTATTAGTAAAACAATTCAGTTGAGTAGCCTTGCAATTGAAATTATTTACTAAATAAATTTATGTAATGGTATGTAGAACTAGCTTTTCACCTGAAGTTCACTTAACAGGTTGTAGATCACAAATTGCGCTAAGAAGAAATGGTGGATGAAAGTATTTGCCACTGAGAATTTTATATAAAAAATTGTAGCACGGTGTTGTGAATTCCATCCCACTTAGATTATTTAATTTGATGGATTAATAAGCCTATGGGGGGTAGCTCAAGTGGTAAATATAATAAATTGTAATCAGTTGTAAATGGAAGGTCATGTGTTCGAATCCACCAATCTTACCCATGCGCCATGGTTCGGGCCCTGTGGATGCACCTAGGGGTATAGTGGTAGCAAGATTGGATCCCTCGACCCCATGTCACGTGAGTACCAGCCTAACTCCAGTTTTTTATTCCCCTAGTACAAAAAAATTATGGATTAATACAAGACAAAGTTGGGACATCAATACTATTAAATTTATTACTTTGGCCACATAAACCTTGTAGACTAAAATATTAAAATGCAGTGGCCTCTGGTGCTGCAACAATTATGTGTGTTCCATACTTGAATCCTGCATGTAATCAAATTGGATGGCATGCATTTGTGTTTATTAAACTAGAAAGAGCAAAGGAATGAGAAAGGTGGTTTTAAGGATTAAAAATTACCATCTTAATTTGTATATAATACTATGTTTACTCTATATTTTGAGATTTTACTGTCTCTAAGGATTTATGTCAACAAAACAAGTTTTTCCATATGCTTTACTTAATTAAGATGATGTTCCAAGAATGCAAATTTATATGCACTAAAAGTACACCAAATTAATGAAGCACTAAATAGAAATTGGCTTTTATACAGCCATCTAACAACTAACCCATTGATTTCGTCAAGAGAGTGAAGCGAGAGTTATATATATATATATATATATAGTATCCAGAGAGTGCTTCTAGGACTGCAAACCTAAACGAGGTTAGTACTTTTTCTTAAGGATGGTATAGTAGCTTAAGGTTAACCTGATATAATCTTGTTAGGTCTTTCATGCTTCTCCTCGATTTGGCTATTATAGACCATCAGTGCACTATTGTTTGAAATCATACATCCATATAATTGTGTAGATCAAACTAATCAAGAGGAATTTTTGTAAAAAAATGAAGGCAACCTTCGGTACAAGAGTTGTGTCCTTTCTTATTCTCCATACAATGCCCACTTGAATGTAGAAACCATAATGATTAACTAACTCACCCCTTATCCCTATCTACACTCAGTGAAAGGTTTTGTAGTCAAGAACTTACCTCATGTGTTTCACTAATTTAGGAAGCTACCTGGCTATCAAATGTTATAGGAAGTTTTGATTTGAAATCATTATACTTGATATTAAATGTTATTGATCATTGTTTAATACCTCTAGGTTAGTAGATTCTCCAATTATTTTCCTAATATGATAGAAAAATAATATTTGACTTCAAAATGAAAGTCTTCTCCAACTACCCATTGATATTTCCTCACACATGATTGTGAGTTTGGTCTTTGTGGAGTGTAATTATATTCATGGACACATTGGCTTCACAATAAGTGGTAAGACATCTGAATTTAAATTGACCTTAATGCTTTGGGATCCCTAGTTTCTTTTCTAATTCAAAGCAATGTGCCATCAGAGGAGAGAGCCACAGGGCACTCAACACTCTCCAACCATACAATTGGGGTTGCTATGATTCCTCCAATGTGCCAACTATAGAAATAAAGGATCCATAATGGCACTCAAGGTCATTGGTTTGATTTTTGTGGATAAACGATGGTTGTAAAATAAATTAAATATAACTCAGTTTATAAATATATTGATCTAAATGAACTTGTTGTGGTATGCAAATTTATGAATGCCCAATAAATAAGTTCACATAATACCAAGCAAAATCACCATAATGGAATGTATATTTATTCAAATCTGGAAAATTAACAGGGCACATCATTCCAATTCACAACATCCACATGCATAATTATATAAACCTAGAAACCATGAATAGAGGAGTTAGTAGTGTTAATGTAGTAGATGAAAACCTAGAATCTCTCTACAACTCTTACTAACCAAATAGAAGTCCATACTTCTGCAAAATCCAATGTAAAAATATGTTACTCAAGCACAACTAAATGTACATGCATGTAAAGTCAATAGTAAATACAACAACATATGTGAACATTTTCAAAATAGCCGAATCCAAATCTGAAGATCCATCATAAACCCATACTATGCCATTAACAAAAAAATAGAAATTAATAAACACCCAGTCTGTAAATCTTCAATCCAATGCAACTCCAAAATAAAATTTGTGTTTCCATCACAACCCGATCCATCTGAGAAAATTGGCATAACATGAGATTTTGCATAATTTAATGGTTTTTTTTCATGTTTTATTGAGATAAATTTTAAAGGGCATTTCACTTTAGAAACTTTTGATTCAGCTTAAATATTTACATTCTACAGGAGTTTATAAAAATGTATTCCCATAAAAAACTTGAAAATCAAATAGTCATGAAAAACAACTAGATGTACTGAAATTCATCTTGATCTTTGCATCAAGGCCATATGTAGTACTGGGTTTACATTGAAAACACAAATTTTAATATTTTAAAAAATGCTCCAAAAGCCATAAAAGAGGAACAAAAAATGTGTGAAGGTTTAGAAAAATAACTTAAACTCATTATCTCTATAAAATAATTGATATCTTTAATAGTGTTTAAAGAAGTAAAATTGAAGTCTACCTTTTTTAGGGCCTCAGAGGTTTACTTTTTACAAACACATAGCTCTCCATGGAAAAATTATCAAGAGGAATTGTTTAAAGGACAAGATAACATGGATTTTGGAAACCCTCATTAAAATAAGATATTTACTTCGGATATCCAGCTATTCGAGCATATAGAATCTGTAATTGAATGTTTTGTGCCTTATCATTGCAGAATAAATTAAAGCTATAAAATTTAAAATACTACAATTGAATAATCAGAAAAGAGATAAATTGCAAATGGAGGGATTATGGAACCCTCAAAGTTGAGAAGTGCAATGATTGTTATATCCATTGGGAAATAATTTCTCAACCTCCAAAGAATACAAGAAAATGAAATTACAAAAGAAAAATGAAATGATGTTAAATGCCAAATAAGTGGAGCAATTGAAACTTGTGATTACCTCAAATAAAAACATTGCAATGCCACCTATAAATGGCTAGGATTTCACATTTCTCCATGCCCAAGTTGTCCAGCCTTGTTTTTCTTTTTCCAGTGCATATCTCAGAGTAATAAATCCCCCAAAGTAGACATTTAATGTCTTGATTAGAATTTGGTTATGAATCCACTAAGTTAGAACTTCTAGGTCATCTCTAAAAGCTCAATATGATATCACACTGGATTCAGAGAAATCAAATACATGTATCCTACATTAAATCAATTGAATGAAAGAATGACAAATTGGTCAAGAAGCATGAGGTAAATAGCTATAATTTCAAGAAATGGTATCTTCCACGGGCATAAATTCATGAGTATGCTTCAACCAAGAATTTAAGAACACCAAACATAGGAATGAAAAATATTAGAATGCTAAACTCTAATGCTTTTCAAATAGAGTATATAAGACAATGGGCAAATAATCTAAAAGTAAAAGCTTTAAAACAATTAGATTTCAAACATATCCCATTTCTAACTTGCAAAATTTTTCCAAAAGTTATGTAGTGAAGAATTTAAAACTAAATATTAGCCACTAAAACTATCCTTGAAGATGATAATGACATCTAAAAACATTGAATTCCTATTTGAATAGAAGCCCAACAAGCAGCTTGGCAGTACATACTGTACGATCAGTTGGAATGAAAAGCCTTCATATCCTCTACAATCAAAGTAACAGGAAAGTAACTAGCAGCATGGTAGCATATAAACCTGCAAATTTAAAATCATTAATACCCAAGCAACATCAAAGGGAAAAAAAATCCCCAAAGAACAAAATGGAGTAAGTTAACGATGTATGTGGAAGTTAAAAGTTCTTATTTTCTCTTTTGTAAGTGTATTATGAGCGGGTATCGTTGATAAACAAGACACTTATTAAATTGTATTCATATATGTAATTTTGTGTCCTGTAGGACATGACCTTGAAAATAGGTTTAGGAAGAATAGTTTTTAAAAAACAATTATACCTCAAATGCAAAAGTCTTTGGAAAAGGAGGTTACATTTGTTGGCGATAGATTTTGCAGACCATTAATGATTTAATCATTAATCTGTCTTCTAGAGAGCAACAACTTACAGTGTGTACAACACCAAGACCTTATGCTCACTCTACAACTTACAATGTGTACAACACCAAGACCTTATCCTCACTCTAGAATAAAACAAGTTATTTTGGCAGGTAGTCAAAATGAGCATTTCAAGATCCATCCAAGTGATTCACAAGATCTTTAGATGGTTATTTCATATTAAAGAATAAACAACAACATCACATAAAGATTTCATGTTTGACATGCATTTTGAGAAACGTTCATTTTTATGCACATTTGTCAAATTTTTAGTCACACAAAGATTTCATGTTTGAACTACATTCTGTGAAACATTCATTTTTCTGCACATTTGTCAAATTTGAAATTGCTAATTCCAGTAAAATTCTTGGTGCAATGAGTGGTATGATTGGTAATGGCATGATGGTTTTCTAGATAAATGGAGTTGTCCTTGGCAATTTGCACCAGAGATTCATGTTAAAAAGCATGTGTTCAAACTTCAGATTACTCATCCAGCTATAAGCATTGGGAAGCATTCTCTTGGTTTGAAAATTCTAAATTGGATATTTGCCCAAGCTCTTTTTATATTTGATAAGACTCTTTTTTACATGGTCTAAGGGGTTAGCTCCATTGGTTATTGCCAATTTCATTGAGCATTTTTCTAGTTCCATGCCAGCAAGTGCCCTACTCAAATCCCCAACAAAAGTGCACCATGCACTAGCCTACACTAATTAGTTTACTATACAAATGTGGGGATTCGGACTTATGTGAGTATGATTGGATATCGACGCTAGATGAAAAGCACTAATTTACTCAGCTACAAAAACTCAATTTTTCTCCAAAACCAATAGTAAACTTCCTATCAAAATTCCATCTTAATATTCAAAATAAAAATCCCACCCTAGCTCAATTCTTCACCTGCCTAACCTGCCTATCCAATATCCAAATTGAAAGAAAATAATTTCAAGTTTGACATAATGAAGCATTTAGAAAAATGCAAATAAAACAACTATAGCATGCAAAGAGAATGTGATTTTCCAAGCTTATCTTTACCATGGAAGAGGCAAGTCTGATTCCATCATCTACTATGCTATTTGATTTGCTTCACACAGGTGCTGGATTTAAGAACTGGGATATGCTTACTAAGCATAGTGGGTTTCTTGACTTTACATAGAAAAAGGAAGGAGCTTAGCAATATCCAGGAAACACAACGGAAAGAAGACTGGACAATTGTTGAAGGAGCGCTACACAATTTTAGGGTCCATCTGAATACGTATTTCCTATTACCTTGTAGGTTTTCTTTGTGTATCCATGGCAATTTTTCAATGTTAACAAGAATGATTAACAAGCATGCTTGCAATGACTTTCTGCACTCACAGTTAGTTAGCTAGCATTCCAATGATATGGTTCATCATATGTACATTAGCATATTTCACTATGAATGAATTTCCTGCGTAAACAATTTGAATGCAGATTTAAAAAACAACAATTCCCCAATACAAAAGAAGATACTTGGGCATGATGAAAATGAATAGAAACATGCAACTCAGATTCAAAGTTCAAACAATCTCCTATGAACAATCTATGAGAGAAGTGTCAAATACAAGCACTAAACAAACATTCAAATGTACACAAAGTACCTTGGTTGAAATTCCCAAACTTCAACCAGCTCATTTCCTTAGCTGTCATTCGAGCTCACTTCCCATCTACCATTTAGGTCTTTCTCTTGCTCTATAATGTCATAAGGAACCCTATTTAATCCTCTACATGAAATCATGGAGTCATTCAAATCCATCTCTATTCTACCATCTACAACTTCTTGCACCTTTGTCGTTGTCCTGCTAATAGTTATTTATCAATAGAATAAGTGTGAAAGGGAACCTATTATAATATTAACTTAAGAAACCCTCAGCTCAAGAAAGATAAATTTACCTGTGTGGTCAAATGCACTCTAGTGAAGTTCAATAGAAATGCCATTAACATTTAAACCCGTGGAACTAAATTTCTGAGTAATGATAAACAACTCTCTCTGAAGCAAATGAGTTACAGTAAGAGCCGACAATGGCAATGTGCTCTGAAGCAAATGAGTTACAGTAGGAGCCAACAATGGCAATGTGCCTTGAGAACCAAAAACGTTAACACCCCAACGGAGTCGAGTAACAATACAGGAGGAAATCCAAGCCACGCAGTTCCAGTTCTAGTCTGAGGAACCTGTCGCCCACGAAGTTTGGCCTGCAACCCCAAAATCTACAGATACATGCTCTCAAGTTTTGGATCCCTTGCAGTGGGCACAACTACCTATTTGTAGTATGCATGTACCAAAATCCCTCTCTACACTCGAGGAAAACCTCAACGCAAGCTATCTACCACTCTGGCTTTAATGTCAGAAGGGAAACGACCATGAAGGCAAAGAGAGTCCACCGGACGATGACCAAGACTGCGAGGAGAGTCCACTGGATGAGAGCATAAACTGTGGGGTCATGGGAAACCCAACGGACATTCCAGGTGCATGAAGAGGATACGGGGCAAGGAGGTAGGAGGACACAGGGCAGCAAATCATTGGCCAGAGGGACGACGAAAAAGCTACAGTGCTTTTCAAAACACCCTCCGGAAAAAAATGCCTATCGGCATAATTATATCTGAGCAATCTCGATGAGAATCGACACATGCATTGGGCTAAACATTGTTAAGTTATATTATATACACATGCAAAAAGACTGGCTAAACATTGTTAAGTTATATTATATACACATGCAAAAAGACTGGGCTAAACATTGTTAAGTTATATTATATACACATGCAGAAATGTTTGGGCTAAACATTGTTAAGTTATATTATATACATATGCAAAAATTAAGTTATATTATATGCATATAGAAAAAGGTTGGGATAAACGATGTTAAGTTATATTATATACATGTGCAAAAAGGATGGGCTAAACATTGTTAAGTCATATTATATACACATGCAAAAGGCTCGGCGATCTCAGTTGGGTTGAATTTTGGTTAAATTATATTATAATTGGAAAACAGTTGGACGATCTCACAGATAAGAATCGACCCATGGATTGGTTTAATATTGTTTATTTAAATTATACTTGGAAATGGCTGGGCATTCTCATGGAAAAGCCGATTCCACATCATATCTTATTGCAAGATTTTTTGGAATGCTAATGGTTAGGAGTTTCCATTGGGGAAGGTCGATCCCATAGGGCCCCCTAATCTATCTTTGTTGTGATTCATGTTTTTTTCTTACTAAAAGCCTCGGTAAAGGGTGCAGTCTCCCTTAATTGGATGTTATGTGTTTTGTGTGTTTAATTCCGCAATACGGAAGGAATATAGGGTGTATGGTAAAAATGGTTGGCATTCCTAGTACCTATATACATAGTATGTGGTAGCATGAGAAAGGAAGGGCCAAGTCCTAAAAACCCTTGTGGGTTAGATCTCTTGTATTACAGGAACATGGTTGATATTCTGGGATAGATTTTATAAACTCTACCACTTAGTGGATTCATTTTCAGCTAGGGGGTGGTCTCTCTTGATGATAGTAATATACACCATACAGAGAGCCAAATGGTGGGGAGGAAAGTTGTAGTTAAGACTTCAGTCGCTTGGGTCTATTTTTCAGATAAGTACTCAATATTCTTGGTTTAATATTATTCATCATGTTTTCTTTGAAGTGTATGTAAAAATATTGTGTATACATTCTTTATGGTTGATATATATCCTTCATATGGAATTATAATGTTTGCCCAAGGAATGTGTGATGGAGTACATGAGGAATTATAAATTGGGAAGTGGATTTAAAGACATATATTCATGGTGAATAACTCTTTATTTAATTTGTTGGTTATTGTTAATGAGTATGTTGTTTAGTAAGCATTGTAGAGGTGACTATTTTATGAGGATACCCTCATTAAAAGGTATCTTATTCATTATTATGTTTGAGATCTTTATGATGTGGAATTATATTGAGAAATCAATGACTTTATAAAGGAAGAGTTAATAGAGTTAATATTTTATATGAAGATTTTATCATTATCATGTTTTCTCAAAGTAAGGATTAGTGGATATATTAAATGACAAGCAAGATGGAAGATATGCTCATGGTATTTTCATTAATAGAATGTGATGAGTCTTTATCGTATATATGTACTTGTGGCTTTAATAGGTATTGCAAAAATATGAAGAAAATATGTTAAGATTCTTATTTCAAATAAATTACATATCCAATAATTATATGTATCTATTAAAGAAGATGTTTATAGAAATGTGTATCATCATGTTTTTTAATAATGAGCTTATGACTTATTATAAGTCTCTTTAATAGATACCTTAGTGTTTTGTTCCTAAATCTTATAAGATTAACATATGTGATTATTGGACAAAGTATAAGTGTTTTGTTCCTAAATCTTATAAGATTAACATATGTGATTATTGGACAAAGTATAAGAAAAAATGTATACCCCATTTCCTTAAAATGCTAACTTGGAAATTTAGGTATGTTTTACAGGCTAAATTTTAGGTAAAATCTGAGTTGTCGCTCTCATTCTAGTCGACTTTGAGAAATGAGAAGTCTTGTGCAGAAGCACCGATTGCTATTTACATTGTTTTTGCTGAATTTTTTTGACGTAATCTTCTTTTCTTTCGATAAATATGTGTTAGAAATCCCTTACACAATTTGGCTTATTAAGATTTATTTAATGGGTCTCTAATATGGATTTTGTTATGCAGGTTGTATCGGAAAGTATGCAACCCTTAGCACTACATTACTTCATAAGTTCGTAAAATGATCATTTATATCAAAACTCAACTACTAAATCGTTGGAAGATATTTGGAGTCATGGTCGATCATTCCTTTAAGCGATGGACATGCCATACCGGACATGTGTGATTTCAATTTTAGTTTCCACCCTATTCTTTTTGTTGTTGTGTGCCCTTTATATGCGGTTGGGATCCAGGATGTATTTGTAGAGGTAGACGATGAAGAAAAAATTATCCCACACAACCGAACAGATATAAATTACAATACCTTTTTAATACATCAGAGAGAAACTTTGAGCACATCAATCCACAGTCCCGGAGAGGTGCATTTTTTGTATGGACGATTTTGAAAATAGGGGGTTATATTGGAAAATATCTTTCCTTCCATGATTGCATTATTTTTCCACACGCATTGGCCCCTGGATTACATCTCGTTCCCTTTATCCTATGTGCCAGCGGCCGATACATAGGGATTCTATGCAATGATTCTCAAGTATAAAAGTCTATAAAAATTAAAGAAGATGTCTTTCAATAGAAGATTCCAAAATCTCATTTGTGTAATTAATACATTAATTAATTATATTAGTTTACATGCACAATGTACGTATACATAGATATTGTACACATATGTGTGTACTAATTATAAACAACCATTCCTCTAATACATATTTGATGTATGTTCTCATTGTCATCCAAGTATGCAATATAACAAATAGAAATCTCAACATCTGATTATCACACTAGCTTACAATAATTCAATACAAACGACACGGCATACTTGTATCATTACACATGAGTAAAGAAATACTTTTAGCACACAAAGGTGACCAATTTGTTAAATAACTAACTCGCAACATCCTTCTAAATTACATCGAACCATCCTTCCTCCCTAACCTATTTCCACCTTCCACATCCTATCATTTCCTTTGTTGAAATATGTTGGAGTGTCAACTATATTGACCTAAGCCCAGATAAAACCTATAAGTGGAAGTGTTGACTTTATCAACCAAACCTCACCAACAAGAAACTAGTAGCCATCATCACACAACATGGGGAGCGTGTCTCCACAAAACCCTCCCATGACTCCAAGTTTTGTAGGATATATGGTGGGAAATACCTCCACCCCTCCTGATATAACTAGGGTCGAAAACCTGTACTAAGCTATAATGTGTACAAGCAGTGAATCCTGTCAAAACCACACTTACCCACAAATCATAGCAGTGTTTCAAATCATAAGAGAAAATTCATAGTACGCATTATTTTCATGATGTCAACAAAATCCAATTTTCCTTATTACAACAATCATTTGACTACGACATACCACATCATATTGTAGGTTAGATAATCATTGACTTAAATACCATACAAAATATAACCATTTCATGTGAAACTCATGTTAAGTACTACTATTAAGGTAAACAACACATTTTTATAGTACCATGCATCATATCCATATACATCCATGGCATGAACTTGAACTAGTATCCGCATGTCTAAATTTTGCATTTTATTTTAAATGTTCAAAATGAATCACAAAACTATCATCATCATGAGAATATAATATAACAGTGGCAGCATATGTTGTCATCACATAAATACGTCCACATATACACATGAAATTTTTACATTAGTCTAACTAATTCCAAATAAATACTAAGTGGATGAATTAGTAAGATGAGTAAAATTTTGAGTTTTGATTTCCGGAGGCCAAAATATGGGGTGTTACATTATACATATCTATTGTAGCAATGAATTAATTTAATTTCATGGAATTGACACCGACAAAAGCATTCAACGTAGTTAGCTATGTCTGTTGCAATATTTTGATGATCTTGGTTGGCAATATTCCATATTATAATTTGATCCAAAACTTCTTTATTTTGAGCTTTTTCAAATTTGTGTCTCTTAACATCCATTTTCACAACCCCTCTATGATATTTACTAAAACATAATTCCCTAATGATACCATTGCATCATCATTATTATCTAATTTTTCTAGTTCTAAAGACAAAGGATGAGGGTCACCTCCAATAGTAGTAAAAGGTGTGTTATAAACAATAATAGGATAAGACATAACAATATCCTAGTTAGGATTACCATCATTTTCCTTATCAATCCCTATAGCATCATTTTCTTCATCCTTTTTAGATGCTTCTTCATATTGAATCAATTTCAACTTCTACTGTTACTATACCTCTATAGATTTCTTTTTCATTTCTTCTCTTTTATTGGCCTAGGTATACCTCTTACATGCATCTTGTTCTTTCTCATCTACTAATGATCTTTTCCTTTCAACAATATCCTTCTTCCTTCTTGTTTCTTGAGCTACATGTTTTTTGTTCCTAGTTTTCCTTAAATTTATTTAATACTTCTTCATACGTCATGAATCCTTGGTAAATAATATATTAAACATTAGGATCATGATCATAGGAAATAGTTAATGAAATAGTTTTAATATGATCCTCAATAAAACCTTTTGGATCATGTTTCCTCAAAATTCCTATAGAGAGACTAAGATATTTGAGGGAAATAGCCTCTTTTGTTGCATGAGTAACATTCAACAATGTAAAAATTCACAACTTAATAGGGAATATCAGCCAAGTTTTCTTTGAATGTGTCAACAATATAGAAGTAGCCCCTCTAACAATAGCTTGATAAGCAATCTCGTTGAGTTCCAACCTATTGGGAACATAATTGGATGTAAATGTGGAGCAAAGACACATCCAAAAATCTAAATGTAAGTGTAATATTATTCAATGTACCAATCTCCTATGTTTTTAATAGTTTCCCTAGCTTCACTTAACATTCTTGGGGCTAGATGATTGAAAATAATTGAATATTATTATAGGGGTGATAGAATTATCACAAATGTTATAGAAATGTTTTTTGAAATTGCAATGCCAAAGTTCACAACAAAAAACATTCACATGTGGCATATTAGGGTTCCAACTCCAACCCATCTAAAGAAATGAATTAGAAGAGAAAATAGAATCAACTACATAGGAAGACATAAAGAAACCTAGGTTTTTATTCCCTAGCCCCTCTTTTACAATTTTAACCACATTCGGGAGGTTGAAAGATAAAGTATGTGACCGATTGAACAATTGGCCCTTTTCTACTACATGATGCGCTAATGATTCCCATTCTAGCTTGGAATGAGTGTAACTCTCTTCACAATATAATATATAGATCATGGCATCCAATAATCGAAATGGGTACTTGAAATATTGAACTAGGTACAACCAATTAGCCTTTTGATTGAAGGCCTTTTCATCACTCCGCCACTCTTTAACAATTTCCATTTAAATAGGGTTTTCAACATTAAACACATCCATAAATTGTTTATTCAAGAGAATATCGGGCTACCATAGCTTATACATCTCGTTAATGGAATATGGTTGTAAATAGGAAATAGAAATTCCCGCATCATTAACCACAGGGCTGAGGTCAACATGGGAGAATATCCACCGTGCCCCATCATTAAAAATAAAATACCAGGTCTAGTAGCAATGGAATATGGCTTACTCTTCTTGATATTCTAGAAAATTGGAAGATCTTCATCTTCCTTTAGAAATTCAACATTTATTAAAACCTTATAATCTTCACCCCATTCAGTACATCCCTTAATCCCAATAAATTGAGTTGTGTCTAATAATAGAATTGTGTCCATGTCTTTTCCTTGGTGGGAAGTTTCCTCATCTTCAAACTTTGATGTTGTTCCCTTGTGATTTTGAGCTTTCAACATTGTCAATGCTTGGATCGTGCATTAGTAAAAAGAAATTAAGTATTTCCTTCAAAAATAATTTAAGCAAGTAAAACAAGTTAAAAGTAGGAATTTAAGCTCTAGTAAATTTTACTTCAACTTTGAGCTAGTCCAAAACATTTCAGGATATAAAACAAAGAAAATGCAATTTCCCTTTTTATAAGTAGAATAGAGAATAGATGAATAGTCCCTATAATGTTTCACCAACCCTACTCTTGCAATTATTGTGGCCACAAAGGAGAATTAATGGCGACCAAAAATATTATGTACAGTAGTGATGGGGAGATCATATGATTGGATAGAAACCTCCTGAAAAGAATCATCCAAAGTGATGAATCCAAAAAGATATGTCGAGATAATATTATTGTATAATATGATTTCCTATTTTGGCTCATGAATACACTAAAGTAAGTATGGAAAGATGATCCCAATAATATAAGGGACCGATAAGGGGAGTTTGATATAGACTATCAAACAAATATTATCATGTACAAATCATCAAAAAGAGGTCGTCAGGATTCAACAACAGGAAGTTAAAAGAATACCTGATACATAATTTTTAGATAAAAAAGGTCTAATTTTTATAAGGTAAGCCCGATACATCACTCCAACGAGTACTGTAACATAAATTGACACAAGTAAACAAACCTGAAGTTAATTCATAAGTCCGATCAAGGTGGTATGAAACAATAAGTCTGATAAATACCATCAGGTGAGTATCGTCGAGAAAGGGCCATCGTGATTTGAATAAAGGAACCTGCTATGAAAAATCTGATACACTGAGCTCGATGCAATAAACCAAAAGACTAAGGTATTTTACACAGGTCAAAACCTTATAAAAACATTCTACCATGAATCTTGGTGAACAAAGAATAAAAACCCAATAAAACATAGGAACAATTGGCTTGAATTCATCAAGATAAATCTTCATCAAAATTTAAGCAATAAATGGACATAAGACATTTATCAACACCTTGATGTTAAATAAAAACATTAATGAAAATCCTGTTAAGAGTTCCATTCACAATTCAAACCATGAAATCAAAGAATAACCCCTTCATTGCATCATCAACCAAGTATTGTTTATAATTAAACCATTGATCAAGAGAAAAACAATTTATGGCTAAAACCTTGAAAAAATAACAACATGATTAAGGCCAAATAATATTAATTAATACCATAGAAACCACTATGAGCCAAACACTTCTTCTTCCAATTCATAACCAATCAAAATTTTAAAGGAAACAATTCAATGGGAGTTTTTGTAGGCACAATAGGTGACTATTGAGTAAGGGTTACTTTAACTGCATATCACACATTTATTGTTCATACTTTGGCCCTTATCATCCTAGTCTAGCCTATGAGAGGACCATGTTCAACTCTTCATTGATTGCACTCAAGAATTAACCACTATGGGATGACTTTTGGAAGAGTGTGTTTGCTTGGTTGGACCTAATAGAGTCTTTTCTAGGCGTCTGTTGATAGTAATGTTTTCACCCCATGGAAGGCCTTAGAGATTTTCTTATTTTTAAATTGGAAGTTATGGCTAAAATTCTTGAGGATACCAACTAAGGAACTCTTATGCAAGGGGATCCTTTTCTTTTCCTTTCTTTGGAAATGTTGATGCTCCATTGATGGATACTTTAAATATTCTTGGGTTCATTATGGGATTGTTGGTTTCATTATTTTCCACTTTGAATGTCATGAATTCTCCTAATGATTCTTAAGTAAACACCTTATATCAACAACATTAAAATGATGTTGAACCTTTTCCTTGTTCATCAATCAAATAGTTTCCTCCTCCTTCTACCTCATCTAATTAAAGTCTATCCCCTAGTAACCAAAAGTATAAAATCAATAAACATAGGAAGAATAAGAAGAATATGCAAAAACAAGGGGGAAAGTCACTAGACACTACAGTTCATATTGGAGACAGGTCACCAGTCACTACAAGTCATACTAGAGACAAGAAACTAACCACTACAAGTCACTTTGGGGAAAGAAACTATCCACTACAAGTTATGTTGGGAGAAAACAATCATCCAATGCAAGTGATGCTAGGAGTAGTGTTGGGAAACATAATTTCCTAATTTTACCTCATATAAATTATCAACTAGGGTCAGTAAATTGATGAGGTGTCGTGCAAAGTATATACAGAATCAAGGCTTAATTGGTCACTCTAACTAGGCAAACTAGTAGCCTACTCAAGTAGATACTAACAGGTCGTATGGAACTATTTTGTATGTACATCAAAACGACCAGGAAGCAACCATGTTTTTGTATGTTGATCGAGAAGGGGGAAAAAAACCACACAATGCATGAAAAGTAAAAATCCACTTTGCAAGAATGTAAAAACAAGTCATTAAGAGGCCATTGGTTCAGGTCCTGTGATCTTTCAACACACTTATTGGATCCTCTGGTTAACAACTTCAATATTTGGTATACACCACACTCGACTGACACACTTGCATGAAATGTAAAGTGATAGAAATGTAAATTGCATGAAATGAAAGCTACATATCTCAATTTGGTCAATGTGATTATATTCCAATAATTAACCACATTCCTTTAGTTGACAAACAAGAGTATCAACTAGTTTCGTGATCATTAAAGAAACTTAGCCTTCAATTCCTAACTCTGTAGGGAAACCACTCTTGCAATAATTTAAAAAATCATAAACGAATGTATGACTAATGAAATGTACAACTAATGAAGTAGGATCAAAAACCAAAAAGGAAACTAATTGGGAATCGTATACCAGAGAGAGGGGGGCCTTCCTCCCTTGGCATACACTTCCAAGGAGGACTACAGTACTAGATCATGATATGCATCAACAATCTATTTATTCCAACATCAAAAGATTACAATGATCACCCCTCTCTTCAATCTATCATATCAACCCTCTCCTCTAGCCTCACTTCTGACATAAGATATCTCTAACATGGTAACTCAATGATATTCTCTCATATTTATACATGCATCTCAAAGGAGAAGAGGCTACATCAAAATAAGATCAGATCCAAAATAAGTGGATCTCAAAACCAACCAATCTTGGATCCTAAACATGTGAATCTCTTCACCATAAAATCTTGGATTTAGTCTTAATATGGTTTAGATAGGATAATAACATCATCATCCACAATATCCATGTGGCCCAAATCATGGAGAGGAGGAGAAAATTAGTCAAATCACTTGATTACCGGAACTGTAGGCACGCTAATAGAACTTATGAAAATTACCATAATGATCAGTTTTAGATATCATGCCAAATCACCCATCAAATCATGTTTTTAGAGGATTTTCCTCACAAATCGCCTAAATGACCCCATCCCGAGAAAAACCCATGTTTTAAATTTTCATGATTCATCTTTGTTTGCTTGGACATGACGTGGCAATTTGACCCTGAAAACAACCACCTAGATGAATTCTGATAGCAAAACAACTTTTTGTAACAAAGGGGTGACTACCGAAACTCCCAATTCTAGTAGCGCACTGTTGAAAATGAAAACCTTGAGTTAAGAAAACATAACTTCTCCCCTAAGTAGGCATCATAACATCGGAAATCAATCATTTATATGTACATATGTCATATGAAGCTTATGTGGGGTGAAAATGGATGATTATGGGAATATAGTTGAAGAAATGCATGAAGATGGAAGAGTCGATTACATGAATGAATGACTAATGGGAATCATAAATGTGTCAATTCCGATGCCCAGCATATCCCCCACTCTCAAATCATCGTATGTCCTCATGCAACTAGGATACATAGGAAGTAGTGTCACATGGAAAGGGGTTTGTTTGACTTCTAATGGCACAGGGAAATGGATGATAATGAGTGAATGATGAAATATTAAATGGAGATGAAGTGTGAGGAAATGTAGAAAAATATTCAAGAGTCTGATATACATGGATTCCCACATTAGATGACCACTTAGAGAAAGACATTGCTTACCCAACTTTACCTTTCATTAACATAAAATGACCTAAAGACAAATGCTTTGGGATAAACTATGGAGCTCTTGATGTGCGTTTATTTGAGAGGAAAACACTAATATATGATTGTATGAGATGGAGAGAAGACTATTGCAAAATAGTTGGTACCATAAGGTTGGAAGTTATGTTGAATGGTGGAAACAAGTTTGTTGAAGATGTGCCCGACGATGGACTAATCATACCACTGATTTTGAAGATTTAAAGGAGCTTGGAAATGTACTCTTGATGTTGGTGCTACAAACTTTGAATGTTGATAATGATGTACAAAGGATTTTTTTGCACATTGGTTGAACTGCTTGCATTGTTGATGTTGAATTTTATCTTGAGTTGGTGCTTTGTCCTCAAATATTCCCATGATGACGTGATGAATTTGAATATGTGCTTGATATTCAGGAAAGGTTTATCTAAACTTGAAGGTCTGAAGGGATGATACTATACTCTCTCTGATGTAGGTAGATGAAATAAAGGTTGTTGGAAGCCTAATGATATTGAGACCACTTTTGCAAATGAAAACCTGGTATACGAGCACTTAATCCACTTGTAGGTGGCTAAATAAATTCTGCTGAGAATTGCTTAAAGATGGACATGATATTCTGAAAAGCTTAATATTACACTTCCCTAGTTTTCTAAAGGAGTAATATAAAATTCCATAAAAAGAGTTTCAGAACTTTATCTTTATCAAAAGAGAAAATGGAAACCTTTTAATTACAAGTCAAAGAAAGGTCTACTTCTTCACATTTGGTTAACCAGAATGCAATATGAAGGTATCATGACAACTCGAGAAAAAAAACCATTCATTGACACTTCCCATTTATAAAGGGGCATGAGAAGGAGGAATGTACACAATAGGAAGAAATTCTCATTGACTCCATACAAATTACAATCTAAAGAATAACAATTTTTCCAATACAATCATTTAATTCAAAGGGAACAACAAATTTGCATGCATTACCATAATTTTGGCATAGATTTTCCTCTTCAAGTGATCTTACCAATTCCTTCATAAACAATTTTCCTAGATTTGATCTTCATATCTCTATCCATAATAATAAATTAACTTACTTTTGTAGTTATTCGCTTCCTTTTATTTGTGAATGCTTGGGAAACCTGTACATTGAATATTTTCATGATAGGAGCTACCAACACACACTTTCAAGTTCTCCTTATTACCACATAGGACAACAAACAACCAATATTTCCTATGGATCTATTTTCTTCTCTGAAAAGGGACCAGGAAGCAACATCCCTCTTCAATTTTTTCCTTGTTGAATTTTTTTATCTTAATGCGGAATTATAGTAGAAATTGAAATCAATGAATAATCAAAAGCATAAGCATTCACATGAGACATAGTATTTACCCTAGTGAAACCCTCTAGTACTTGTGGGAGAAATCCCCAACAAAATCTCTTTAGAATATTGATAGATAGAAGAGAATGTATTTACAATGAGAATATTTAATCAAACACCCCTAGTGCATTATTAGAGAGAAATACCAAGCACCCCTAGTGTAATCACAAATAAAGAGAGAAGAGAGAATAATAGAAGAACCCAATAGTTGATTCTGCACTAAGACTAATTCGCAATTTTGGTCACATGCACCATTCCTTCAAGAGAGATTCGCTCTTCACCTTGATCTCATGAAATCCTGCATTACAAGTGTTTCATACATCTCATTCTTGGCTTAATTTATATCCTTCTGACTTCAAGATGAACTTGCCTTCCAATTGAATGCTAGATCACTTAGTTAGGTCTTTAATTCAAGTGTTGTAACTTAATTTTCATAACTCAATTGTCGTATTTTAGTTTAACTCAAGTTTCGTCATGAAAACACTTAGTTAATTAGATATTCTACTTCAAGATGAACTCACCCTTCAACTGGATGCTATACCACTCGAGTGTTGTCTTTTAGTTTAGCTCAAGTGTCGTCATGCAAACACTAAGTTAACTAGATCTTCTTTTATATCACTTAGTTAACTCTTTTAATTGAAGTCTTTCTTGTTAACATCACTAAAGTAAACAATTCGAGTTCTCTCTTAACTAATTGAAGTATTTCTTGTTAACATCACTGAAGTAAACAATTTGAGTTCTCTCTTAATTAATTGAAGTCTTTCTTGATCACTAATGTGAACAATTCGAGTTCTCTCTTATCTTAAAATATCTTATCTTTATCTCTTGTCTTATCTGCATTATCCACTTGCACTTCCATCTTTACTTTATTTATCATATCAAATATACTAAGGATATTTTTCTAATGATGTGATCATCTTTTTCTACTATCGTTCCAAGTGGTCATATTCTAAATTAATTCACTGTAGAGGTGTCCAGTCTCTAGAGGAGACTTACTATATCAACCATGGCTAGTAGTACATCACACATCATTCATGCTTCGACATGCAAAGCATTACCTCAACACATGAGACACCACATCAATACATGAGGATCTGTCTTGACGCACATGACCTTATCCTTGACAAGAAAGACTGTACAACATCATCACTTTGACATAAAAAGAACTTACCTCAACACATGAGGATTAACCTTTACACATAAGGATTAGTCATTCTTGAGTCTAACTCAAGAATCTACTCCAAGTTTCTTGAGTCAAACTGAGGCTCCCTAAGGAACTACCTCAACACACAAGGCTCAATCTTGGAACACAATATTGACTTGGAGAATGACTCATGATGTTGTAAGTTTCACAGTCCTTGACTTATAAGTTTGTTGAGAGTTGGGATTGTTCAAGCACTGGATCTGCATCTTCCATCCTCCCTTATTTTTACTAACTTGATTGTACATCACATCATGCACATTTAAGTCCCTATACACGAGTAATTAGACAATGAATATATCAATTTATTTTGACATGTGAGATGAGAACTCAACCCAATTTGGTTCGAATATCATCCATGGAATTAGAGGCTCATGAAAAATATCCTGATGGAATAGAGCACTCCCCTTTTCTTTTAATCCTTATTTTTATTGCTTGATCCAACATTATGCAAGAAGCAATATGTGTGCCAGTTGACTCTTAAGTAAGTAGTCTTTCTACCATTGTAGAATATGATGCATATAAAGATATAGTTAAGGTGATATGAATCACATAACAATGCATTTAAGAGCTTCCATCGATAACATAACACTAAAATTCATGCTTCATGACATTCTCAAGTTATCTCAATGAATATTTGGAGTGGCATTTATTATGTATGTTGGAACTTGCACATAGAAAAGCAAACTAAAGCTAAAAATTGTGTATTCAGACCAAGGACAAAAAAAATCATAGGCTATAGGAGATCTAGAATTCTTGAGTCCTAGTCTAAGTACTGCTACTAAAAATATTAGATGAAGATTTTGCATCTCTTTCTTCTCCCTCACACTCAATATTTGACATGTTCCCATGCAATTGAGGTATGCAGTAAGCCTGGAAATTGTTGGCATTCATACTAGGTATACTATTTTATTATGGAAAATCTGAAGATGATGGACTGAATTTTAAGTTTGAATTTTGGATATTTCCAGGAATATAGGCCTCATGAAGATTTAAGATAAGATGCAGTACACATACAATTCCGAAGTAGTGTTTATAAATCCCAAAGTAGTGAATTATCTCAAAGACCTCCAACTTGATCTTTCACATTGATGCGCATGCATAAATATAAGTTGGCATACCTTTTGTGTACAGGCCAAATATGCTACCTTGGAATAGCATGGAATGTCGATGAATATTGTGGGAAGAATACATGATCAAGTTGTGTATCTATGACCACTTCAATCTATATTTGGAACCAGTGAGAGATAATAAGTAGAGTCACAAGCTGGGAACATAAAATAATAGGCAATTTTTCATTCCTAGGTGATCGCATTAGCTCCCAATTGTTCTAGATCAATGAATCTCGAACATTTCTATAGTTTATCCTGTTTCAAGGAAATCGATCTTGTTAGGGTAATTAATACTCCAACCTTGTCTAACTTAGTGTTATTAGCCTTTTCCTAGTATTGGATGATGTCATTATCCCCCTAGTGGTGTACATATGTCATCTAGAACCCATTTTCCACTTGATGCACCTTGCATGCATTATTTTAGGACCACCAGAGTCATTTCCCTACATTTTAAGAGCTAACTCAATTATATGGTTTAGTCCAACTGAGTTCCACTTAAGTTCCTTACTCTAGTGGGGGGTTTGAGCTCTGATTGCAACTGATTGTGATCTAATGCACCCTCTCTAGCCTATTTTGCATGTCGAACTCACTGATGCACCAAACTCAATGATGCACCCTTCTTGGTCAGTTAATTGAAATTATCTTCAGCTCATTGAGTCTCAATTTAGTTTGGTAGCTCTGGAGCACTCCAGTGATGATATTTCCTATGCTAGACTAGGTAGACTGACATGGATTCAAATTATGCTTGGATATTCAAATTCTCTCCATTATAATATATTCTTGGACTATACTGATTAATGGATTATGACACACATTTCTGTGCACATCTGAGTTTCAATGCATGATTAATTTTACTACTCATTCCACTGCAATTTGCACTATAATTCATCTTTTTTGCTAATTCTTTCACTATGAGGTATTCTCAGGATCTAAGATCTACTATGAATTTCACAAGGTATCAGAGCTTGTGAGAGCTTAGGTTGAGTATTTGCTTTCATTAGTGCACCAGAAGCCTCTAGATTTCCACAACAAATCCTGGTTCCATTGCATTGAAGCCATTAGAGAAATCCTTTGGAGTCTATCCAGGTGTGAAGGATCTAGATAAAAGTGCCTATTGTCCTAAAGCAGTGCTCAGTAGATTCAGTAACTGGTTTATCTCCAATTTGAGAGTTTTTTGCAGGATTTTGAAAGTTTTTTAGTGCAGCAGTTTTAGTTTGTATTCGATCCAGTAGTTTCACATGGAGAATTTGAATGCTCCCTTGTCTCCAAGAATCCTGACACCCTTCAATTATCTTTATTAGATGGCTTATATGCATATGGTATTGCACAACAAGATCCTGTACAGGGTCACAATGGGAAAGGAGGTCGAACCTTAGGTAGTTGTTGAGAATTCAAGGTACATGAACATATTAGGTGAATCTTTTGGTTTCATGCATATTCACCTCTCCAGATATTTTCTCTTCCACCTTGAGGGATTGAAGACACCAAGAAAGGTTTGGTTGAAGCTTGTGTCTCTCTTTGGAAATTGCTGGGTTGAAGAGAAATTAATTCGTTCTCCAAAATGTGCCCTCTTAGCTCATCTTGATCGAAACCATACAACATTTCTTTTCTAACTTAAATTCCTTGGTTATGTAGTGAAAAAAATGTGGCATTGAGAAGAAGGATGAGCAGCTAGTTCGATCCATCCTAAGCAAGATTGGTCCTAAATTTTCAATATTTGTTTTTACCTTCCATTCTGGGATATTTCCAATCCTCAATTGAAAAATTCCTTCTTTAGATGCATTCACTGAATCTCTCATCCAAGAACAAGACAAGATTATTCAAATGGGCACCATGAAGGCCTAAAAAAATCAAGCTCTTGTGGCTAGGGATTCAAAAAGTGAAGCAGAAGGGTAAGGACAAGAAGCCTAATCCATCAGAAGGAGACTCCAGCTCCAAGAAGGATAAGAAAAAGGGGTTTGAGAAGACAAACTGTACCTATTGCAAGAAAGGAAACCATACAGACAGATATTGCATGAAGAATAAGATAGATCAAATGACCAAACTTCTTGAACAACACAACATTTCCCTCCTAGAAGGAGCAAGGGAGACTAATTATGGAAGTGAGATAGATGATCATGAGATATGCCATGCACTAAAGGGTGGATTCTCACAATCACAAGCCTTCCTCATAGATTCTGCAGCCTCCAACCATCAAAAGTAGGAAGTGACATGTTGGGCCTAAATATAGCATCCAGAAAGGGGCACATGGGAGTTAGGGAAGCTCAATGGGTTCCTATTCGAATTGGCGGAAGGTGGAAGGCTTGGAAAGAGAGGACACATGGAAAATCTTGAGCCCCCACCCTAATTCGAATTGGGTTGGAGTTATGAATGGATTGGGAACCTTAGAAGGATAATTATGTTTATTAAATACAGGGATCAACCAAGAGAAGGGATTTTGATCATTTTGAGAATTTGCATTTGTGAAGAGAGCTAGTGGAATACTAATCTACTTGCCCTAGCCAATTTCGAGGATTACAGATTCCCATCCTAGTTGGTGTGTGGAAAGGCCATTAAGACCTTTCATGGAGATTTAATGGAGTCTTTATTTGTAGGTGTAATCTACAGGGAAGCTCTTGGTTTCTTCTAGTGCATCTCACTCCCTTAACCATTTCCAGTTTTCATTGCATATTCTTGCTCCTCGAGGAGAGGTGCTTTTGGTGAGCTATTATACTCTTTGCGGGAGCTTCTCATGCCCCATTTTTGTTGTAATAAGATGAATATACTCTGTTATTCATATTCAGAAATGCACCAGGTCGAAAATACAATTGGAATGATGTGAAGATGATGTTTAATGAACAAATGGTGCCATTTACCCACTATCTTGATGTATAACAATGAAATGTTGATGAGTTCGAATGGAAGATCATTTATATTATGTATTTGTAATTAATGGACTTTCATTAATGATATTCACAAGTTTCATGTTCATTAATTAAGCATTTGGAGTCATTTTGTTCATTTTTATACCATTTGAAGAAGATTTAATGCCATTTCCCCCAAGGTCGAAACTAGTGAAGTTGTAGCTATTGGGAGGAGTTATAACAGACCTCACAAACTGAATAATGATTCACATGAGACCATAATATTTTCCCTTAGACATCCTCTACCTCTGTTCAGAAATTCGGGTGGGTTTGGAATCATTTGGAGAGCCTTATTCAGCATTTACCCTAAGGGGATTTGAACCTCAAATTGCTAGTAAAAACTCCTACTTTGGCCAGAATCTTAAAGCGGTTTGCAGAAGTATTTTGATGGTCCTAAATCATCCATTGACATCATAATAAATTTATAATATCATTCGTACACCTTCACTAAATATTTGGGAGCATTTGGAGCAATTTGTAGACCTAGACGTCAAAACTAGTCAAAGGTCGAACTAGGGAAAAAAGTGAAAAATTTGTCATTTTAATAAATTTATTAAAAAGGGACATTACAAGTGGTATTAGAGCATGATCTTGGAACTTGATTTGGTCTTATGGTTTTGAAAAGGATCCAAAGAAATAAGCCACCACCCTTAGAAACTGAAACTGAAAATATTGTTGTTGAAGAGGAAGAAATAGGAAAAAAGTGCATTTTGAAGAAACTATGGGTAATGAGAAGGAAATAACTTCAGAGGAAAAGGAGGAATTCACCAATATAATGAAACCATTATTTGAAAACATGACCAAACATATAATGAAGGGATTCGAATTGTTTGCCAACCAACTAGGAAGTAAAGGAGACAGCAGTAGTTCACATTTAGAGGAAAAGAAGACAATGGGTGCACATATTTTTTCAAGCACAGGACCTCATAATAGACCTAATGAATTTCAGAGCACACCAAGGCCTACTACACCTAAATTTCTTGTTCCCAAAGAGGAAACTAGCATCCAATTGGAAATGGGTGAAGTGGTGAAAGAATGGGAAAAATTAAGTGAAGATTGTAGAGGGTCTCTACCATTTGACCTATATTTTATTGTCGCAAACAAACTCAAAAAGAAGGAAGAGAATAAAAATATGTTTCAAAAAAAAGAATTAAATTGTGCTATTGGTAAAATCTCACTTCCTACTTTTGATGGTTCCTCTCAAAGTTCTTCTAACACTTGGGTGCAAAAATTAGATGTGTATTTTCAGTTGAATCCCATGGTGGAAGAGGATGCATTAAAAATGACCATTTTGCATTTAGAAGGAGATGCCAATGAATGGTGGTTCCATGGTATAAAAACTTTGGGACATGATCAAGTTAATACATATGGATAATTTGTTGACAAGGTATTAGAAAGATTTGAGCAAAAAGACCCAAAATTACCTTTCAAAGAACTAGCCCAATTGAAGCAAGTGGGAACCCTGATTATAGGATGGACTTTCAAAAATTATCAGTCAAGGTGGCTGATATATCTATGGGAAGGTTAGTATTTATGTTCATTGAAGGTTTCGATGAACCCTTAAAAGGTTTAGGTAAATCCCACAAACAAACTACATTAAGAGATGCTATGATCTTGACTAGAGATCTCCAAAATGTGCTTCCTAGAACAAGATTTCCTCCCAAGCCTAACTTCAGATTTGAAAAGAATCCTTTGAAAAGAGATGCATCTGATAAGAAGCCTTGGAAAAGAGATTCATTTGAAAAGAATAATAAATAAGGACTAAACAGGGAAGAACTTCGAAGATAAAAAATTGTGCTACACATGCTTTCAACCATGGGCACCGAAGCATAAATGTACTAAGGGAAAATCTCAATACATCGAAGTATTTTATGATAATGATGAGTATGAAGTGGGTATGGATGAAGAAGGACATATTTTAGATCAAGAGGAGGCATATGAGATAGAAGAATAAGAAATACAAGAATAAAATCAGCCCTCACCTGACAAAGCAAGAATGGAAGTACTTTCAGCAATGCCTCGTTATCACACTATTCGATGCAAGGGTGTGGTACTAGGACAAATAGCTTCAGTTTTGGTATATGGAGGAGCCACACATAAATTCATTGATGCAGACATGGCGAAGAGAAGGAATATACCTATTGAACCATTCGATGGCTTCACAGTTGTCATTCCAGGTCACAACACAATGGAGTGCAAAACATGGGTTCCAAAGTTGCAAGTCACCATAGGTAACTATACTTTTGTTGATAAATTTTATGTGGTTGATGTTGCTGATACTAATGTGGTTTTGGGAGTGAAATGGTTTTACTCTATAGGGGAGCATATAGTAAACTATCAAACTCCTCAGATGAAATTTCAAGATTCGAAAGGTATACTAAGGGTTGTGAGAGGGAAACACACTTATCCGAATCAATTAGTGACTTCCAATAGTATGAGATCTATATTGAGGCATGGAGACATAGAATGGGTTGTTGAATGTCATATCACATCTCCCAAGCAAAACATAAAGGTTGTTGAACACCCAAAGGAGATAGAGAAACTATTTCAAAAGTATGAATTTTTTTTAGAGATCTTCCACATGGTAGACCATCTGATAGGGGGGTTGAGCACAACATTGTTTTGGAGGAGGGTAATTCACCAATTCAAATACCACCCTATAGACATCCAAAAAAAATTCAGAGATGAAATTGAAAAGTCCATCCAAGAACTCCTTGAGTTGGGACTCATTAGACCAAGCTCTAGCCGTTATGCTTCTTCAGTAGTGTTGGTAAAGAAAAAAGATGGAACCTTGAGGATGTGCATAGACTTTAGAGCCTTGAACAAGAAGACAATCAAGAATAGGTATCCTATTCCTAGGATTGATGAGCTCATGGATGAGCTATTTGGGGCCAAATAGTTTTCCAAAATTGACCTTAGATCAGGTTATCATCAAATTCGAATTAAGGAAGAAGATGTGCAAAAGACTGCTTTTAGATGTCATTATGGCCACTTTGAGTTTCTTGTTATTCCTTTTGGATTAACTAATGTGTTGATGTATTTGTAACTTCGGAATGTATCTCACTTGTATATTTTATATTGTTATTGTACACCCGACGGATAGGTTATATTCCTCCGATCGGAAGAGTCACTATTATTATTTGATGGGTTATTAGACTCCTCTAGTGGGGTCGACCTAGTGTTAGGGGTTAATGGGTTATTAGACTCTCATAGGAGAATTTGGCCCAGTTAGGGTAGAAGGAAAGTGAAAGTTAAGTATAAATAGAGAGGAGCACCTCTCTATTTATTCACTCACTCACTCACTCACTCATTCACACAAGTGAGAAGTGTGCACAAGTGGAGGAGGAGGAGCTGCGGAGGACTATCTCTTTGTTTTTTGGGTTTTGTATCATTGCTCATTCTATCTTTGAGGAAGTTGCGGGGTTTTCTCCTTTATGGTTTCACCGGTGAAATTATTTGTGTCTATTGTCTCTTGTGATTGATTATGCTGTGCTTGTTATTCTCTCAGATAAGATCCTAGATCATATTGAATTAAATGATGAAAAACTAACATGGTATAAGAGCTAACCTGAGAGGAAGACACTGTGCAGCTACGGAAGCTATGCATTCTTAATTTTTGGGTCTCTTTCCACAGATCATCAAAGGCAGGAGGATAGGTTGATTCTCCTAAGGAAGGCACATCTTTCTGTCGAAACAGAATTTGATTCCGAGCATTTTCAGTTTTTGGCCTGTCACTGCTATGGGAAATTAGGGCTTTTGACAGAAGAGGAATTTTGGAGTTCTCTTAGCATAGGATTGATATCCTCAGAAAAATCGAAATAGAGACCAATATCAAACTTTTTGGTTGGGCAGAACCCCAGGATCTATCAAACCCTAGTTCGGGTTTTGGACCAGAAAAACCAGAATTTGACAGAAATTGCAGATCTGAAATTCGCAGGTCACTTTTGAGGGGAAAATTTTTGGAGTTTTCAAAATATGAGGACACCAGCTTGCTCGCCTAAGTCAATTGCATTTCCTTGTCCAGTCAGAGATTTGAAATTCCAAGTTTTTATTTTTAGGGTTTCTCTATCAAACCCTAGACAGCTCCAGATCTAGTTTCAGCAAGTCAAAGTGGTAAGATCTAAATCTTTTATTTCCATTTGAGTTTATGATTAAGATGTCTCACCACACCAAGCTTGAGTATAATCTTGAAGGGGCTGATAAATTCCGAGCATGGAATTAAAGGATTGGCTTAATCCTATAAGAAGAATGAATTCGACACCTACAAGAGGTTCCAGTCCCAGAGGGAGATGAGGCTAAGGCCTTACATTAGAAGAACTTGGTCAAGGCCAAGAGGATTATTGCAAATTCTATCAAAGTTCATCGCATACCTCATGTGTCTTCTCTAAAGACACCCAACGAGATGTTTGATTCCTTGACCAAGCTATTTGAAGAGAAGAACATAAGTTGGAAGATGACTTTGTGGAACCAATTGAAGAATGTCAAGGTACAAAATGCAAAGACCATTCAATCCTACTTCACAAGGGTTTCTCAGATAAAATAACAACTTGAAGCTATGCTAGAAGATATAGAGAATGGTGAAATTATGATGACCACCTTGAATGGTATCCCTAGGTCATGGTATTCCTTCATCCAAGGAATTTGTGCTAGGAAGAAGCTCATCACATTTAGTAGGTTGTGGGAGGAATGCTCACAGGAAGAAGCTCAAATTGTAGCTCGAGAAGAAAACATGGGTAATGAAGACCAGGCTCTCACAACACACACCAACAAGAATAACAATAAGAGGGAGGCTTGTACAAGTTGAAGGGACAACCTAAACAAGCATTGATGAATAAATCAAGAAAGGCACGGGACCTCAAAATCAAACGATAAAGAAGAACACTCTATTGGAGACTCCAGTAGTTCCTGCAAGGAAGAAAAGATCAAGAGGGAGTCCACCCAACAAACAAACAAAGATAAGTATTTGAATTGTTATTTCTTGCATGTGTGATCACTCAAATGATATTGTTGAGTCATGTACATACTTATGTTCCTAGATTTAGGATATGTGTTATGCCTGTTAGAAAAGTTGCATTAATGAACAAGATACTACTAATATGCAAGTAATGGGTAAGTGGCCTATGGTACTGTACAACATTCCATTGCTACTTATCTAGAATGAAACCTATTTGATGACATGTTGAGAGTAGTGCACACTCTTAACAATTTTTGGTAGAGATGGAAGGCATCTAGAAAGTTACCGTATGAATGCGGGATATGGATGAATGTTGTATTGAAGCATTGGCTAAGATAATTGCATGACTGTATGACCTATGTCTTTATGCATAAAAAATTGTTTTGAAAACTATGAGATGTTTCTAATCATGCAATTGAACTTGAATTGTAGGAAATATTGTATATCATCACCTACAAGAGAGACTTGTTTCGAAGAACAAGTGATGAAGACTCAGCATACAACAAAATCCAGAAAGCTACCTATTGAAGATATTGAAGAACCTAAAGTTCCCAGGATCAGAAAAACCGTAAATGGAAGAAGCAATTCCAAAGAATATGAATATTGCAAGATGGAAGACCCACAGGAACCTGTAGATCCACCCCATGAGAAGAATTCTCACAAGAAACCAACATGTCTACAAGAGGTAATTCTAGAGGCAGAAAAGTATGGCGCTTCAAAAGATATGCATAGAGAAAGAAAGAGACCGAAGCCACACACCAATTATGTAGCCCTACTATGTGACATCATTGACAAATAACCTTCCAACTATGAGGAAAAAATTGAGAAGAAATAATGGAAGGATGCCATAATCGAGGAATACCAGTCGATCATGAAGAATGATATTTGGGATGTGGTCCTGAGACAAGAATGGAAGTCTGTGGTGACTTCCAAGTGGATCTACAAGATCAAGCATGTTGCAGATGGCAGCATAGAGAAATACAAGGCAAGATTTGTGGTACATGGCTTCTCCCAGAAAGAAGGGATAGACTATGAGGAGACATTTGCACCTATAGCCATATGCACTCCCATCATAACAATACTTTCTCTGGCTGCAGTGACGAAATGGAAGACACACCAAATGGATGACAAGACAACGTTCTTAAATGATGTAGTAGAAGAGGAAGTGTATGTCGAGCAGCCACTTAGGTTTGAGACACATGACATGGAGTCTCATGTGTGCAAACTAAAGAAAGCCTTTTACGGCTTCAAACAGGCACCCAGGACGTGGTACGATAGGATAGATAGCTTCCTGACTAGTTTGGACTTTACCAAGAGTAAAGTGGATTCAAACCTTTACTACAAGGTTGAAGAAGGAAATCCAATGATACTCCTACTGTATGTAGATGACGTGTTTGTGATAGGTGAGGATGGGTTGATTGCAGATACAAAGAGGAATCTTGTTGCTGAGTTCAATATAAAGGGCTTGGGCATGATACACTATTTTTTAGGCATGGAGGTGTGGCAGAGTGTAGATGGAATATTCCTTGGACAAGGGAAGTATGTAGTAGAGATCCTGAAGCAGTTCTTGGATGATGGACTGCAAGGCCATGGCCACACCTATGGCATTGAACCTGAATCCATTGAATGATGCTTCATTAAAGTCGGTTGATGCCACGATTTATCGTCAGATGATTGGGTCCTTGATGTACCTGACGAATAGGAGACCATATATTTGCTTTGCTATGAACACATTGATCCAGTTCGTGATGGATCCGATACATGTTCACCTGAATGTGGCAAAGCATATTATGAGGTACCTGAAGGGGACGATTGATTATGGGCTCAAGTATGATGCGAATTAGAATATTAAACTGGAGGGTTATGTAGATTCGGATTGGGAAGGAAGTGCCATTGATAGGATGAGCACTTCAGGGTGCTGCTTCAATATGGGATCAGGTATGATCTTTTGGTTTAGCAGGAAGTAGTCCTACGTGGCACTTAGTACAGCCAAAGCTAAATATGTAGTAGCTTGTTCATCTTGTGGTGAAACAGTGTGGCTTCGCAAGATGTTGACAGGATTGTTCGATGTAGAGATTGATGCTATAGAGATACTCTGTGACAACCAGAGTTGCATGAAGATGACAGAGAATCCTGTACTTCATGATAGATCGAAGCACATCGAGATTAAGTTCCACCATATTCGGGATATGGTGTAGAAGGGAGCTGTGAAGCCCGAGTATGTTCCTACAGAGGAACAAGTTGTTGATGTGATGACTGAGCCTCTGGCTCTTGTGAAGTTTGAGTACTTTATAGACAAGCTTGGTGTGTTCCAGAGGGACCTCTCTAGAAAGAGAGATTGATGGATCCTATCCGAAAGGGTAGATGCCTGTCCAAGAGGGACAGAAGATCAGTACTTGTTGACTGATAGAGTTCCTATCTGAAAGGATAGATGCCTTTCGGGAGGGATGGATGCCTCTCCAAGGGTGAGGGAATATCAGTGCTGGCTGACTGATGGTTCCATATTTCATGAGCTGATGCCTGTCCAGAGGGATGGATGCCTCTCCAAGGGTGAGGGAAGATCAGTACTAGCTGACTGATGGTTCCATATTTCACGAGATGATGCATGTCCGGAGGGATGGATGCCTCTCCAAGGGTGAGGGAAGATTAGTACTGGCTAACTGATGGTTCCATCTTTTATGAGTTAATTCTTGTTGAGAGGGATGGATGTCTCTCCAAGGGTGAGGGAAGATCAGTACTAGCTAACTGATGGTTTCATCTTTCACAAGCTGATGCCTGTCCGGAGGGATGGATGCCTCTCCAAGGGCGAGGGAAGATCAGTACTGGCTGACTGATGGCTCCATTTTTCACGAGCTGATGCCTATCTGGAGGGATGGATGCCTCTCCAAGGGTGAGGGAATATCAGTACTAGCTGACTGATGGTTCCAACTTTCACAAGGTGATGCCTATCCAGAGGGATGGATGCCTTTCCAAGGGTGAGGGTAGATCAATATTGGCTAACCGATACTATCGGTATTTAGTTACTAATGTTTGTTGTAGGTGTTCCAGCTAATGGTATTGTTGATGAGGATATTCTAGCTGATGGTGTTGCTGATGAGGATGTTCCAGCAGATAGTGTTCCAGCTAACAAGGTTGCTGATAGCAGAAGATGTTCCAGATGATGATGTTGCTGATGAGGATGTTCCAACAGATGATGTTCCAGTTGACGATGTTGTTGTTCTAGCATATGGTGCTCTATTGACGATGAGATGATTTGAAGATGATGTGGTGACAGTAGGGTACACAGGTTTTGTAGAGACAGTGTAATCAATCCTGAGGTGTACCTACTTGATGGCTTGCTTGTAGAGATGATGAAGACCTACATGGAGGCTAGGCCTACATCTAGCATGAAAAAGGGTTGTCTTTGTAGAACTTCCTATGATGAGTAGATTGGAGATTGATGATCGAGATAGCAACAGCAGTGACGATGATGATCCTCTAGTGATGAAGACATGTGGCAATGAACTGTGTTAAGAGAATACCTTCCTAGTTAAGAGGGAGTGTTGATGTATTTGTAACCTCAGAATGTATCTCACTTGTATATTTTATATTGTTATTGTACACCCAATGGAGAGGTTATATTCCTCCGATCGGAAGAGTCACTATTATTATTTGATGGGTTATTAGACTCCTCTAGTGGGGTCATCCCAGATTTAGGGGTTAATGGGTTATTAGACTCTCCTAGGAGAATTCGGCCCAGTTAGGGTAAAAGGAAAGTGAAATTTAAGTATAAATAAAGAGGATCACCTCTCTATTTATTCATTCACTCACTCACTCATTCACATAAGTGAGAAGTGCGCACAAGTGGAGGAGGAGGAGTTGCGGAGGACTATCTCTTTGTTTTTTGGGTTTTGTATCATTGCTCATTCTATCTTTGAGGAAGTTGTGGGGTTTTCTCCTTTATGGTTTCCTCGGTGAAATGATTTGTGTCTATTGTCTCTTGTGATTGATTATGCTGTGCTTGTTATTCTCTCAGATAAGATCCTAGATCATATTGAATTAAATGATGAAAAACTAACATAATGCTCTAGCCACATTTCAAGCATGCATGAATAGGATCGTTTGCAAGAAACTTAGAAGATTTGTTTTGGTTTTCTTTGATGACATTCTCATTTACAGTAAAACTTGGGAAGAGCATTTGCAACATTTAGAGATTGTATTGAAAACTTTGCAAGAACAATCCTTGTTTGCTAAGATGTCTAAATGTGAATTTGAGATGAAGGAACTATTGTATCTTGGGCACATTAGTGGGAAATAAGGAGTGAAAGTACACATGGAAAAAATCAGGGCTATCTTAGAATGGCCATCACAAAAAAACATCACAGAATTAAGAGGCTTCATTGGAATATGCACCTATTATAGAAAGTTTGTGAAAGGGTTCTCCAAATTGACTTCTCCACTCACTGATTTGACTAAGAAAGATGCTTTCAAGTGGGATGAAGAGGTTGAAAAGGATTTTCAAAAAATTAAAGAGGTAATGAGTAGTTGTCCCATAGTTGCATTACCTGATTTTTCTAAACCTTTTGTTGTGGAATGTGATGCTTCAAGTGGACGAATAGGGGCTGTCCTAAAGCAAGGCCAACACCCTATATCCTTTGAGAGTAGACCGTTGCATCCTCATGAGAAGCTTTAATCCATCTATGAAAAAGAAATGTTGGCCATCATGCATGCATTGGCCAAGTTTAGACAATACTTGGTGGGAAACAAGTTTGTGGTGAAAACTAACCACAATAGTCTAAGGAACTCCTCACTCAAAAGGATCTAAATGAAAGGAAACAAAAGTGGGTAAGCAAGATTCAAGCTTATGATTTTGATATTGAATATGTGAAAGGAAAAAATAACATTGTAGCATATGCATTATCGAGAAGACATTCTTTTTCTCTCATGGACATTGCCAAGGATTGGAAAAACATGCTAATAGTTGAATATGCCAAAGATAAATTTGCTTGTGATTACTTAGATGGAATCAAAGGGATGCTAAATATATGATTTTGAATGGGATGATATATTATAAGGGAAGATTTTATTTGGTTCAAGATTCAAAACTCAAGTACAAAATTTTGCAAGAAGCACATGATTCCCCGCTAGCTAGCCATTCGGGGATCTTCAAAACTTAATTAAGGAAAAGGTTTTTTTGGAGGGGGATGAAGGAAGATGTTCAGAAATATGTGAATGAATGTAAGGTATGTCAGCAAAACAATTATGAACTTACATGCCCAGCTGGCTTATTGCAACCATTGCCCATTCCAGAGCAAAAATGGGACAATATCTCAATGGACTTCATCACCGGTTTGCCCAAATATTTGGGTAAGGATTGCATATATCTGGATAGGTTGAAAAAATTTGCTCATTTCTTTGTTGTTACATCATCTTTTAGTGCTGCACAAGTGGCTGATATTTTTTTCAAATAAACCTTCAGATTGCATGGGCTCCCCAAGAGCATTGTAAGTGACAGAGATAGTAGATTCATGGGTACTTTTTGGCAAGAACGTTTTAGATTGGTGGGCACTCAGTTGACTCCAAGTACAAGCTATAATCCACAAATTGATGGAAAAAAAAAGAGGGTGAATCAATGGTTGGAAGGGTACCTAAGAAACTATGTGGGAGAGCAACAAAAAGCATGGGTAAAATGGCTACACTTGGGTGAGTTTTTCTACAACACCACTTTTCATATGTCAATAGGTATGTCTCCTTTCAAATAATTATATGGTTATGATGCAATCACCTTTGTTGAAATTATCCTTGGTGATAGTAGAGCCCAAAAATCTAAATATTGGGTGGAAGAGAGCCAAGAAATTTTAAAGCTTTTGAAAGACAATTTGCAGGTTGTTGATGTATATGTAACTTCGGAATGTATTTCATATATGTATTCCTATAGAGATGTTATTATTCCTCTATACGGAAGTGTTTGTATTCCTATAGAGATATTATTACTCTATATGGAAGTGTCGTCATTTATATTGTAAGTGTCGTAACTTATACTTGATGGGTTATTAGACCACCTTGTTGGCGTCAGCCCTGTATGAGTCATGTGGGTCAAAGGGTTATTAGACCACCCTATTGGGGGTCGACCCAATCAGCATTATGTTATGTTGTTAAGTTAAGGCTGACCTAGTAAAGGTTATTAGGCAAGTCAAGTCAAGTATAAATAGAGTGCGGGAGGCACTCTATTTTATCATTCACTTTCTCACTCTTACACTCATTGGAGAGTGGCGCACTAGTGAAGAAGGAGAAGATGCTCCTAGGAGTATATCTCTTATGATTGGGTTGTATCATTGCTCTATCTATCTTTGAGGAAGTTGTGGAGTTTTTCACCTTTATGGTTTTCCCCAGTGAAACTCTGTGTGTCTATTGTCTCTTGTGTGCTTGCATTATTATGTACATGATTGATATGCTGTAGATATGTATGTTGTTCTCTCAGTTAAGATCCTAGATTGGATTGAAGTAAATTATGAAAAACTAACATGGTATCAGAGCTAGCCTGAAAGAAGGCATGGTATGGCATTTATGACAGTTCTTGCACTTGCGAAGCTAGGTCTTGATATAGCAAAAACCAGTCATCGTAGTACTTTTGTGATAAATACATTTTGGAGAGCTTTCAAGATCTGAAAATATTACAGGTCAAAGATAATATCTCCATGTACCTTGTTTCCAAAGGACAACCTCTAATTCGTTGTACTTTTTGATTTATGATCTGTACAATATAGGGTCTCTGCCTCTTCCAGATCTGAGTCATAAACAGGTGACCTAGGAAAAAAGGTCACAAATTGGGATAGGAAGCTCCAAATGAAATTTCATAAAACATGGAAGGTAGGGCACAGACTGTACGTTTACAGGCCGAAAGTGAACCAGTGACACGTGGCACTCTGTACAAGTTCACTCTCCTGTTTTATCCCATAAAAAGGACACATTGCAACACTTGGCATAACTCTCTCCCAATAGAATCCATTTAAGGTCAGACCTGTGGGGTTGGAAAGACAACAGGTCAGGATACCATGGGAAACATTTTCAGATCTTGTAGATCTGAAATTTTAGAGTTACACCAGAAACAATTAGGTGCATATTTCTGTCAATACAGAATTGGATTTTGAGGACCTTCATTCATGGCTCCTGGAATTTAGGGCTTCAGAGAAAGTTGGAATTTTTGTAATTGGAGACCATGGCTGGATGCTCCTCATCAAAATCAAAGTTTAGAGACCAAGATCAAAATTGTTGGTTGGGAAGAAGGCCAGGCTTGATCAAACCCTAGTTCGGTACTTTGATCGGAAAGGTGAAAAATTAGGGCTTCTGTAAAAATGGGAATTTTTGAAATCTATGCCCATAGCTCGAAGCTCCTTGAAAAAATAGAATTTTAGAGATTTGGATCAAACCATTTGGTTGGGTGAAGCTCCAGGAAACTCAAACCCTAATTCAGGGTCCTCCCAAGTGAATCCAGAAATCTAAAAGGCAATTTTGAGGGGTGAAACTTTGCAGTTTTCAAATTCTGAGTATACCAGCTTGACCAGCTCAGAAAGGCGCATCTTTCTATCCTTTCAAAAGTTTGAAATTTTAGGGTTTATCTGACAAACCCTAATCCAACTCCGGATCCAGTTTCAGCAAATCAAAGTGGATTGGGTTAATCCTAGAAGAGAATGGATTGGTCACCTACATAAGTGAAGAAGTTCTTGTTTCAGAGGGAGATGAGGCTAAGGCCTTACATAAGAAGATTACAAGCAATCTCTATAGGTAGGACTTATTTAGGTATGTTTTGAGATCTGTTCATGATTAAGTTTATGGTATGTTTGTCTTCATTATGGTTAGTACAATCTTGATTAACTTTAGACTTGTCATATCACCTTAATAAAATTATGAATGCAGATATTCATTGATTAGGGTTTTGACACTTATGATTGTACTAATGCTCTGTGGTGTTGTATGAGGTTGATGTTGTCTGCTAACATGAAAGGTACATCAAGAAAGACAAATCATGTTATAGTTCAAGAACATATGACCATGGTGACATGAAGACAAAGATTCATCCATTTTCATGGATCACATAGAAGCTCTACTTACGAGGTATGTATACTTTGGTTCTACAATGCTTAACCTATGAGATATGCAGGTTACTAGCACAAGCCATTGAAGAGAACAAGAAGGCATTGCTAGACATAACTAGCAAGTATGATAACCACGTGTGTTTTTCCCATATCAAGTTAGAATCCTATCTTGTGTTAGGATCTTATACTTTTGTTGTTGATGTATATGTAACTTTGGAATGTATTTCATTTATATATTTATTGTACTCCTATAGAGATGTATTATTCCTCTATATAGAAGTGTCGTCATTTGTATTGACAAGTGTCGCAAGTGTGTTAACTTGTCGATGGGTTATTAAACTACCTTGTAAGGGGGTCGGTCTGATATAATGTAATATGAAGTTATTGTACCTAGCTCGACAAGTCAGCCCCATAAGGTTATTGGGAAAATAGGACAAGTATAAATAGAGATTGGGAGATGTCTATTTAGATCACTTAGAAACTCATTCTTCCTTCACTCGGAAAGTGGCGCACTTGTGAGGAGGAGGACCAGCTGCTAAGAGGAGTCTATCTCTTGTACGTTGTTTGTACTTTGGTTGAGCTATTTCTCTATCTATCTCTGAGGAAGTTGTGGGGTTTGTCACCTTAGAGTTTTCCCCATGGAAACTCTGTGTGTCTATTGTCTCTCATGCTTTTGCTTCTTGTGATGATTGACATGCTTGTTATGATTGATATGCATTGATATACTGTACATGTTATTCTCTCAGTAAAGATCCTAGAGTATTGTGAATTAATGCTCAAAAGTTACATGGTATCAGAGCTAACCTGAGAAGAAGACATTGTGCAGTGACAAAAACTAGGGTTTCTTACTTATTGGGTTTCTCTCCACAGATTTTGGAAAATCAATATAGTAGATTGACTCTACTCATAAAGGAGAATCTATCTGTCTAATCAGAATTCAATTCTGAGCATTTTCATATTTGGCCCTAAACATTAGGGTTTCCACAAAAAATAGGAATTTCTGAAATTTGATGACATAGCTGGAAGCTCCTTGGAAAAATCGAAGTTTAGAGCTTTGGATCGAGATTTTTGGCTAGGTAAATCTTCGGGAATATCAAACCCTAATTCAGGGTCCTCCTTAGTGAACCCGAGAAGACTAAAAGCATTTCTGAAGGTTGAAGCTTTGCAGATCTCAAATTCTGAATACACCAAGTTGATCAAATCATCAAGGCGCATCTTTCTATCCTTTCAAAAAGTTGAAATTCACCTTTTGAATTTTTAGGGTTTTTTCGACAAACCCTAATCCAGGACAAGATCCAGTTTTCAACAAAACAAGTGGTAAGACCTAAATCTATTCTATTTCCATTTGAAGTACTCTTTAAGATGTCTCACTACACCAAGCTTGAGGATAATCTTGAAGGGGCTAATAACTTCCGAGGCTGGAAGTATAGGATTGGGTTAATCCTGGAAGAAAATGAATTGGACTCCTACATCAGCTCTGAGGTCCCTATCCTAGAGGATGAAAAGGCTAAGGTATTGCATAAGAAGAACTTGGTCAAGGCAAAGAGAATCATTGTTGATTCTATCAAATACCATCTCATACCACATGTGTCTTCTCTAAAGACACCCAAGGAGATGTTTGACTCCCTCACCAAGTGATTTGAAGGGAAGAACATAAATCGGAAGATGACTCTGCGGAATCAATTGAAAGGGGTCAAGATGTTGAATGGAGAGACCATTCAATATTACTTCTCCAAGGTCTCTCAGATCAAGGATCAAGTTGAAGCTGTGGATGAGGTAGTGGACAATGGTGAAGTTGTTATGACCACTCTGAATGGCCTACCTAGGTCGTGGAACTCCTTTATTCAAGGAATCTGTGTAAGAAAGAAATTGATCTCTTTCAATAGTTTGTGTGAGGAATGCTCTCAAGAAGAAGCTAGGCTTGTGGCTCGAGAAGAAAAGATGGGGAATGAAGATCAAGCTCTCATAGCTCACACCAAGGGAAGCAAGTTTAAGAGGGAGAGATATCATAACAAGAAATAATCTCACCCTCATCACAAGAAGAAAGATATATCTCATGTTTGATGTTTTGAATGCAATGAGAAAGGACACTTTGCTTCAGACTGTCCCAAGAAGAAGAAAGACAACAAAAACAACTTCAATAAGAAGAAGAACAACAACAAAAGAATATATCATGCTCATGCTGCTGAGGATGATGAACCTCCTAGGAAGAAAGCTAGAACAGAAAGTGATGATGATGACTCATCAAGTGAAGAAGAGTATGTTCTAATCTCTGCTCTCACAGGTACTATCTCTCATGGTTTTAATGATTGGTTAATTGATAGTGGGGCTTCCAAACAAATGACTGGGTTTGAAGAATCTTTTATAAATCTATCTTAACATGAATCACCCCATAAAGTGAAACTTGGGGATGGCTATCAATACCCTATCAAAGGAAGTGGTGAAGCCTCCTACAATCTAGATTCTAGAATATCTTTGAAGATGAAAGAAGTTCTCTATGTACCTAGGCTCAAGAAGAATCTAGTCTCCATCTCTGCATTGGATGCAAAAGGCATGAGAGTTTCATTTGTAGATGGCCAAGTCCTAATGTGGCCAAAGGGTAAAACTATTGATGATGTAGTGGTGATTGGATAAAAAGAGGGAGGATTGTATAAATTGAAAGGAAAAACTGAACATGCCATGGTGCATGATTCCATAGAGCCAAGTGAACTTTGGCATAGAATACTTGCACATATGCACTATAGAGCATTAACAATTGCAAGTAAAGCTGTAGAAGGTCTTCCTGAAATTAAGACCAAGCATGAAGGTGTTTGCAAAGGATGTGCAAAAGAAAAGAACATAAAGAAGGTATTTCCAAGCAATGAAAGCAAGGCAAAAGATATCTTGTAAATTATCCACTCCAATGTATATGGTCCGATGTCATCCAGTTCTCTGAGTGGATATGTTTACTATGTCTCTTTCATTGATGACTTCTCCAGGAAGACTTGGGATTACTTCTTGAAGAACAAAGATGAAGTGCTGGATAAGTTCAAGGAATTCAAAACCTTGATGGAGAACCAAACTGATAAGAAGATCAAAATTTTCAGATCCGACAATGGTGGAGAATTCACTTCAGGTGACTTCAAGAAGATATGCAGTGATTCAGGGATTAAGAGGGAGTTGATTGCTCCTTACAATCCACAACAAAATGGAGTTGTAGAAAGAAAGAACAGAACAATCATGGAAGTAGCAAGGGAAATGTTGCATGATCAGGATCTACCTATGCATCTATGGGCAGAAGCAGCTAGGACAGCTATATATGTGTAGAACAGAACACCCCACAAGATATTGGACAACAAGACACCAGAAGAAGTCTTCTCTGGTAAGAAACCTGAAGTCAGCCATCTCAGAATATTTGGTTGTCCAGTATACACTCATGTCCCAAAGGAAAAGAGGACCAAGCTAGATCCTTCAGGAAAGAAGGGTATCTTTGTGGGTTACAGTGAAAGCTCGAAGGCTTACAGAATATAATTTCTAGGGTTCAAGAAGATTTATGTTAGCAGGGATGTGACATTTGATGAAAACTCAGCATTCATCAAATCAAGGAAGACACATGTTGAAGTTTAGGAAGAACCTAAGGAAACTAGATTTCGAGACACTACCATGACTGAAGCAATTCCAGATACAACTCGTGAAATTGAAGATCCGCGAGAACCTATAGATCCACCCCGTGAGAATAACTCTCACAAAAGGAAACCTGCATGGGCTAGAGAGCTCATTTAAGATGCAGAAAGATATGGCATTCCAGAAGAAAAACACAGATCAAAGAAGAGAACTAGATCTCATACTAGTTATGTTGCTTTACCCTATGACATCATAAACAAAGAACCTTCCAATTATGAAGAAGCAGCAGAAAAGAAAGAATGGAAGGATGCCATGGTCGAAGAATACCAATCAATAATGAAGAATGATGTTTGGGATGTTGTCCCAAGACCTGAAGGGAAGTCTGTTGTGACTTCCAAGTGGATCTACAACATCAAGCATGCTGTAGATGACAGCATAGAGAAATACAAGGCAAGATTTGTAGCTCGTGGCTTCTCTCAGAAAGAGGGAATAGATTATGAAGAAAAATTTTCTCCTGTAGCAAGGTACACTTCCATCAGATCAGTACTTGCTCTGTCTACAACAATGAAATGGAAGATACACCAGATGGATGTCAAGACTGCTTTCTTGAATGGTGTAGTTGAAGAGGAAGTATATGTGGAGCATCCACTCGGTTTTGAAACACATGACAGGGAGTCATATGTATGCAGATTGAATAAATCCTTGTATGGTTTAAAACAAGCTCCGAGGACTTGGTATGGTAGGATGGATAGTTTCCTATCCAGTTTGGGCTTTACCAAGAGTAAAGCGGATTCCAACCTTTACTACAAGGTTGAGGAAGGGAATCCTGTGATTCTACTCCTGTATGTGGATGACCTATTTGTAACAGGAGATGATATATTGATTTCCTATACAAAGAGGAAGCTTGCTGCCGCGTTCGATATGAAGGACGTGGGGATGATGCACTATTTTCTAGGTATGGAGGTGTGGCAAAGTGCAGATGGGATCTTCCTTGGACAAGGGAAGTACACAATAAATATCCTGAAGAGATTCAAGATGATGGATTGCAAGGCCATGGCCACACCTATGGCATCGAATCTAAAGCTTTTGTGTGATGCTTCATCTGAGCCGGTTGATATTTCTATGTATCATCAGATGATTGGGTCCTTGATGTACCTGACGAACACGAGACCATATATTTACTTTGTGGTGAACACATTGAGCCAGTTCCTGAGGGATCCGAGGAGTGTTCACCTGGTTGCTGTAAAGCATATTCTGAGGTACCTGAAGGGTATAGTTGATTATGGGCTCGAGCATGAAGCGAATCAAAAGTTTAACCTGCAGGGTTATGTTGATTCAGATTGGGCAGGCAGTGCTGTAGATAGGAAGAGCACATCTGGGTGTTGCTTCAGTATGGGATTAGGTGTGATCTCTTGGTTTAGCAGGAAGCAGTCCTGCATAGCACTGAGTACAGCTGAGGCAGAGTATGTTGTATCCTGTTTGACTAGTTGTGAGGCAGTATGGATTTGGAAGCTACTGTCTGAGTTATTTGATCTCCCGTTGGAGGCTACTGGTATCTTTTCTAACAACCAAATTTGTGTGAAGTTGTCTGAGAACCCGGTGTTCCACAACAGGTCAAAACACATAGAGATCAAATATCACTATATCAGGGATATGGTGCAGAAAGGAGCAGTGAATTTGCTGTATGTTGCGATGGATGAGCAGATTGCAGATGTAATGATGAAGCCACTAGCCAGAGTGAAGTTCGAGTACTTTAGAGAGAGGCTTGGTGTTCTTCAAATTGATGACACTTCGAGGAAGAAGTGATGGAGACATTTGCTGAAGCCATTCCAAGCATGTTGGAAAGAGGATCCTTCACATGGCTTTGGATGTAAGCGTTGGATGATGAGCATCAGGATGATGCTCCAGTTACTGCTCTATATGCATCATGTTGGATGCTGGATATGATCAGTTGGATCATTTATATGTATGTATGTACGCATCATGTTGATGTTGGATATGATCAGTTGGATCATTTATATGTATGTATGTACGCATCATGTTGATGCTAGATATCATCAGGTATATCATATATTTGTATATGTATCAAGTGGATACTTGTATGATCAGTGTGATCATGTACTTATGTATGTATCAGGTGGATACTTGTATGATTAGTGTGATCATGTATTTATGTATATCAGATGGATGCAGTGTATGATCAGGTGGATCATGTATGATATGTATTAGGTAGATACTGTGTATGCATCAAATGGATATATTGTTTGATCAAGGTGATCACAGATGACGAGCTTCAAGATGTTGCTCCAGATGATATGCATCAGGTTGATGCTATGATGATCGGGGTGATCACAGATGATGAGCTTCAGGATGTTGCTCTAGATGATATGCATCAGGTTGATGCTATGATGATCGGGATGATCAAAGATGATGAGCTTTAGGATGTCACTCCAAATGATACGCATCAGGTTGATGCTATGATGATGATCAGGCTGATCATGTGATGATGTACATCAGGATGATGTATGGTGAGTATCGGTTTGATACTCTGTGGCCATGGACAAGCTATGTAGGTAGAATAGAAAAGATCCTAGTAGATCCTATAGTCTGTGCTAGGATGCTCTTTCGAGGTTTTGCTACAGGTAGCATAGAAAAGATCCTTTAAAAACTGGACAGGTTGAGCAGTGTGCTCGTAACATCCTGGGTTGCTCTATCAAGATCCTATAGTCTGCGCTAGGATGCTTTGAGTAGGTTTTGCTATAGTTTCGCATAGAAAAGATCCTTTAAAAATCGGACAGGTAGAGCAGGGTGCTCGTAACATCCTGGGTTGCTCTATCGAGATCCTATAGTCAGCGCTAGGATGCTCTGAGTAGGTTTTGCAAAATTTCACATAGAAAATATCCTTTAAAATCCAGACAGGTAGAGCGGTGTGCTCGTAACATCCTGGGATGCTCTATCGAGATCCAAACAGGTAGAGCTGTGTGCTTGTAACATCCTGGGATGCTCTAAGTAGGTTTTGTGAAGGTCAACATGTAAAAGAACCTATAGTCTGCGCTAGGTTTTGTTGACACACGTAATCAGTCCTGGGATCCACAGCATGGCCATTGATAATGAAGACCTGCAGGTGGTGGGCCTACATACAATATGAAAAAGGACTGGCTCTGTAGAACTTCTTATGACAAGTAGATTTAGAGATTGGTTGAGATAGCAGCAACAGTGACGATGACGATGATACATGCATCGATGACGATGATACATGCATCGATGATGATGATCCAGAGAAGAAGACTTCTGCTAGTAGATCTATGTCAAGAAATACCTTCCTAGTTAAGAGGGAGTGTTGATGTATATGTAACTTCTGAATGTATTTCATTTATATATTTATTGTACTCCTATAGAGATGTATTATTCCTCTATACGAAAGTGTCATCATTTGTATTGACAAGTGTCGCAAGTGTGTTAACTTGCCGATGGGCTATTAGACCATCTTGTAAGGGGGTCGACCTAATATAATGTAATATGAAGTTATTGTACCTATCTAGACAAGTCGGCCCCATAAGATTATTGGGAAAATAGGACAAGTATAAATAGAGATCGGGAGATCACTATTTGGATCACTCAGAAACTCATTCTTCCTTCACTTGGACGGTGGCGCACTTGTGAGGAGGAGGATTAGCTGCTAAGAGGAGTCTATCTCTTGTACTTTGGTTGAGCTATTGCTCTATCTTTCTGTGAGGAAGTTGTTGGGTTTTTCACCTTAGGTTTTTCCCCACGGAAAATCTGTGTGTCTATTGTCTCTCATGCTTTTTCTTCTTGTGATGATTAACATGCTTGTTATGATTGATATGCATTGATATACTGTACATGTTATTCTCTCAGTAAAGATCCTATAGTATTGTGAATTAATGCTCAAAAGTTAACAGTTGTATGATTGAAAATGATTATTCATGAAGTTAGAAATGTAAGTAATCAAGGTTTTATGCATATTATGTCTCTTACATTGATTGATGATATGACTAACCAGAAAAGTCTTTTGGTCAAATAAAGAGTATGCATGAGTAAAAGAAGTATTCCTTGAAACCTTGAATACTAATGTTTATTATCTATGTTTGAAATGATCATGACTATACATGTTTAAGATTATTGTGTTTTGATAGTATTGAGATTATACTAATGAATGTATGTATGAGATCTCGAGGATAACACAATGATGATACTAGCAAGTATGCATAAGTGATCGAGGATGGATATAAGTTCAAGGACAAGTAATCGAGGAAGCAAATATCAAGAGGGAGCACACTCTAGTAGTTCCTGCAAGGAAGCAAATATTGAGAGGGAGTCCACCCTACAAACCAAACAAAGATAAGTATTTAAATTATCATTTCTTGCATATTTGTTTGTTTAAATAATATTGTTCAATGATGTATATGCTTATGTTCCTAGACTTAGGGTGTGTATTATGCATATTAGAATAATTGCATTAATGAACAGTATAATACTAATATGCATGAAATGGGTAAGTGGCCTATGGCACTGTACACCATTCCATTGCTACTTATCTAGAATGAAACCTCTTTGTTGACATGTTGGGGGTTGTGCACACTCTTAACAATGTTCTGGTAGAGATTGGAAGGCATCTAGAAAGTTACGGGATATGGATAAATGTTGTATTGAAGCATTGGATAAAATAATTGCATGACTGTATGACATATTTGTTTGTGTAAGAATTTGTTCTGAAAACTATGATATGTTTCTAATCATGCAATTTAACTTTCTTTGTAGGAAAGATCGTATACCATCACCTACAAAAGAAGGACTACAACATTTTTTCAACAACAAAGCTATATATTGAAGATATTGAAGATATTGAAGTTCCCAGGATTTGAGAAGAATGCCATGATCGAGGAGTACCAGTCGATCATGAAGAATGATGTTTGGGATGTAGTCCCAAGACCTAAAGGGAAGTCTGTTGTGACTTCCAAATGGATCTATAAGATCAAGCATGCTGCAGATGGTAGCATGGAGAAATACAAAGCGAGTTTTGTAGCTCGTGGCTTCTCCCATAAAGAGGGATTGACTATGAAGAGACTTTTTCTCCTATAGCTAGATACACTTCCATTAGATTAGTACTTGCTCTGGCTGTAGTGATGAAATGGAAGATACACCAGATGGATGTCAAGACAACTTTCTTGAATGGTGTAGTCGAAGAGGAAGTGTATCTGGAGCATCCATTTGGTTTTGAGACATATGACAGGGATTCATATGTGTGCAAGTTGAAGAAATCCTTGTATGGCTTGAAGCAAGCTCCTAGGACTTGGTATGGTAGGATAGAAAACTTTCTATCTAGTTTGGGATTTACAAAGAGTAAAGTGGATTCCAACCTTTACTACAAGGTTGAGGAAGGAAATCCAGTGATACTACTTCTATATGTGGATGACCTGTTTATTACAGGTGAGGATAGATTGATTGTCGACACAAAGAGGAAGCTTGCTGCCGAGTTCGAGATGAAGGACTTGGGGATGATGCACTACTTTCTGAGCATGGAAGTGTGGCAGAGTGCAGATGGAATCTTCCTTGGACAAGGGAAGTATGTAGTAGAGATCCTGAAGAGGTTTGGGATGATGGACTACAAGGCCATGGCCACACCTATGGCATTGAACCTGAAGCTTCTGTGTGATGCTTCATTTGATTCAGTTTATGGCACTTTGTATCGTCAGATTATTGGGTCCTTGATGTACCTGATGAACACTAGACCAGATATTTGCTTTGCGGTGAGCACATTGAGCCAGTTCCTGACGGATCCCAGAGGTGTTCACCTGGATGCTGTAAAGCATATTCTGAGGTACCTGAAGGGTATAATTGATTATGGGCTCAAGTATGATGCGAATCAAAAGTTTAACCTGTAGGGTTATGTTGATTCAGATTGGGCAGGCAGTGCTGCAAATAGGAAGAGCACATCTGGGTGTTGCTTCAGTATGGGATCAGGTGTGATCTCTTGGTTTACCAGGAAGCAATCCTGCGTAGCACTAAGTACAGCCGAGGCAGAGTCTGTTGCAGCATGTCCCGCTAGTTGTGAGGCAGTATGGCTCTAAAAGCTACTGTTCGAGTTATTTGATCTCCCACTGGAGGCTACTGGCATCTTTTGTGACAACCAGAGTTGTGTGAAGCTGTCTGAGAACCCGGTGTTCCACGACAAGTTGAAGCACATTGAGATCAAATATCGCTATATCAGGGATATGGTGTAGAGAGGAGCAGTGAAGCTCCTGTATGTTGCAGCAGATGAGCAGGTTGCAAATGTGTTGACGAAGCCACTAGCCAGAGTGAAGTTCAAGTACTTCAGAGAGAGGCTTGGTGTTCTTCAGATTGATGACACTTCGAGGAAGAAGTGATGGATACATTTGCAGCAGCCATTCCAAGCATGGTGAGAGGAGGATCCTTCCCATGGATGTGGATGTAAGCGTTGGATGATTAGTATCACGATGATGCTCCAGTTACTGCTTTATATATGCATCATGTTGGATGCTTGGTATGATCAGTTGGATCATGTATATGTATATGCATCATGTTGGATGCTTGGTGTGATCAGTTGGATCATGCATATGTATATGCATCATGTTGGATGCTTGTTATGATCAGGTGGATCATGTATTTGTATATGTATCAGGTGGATACATTGTATGATCAGGTAGATCATGTATGATGATATGTATCAGGTGGATACATTGTATGATCAGGTAGATCATGTATGATGATATGTATCAGGTGGATACATTGTATGATTGGGTAGATCATGTATGATGATATGTATTAGGTAGATACTTGGTATCCATCAGGTGGATGCATTGTATGATCAGGATGATCATGAATGATGAGCTTCAGGATGTTGCTCCTGATGATATGTATCAGGATGATGTTGTGATGATGATAAGGATGATCATGTGATGATGTACATTAGGATGATGTATGGTGAGTATCAGGTTGATACTCTATGGCCGTGGACAGGTTGTGTAGATGGGCATATAAGTAGACCTGAGAGATCTAATAGGTTGGGCTGCGTGCCCATAATAAGTCCTAGGATTCTCTTTCGAGGAATTGCTTTGGGAGGACATATAAGTAGACTTGGGAGATTCGACAGGTAGAGCTATGTGCTCGTAACAGCATGGGATGCTCTTTTGAGGCATTGTCCTATGGCATATAAATAGACCTGGGAGATCTCATAGGTTGGGTTGTGTGCCTGTAATAAGTCTTGGGATTCTCTTTCGAGACATTGCCATGACCACATGTAATAAGTCCTGGAGATCTGGACAGGTTGTGCTGGTCACGTAAAAGGCCTCAGATGCTCTTTAGAATTCTTGATTGAAACTCTTTTAAGGTTTTGTGGTGGGGTCACATGTAATGCCTCCTGGAGATACGGACAGGTTGTGCTAGTCATGTAAAAGGCCTCGGATGCTCTTTAGATTTCTTGCTATGCTAGACACTCTTTTAAGGTTTTGTGGCAATCACATGTAAGTGGACCTGGGAGATATTGTCGGTCGTGCTTCAGCACATAAATGGTCCCGGGATACTCTTTCGAGGCATTGTGACGCATGTAATAAGTCATAAGGATTCCACAGTATGGCTGGCCATGATGAAGACCTACAGGTGGTGGGCCTACATCCAGTATGAAAAAGGACTGGCTCTATAGAACTTCCTATGACGAGTAGATTGGAGATTGATTGAGATAGCAGCAGCAATGATGGTGACGATGATTTGAGGATGATGATTCGCTGATGATGATCCAGAGAAGGAGACTTGTGCTAGCAGATTTGTGTCAAGAAATACTTTCCTAGTTAAGAGGGAGTGTTGATGTATATGTAACTTCAGAATGTATTTCATATATGTATTCCCATAGAGATGTTATTATTCCTCTATATGGAAGTGTTTGTATTCCTATAGAGATGTTATTATTACTCTATACGGAAGTGTCATCATTTATATTGTAAGTGTCATAACTTATACTTGATGGGTTGTTAGACCACCTTGTTGGGGTCGGCCCTATATGAGTCATGTGGGTCAAAGGTTTATTAGACCACCCTATTAGGGGTTGGCCCAGTCAGCATTATGTTATGTGGTTAAGTTAGGCCGACCTAGTAAAGGTTATTAGGAAAGTCAAGTCAAGTATAAATAGAGTGCGGGAGGCACTCTATTTGATCATTCACTTTCTCAATCTTACACTCATTGGAGAGTGGTGCACTAGTGGAGGAGGAGAAGCTGCTCCTAGGAGTATATCTATTATGCTTGGGTTGTATCATTGCTCTATCTATCTCTGAGGAAGTTGTGGGGTTTTTCACCTTTATGGTTTTCCCTAGTGAAACTCTGTATGTCTATTGTCTCTTGTGTGCTTGCATTATTATGTACATGATTGATATGCTGTACATGTTGTTCTCTTAGTTAAGATCCTAGATCAGATTGAAGTAAATTCTGAAAAACTAACACAGGTTGCCCAAAATCAGCAAAAAAAATATGCAGATAGACATAGAGAAGAAAGGACCTTTTAGATTATTGATTTAGTATATTTGAGGTTTCAGCCATATAAACAAACATCTCTCAAAAAGAATGGAGCGGAAAAGCTAAAACCAAGATACTATGGCCCATACAAGGTAGTTCGGAAGATTGGGGAGGTAGCATATGAATTAGAACTTCCGGAAGGAAGTAAAATCCACAATGTATTTCATGTTTCTTGTCTCAAGAAAGCTCTGGGTAAGCAAATTGTCACATTAGAAATACTTCCTCCTTTGGATGATGAAGGTCAGCTCATATTTGTTCCTGAATTTTTTTTTTAAGACAAGGCAAAGGAGATTGAGGAACATAACTATCAAAAAATACTTAGTACAATGGAAGGATCTACCAAGTGAAGATGCCACATGGGAAGAGGAGAATATTTTGCAGAATCCAAATCTGAATTTGCTTGAGGACAAGCAATCTTGGGTGGGGAGGATTGTAATGTCCCCATTGAATTAAGGTTATAACAAGAAAATTCCATCAATCCTACTAGTTCCCTAGGTTGGATGGAGACATTGGGATTTGCAATAAGGGAGCTATTAAATGATTTTTATACATTAGAGTGGAATAAATATTTAATAAAGGATCTAATCAAATAAATTAAAGAGAAAATCAAAGTGGCAATTGATCACGAAGACACATGGAGATTGTGGGTCCCACACAAGCTAGAATTTTTGTGCCACATGGCATCCTCCTCTTGCAATTTCGAATCTATGGGAAGCATATTGTTCTTGGGATGAGTTAGGAGACTCATACACTTGCCGATATTCATAATAGGTCTAATTTGGATGGAAGTGTAACTCCTAGGGAGAAGGAAGAGTCAAATGAGGAGTTATTGGACACTTGGACTAGATTCCCTAACCTATATGACAATAATGATGAAGATGTTATGACACCTATGACAAATTGCAGATCTGATTGCTGACATATGACCATTATGACATGTTAGGACTAAATATATCATCCAAGAAGGCACACATGGGATTTGGGGAAGCTCAATGGGTTCCTATTCGAATTGGTGGAAGGTGGAAGGATTGGAAAGGGAGGACACATGGAAAATCTTGAGCCCCCACCCTAATTCGAATGGGCTTGGAGTTATGGATGGATTGGGAACCTTAGAAGGGTAAGGATGTTTATAAAATACAAGGATCAACCAAGAGAAGGGATTTTGATCATTTTGTGAAGAGAGCTAGTGGAATACTAGTCTACTTGCCTTAGCCAATTTCGAGGGTGAAAGATTCCCATTCTATTTGGTGTGTGGAAAGGGAATTCACACGTTTCATGGATATTTAATGGATTATTTATTTGTAGGTTTAATCTATAGGGAATCTCGTGGTTTATTCTAGTGCATCTCACTCCCTCAACCATTTCCAATTTTCATTGCATATTCTTGCTCCTTGAGGAGAGGCGCTTTTGGTGAGCTATTGTACTCTTTGGGGGAGATTATCATTCCCCATTTATGTTGTAATAAGATTAATATACTCTATTATTAATATTCATAAATTATCTTCATCGAAAATATAGTTGGAATGATGTAAATTTCATGTTTAATGAACAAATGGTGCCATTTCCCCACTATCTTGATGTATAACAATGAAATACTGATGAATTCCAATGGAAGATCATTTATCTAATGAATTTGTGATTAATGGACTGTAATTAATGAGATTCACAAGTTTCATGTTCATTACTTAATAATTTGGAGTCATTTTGTTAAGTTTTATACCATTTGAAGAAGATTTAATGCCATTTCCCACAAGGTTGAACGTAGTGAAGTTGTAGATGTTGGGAGAGAGTTATAACAGACATCACAAACTGAATAATGATTAACATGAGACCATAATATTGTACCTTAGACATCCTCTTCCTCTGTTCATAAATTTGAGTGGTTTTGGAAGCATTTGGAGAGCCATATTCAGCATTTACCCTGGGGGGATTTGAACCTCAAATTGCTAGTAAAAAATCCTACTTTGGACCGAATCTTAAAGGGGTTTTCAGAAGTCTTTTTATGGTCCTAAATAATCCCTAAACATAATAATAAATTCATAATATCATTAATACACTTTATCTAAATATTTGGGAGCATTTGGAGCAATTTGGAGACCTAGACCTCAAAACTAGTCAAAGGTCGAACTAGGGAAAAAAGTGAAAATTTTGTCATTTTAATAAATTTATTAAAAAGGGACATTACACAATGATGGTCCTAGTATTCACATGGGATATGATTTGTAGCTCTCTGATAAAAGGAAGGGAAAAATACAACTGGAGCATGGAAATTTCTAAAATATTTTGTATGTGCCTTCTTTAGCAACAAACTTGCTAATTGTTTATCAAATGACACACATAGGTTCACCAAAGAAAGTTTTTTTTGGACTTGACATAGTTGAGATTGCATAGATCTCCTCTGGGAAGCTAATAACGAAAGGTGTTGCAAACCATGTCTGAAAGGAATACAAATTCTCTCATTTTTTCCATACTCTCTGCCTACTCATGATGTCTCTTATGATGATCCATTTTTAGATTTCGAATATGAGGACCAAGATCTTGATGTTGAGTATGGAGTTCAAGAAGATCCATATCTAGATCCAACCACTTCTCCAAATCCATGGCCAAGGCCAATATGGGATCACAAAGTCCCTGAAGTTGCTGGGAACATAGCTGGGGATCCATTTGACCATAGAAGAATTAAATCTCAGTATCGAAATGCAAACCTTGCACTATGTCATACATATACACTTCTCTCATAGAGGTGCTACATGATTGTGGGGTTTGATCCACAATCCTTCAATGAGACTTTCCACGATGGATCTACAACCAAGTAAAAATATGATTTGGTTAACAAAGGGTACTCAAAGGTTCATGTTTTGGATGACACTGATTCATTCTCCTCAGTAGGAAGAATGGATTCTGAAAGACTTGTTTTGGAAAATGTAGCTTCAAAACAATGGGAGGTACATCAGAGGAGCAGATCCAGATCCAACACCTTCATTACTATCCTACATAGGAGAAAATTGCCTACATTTTTAAAAATTCTTTCACTCATAAGATATTTTACTTCTCTAATGGTGTGGAGGTTGTTTGAGTTCCCTATTGTTCATTTTTAGGGGGGTATTTTTCCCATGACGTTTTTCCCCATTTCCTGAGTTTCATGAACAAATTATTATTTTTATTGTATGGGTGACCTTTGGTATCAGTAATGAAGGCCCACGATTGTCTAAGTTCGGATTAAGGGGGGGGTGTTAGGATAATTAATACTCCAACCTTGTCCACCTTAGTGTTATTATCCTTTTCCTAGTAATGGATGATGTCATTATCCCCTTGGTGGTGTGCATATCTCATATAGAACCCATTTTTCACTTGATGCACCCTGCATGCATGATTTTAGGACCACCAGAGTCAGTTCCCTACATATTAGGAGCTAACTGAATGGTCTGGTTCGGTCCAGCTGAGTTCCACCTAAGTTCCTAACTCTAGTGGGGGGTTTGAGCTCTGATTGCAACTGATTGTGATATAATGTGCCCTCTATAGCCTATTTTGCATTCCAAACTCACTTATGCACCCTTCTTGGTTAGTTGACTGACAGTATCTTCATTTCACTGAGTCTCAGTTGAGTTTGGTAGCTCTGGAGCACTTTAGTGGTAATATTTCCTATGCTAGAGTAGGTAGACTGACATGGATTCGAATTGTCTTTGGATATTTGAATTATCTCCATTGTAATATATTATTACACTATACTGATTAATGGATTATGACACACATTTATATGCACATATGAGTTTGAATGCATGATTAATTTTACTGTTCATTCCACTGCAATTTTCACTATAATTCATCATTTTTCCTAATTATTTCATTGTGAGGTATTCTCAGGCTCTAATATCTGCTGTAAATTTCACAGATCTCTGGTTTAATGGTGTAAATACAGGTAGATCAAGGATCATTTCAGTTTTCTATTCCATATTTCCATCAACATCAGCAAGCTAGAGGGCCCTCATTTAATCAATATGGCAATAGATTTTGTTCAAGTATCACAATTATGCCAAATATGAAGCTTTGAAACCATAGGATTGGGGATTTCCAACCAATTCATTCTAAACAAGGGAGCAATGGATATTCAATTGGTGAGAAGGATCAACATCATAGATTACATAAGTAATGTTACCTGAAAATATCCATGATTTGTTGCTTGATCTCTTATAGAGCTGACTGAATTTTAACCATGGAAGCTCAACTCGAGGAATATGCTTTGGGTCTTTGGTAATATGATGTATGGAGGTGCATAGGATGGTATGAATTCTTGATGCATATCAAGGAAATATTTTATCATTAAATTGTGATGTAGGCATTAGCGATCCTTTTTTAAGGTGGCAGTGATTATTCTACAACTTCCTCCAATGTAGATATTCCTTTTTAAAATGATTATTTGTGCAGCAATCACATGGTCAACACCTTCCTCTTTTAAATCATACTTGATGCTATAATCTTCTCAATCAAAGATTGATCTTATATTCACATACAAATGTCAACATACTCTCAAATCATCTCAAAAAACTGTTCAACGAGATCCATAAAGCTTATTACCTTACAATGATGTAGACCATCTTACCACCTCAACAATCGAATAATATTTGTTGGAATTGATTTAATACTGATATGGGGGTTGAATCAGTATTAGCGCAGTTATCAACAGTTTTTACCTTCTTTAACAGATTATCCTTTTGCTTAATCTTTATCTTCAGTTATGCATCAAAAAAATAAATATCCACATATATGCATCACATAAACAACACATAACACACAGGACTTTTACGTGGAAACACAAATGGGAGAAAACCACATAATGCTTATTTATAATGAGAAAGAATGCATACAAGGAAGCACCAACTTCCTGTGTTTACCAACACCAACTGGATGGAGGCACCAACCCCCTAGTTTTACAAGCACTAACCTGAAGGAAGCTACAACTCCCTGTGTTTTCTCCAACACCAATTGGAAGGAGGCATCGACCCCTTGTCTTATTTTTTGTACAGGAACCAACCCGAAGGAATCTCCAAATCCCTATCTTGTTTCCTTTTATGATCGCCCTGATGTCCAATATGTGTTGATGTCTTACTAAACTCCAACTTTGCGCACTCTTCTGATCTTTTGCTAATCATTCCACTGTGCGCTATCTTCGTATGCAGTCTATACTATGTCATTGCATTGCATACATCACTTGACTTCTCAAACTTCTCAAATTATACTTCTACTGATGACTCACTTCATATATTGTGTGCTTACTGATACAACAATTTGCGTTACTAGTTATCTCAATGTTTCACTTTGCGTGACTGTAATAACCAATTGATAATGTGCTTTCAATTGATAGTTTGTTGTTCTAGATTGAAGCACTAGTAATAGATGGAACTATGCACTTATTGATGTGTCCATTCTAATTAAGTGCTCAATTTCTCAGGCAATCTGGGATGTCCTATGCATCAAATGATTTGTTCGTTCTGTTTAATGCACTTGTCTCAGATCATCTGCATCATGATGCTCTTATCGTATTCTATTTTTTTTTTTCTGTCGTTGCGCATTAGATGAAGTTCTCAACATCACACACTTTTACAAATTCTCATATGCATCATCTAGACATCTCTACATTGTATGATAAACTTTGGTTATGTCTCTATGCTTCTGTCTTTACAACGTCTGTGACTATTAGCACGTTGACTGTAATATTGTCCTTCGAAACATCAAGCACTTGCGCATACTTCAATATTTATTCCCTTTAGTACTTGTGCATCTGTCACAGATATAAAGCATCATTCCATGCACCATCAAAACTTCATTCTTCTACATGTGCACATTCGGCTCCTTTCTAGATCATTTTTGTTCTTTCCACGAGCCCCTTGATGCCCCAAAAATAAAACCGAAACTTACACTTGAATCTCTTATGTTATTGCCATCAAGCTTACCTCAAATATCCAACTTTCATATCTATATATACAAGTATTGCAAGGATTGTATGTTCATAAGTTGGTCATGGAATCCATTCTTCCAAACTTCATAGATTATGCATATGCCACTTGTCATCTTCTGCGCTACTGATGTGTCATCCTTGGTGTATCAAGCACCCTCATGGTTCACAACTTAGTGAGACTTTACACCTTGGTGGTGTACCTTTTCATTCTTGATGTCCATTTCCTTAAGGTATGTGCACAATATTACACTACATCTTCATGTGTTTATGACCTGTGTTGTACCATCCCTTGTGGTTAATCCGCCCTTGAGATATCAATACTTTATGGAACCTGTGCATTCTCAAACTTCTACTTGGTGGAATTATGACCCTTGTCGCTTCATCACTTGTCGTTAATGTGCGCTTGGTGTATTGATACTTTGCGTATTTTGTGCATACACCAACTTCTACTTAGTGGGACTTTGAATTCTTCCTTGTCATCACTTGTGGGACTTGCACACCTACTGTTACCATCAGCTATGGAATTTTCTCATAGATGATTGTTATAGATCAAATCTGCACTTCTCCATCCGTGATCACATTAAGCTGTCGATCACACAAAAGGACAACATGGATTGAAGAGAAAGATTGCCCTAGATGATACATGGACTTGGTTTGCCCCTCAGCAACTGACAAAACCCTGTTTTACCTTACCTTTTGACATGTGCGCTACCCTACAGGCATGATAGTAGCACATTTATTGGAGTGTGCCCTACTCTACAAGCATAATAGTAGTGCACACCTACTGGTATTCCCTACTTTTCTTAAGCAAACTAGCGCACACCTTAAAAAATCATGCAAACGCTAGTTGTAAAGCAGTGAAGTTGCATATTGTGCGCTACTCTATTGTGAAATACTCGCGCACATATTAAAAAGTAATAAAAAATATATTAATTTGATGTATTGGGATTAGCTGCAGTTGGTTTTGCAACTTCCCCAACTTCCCATTCAAACTACCTCTCGATCCAAACTTCCTACCTTGTCCCATAAATACAAGGGGGATAGATGAAAGAGGGGGGAAGAAACTATGCATTAAGGGTTGTTATTCTAGAGGAATTCCAAAGTTAGTGTGAAGAGCAAGAGCATAGAATCCAGTTGCACAAGCACTCTGAAGGATCAGGTATAATTGTACTGATTATTGCTTTTGACAATAAAGGTTGAAATGCCCTTCCTGTCCTAATCAAATGTCTAATGGAGTGTATGTTTGCTTGGATTAAATGCTTGATTGTATTTGATGTCTAAATTGAGTTTCAATTTCATCATTGCTATATCAGTCAAGATACGCCGAGGAAGGTATCTTTGTATTGCAGGTTCTCCAAACGGAAGATCAAGCGAAGGATTGAGCGGAAGATTGAGCAAGAGCTAGGATCGAACGTCGTTAATAAGGTATGCCTTCTAAGATCTTGATCTCTTTCCTTTTGTAGAAACCTATGTGATATGATTAATGCATTTACTTGTCACCCCAGAAGTTGGTAGTGTCCCTCTCCTCTCTATAGGGTAGAATTCCCGAATAATAGACTGGCAACTCCACTGGGGATCGGTTGTTTTCTGTTCTAGGAGACTCATTTAACTTTCCTTCCAGTATTTTTTGATCTTTTTTGATCCTCTGAGAGGCTCAGTAGGTTACTGTAGCATGTTTCCATTGCTTGACTCATCCCAGTTGGAAGTTTTAGAGCCTTTTACATACCTCCTCTGACATGTGCGCTAGTCTGACTTATACACAATAGCGCATACTTGATGATGAGCACTACTTTCTCTACTATATAGTAGGGCACATCTCCCAGTGTGCACTAGTTTATGCACTACACAGTCGCGCATACCCCTATAACTCTCTGTTTGCTATAGGCTTTTTTTTTCCACTTGTTTGGTTTGATGTCTAGTCTATTACCTTGCTTTCTTAATTGATCCTTGACGCCTTTATGCCCTTATTGAGTCTGGTTTGCCTCTCCTAAGTCCCTTAGGTCATCTTTTGCTTGCTTGACTACTTTTGAGGTGTCTTGTTGTTTGTGGCTCTTTTTGAAGACCGTGCTTTGTTCCTAGTTGAACATAGCTGCATGTTTGTACCATAGTTGCTTGTTGCAGGCATACAAACCTTTGTTTATGACATTTGTTGTTTGTGGCAACACTAAGCATACTTTAACGGTGTCTTGGCCTTTGATTTAGGGTTTGACCCCAAGTTGGAGTCTTTAGTTTTTTTTTTAAAGTTTTTTTAGTCTAGACACTTCCTGATTGCTTGATTAGTTTTAGTTTCAAGTTGAAGTCTTTTTTGTTTCCATTTGAGTCTTTGTGATTATAAGGCTATCTTTGGTTTGCTTACCTACCTTTTGCTTGGCTTAGTGCTTTTTAGGGTTCTTGATGCTTTGGAGTAACCTTTGAAGTCTGCCTTTCCATTTGAAGCGTCTCTTATCCTTCTTTTCTTTTCACATTGTTTTCCAAGCCCAAAGCTTTTTTCCTTTGAAAACATTTGTACGACAAGTCTTCGTCAAATCATCGATTTTTTTGTTGTGAGCTTTAGATTTGCTTTTCCTTACTTAAATTGCTCTTTTAGTTCTTACTTACTTCTATTTTCGAGTTCTTTTTCTTTTACATATATCAAAAAAAGAAAAAAATGAGTTTGGTAGTTTAAAGTAGTAAGACTTATAATCATTTCAAAGTAGCGTAGTTTACTTTGTTTTGAATTTGAAAATAAAAGAAAAAAGAGATTTGTTTTTGGTTTACTTAGTTTTCATTTTGGAAAGAGCATAAACGGAAAAAGAAAAAGAGTCTTTTGTTGATTTGAAAGTTATTTCTTTTTGCACTTTACTTTCTTAAACCATTTCCACACAATGCACTACCCCGTTGAGTAAAAAGTTGCCTTAAAAGAATTTTTAATAAAATCAATTAGAAACATTTTCTTTTTAGGTATACATGACATCAACTAGCTTAGGCTAGAGTTAGGAGCTTAAATCACCTTAAACTACTCGCAACTGGCTTCATTATGCAACAATCGTAGTACAACTTTCATTTAGGTAAACCCATATATATCAAATAACCCTGGGATTTTCTACTCAAACCAGAGTTAAGCACGAGGCCGTGGGAGACTAGAATTGTTGAGGATATCCCCTCACTTTCCTTTTGACAATAAACCAGAGTCAATTCACATACGGGGGTCCTTTCAAACTTCGAGCTTTGCTACCCTGCACATGCGTTTTGACTAGGCTGATGATTGTCCCCCCAGGATATTTCGTATGTATGGTAGCATTAGTATCAGACCTTTAGGATCCTACATAGGTAGAGTGGGTGGTTATTCCCACTTCACCTCAGACAGGTGTGGAAGGTAACCCTCTGGCAGTAATCTCGGGAAAGCGGTTTGATCATTCAAGCGCTTGCACCCAGTGGACCTCCAGTGGATGCCATGAAACTGACCATCAGTACTATGTTAGTCTGTTCTGGGCCCTAATCATCCCAGACTTGCTTCCAAAAGTATTTGCTATCCTTTTGATTGGTTTGATTACTTAGGAACTTCTTAGTGGTATGTTGTTGCCCCTTTGTTGTAGTGGCCACTAGGTTGTTTTTTTTACTTAGGATATTTTTAGTAATTATGGAATACCAACAGCTTCGTAGGTCTCGAAGGTTGCAAAACCTTCCCCCACTCATAGTGGAGCCACTACCGCCACTGCAACGATGGAGAATAGACTCTAGTGGTTCTTTCGAACTTACTGGTGAATGTTATCGGACAATCCACTCGAGCAAACACGAGCCGGATCTCCCTAGCTCAATGTGAGTCTAGAAAAAATAGAACATACTACAAACACATCTCCTAGATATACTTAAGGACCAAGTACTATATGTCTTACCTTTTCACTACGCAATCCTTTCCCCTGAATGTTGATCCATGTCCCACGGTCGTTAGATCCAAGCTGCAAGACCTGTTAAGACAAAGAAACAAGAGAAACCAGTAAAAGACATCTATACAATAAGCAATCTAAGTGAACAGTTAAGTAGGTAAACTACACAATATCATTGCACAAAAGAACAATATTGGTGGAAATTATTTGTATTACTGCAAATAGAGAAGTACATGATAGAGATATAGAACTAAAACCAAAGACTTAACACAGTAGCCCTTCTCCGACCAAGCCAATTGCCATAACCTTCCAAGGAAGTATGAGCTCTCCAATAGGTGAATGGAGGTGTCTTAAGAGAGATTTCACCAGCATGTAGATACCATAGTCTTCCTCCCTTTGGGATGAGAGTGAGCCTCACATATATAGGACTAAGTGGATAGGGCATGGATAGGATAGGTTGAGAGATGGTAGGAGAGAGATAGGGGATCCTCCCAAAGAGTTAGGGGTAGAGTACCAGCTCCCCTAGAGGTCAGGGATAAGCCCCTAAATGAGCAAGTTTTGAGAACGATCTCAAATAGACTATTTTTTCCCATTAACAGACCTCGTCGTACCCTGTAGTGGAGCAAGCTGCGACGTCACATGTTGCTAATGTGCAACCTATGACAACCTCTCAAAAGATTGCAGAATTGAGTGCAAATCCTCCGAAATGAAAATACTTAGTCCAGGTGACTTCAGGGATGTATACACTGAATCTGATGATGAGCAGATTTTAGGTGTAACAGAATGCCCCCCAAAGCATGAAGTTGTTAAGGATGTACATGTGAAGTGCTTTGAAAGGAATAATGGCAATAGGATCGACGGATGAAGGACACTACTGCAATACAACTGACTCTAAACGGACAATCTCACATGAAGTACAACATGGCTACCGACCAATACATTGCAGATCCATTGTAGTAATGACCGACTGAACACAATCATGGCTACTAGACACAAGCGTAGATCCATGATGAGATGATAACATAGCCAAGACCAATGCAAAAGTGGATCCGTGTAATATGACTCAATACAAAATCCATCGCAACCTGGGTAAAACATGACTCCCCAGGGTCTTCAAGATGAACCCGCAATGATACCAATCTATCCATGTAATTACAAATGTCTTGACGTTGAACATGGTAGAAACCACTTGATTACTGGTCATTGATGTAAACTATTAACAAGTGCGAGGGAGATCACCATTGATGTCAATGATTCCCAAGGTATCACAATACATATCATCAAGTGTGAATAAATGATTTGAAGTCGAACGTAAGATGAAATCTTTCAATCAAGAGTCAATGATGTAAACTCATGACGAAAGAAAGGTAACCTTCCATTAAGGCATGCAGGGCCAAGGTACCTCGTTGGTTTCTATATTCGATCCTCGGATGATGAGTTGAAGTCGATAAGGATGAATCCGTCGAAGGAGGGCCATGATGAATCCCCCATCAATCGACACAAAACATGACAAAAAATGTGTAGAGTGGATCGGAAGGTACAGTAACATGTAAGAATGACTCAAAGTAACAACGACATAATGACGTGTGTACTGACTGTAGATGATAGATAGCAAACGTGTTCTTGAACATGGGCATGGCATGACTTGGCAGTATTGACACAATGAGAATGACTCAAACTTCTAATGCAACTGATGGTGGAAGCTTTCTTTGAATGACTCAGAGGAGTAACAAGACTTAGAAAGTAAGCGGGGACTCATGGACAAATAGATGACCCAAGTACTTGGATGCGAATGCAGATGAGTGCCATGTTCAAGAAAGATTATACTCTACCACTAAGGTATGTAACACAAACACTTTCCTTTTTCCCCATCATGAATGATGAGTGCCTCATGTGTTGTTTTACGAGCTTGATGAGGGTAACCAAATGCTCGGTATAGCTCATCTCATAGATGACTCCAATCCCAAATATTTTCCGAACCTGGGATAGGAGGGGTTCGTCCCATGACGGGCCCTTCAATGTGAAAACTTAACGAGTCCATAGAAGGTAAACTCGGTCGCCATTTCATGTTTAGAGAGTCTGAAAAGAACTAAAGAAGACTCCAACGGTCCTTTTTTGTAAAGTTATCCTCATCGCCCAAAAAAGGGTAAAACAACGCGGGAAAGGACTCTTCCAGTCATGATTGGATGGAGTATTCCTTTTTCGTAATTAGTTGCTCTTGGTCCAAAAAAGGGGTAAACTATCACCAGGAAGATGACCATTCAAATACTTTAACAAGTGTGAACGTGACAAGTTCGCTTGGAAATCTTTTCATTTTTCAAGAGCCTGAAAAGAGCTTAACAGTAGACTTCGGGGGGTGTCCTTTTCCGTGGAAGTTTAACGAGCCCGAAAAAGTGATAAATCATAACTCGGTGCTTGCTCTCATGGTTTCGTGAGTACAAGAACAAATGGAGATTAAACTCGTCCTCATGCAATAATTACGACTAACCAAAAACAATAAGGACAAAACATTCAAAGGGGTGTTCATACCTGTAGTTACCGTTGGTGATGCGAGAAATGGCACAGCAGACCACTTTACGACTCCTGTACACTAGAGAAAGTGTCAAATAGTCCCAAATATAGTGACAAATGGTCAAAACTATAGTAAATGGCCCAAAAGCATCAAAATATTTGAAAAGGAATATTCCATTCTATTTATAAATATAAATATGTACCAAAAATAGATTTCATTGATCAAATTGCCAATTTGGGTGGAGAAGTACCAATTTGGAGCCAAAACTTCCTTTGCCAATTTCGGGAGCTACGATCCACCATTTAACCAACCATCTGGATCAAGTAGGCCTAAACTTCATCCAACAACTTTCTAGTGGTTTAGTTTTTGCTTTTATGTCCATTTTTTTGATGTAGTGCTGACAAGTATGTAATATGTGTGTGCAGATGTGAGCCCCGTACGGCCGGTGGGTCTCTCCCTTCTAGCGAGGAGAGACAGAGGCAGGGAGGCAGTCGTTCCTATAGGTGCTCATGCTGCCATCGAGGAGATGGAGGAGGTGTACAAGAACCTATCTCAGCTGACCGTGGAGGTACCGTAGCCAGCTATCGATGACTTACCGAGGCCCATGCAGAGATTTGGGGTTGGAGTGTCTGTGCGCTTCAACACCTTACTTCGCAAGGTGGCTCGGACTGTAGATTACTTCCTCACCTAGCGGCAGTGTGTCGTTCGAGCTAAGGGTGGTGTACGGGTCAGGCATTAGGCCTGATGACACTTCTATACTTGTACTGAGAGCTTAGAGGCCTAAGATTTTGTACTACTTAAAGCTATGATGCTTCAGATTTTTGCAAGAGACTCACTGAAAGACATCATGCTTCAGATTTTGTACTGGCACTACTTTTTGAGCGATACATATATATACAGACATTACTGGCGATTTATACATTATGTGTTTTTTTAAATGATTAGTGATGAGATATTGTTTACATGTTTGCTTTTATACATTGTATTTTCATGTCGTGAATGCTTTTACATATTATGGATATTATGTGTGTGTGATGCACCAATCCAAAATGAAGTTGGCCATCGAGTCAACAAATGTGTTTAACTCCCGTGGAATGTGCAGGTATTGAATGGATTCAAATGACCTTTCCAGGAGACGTACTCGTCTGAAGAGACGGAGTAAGATGGGATCACGAATGGCGTACACCCGATTCAGATGGGAAACCACTAATTGAGAATCCACGTGGATGACAATATGGTTCATACCCAAGGAAATGGCGTTAGCTAGGGTTCTGATTACTGCCTGATACTCTGCGGCGTTGTTCGTCACAAAACCTAGGCAACTTCCTCCTGAGCTAATGAGCTCACCTGTTGGGGAATATAGTACCCAGGCTGTCGAAGCAAGGTTAGGGGTATTCCGGCTGGCGCTGCCCGTGAATCCATAGCATGTTGCCATCTGCACACGCAGACAGAACATGGTATAAGAAGCGGAAACAAGATCAAAAGACACTAAAAAAAAAATGCATCACACCACACAAAAACACAACATGTATAGTATATACAAGTAAGTCTATGCATGAGGGATCAAGCATAGTATCTCTTCAGGTAAAGCCCATTGCGGGGTTCACCCAAAGAGATTCTATCATAGTCTTCAAGCTTGTAGGCTCCTTTCTCCAAAACACATTTGACTATGTAAGGTCCATGCCACATGGACTCGAAATTCCCTGCTCCTAGTTTGTCGTGCTTCTGGTCATAAGTAAGGACTAAGTCACCCTCGTTAAAGATACGAGGTTCAACTAACATATCATATTGGGCTTTGATGCGTTTCTTATGCGCTTCATTAGAAAGAGCGGCATCTCGGTGAGACTCGTCAAGTTTTGCTAAGTGCAAGAGACGTTCTTCCTCAACAATAGTGTTGGGAATAAGTTCGACATCGAGTTGTAGAGACGGAATTTCGCACTCTATCGGCAAAACAGCCTCCAATCCATATACCAATTGGAAAGGAGTGAAGCCTGTGGCAGTTTTGACAGAAGTTCGGTAGGCCCATAACGCTGAAAAGAGCATGTTGTGCCAATTGGACTTATGTGTTCCTACCATCCTTTAGACCATAATTTTCAAGACCTTGTTAATGGCCTCGACCTGTCCATTGGATTGCGGGTAGTAGGGTGTTGAGTTTTCATGGCGAAAACCCAACTTGTCGCTCAATTCATCAACCATATGGTTCTAAAAATGAGAACCATGATCAGTAACAATTGCCTGAGGAACTCCGAACCGCGCTATTACATGATTGAACATGAAGAGTGCGGCGATTTTGTCATCGTTCTGGTATGTAGGCTTAGCTTCGGCCCACTTTGTGAAGTAATCCACAGCTACGATGATGTAACTATGCCCCCTGACCGAGGTAGGCTTACAATGCATAAAATCAATGCCCTATTTTGCGAATGGGCCAATGGCAATAACTGGATGTAACGGGGCAGGATGAGTGCACTTCTTCATATGGAAGTGTTAGCAAGGAGGACATTTTTTTTTGGCCTCAATACAATCTTTGAAGATAGTAGGCCAAAAATATCCTATGTGCAAAATCTTCTGGGCTATAGCCATCCCAGAGAGATGACCGCCACATGCCCCAGCATGACAGTCATTCACAACACATTCAGCCATGTCATGAGTGAGACAACGTCGAAGAATTGAATCAATGCCACGACGATACAAAGTATCATTAATTATTAAATAATACTTTGCATGGTGACATATCTTACGACGGTTGTCGCGAGAGAGTTGAGGGTTGAAGCATTGGGTTTGAAGATACAATGAGATATCTCCATACCAGGGGTCAGTCATATTGATGAGAAACAATGATTCATCTGGAAAGGAGTCATTGTGCTCAACTTCAGCATCAGAACGGGGAAGGTCGCACATGAGCTCGGCAAACACCAAAGACTTCTTAGACTTAGCTTTCTCAAAAAGAAGATCAAATTCTTGTAGTATCACAATCCAGCATGAATACTTTCCCCCAAGCACCTGACGTGTCAGTACGTGGTACATGGGGTTCGAGTCGGCAATGATAGTGGTGGTGCGGAGCAAGATGTAGTGCCAAAACTTCTAGACAATGATGACCGCCACGAATGCAAGTTTTTCAACATGTGAATATCTAGTTTTGGCGTCAGCTAGACCCTTACTTGCATAGTATATTACATGTTCCTGGGCATTTTGATCCTCCTGTACCAAAACCATGGCGATAGTGGTAGTAGAAGCGGCGAGATATAAGATGTAATCTCGATAATAATTAGGTGGGCACGGGGGCATGCGTGATGGCATGTTTGATATTGTCGAAGGATTTTTGAGCTTGATCGTCCCAAATGAACAAGACGTCCTTCTTGAGCAGTCTCATATAGCCCCGAGTCTTCTCCACGAAATTGCAAACAAAACGTCATAAATAAGTTGCCTTCCCTTGGAGACTTTGAAGTTCCGTCACATCAGTCGGGGGTGGTAGGTTGATGATGGCCTCCACCTTTAAGGGATCAATGCGGACCCGTCCTTCGAAACGATAAATCCTAAGAGGCGTCCGAACTCAACGAAAAAGATACACTTATGAAGATTCAGATGGATATTGTACCGTCTTTATCTGAGGAAAATGGTCATCAGATGATCAATGTGGAAATCGCGCTACTTTGAATGAGCAGGGAGATCGTCGAGGTGAGGTTCCACAAAGTCCTTAATGTCATGGAAAGCATATGACATAGCCCGCTAAAACGTGGCGCCAACATTTTTAAGGCCAAACGGGAGTTTGCGGTACCCAAACGTTCCCCACGGGCAGATGAAAGCCATCTTATGTTGGTCGGCTAGGTTGATCTCAATTTGGTTGTAACCAGAAAAGCCATCCATGAATCAAAAGATGACGCTTCCGGCACAATTGTCGATGATCTGGTCGATGAAGGGGGTCGGGTAGTTGTCTTTTGGACAAGCTCAATTAAGGTCCCGATAATCAAAACAGACGTGAATGGTTCCCTACTTTTTATTCAAAGTAACGACGTTTGAGACCCAATCCATCAATGGGACAGGATAAATAAAACCAGCCCTTAAGAGCTTTTCAATTTCTGCCTTTATTACTATAGTCTTCCGGGGGTGTACCGGTCACAACTTTTGGCATACAGGTTTGATGTCGAGATAGGTTTTTATTTCATGAGAAACAATTGCGGGGTCTATCTCAAGCATCTCCTCATAGGACCAAGAAAATATGTCTCGAAATTGCTTGAACCAGGTCATGCTAACAACGATTTCTTCAGGGGAACACTTCTGGCCTATGCGAATGTGTTCCACTATACCAGGTTTCACCGAGATGTCTATTGGGGTGGTTGGATCCATGTTGGCCAGGTTTCCCTCCATGTCCGTAAGACATGTAAGGATGGGGGAATGAGGGGATGGGTAGATATCTGGTGAAAAGAGGATATGGATGTTGTTCTCTATATACTCCAAAGGAGGAAGAAAAGATGACCTATGGTGGAGATCATCCGACGGACTGTTGTCAATATTCATTACTTCCATGATGGACTCGTCTAAATGAAAAGTCCAAAGTAAGAGATCAGGTAGAGAGGACATTCGTCATATAGAACAAGATGGAGAGGCCAAGGTTAAATGGTCCTCCAATGCTGATTGGATAGCCTCATGAATACGTTCAGCGGGTGAAAGAGGCATCATATCTCCAAGCAGGTGTGTTGTGGCTTCATCCGATACAATCCAAGCATCGTTAGAGTGAGATAAAATCTCTGTGGAGATCATGTTCACTGTAGAAACATGATTAAGGGGGTCCACAATTGGAAAAATGCCCATGAGAGATGAATCTTTCAAAAGGCCAACCCCTACACTCTCATAATTTTTTTACATCTGTCAAATGGAAGGAACATGGTCACTAGGATGAGTAGTGGCATCCGGTGTACAAAAATCTAACTGGTTGATAGTAACAATTTGTCCTTGGTGGGGGAATTGTACTATGTGGAAAATTGAAGAGGCTATCGCCTGCATGGTGTAAAGCCAATTGAGACCAAGCAAGTGATTATAATCTAACGGGGCCGAGACCACTTCCGTGTTAATGGTTACAATCTTTCCGCCCAACTCAACTACAAGAGCTTGTAAGAGCCCCTGAGGTTGAAATCCATGCTCGTCGAACGCTTTCAACGTGGTAGGAGAACGATTCATTTCGGGGGAGCCAATGGCTCTCCAACAAGCGATGGACATGACAGAAGTAGAGGCTCCTTCGTCCAAAAGGGTATGATGGACAATCTTCCCAGCAATGTTCGGAGAAACTTGGAATGCGAGTTGGTGTGAGAGCCTCGACTTAAAGTTGTCAAGTTGGAACATGATGGTGTTCGAGGAATCCGGGTCTATGATACGAACCGTTACACCAAAACCTCAAGATGTTAGTGAAGGCCATCCATTAGGATCTTAACATCCCACCATGCTCCGCAGTCCAGACTCTGGGTTGGATGTGCACCCGTACGGTGGTGTCCCCTTTGCATCGTACGAGCCTCGGGCGAACACTGCAATGCCGACGTTGCCACCTGCTCTGTGACTTGAACCTGGGTGGAGGCTCTGATACCAAATGATATGAACCATTACACCAAAACCTCGAGATGTTAGTGAAGGCCGTCCATTAGGATCTTAACAGTCTACTGCACCGATGGCTGCAAGGAGAGTCTTGCATTGATTAGGACAATTCTGTAAAACTTCTAGGGTAGACATGGCGCAAGGAGCTTGTGCTAAGTCCTCTACGATATTGTAATTCTATGCCGCTCGAGCATTAGGATTGAAAACAACTTTTCAAATCATACTCTTGGGCGGTCTCAATATTGAGTCTAAGGAGGGCTTCTCAATGGTGAGAGAAGTTGATGGTACAGTGACACCAGTTAAGGAATAAAAAGCTTTTTTAGTATTACATCCGTTGGATTCCTTCGAAGGGACCAGTTCGTAAGATCGCGAGCGAGTATTCAAATTGATCGCCTCGTTACGCAACATGAGAACATGCGCGGTATTGGATGGTTCCCCCTGGGCTGGGGGGGTTTGAACAATCATCTGTTGGTTTTGAGTAGGAAACGGATCATTGAGGACTGCGGGAGTTGGTTTACCCCTAAGAAACTTTTGTACTTCGTCTCTATGGGGACACTCTTTGGAGAAATGGTCATCTCCACATAGTAAACAAGGATACTTCAGTTTCCTTTTCTACTTGGTATCGTCAGGAGTGCTCTTTGGTTCCTGCTGGGCAGAAGAATTTTTGGGTTTCCCTTTGTTCTTCTTCTTGCCGTTAAACTTCTGAGATGAAGCCGATTGGACATAATTCACCTCTTCAGTTACATCAGGAGTGGTGGACTTGGTGGTGTTGTGGCCAGCCGGATCCGGGTTGGATGATCCAATAGTGCTAGCAACAGGCTGGGTGTTAAGGGAACCAATGATTCCATCAGTTTGGAGTCCCTTATGTTGTTTCGCAGGGTCATTAATGTCACGGGGTGCGTCAGGAAGAATATCAAACAAAGTGTCGGATTGAGCATAGACTAGGTCTAGCACATGGGCACTCGCGATGGCTTGTTCTTCGGTGACAACACCTCACATAACAATGTCTCTTGCTATGTTAGGGATGAGGGATTTTGTGAACCAGTCTGCTAGGACCTGATCTGGAATGGGAGCTTCAATGAGACGTCATCTCCTTCGCCACTCGTGGATATGATCCGAAATGTGAGTGGTGGTATTCTGACGGAGCGAGGTTAAAAGCTCGATACCAGTTTCATATTGTATGCGCAACTGGAAATGTGTCAAAAAGTTCATGGCAAGAGAACCAAAATCAGGAAAAGACTGCGGTGGCAATTCAATGTACCATTTGGCAGCCGAACCGGTGAGAGTCCTTTGAAACAATCTAAGACGAATTTAATCGTCCATTAAGGAATTAGATGAACACCATAAGTGGTATGTCATCACGTGGTTTTTAGGGTCTTCACCCAGCTTGCCGTCAAACTTGGGGATATCAGACGAAATTTTCACCGAAATTGGTGGCCAGTTAGATCCATGGTAAATAGGATCGTTGGTTAAACGGGAGAGGTCGGGCAGGTCCAAAGTAGCTAGGAAGGGTAGTTGTGGGTTAGGCTGCGTGTATTGATAATATGGATAAGGTGTATAAGGACCAGACTGACTGTAAGGTGTACCAGGATGAAACTGACCATAGGGGGGTGTGCCGCTCAGACCATAAGGAGGTCCGCCACCATAAGGTGGTCCATTCTAATAAGGTGGGGGTCCACCTCCACCTCCGGGAGGGGGTGGAGGTCGACCACCAGCACTGGGAGGAGGTGGGGGTCCATATCCGTAATAAGGTGGCCCACCACCGCCTCTGCCTGGAGGGGTGGTGGTCCACTTCCGCCGCTAGAAGGATGGGGGCCCCCGCCACCTCCAGCGCCAAAAGGATGAGGGTCTCCACCACCACCACCACCACCATAATAATTAGGTCCTCCACCACCTTTTCCTGGAGGGGGTGGTGGACCACCGCCGCCACCCAAAGGGAAATTTCCTCCTCCACGATGATAGGGTGGTCCCCCGCCACCTCCGCCGAGAGGGGGTGGTGAACCATTCCCACCACCGCCGGGGGGGTGAGGGGTACTATAGGAAAAATGAGGTGGGCCTCCACCAATGCTAGGTGGGGGTCTGCCGCCTCTAGCAGGAGGTGGGGGAGTACCGATCGGGGGTGGTGGTACTTGAGGGATAGTCAGTTGGGGTCTGTGTTGCAACACAGGTTGTTTCCCCCATAGAGTGTATGGATTCCCAGGATAAGGTATCCCGTACGGTGCATTTCCGGGATTAGGTTGGCCTAGCACAAGGTTAACAGAACCTAAATACGCTTGACTCCATGAGGGTTTAGGTACATTTGGCGGCCCTCCAACATGAGATAATCCTATGATGGACGGTCTAGTGGGTTGGGAAGGTCCAATGGAAGGTCCATTGGGGATTCCTCCGCCTACATTCTGGTTAGGAAATGGGGGTCGCCCCCCAGCCACAAGAGGTTGACCACTAGTCAAGCGTTGAACCAACGTAGGTTGTTGACTAGCTACCATGGTAATAACATTACCAATAAGATAATCCATGGGAATGGAATACCCTCCCCTCGAATTCTGAGGTAGGGGAGGAATTGGTAAAGTAACCGTGGTAGCGACAAGTGTGTTGGACTGTTGTCCTTCCACTGGTTGGTTCACTTGAGGTGCAGGACTGGACTCTTGCGAGGGTTGACTAGTCTTGTTAGTGGTCACGTGGTGGGGTGCTTCAAGTGATCCAAAAGATATCGAATGAACTGGGATGGGTTGGTAAGGGGGTAACGATGGGTCTTGAACACGTTGTTGGAGACTTGATTGCTGACACTCTTCAGCCATAGAATGAAAGTGAGCCAATTGGCCACGAAAGTAGGCTAAAGTGTCTTCTGGAGTAGTCTCACTGGATGAGGATGAGATGGAGAAATGAGCCACTAGGTGGTCTATAGAAGATGTCCAATAAGCTGCTGAAGGACCAACAGCTACTGTAGGGTCGTCCTGGGGTCGATTTATCCATTCCAATAATCCAAGTTCTCCCAGGATGATGGTAGAAAGGTTTTGTGAAGCGGGGGTGTGTCCTGCTTCATCCTACAGGGGATGCGAGGCAGGTGAATTTGGTGGAAACAAAAGTCCTCCAACATTCAAAGTGGGGTTCTCCACTTCAGTAACTACGACCGCGTTACGCTGATCCATTCTTACCCTTGAAATAACCTCCGGATTAAGGGGATATTCAGGTGATAAGTTCAAGATCCTTGGGACCTTCTCTAGGGAAAATCCGCCAGAGTATCAGGAAAATCAGCCTGAAAGGACGAAACAGCGGTTCTCCTAAGGGTATGCTAAAAGAAAAGCAGTCCAGAAAAACCCTACTCAAACTAAGGCAGCAAGAAAAATTATGTGACAGAGTGGATTCAAAAGTCTAGAACCTCATAGGATTATCAAGGCATTGCAAACCGCGATATACTGTAGGGTCCAACAATATGACGTGACAAGGAGGATTGGGACCATACCATTGCCTGCATACCCGATTACCTGGACAGTACATGCGTGCTAATCTCCCCGAGTGATGTTCTCGGTGTATTGCTTTCCCAAGACGGCCAAATGGTTAACTTGGTTGGTTTATCCTAATGGTGTCTCCCGATATATGCAAGGTACGTGGGAGCTCAAATCCGTAGTGGTGCTGTCTAATGCACAACCGTTTGGCAAGAGACCTTCCAATATGTGTGTCGAGTACGTGATACACCCTTTGATATATGCCAAGTATGGATTATGGTACTTGGTGGGTACGTGAAGGAGCTCGATATACCGATGTATGTGGAAGACTACAATACCCCCGGGATATAGTGCTAGAAAATAACGACAGCTACCATGCTTAACGATGCCGGAGCACATCTCTAACTTACACACAAGTTGCTAAAAATTTTACCTAGTTGTACCGTTAATTTTATCTTGGACGGTTAGGTGAATGCATGAGGTGAGTACATAATTGGAAGCATAATGCAAGCCCTGACTACATGCACGAAATGTTCTTTTCTTTCAATGAATTCTAGCTATGGAAAGGAGAAAGCTTTTTCCCAATGGTATTGAAAAAACAAACTCAATGCAACACAATTCTCAATTCAAACAAACTTGACAATGAAAGTATTCTTTTCCTTTCAGCGAAACGCAAAACTACACAACACTACTAAACCAAATCAAAACAACTTTTCCTTTTATTTTTCTTTTCAAAGTAAAATGACACTAAATGATGAAAATAGAAGATTCTGAAATGCGAAATGCAATCTTTTCAATTTCAATTTCAATGATCTAAGAGCAACAAGAATTAAAAATGCATCTATCTTTCCTTAGCATGGAATTAATTTTTCAAAAATCGAAGCATGCTTTGAGCCTTTCAAGAAGATGAGCGATTCATAATTTGAGAAAAACACAATATATCATACATTCATTCAACTTTTCCAAAACATAAATGAGAATATTCCAATGCACAACAATCTTTCTTCAATAATGTTTTGAGAAACAATGGGAAAGAAGCATTTTTAAACTTTTCGATGGATGCATCAAAGAAGTAATTTGATAACAATTCTACTTTCAGATCTAAATGATTGAAAATAAAACACTACTTGCAGCACTCATACATTCAGAAAACTCGAGAAAAGACAAGCACTCAACCAAGCTGAAAAACACACTTAACTCAAAATCAAGCAGCAGCAAGCAAACTAAGAAAGCAAAACTCAAAAGAAATGTAAATGAGGTCTGGAGGTTGATCCAATGTAATGATCAGATCAGGGATGGAAGGAAGGGAATGCAAGAGTGAACGGATGAAGGTGGAGGAGACTAAAGTATCCACCACTAACTATCACAAACTTGTCCAAGACAGAACCCAAAGTCAATCCAAATGAAACCAAACTCTCAACACACAAATCATAAATGTGGTCTCTGGCTGGATCTTGCAGCACAGAGGGAGTTCATACATCAGACCAAGGTTCAAACTGTCAAATGAGGGGAGGGATGCCTGTATGCCAACTTTTGACAGATCGGCGCACTCTGTCTTCACAGACAGTGCAACGTCGCAGTTTTCCTTCATGGGAGGTGCGACGATGTCGCAGTATACCAATGTAAAGGATGCGACAGGTGACTAACAGGTGAAGAACAAAGACTCAGAATGACAGAGTGTCGCTCTAGTTCCACTTCCAAGGTGCGACAGTCGAGGTCTAGATTCAAAAATGAACCAGATCTCTCAACAATGAACGAAAAACAGGCTTGAAAATGAGTTGTATAAACTCAGAGGAAGCAAATCAAAGTCTTCAACGTGAAGATCTGATAGTGAAATCAATCCTAAGAAGTAAATGGAAAAAAATGATAAAAGAGGCTTGTGTCAAGTAATCAACTGAAAATGACTCTCAGATTAATGACCACTAAAAAGACAAACACTACTTCCCAGTATGGTCACCAGATTTTTTATCGGACAATCCACTCGAGCGGACGCGAGCCGGATCTCCTTAGCTCAATGTGAGTCTAGAACAAATAGAACAGACTACAAACACATCTCCTAGATCTACTTAAGGACCAAGTACTACATGTCTTACCTTTTCACTACACAATCCTTTCCCCCGAATGTTGATCCACGTCCCACGGTCATCATATCCAAGCTGCAAGACCTATTAAGACAAAGAAATAAGTGTAGCTAGGGTTTTCACCCTAGCTTGTGCAAATGAGCACCTACTAAGGAGAAGGGACTCCTTAGTAGCAGTTCAATAAACAGTAATTAAAAGACAAGATATTAAAATGAAAATTATACTAAGCATGTGCATGAAACATAAAAAGACAAGAGATAATGTAAATGGTTTTTTGTATTAAAGCTTTACCTCCAATGTGAAGGTTGATGAATTTCTTGCAATGATCCAAGAGGGTTGCTCCAAACTCCAGCTTTGCTGCTTCTCTTTCTCCAATGGTGGAAATGGGCCAAAAGGGGCTCTCAATGGTGAAAGTAGCTCAAGGGTGAGCTAGGGTTTCAAGAGAGATTTTGGCAGAGTAAGAGTATTCTTGATTGTGGATATGAAATGAGGGGTCTCCATCACCTATTTATAGTTTTTTGGTGGTGGAGTGCTGGCCCATGGTTTTGGGAACCAAATGGTTTAGGTCAGCTGTATAGGGGTTTTTCCTCATTTTTCCTCATTATTTTATATATTTTTTATTCCCTCTTTAGAGGGTTTTTTGCTATTTTAGAGGAATTTTGGATATTTTTTGGAGGAAAAGGGGTTTTTTAGCCTTTTTGAGGCTTTTTTGATGGTTTTGTGGCCTTTTGGAGGCATTTTAGGCCTTCTGGAGGCTTTTTAGTGGGATTTTCAAGGTTTTTAAGGGAAATATGGTAGGAAAATGGACAAATGAGTCATGTAATGGGGTAGACGAGGTAGTGAGCACTTTTTGGGTGTTAACAGATTGCCCCCTGATGTGTGAGGGCAGGAGCTCATCGTATGGCCGACAGACATCATAAGTCGTGTATGGTTTTCCTGGGGTGTGGAGAAGAGAAGAAACAAACTGGAGCCCGGAACAACGATCCTGAATAACTGCAAAAACTAAAAGTACATAACCTCAATAATGGATGAGGAATCATCTGATCATATGGACGAGGTGGGCATTGCCATGCTCGTATCAAGATATAAAACAATAATAATAATGGGGTCCAAAATATGGGACTTGAAATATACATGGTCTCAAATAATGAATGAGGAAGAATCTCAATATATGGACGAGGCGGGCATACCCATGCTCGTATCAAGATACATAAAAATAACTGTAAGGCCCGAAAAAGGGGGACCTGTAGGATACATAGAGAACCACTGTGTACATCATAGGGGTCCAGAGAGGACACAAATCTGGGACATACTGCTGGGCTGACCATGTCTGAGCTGAAGTATTGATACACTGGAATGACAACAGTGCTACTGAGTGTGGTACCAAAGGAACTAATGAGCTGCTGGATCAGAGTGACAAGGGGTCATACTCTCAATGGTACACTGAACTGGGACGGCACTGGGACTGAACTGGGTGCTCAAGGAAGCATATAACTGGATGGCTTCCGAATACAATCGCCAACGCAACCCAGACATCCACAGGAACATATAACTGGGCGTTCCGAAGTGACTCACCAATGTGCTAGAGTCGGGGGAGATCCGAGGTCTTCGACCAAGGATGGAAGGGATATAAACTCTGCGCGATTCTCAATGATGCGATCAAGGTGCTAAAGTCGAGCATGTGAGAAACAACCATTCAGAGAGGCAATGATGAATCCTCTCAAAATGATCTGTAGGCACTCACCAGGGACCTCTGGGTCTATCCTCTAGAATAGAGGGGCTGTCATTGACAGAGGGAAACCTGCAACTAGCAAGGCAATGATGTTTCCTTGATAGGAGCGCGAGGTAGAGAACCGAAGTGTGATAGCATTGATGGTAGGACTGACAAACTGTGGGGGATAACTGGGCAAGAAGACTGGGTGGACTCAAACTTCCTTTGTTCAGAGTATGATGGTGGGGATGATCGGGCAGCATATGAAACTGACTAATGGGAAAGGGATCATAGCTGTAATGGATCAAGGATAGTGACTGGGATGAGGGGTACTCAAGCTGGTGTAAAATGGTAGGAGACTACAGAATACTCTGAACAAAGGCGACCTGATTGGGGGTGCTGCCGAGATGATCGATCATAGTGCCAAGAGGCACGGGGGAACTTCTTCATGGGTTAAGGAACTAGAAGAAGTGAGTGAAAAATGGTACTGTCGTGTGGATTTATACGATCCCAGGACAGTTCATGCTCGTGATTGCTTTCAATTTTAAGGAGTCTGAAAGCGATAAGAAGACTCTGAAATAATGGAATGGTACTGTCGTGTGGATTTGTACGAGCCCATGACAGTTCATGCTCTGGTTTCTTTCAATTTTAGAGAGTCTGAAAGCGATAAGAAGACTCCAGGGGGTTGCTTTTTCGTGTGTTAGTCTCCAAGGCCCAAAGAAGCATAAAATGATGCAATGAAGAACTCTTCTAGCCGGTGTGACTAGAGTATTCCTTTTTCGTAATTAGTCTACCAGGTCCAGAAAAGGGGTAAACTTATACCAGATAGACGCCCTTTCAGGTACTTTAACGAGCATGAAAGGAAGCAAGATTGCTTGGCGATCTTTTCATTGTTTTAGGAGTCAGAAAAGAGCTTAACAGAAACTCCCTAAGTGCCTTTTTCGTAAAGGACTTGTCCGGCCCGAAAAAGGGATAAAATTATACCGAACAAAAGGAATGGCCAGGTAAGGAGGGAGTGCTCAATCAAGGGACATTGATGATGACCAAGAACGAGGGTGGGGGGAACACTGGTGGGCCTCCTTACGGGGTAATGAATGGTGGCAAAATAATGAAATATTTGCAGTATGACAGGAGTGAATGGCTCATGTAAAAATGTGGAACAATCCGACGGCGGCCGATGTGGCGCGTAAACCGAGGAAGCAAGGTGTCGGGACACAATGTTGAAACTGTACCAAGTGAGAGGGAGAAATGATCTCAAGCATCATCACGAGCTCGGAAAAATGAATCCGGCGATATAAAGAGTGTCAAAAAATGGATAACGGTCGATGTGGCACGCAAACCGAGGCGACGAGGGGTGTTTTGGAAAAAATACCCAAAAAATCTGGGGGTGAGAGTGATAAATGATCTCAAGCATCAACACTGGCTCGGAAAAATGAATCCGATGATATAAAATATGCGAAAAATGGAGAGCAGCTGAAGTGGCACGCAAACCGAGGCGACTAGTGGCGTCTAAAAAAGGTGCAAAAAATGACATGGAAAAAGTAATGCAACGAGTTAACCATCATGATGGTCTCATCGTGTTGATTCCAGTGGTGGAAACGGTTCCAAAAATGGACTCCGTATGGGTTCAGAATGGCCAAAACAAGAAAAAGTCAACGAACTATAAATAGTGAGTGGGTCCAATATGACAAGTGTCATTTGTACTATTTGACTTTGACTAGTGATCAGAGTTGACCAGAGCTTAGTTGGTGTTTCTAGACGATCCGACCGGCTGATTTCAGATTCGGGAGATACAGGTATTCCGTCAAACTCATACCTGCATGTTTTTTGGGTTCGGGGGATGGGTAGTGGGTCCCAGGGAGTATTTGTATGGTCTACGTGGGTTGGACCGCGGGTTTGTAGGAGGGAGCCACGGTCGGAGCCCGTGGGTTTCACAGTGGATGACGCACATGGAGACCGCGGGTCTCAGGTCGGAACACACAGTCTGGCACCACGTGTTTCGAGGCTGAACACGCGGTTTGGTACTGCGTGTTCGAGACTGACAGTCACAGTTTTGGACCGCGACTGTGGGCCAAACAGCCGCGGTCGAAAACCGCGGCAATGGGGCCTAAAGCCGTGTTATGGAGCGAGCTATTAGGACTTCCCTGAGGGAGGGGGGGGGGTTATTTCGTTGACATGAGTCTGATGAGTTTGCCTTGCGTGTTTGACAGGATGCCGTTGGTACTATGGAGAGAGCGGGAGATCCTAGATGAGATAGTGGCTTTCATCTGGGATGATCGTCATGTGCAGGCGGTGTTGGGATTGTGCGGACTGCTGAAGTTCGCACAGGTACCTATGATGCGTTTGGCAGGGTTGCTGCTAAATAGGCTAGTGAGTTTCTGGGAGCCAGACATACAGGCTTTCAGGGTGCAGGTTGAGAGGGTGGACCTCACCCTGACAGATGTATATTTCCTGACGGGGTTGCCCTGTCTGGGTAGGGTGGCGGATACGCAGCCGCGAGTATCCGCTGATGTGGATATGGAGGACATGCTGGAGCGGTACTATGCTCCAGAGGCTAGGGTGCATAGGAATGCACTCCGGGTGATAGACCTACAGGAGCCGGTGATACAGGCTATTGCAGCATGTGTGGTTCGCGTGTTGGGGTCCCAGTCACCGTAGAAGGTGTCTGGGGGCCAGATGCAGCTAGTGGAGCGCGTACTGGATGGGGTTTACTATGCGTGGGGCCAAATGTTCATCACCCGTGTGCAGTGACAGCTGACAGCGGCGAAGGAATCTGGCAAGGGGTTTTGCTATGGTTCCTTCCTATGTGCGTTCTTCATGGAGAGGGTACCCACCCTGCGGCCGTGGGTACCGATCAGGGCAGGAGGGTTGAGGGAGCCGTGGATGGTGCGGTGGGGAGAAATGATGCGCCTCCATGGTGGCGACGAGGTTGGTAGATACTTTACCCAGGAGTTATACCTGTAGTGGCTACAAATGCCACTGCCACTGGACGACTATCCGTATAGGGATATGGACTACACGAGAGACCCAGAGGCACCGCGGGCACCAAGACAGGCATGGGGACCAGACGGTACGTATTGATTTACTTGCATGTTATGAATGTCAAGATTTATGTATGATGTGTGTTATGATATATACTGTTACTGACTGATGCGTGATCTACAGATGTGGGTCCGAGACCACCGCCAAGGCATGTGGCACACAGGGGACATGTGGCGGTACCAGCCCTGCCCGGCCGAGGCGAGGTGCATCGGTGGGACGCAGAGGGGACTTTGGAGTCCGTACGAGTGTTGCTGGATCGGTTACTAGTTGGAGTGACCGATGAGGGATGGCGGGACATGGATCCAGATGTGATACAAGATTGCATGAGGGCGCCCCGAGAGTTCCGGTCGATTGCGATCTGGGTGGCTATCCTGGCGAACCAGGCTCGGGCACAGGAGCCCGCAGGGGATGACGAGCTGCCGGAGGAGGAGCGAGGGGAGGACTCAGAGGCGGCTGATGCAGGCAATGATGCAGGGTATGACTCTCATTAGGGAGTGTAGGGGACTCCCCCCGAGTTTTGTAGCTCCGGCATGTATCTTATGAGATGTATAGATATTTTTTGTGTATAGATGAGTACGGGGGTACTCAGGACATGTATAGCTGATGAACATGTATTTTTTGATATATATATATATATGCACGTGGATGCACCTTTTTACGATGATGTTTTAGTTGTACGCACGTGGATGCGCTTATGGTTTGTGATATGTTTGTACTGCACATGGATGCAAGTAGTATAGGATGGTGGGCACATGGATGCCCCTTGTGTATGTTATGTGTTTTTATTTTTATTGCACATGGATGCAAATGTTTATGTGATGATAGGCACGTGGATGCCCCTTGCAATCTTTTTGGGTTTTTATATATTTTTATGAGATGTTATGCATGATGGAGGTTTTACATGGTGTGATTGATGTGCCAATCTAGGATGTTGTTGGCCATTTGATCTGCGACACTATTTTGAGCTCTTGGGACATGGGTGAATGTTATGGATTCAAACTGTCGGCTGAGTTGTTTTGTGCGCAGGAATTTTCTAAAGAGGCAGGGATCACGCACCTAGTAGCAGTTGTTGAGCTGGGAGACAAGTAGCTGGGAGTCAAGGAAAACATGGAGGTGACATATGCCCATCTGGAGGGCAGCAGTCAGGAGACCGGTCATAACATCATACTCCGCCTGGTTATTGGTAGCAACGCCTATACATATTCTATCAAGGTGAATCAAGTCGTGTGAAGGGGAATATAAGACCCATGCTGCAGAAGCCAGGTTTGGAGACCAGCAACTTGCTCCGTCAGCAAAGCCAATGTAATGAGGTGGAAGAGGGTCCATCTATGATCATGCAAAAATGATGAATGTAAGATCGTGGTAAAAAGGGTGAAAAACAAAAAGAAAGCAAACTGTACAATGCGGACCAATGGGGCCGCTAGTTATTCTAGGGATAGAAACGCTTAAGATACAACCCATTACCAGGGTTGCGCAATGGGTGACCTTCTGAGTTAGTTAAAATGTATGACCCCTTGCCGAGGAAAGTCTGCATGATGTAAGGGCCTTGCCACATGGATTCAAACTTGCCTTTGCCAGTTTTGTCGTGGGCTTGGTCATAGGCGAGGATGAGCTCCCCTTCATGGAAAGTTCGAGGGTGTACATGTTTGTCGTAACCAGCCTTGGAGCGGTTCTTCGCGGCTTCAATGGTCTGGAGAGTGGCACGACGGTCTTCATCAGCTTGTTCGAGGGATAGCAGACATTGCTCAAGTGGGGAGGTGTCGGGGAGAAGCTTGACGGCGATGTGTAAGGCAAGTATCTGACACTTGATGGGGAGGACAGACTCTACACCGTGAACTAAATGAAACGGGATAAAACCAGTGGCGGTCTTGGTAGAGGTACGGCAAGCCCATAAGGAAGGGAACAACATGTGGTGCCAATTGGACTTATGCCGGTCAACAGTGCGTTGAAGGATGGTTTTGAGAATTTTATTAATGGCCTCTACTTGGACGTTACCTTGGGGGTAGAAAGCAGAGGAAAATTGATGTTCAAACTTGAGGAGGGTGGATAACTTGCGCCAAACGGAATCTTCGAAGTGTGATCCATGGTCCGAGACCAACTGTTTTGGAACCCCGAATTGAGTGATAACGTGGTTAAAAAAGAAACGGGCAGCGGTGTCAGCGGTACAATTGAAGTTAGGAATGGATTCGGCCCATTTGGTGAAGTAATCGACGGCGACAATGATGTATTTATGGCCGTTGGCTGATGGGGGTCAACAATCCATGAACTCGATGGCTCACTTACAAAATGGACCAATGGTGACGACTGGATGTAAAGGAGCAGGTGGTGTCCAGGCCTTGGGGGAAAAAAGTTGGCAATTATGGCAGTGCTTGACCACAGTGATGCAGTCGGTGAAAAGTGTGGGCCAGAAGTATCCGGCACGGACGAACTTTTGGGCGGTGGCCATCCCAGAGAAATGGCCGCCGCAGGCGCCGCTATGACAGTCATTGAGGACATGTTCAGCTTCCTCGTGTGTAAGGCAACGACGAAGAATCGTGTCAACCCCTCGCCGGTAAAGGACATCGCCTAAGAGGAGATATCGAGAGGCCTGGTGGCGGATACGACGGCATCCTACTCGAGTAACGTTGGATCTAAACTTTTGTGTGCGAAGGTATAACCAAATGTCACCATACCATGGGTCATCGAACGAGATGGTGAACAAGTGGTTGTCGAGTAACTCGTCGGGGGTTTGGGGGGATGGCAAAAGGGATGGGAGATCGGTGATGAGCTGGGCAAGCGCGAGGGATTTGGTGCTCTTAGGGGTTCTGAAAGTGAGGTCATATTCTTGGAGGATGATGACCCATTTAGCAACACGACCCTGCAGTAGTCGTCGGGTTAAGAGATAGACCATAGGGTTGGAGTCGGCGACGACTGTGGTATGACTAAGCAGAATGTAGTGTCACAATTTTTGGATGGAAAAGACGATAGCTAGGGCTAACCTTTCCTCATATGGGTAACGTAGGGGTGGGCCAGATAAGGTCTGGATGACATAATAAATGACATGCTCTTGGTGAGAGGCATCTTCTTGAACCAAGACTCCGGACACGGCATGTTCGGATGCCGAGACGTAAAGGATGAAGTCCTGAGAGAAATCCGGAGGGGAAATCAAAGGGGCTTGTGTGAGAGCTTTCTTGAGGGCTTCGAACGCAGCTTCTGCTTGCTCATCCCAAACAAAGGGTACGTGGGTACGAAGCAGGCGTAAAAATCCATGAACTTTAGTGGCGTAATCAGGAACGAAGCGTCGAAGGAAATTGGACCGCCCCTGCAGACTCTGGAGTTGCCGAAGCGTGCGAGGGGAGGGAAGGTCTAAAATGGTTTGAACCTTCAGGGGATCAACAGCAATTCCTTTTTGGGAAACAATGAAACCTAACAACTGGCCTGCCGGAATGCAAAAGACACACTTGTGTGGGTTCAAGCGGATTTTATATTTGTGACAACGCAGGAAAACTTGCCAGAGGTCTTTAAGGTGGTCTGATCATTTCCGGGAACAAGCTGTAAGGTCATCAAGATAGACTAGCAGGATATGGACCAAGTCATGGAAACAATAGGTCATGGCCCGCTGGAAGGTGGCACCAGCATTTTTGACGCCGAAAGGCATGACGCGGTAGGAAAAGGTGCCCCATGGGGTGGTAAAGGCGATCTTGTACTGATCCTCCTTACAGATCTGAATCTGGTTGTATCCAGAAAAATCGTCCATGAATGAGAGAACTTCATGCCCCGCACACGCATCGATGAGTTGGTCAATAAATGGCATGGGGAAGTTGTCCTTGGGACAAGCTCGGTTTAAATCATGGAAGTCAGTGCATACTCTAATGGTGCCTTGTTTTTTGTTAACTGGAATGGGGTTTGAAACCCATGTGGTATAAGCAATAGGATGAATGAATCCTGCTTTGCGAAGTTTCTCGACCTCGGCTTTAACAGCGGGTAGCTTGGAAGGATGAATGGGACGCTGTTTCTGACGAACAAGGGGTACATCAGGCCATGTGTCAATATGGTGTTCTATAATGGCGGGGTCAAGACCGGGCATCTCGGTATAGGACTAGGCAAAGACATCACAGAATTCTTGGAAGAGTTTTTTGTACTCCTCAATCTCAGACTCACTGCAGGAGGCTCCTAAGGTAATGATTTCAAGTGCACCAGGTGGGTTAGAGATATCAATGTTGATGACGGGTGAGATATTGGCCATGTTACCTTCCTCAAAGGCATCAGGAGCAGGAATAGGATCCTTAAACCAATCGACTTTGGTAGGAAGGAAATCTTTGGATTCAACCGCGGATTGGGTAGCTATTTTAGAGGAAGATTCTTCTGGGAGGAAATACGAACGATGGTGCATTTTGTCCCAGGGATAATCCGGGGCAGTCAGAGCCTCTAGGATCTCCTCATCAGTACGTAAATTGTGGGCCGTCAAATCGATTGATGAGGGAATGGTAGTTGAAGAGATCATATAAATGGTTTTGATCTCCCCGGATGGGGGTGAGATCGGGGGGTGAATCTCCTCAATGGTGGGAGGTGCTGTCTCAAGATCCACATTATTCATCTCGTAGAGAGCTGCCCTATAATCGGGGAGATCAGGACAGTGATGTGAATAATGGTCGTAAACACCGCATATGGCACAAGGGTGGTTAGTGTGTAATGATTTATCACGAGGCTTAGGGGTTGGATCTAGTTTGACAACCGGGATATTGGGGTCGTCGTCAAGCATCTGCATGTGTTCCTGTAATGCCGGCAACTGTGAACATTAGTGAGTCACATGGCCTAACTCATCACACAATGAGCATTTCGGAGGAGCACGAAACACGGGGGTTGGTTTAACCGTTTTGGGAGGAGGTACAACAGTGTATGGTAGTGGGCCTCTGCCCCCAGTATGCTTGATAAGAGGGGGGGGATTCATAGAGGACGAAGGGGTATTGACGCCGGGAGGTGGTTGATTAGTAGTAGCCATGGGTTGCACTGGTTGTAGGATGACGTTTGGTGTCGGTGGGGGAACGGGAGGTGAAAGATACCACACGGGTAATCCCAAGGTTAACCCAGGGAGGCTAAGGGTAGCCATAACTGGGGCGCTTACTACTCCCGAGGGAGGGACTAGGAAGGGGATTGTGTGGATAGGTGTAACACCAATGTGGCTAGGTACCAACGATGGTTTAGGAAACAAGGGCGGTTGATTGTTAGGTGTTTGCGTATCGTGGGAAAGGGTACATAGGTCAGATACGTCGGGCACAGATGACGGGGGAGGAATGGATTGGAAGGTGGATGTCATCGGTGGATCTGAGTAAACTCCAGGTCCCAAGGAGGAAACAAACGAAGTAGCGACACCACTAATAGGTTGTTCAACCATGGGGAGAACATTTTCGGGTGCAGCGGGGGCATTTGGATCGTAGTAGGTGAGTTGGTCAACCTTGACCACGCGCCCATCATGGGGGAACATCATGGTATGGAAAACAGAGGAGGCAACCACCTTCATAGCGTACATATAGCTGCAGCCAAGTAAGAGGTTATAATCAAGTTGGGAATTGATGACCTCTATGTCAATGAGAATGGTTTTACCAGCCAACTGGACAGGGACGTTAGCCAATAGGCCTTGGGGTTGAGCTGAACGGCCGTCGTAGGCTCGTAACGCAGTGGTGGACTGCTGGAGAGTAGGGGATCCCAACTTCTGCCAGATGAAGGTGGACATAACACATGTAGAGGCACCTTCATCGATAATGCACCGATGGATGACAAAATTCTGAATGGAAACATAAACTTGGAATGCTAAACTGGAAGGCAGGCGTGGTTTGGAGTGGTCCAAATCGAATGCCATCAGTTGTGAATCATTTGGGTCAATAGCACCAATGATGGAGAGCAAAGTCTTGCGCTATGAAGGATAGTTTTTCAAGACTTCTAACGCAGACATGGCTGCGGCAGACTGGGCTAGGTCATCAACAATGTTGTAATTTGACGCAGCATGAGCATTGGGGTTATTATTGATTCGACGACGTGGGAAACGAGGTGCTTTGGCAGCGCCATCTAGGGGAGCTGGAGGTATACATAACGTCTGATCGGTGGGATGAGCGTTGGTGGTTTTGTCGGAGGGAGGGGCTTCCGAGGTGGAGCCATATTGGTTCCGACGAGTTTGGAGGTTGACATCATTGGATAACATCATCAACAAGTGGTGGGTACCTGAGTCGAACATGTGTTGATCAGGAGCGGCATATGTGATCTGTTGTTGTTGTGGTGGCACGTTGACTTGAGGGGGAGCCAACGGCTGAGCATTCACTATGCCTTGGGTTGGTAAGGGGTTTTGCAGTACCAAAGGTTGCTGCTGGGGGGGCTGGGGGTTGGGCTGCGCTTGAGGAGCTGCATGCCCTTGGTGATGGGCATCATCGACCTAGAGTTGTCGAGCTCGCTCCAAATGTGGGAAAGCGTGTGTGTAGTGGCCATAGACCCCGCAAATAGAACAAGGATGGTTTGTTCACAAGTTAGGGTTTTTGGCCTGCTTGGGTGGCCGATCAGGGTTTTGGTTAGCAGGTGCCACATTATTGTTGTCTGGGGGATTTGGAGGTTGACCACCTTGGTCTAGAGGAGGGTTGTTCCCACGGTTACGGCCCTTGCCACGGTTTTGCTGGCCCTGTTGGCGCTGGTTGTTCTGGTTTTGCTGTTGATTTTGTTGGGCGTATACTTGCCCTTGGGAAGCAGGTGGGTTCTAGGGTTGTGCAGGTGCGGGAGCAGGCTGCAGTGCATAATATGTAGGTGGAGGCTGTGCAAGTGCTGACCCTTGTGGGGGTTGTTGATATGCCTGCAGAGCGGGTTGTGGGTTTGCCGGAGGGGCTGCCTGTGGCGAGTAATAAGCAGGTTGGGCTTGAGAGGTCACAGGAGCTGGTGCAGCCTGTGGATGGTAATACGGCTAAGGTGCGACCGGGGGGGCATAGGCGGGGGACGCATGGACAAAGCATTGAGGGGGACAAGAGGGTCTGTGAGAATGATGATGATGTGCCATGGGAGCATCCGAATTGGTAGCTCCAGACTGTGATGTAGCCCGCGAAAGGTCGGGGCCATGGCTAGGGCATGCTATGGAAAAGGGTTGGGGATGCAAGGTGATACGGTCAATGATGCCGTCTGCGGCATGGGATGCCCCCGGCGCATCATGCTGGGAGGACTCGCCACGAGGGGCGTCAAGTATAATGGTATAGAGGTAACCCGACTGGGCATATATGAGGTCAAATTGTTGGGCTTTGAGGATGGCCTCTTCCTCAGACTGGGGTCGTTCGGATGCCACATACTTGGCAATGACAGGAAGGAGGGATTTTAGGAACCAATCTAAGAAGATACGGTCGTCTAATTTGATTTTGCAGAGGCTATGGCATCTACGCCACTCATGAATGTGGTCAGTGATGTGGGTAGCCATGTTCTGTCTGCAAGATAGTAGGATCTCAAATCTCGCGTCATAGCGGACAGGTAACTGAAAGAACTGCAGGAAAGTCGAGGCAAGGGAAGTAAAGGTGGCATGGGTCCAGTGGGGTTGCTCGATATACCACTTAGCTGCAGAGCCAGTGAAGGTGCGCTGTAACAGACGGAGGCAGACAGAGTCATCCACTATGGAGTTGGAGGAACACCATAGATGGAAGGACATAATATGGTTATGGGGGTCCTCACCTGCCTTGCCCTCAAACTTAGGGATGTCAGAGGAGAGTTTGGTGGGCATGTGAGGCCATGTAGGGTCATGTCTGATAGGATCATTAGTCAGTCTGGCTAGGTCAGGAAGGTTGAGGCTAGCCATGAATGGAAAACTAGTAGAAGGATGTGACATACTAGCGGGTGTGACCAAGTTGGGGCCAATGCCCCCAAGTGGAGGGGCAGGCTCTGGGGTGTTGCCCCCAAGAGGGGGAACAAAGGTGGTATAGGATGGCCCTGCACCACCAAGGGTAGCGTGAGTCACTGGTGGAGTGGTGATAGGTATGCCAGCTACTGGAATGGGTATGGTGACCGGAATGGTGGACGTGGCCCCCATCGAGGGCATACCCAAAGCAGGTGTGGTAACTGGTGTAGTGGTGGATGTGCCACCAATAGTCCCTACAATGAAAGGAGTGGAAGTCGTGCCAGCCATGGGGCTAGTAGGGGCAGTGTAAATGGGGCTCTCAGACTCTGCCTCAGAATCGGAGGTAAAGTAAGGGGCATCAATATCGGGTGACGGAGTCCTATGCCATTGATGAGTGGAGTTAAGTGACAAAGCTCGAGATCTATGATGAGTGGTATCAAGTGATGATGATCTAAGTCTATGACGGGTGGTGTCAAGTTAACCGTGCTATGGGGGCTCGCCCCTGAGGCGCCAAGAATGTCTCAGGGACTCAATGGTGACAGATGGTGTCAAATATCTGGGGGTTGTGTTGAGTAAAAAATAGCTCAAAAACCCTAATGCAACCGAGTGTGCAGAAGGAGAGCTCAAAAAATATGGCACTCAGGCCAACAACCAACTCAAAACACCTACTGTAACAGCTGTGCTACAATAAGTGGAGTAACAATAGAAATGGTCAGAATACCAACAATCAGCAGGTTTCCTAAAAACTAAAAATGGTGGACTCACTAGACCAAAAGGAGGTAAGGGAGCATGCAAACACCTAGCTTTAAAGCTTTGTATTAAAGCTTTACCTCCAATGTGAAGGTTGATGAAGTTCTTGCAATGATCCAAGAGGGTTGCTCCAAACTCCAGCTTTGCTCCTTCTCTTTCTCCAATGGTGGAAATGGGCCAAAAGGGGCTCTCAATGGTGAAAGTAGCTCAAGGGTGAGCTAGGGTTTCAAGAGAGATTTTGGCAGAGTAAGGGTATTCTTGATTGTGGATATGAAATGAGGGGTCTCCATCACCTATTTATAGTTTTTTGGTGGTGGAGTGCTGGCCCATGGTTTTGGGAACCAAATGGTTTAGGTCAGCTGTATAGGGTTTTTTCCTCCTTTTTCCTCATTATTTTATATATTTTTTATTCTCTCTTTAGAGGGGTTTTTGCTATTTTAGAGGAATTTTGGATATTTTTGGAGGAAAAGGGGTTTTTTAGCCTTTTTGAGGCTTTTTTGATGGTTTTGTGGCCTTTTGGAGGCTTTTTAGTGGGATTTTCAGGGTTTTTAAGGGAAATATGGTAGGAAAATGGACAAATGAGTCATGTAATGGGGTAGATGAGGTAGTGAGAACTTTTTGGCTGTTAACAATAAGAGAAACCAGTAAAAGACATCAATACAATAAGCGATCTAAGTCAACAGTTAAGCAAGTAAACTACACAATATCGTTGCACACAAGAAAAATATTGGTGGAAAGCATTTGTATTACTGCAAATAGAGGAGTACATGATAGAGATATAGAACTACAACCAAAGACTTAACGCAGTAGCCCTTCTCCGACCAAGCCAATTGCCATAACCTTCCAAGGAAGTATGAGCTCTCCAATAGGTGAATGGAGGTGTCTTAAGAGAGATTTCACCAGCATGTAGATACCATAGTCTTCCTCCCTTTGGGATGGGATTGAGCCTCACTTATATAGGACTAAGTGGCTAGGGCATGTATAGGATAGGTTGAGAGATGGTAGGAGAGAGATAGGGGATCCTCCCAAAGAGTTAGGGGTCGAGTACCAGCTACCTTAGAGGTCAGGGATAAGCCCCTAAATGAGAAAGTTTCGAGAAGGATCTCGAATAGACTATTTTTTCCCACTAATAGACTTCGTCGCACCTTGCAGTGGAGCAGGCTGTGACGTCGCATTTTGCTAATGTGCAACCTGCGAAGACCTCTCAAAAGATTGCAGAATTGAGTGCAAATCCTCCCAGATGAAAATACTTAGTCCAGGTGACTTCAGGGATGTATACACTGAATCTGATGATGAGTAGACTTTAGGTGTAATAGTGAAATGGAGGTTCCTGGTGAACCATAGCCCAAAACCCCGGATTGACAAGTTTTCGATACCGTCAATATTAAGGATATCACTTCAAGTGAATTCAATACTCCTTTCAACCCTCCTTTTACCAAACCCGACGATCCGCTTCTGGTCCTTGTAGGTTTCCAGCAGCCCGAGTATAGTGCATATTTTTTCACACCTGGTTATAGTATGACTAATCCAAGAGATGAACATGGAGTCCCATAGACTCCCACAATGGGTATGAATACAAGGATTTTTAATCCTCCTTCCGCAATCACTGCTATGCCAAGTTCATCGCAGACAGCATCTGTGTCAACTCCTTCCTTTAGTTTTCACGTGGGTACTTTAGGCATGCCAAGCTCAACAACTTTGACATCCGCCTCGGTTGCTACGCCTACTTTTGGACCCAACAATGCAGTGAATGTCACCGCACCTCCTATGACTCAATAGTCATACAATATTCCCAGTACTTGGATTTCCACACCCAATTTTGGGCCGAATCTCTCTACAACTATGCCTATGATGAGTACCATGACTGCGTCATCCACCTCGACTAACCCTGGTTTTAACACCTTTGTAGGTTAAAATATGAATCAAGGTAATATACTTGCAAGAAACATCCCCTTTTCTTTGTTTTCTGGAGGAGGGGGTAACATCCTTAACCAACAATATGGCAGGGCTAACACCCAGCCACAGTGGACGAACATATAGAGTAACAACCCACTTTCATTTGGGTGGGGGAATTTCAACAACTCTTTCACACAATAGCAGATGGAAGGGTACAACCCCTATCAACAAATGGCTGGGGGCAACCCCTACCAATAGATGGTTGGGGGGAACCCCTACCAGCAAATGGTTGGGTGTAACCCTAACCAGCAGTTTATGGGTCAAACTATGGGAGGTTCCCCCTTTATGACTCCAGCTTATCAAATGCCATCTTATAGACCTCGTTTACCATTTCTGGAAACTCTGAATTGTTAAATTTTGAGAATTAATTCACAATACTCTAGGATCTTCACTGAGAGAATAACATATACAATATATCAATGCATAACAATCACAATAAGCATCACAAGCATCACAAGAATCAAAAGCATGAGAGACAAGAGACACAGAGTTTCTGTGGGGAAAACCCTAAGGTGAAAAACCCCACAACTTCCTCAGAGATAGAGAGAGCAATGGCTCAACCAAATTACAACCAAAAATACACTGAGATAGTCTCCTAGTAGCAAATGATCCTCCTCCCCACTAGTGCGCCACTTTCTGAGTGAGAGAAGTGTGACTTTCTGAATGATCAAAATAGAGATCTCCCGATCTCTATTTATACTAACCTGTTTTCCTAGTTACACTATGGGGCCGACTTGTCTATCTAGATACATCCACAATATAATATATATTTCAAGGCCGACCCCACACATGGTGGTCTAATAACCCATCGGCAAGTACACACACTTGCGACACTTGTCAATCCACATGATGACACTTCCTTATAGAGGAATAACACATCTCTTATAAGGTTACAACATACATATATGTGAAATACATTCCGAAGTTACATATACATCAACACTCCCTCTCAACTACGAAGGTATTTCTCGACACAGGTCTTCTAGCACAAGTCTTCTTCTCTGTATCATCATCACTGGATAATCGTCATCGTCACTGCTGCTGCTATCTCAATCAATCTCTGAATCTACTCGTCATAGGAAGTTCTACAGAACCAGTCCTTTTTCATACTGGATGTAGGCCCACCACTTGTAGGTCTTCATCATCACTGGCCATACTGTGGAATCCTCAGGACTTATTACTTGTGTCACAAAACCTGGCTGCAACATCCCAGGCTATTATGAGCACACAGCTCTACCTGTCGGATCTACCAGGAACACATTATATGTGACCCATCACAAAACCTGGCTGAAGCATCCCAGGCTGTTACGAGCACACAGCTCTACCTGTCGGATCTCCCAGGAGCACATTACATGTGATCTCACCACAAAACCTGGCTGAAGCATCTGAGGCCTTTTTCATCCTGCCCAGATCTCCCAGGAGAAAATTACATGTGGTCCACCACAAAACCTGGCTGAAGCATATGAGGCCTTTTTCATCCTGTCCAGATCTCCCAGGAGAAAATTACATGTGGTCATGGAAAAACCTAGCTGAAGCATCTGAGGCCTTTTTCATCCTGTCCAGATCTCCCAGGAGAAAATTACATGCCATAGGAAAAAACCTCGCAAGAGCATCTTAGGATGTTACGGGTACACAACTCCGACCTGAAGATCTCCCAGGGCACAAATTACATGTCCTCCCAGAGCAATGTCTCAAAAGAGCATCCCAGGCTGTTATGGGTACGCAACTCCGACCTATAGGATCTCCCAGACATGCTCATCTGCACAACATGATCCATGGCCACAAAGTATCATCTGATACTCACCATACATCATCCTGATGTACACATGATCATCCTGATCATCATCATTGCAACATCCTGCTACATGTCATCTAGAGAATCTCGTCATCCACGATCACCCTGATCATACAATGCATCCATCTGATGCACACCCACTTCGAGGAAGAAGTGATGGACACATTTGCTAAAGCCATTCCAAGCATGTTGGAAGGAGGATCCTTCACATGGCTGTAGATGTAAGCGCTGGATGATTAGCATGAGGATGATGTTCTAGTTTTTTCTTTGTATGATCAGTTGGATCATTTATATGTATATGTATGTATGCATCATGTTGGATGCTGGATATGATCAGTTGGATCATTTATATGTATGTACGCATCATGTTGGATGCTGGATATGATCGGTTGGATCATTTGTATGTATTTTGTATATGCATCATGTTGGATGCTTGGACCATGTATCTGTATATGTATCAGGTGGATACATTGTATGATCAGGTAGATCATGTATGTTGATGGATACATTGTGTGGATCATGTATCTATGTATCAGGTGGATACACTATGTATGATGATATGTATCTATGTATGTCCTCGATCTGAAGAACACCAAGCCTCTCCCTGAAGTACTCGAACGTCACCCTGGCTAGTGGCTTCATCAGCACATCTACAATCTTCTCGTCCATCGCAACATACAGGAGCTTCACAGCTCCTCTCTGCACCATATCCCTGATATAGTGATAATTGATCTCTATGTGTTTCAACCTATCATGAAACACTGGGTTCTCAGACAGCTTCACACAACTCTGGTTATCACAGAAGATACCAGTAGCATCCAATGGGAGATCAAATAACTCAAATAGTAGCTTCCGTAGCCATACTGCCTCACAACTAGCTGAACAGGATGCAACATACTCTGCCTCAGCTGTACTCAGTGCTACACATGACTGCTTCCTGCTAAACCAAGAGATCACACCTGATCCCATACTGAAGCAGCATCCAGATGTGCTCTTCCTATCTGCAGCACTGCCAGCCCAATCTGAATCAACATATCCCTGCAAGTTAAACTTTTGATTCACTTCATACTTGAGCCCATAATCCACTGTACCCTTTAGGTACCTTAGAACATGCTTTACTGCAACCAGGTGAACACTCCTCGGATCCGTCAGGAACTGGCTCAATGTGTTCACAGCAAAGCAAATATCCTGTCTCGTGTTCGTCAGGTACATCAAGGACCCAATCATCTGACGATACATAAATACATCAACCGGCTCAAATGAAGCATCACATAGAAGCTTCAGATTCGATGCCATAGGTGTGGCCATGGCCTTGCAATCCATCATCCTGAATCTCTTCAGGATATCTACTGTGTACTTCCCTTTACCAAGTAAGATCCCACCCGCACTCTGCCACACCTCCATACCTAGGAAATAATGCATCATTCCCAACTCTTTCATATCGAACTCAGTAGCAAGCTTCCTCTTAGTATCTGCAATCAATCTGTCATCTCCTGTTACAAATAAGTCATCCACATACAGTAGTAGAATCACAGGATTCCCTTCTTCAACCTTGTAGTAAAGGTTTGAGTCCGCTTTACTCTTGGTAAAGCCCAAACTAGATAGGAAACTGTCCATCCTACCATACCAACTTCTGGGAGCTTGTTTCAAGCCATACAAGGCTTTCTTCAATTTGCACACATATGACTCCCTGTCATGTATTTCGAAACCGAGTGGCTACTCCACATATACTTCTTCTTCAACTACACCATTCAAGAAGGCAGTCTTGACATCCATCTGGTTTATTTTCCATTTCATTGCTGCAACCAGGGCAAGTACTGTTTTGATGGAAGTATACCTGGCTACAGGTGCAAAGGTTTCTTCATAATCTATTCCCTCTTTCTGAGAGAAGCCACGAGCTACGAATCTTGCTTTATATTTCTCTACACTACCATCTGCAACATGCTTGATTTTGTAGATCCATTTGGAAGTCACAACAGACTTCTCTTTAGGTCTTGGGACAACATCCCAAACATCATTCTTCATTATTGATTGGTATTCCTCAACCATGGAATCCTTCCATTCTTTCTTTTCCGCTGCTTCTTCATAACTGGAAAGTTCTTTCTTCATAATATCACAGAGTAAAGCAACATAGCTGGTATGTGATCTGGTTCTCTTCTTTGCTCTGTGTTCTTCTTCTGGAATGCCAAATCTTTCTGCATCTTGAATGAGCTCTCTAGCCCATGCAGGTTTCCTCTTGTGAGAGTTATCCTCACAGGGTGGATCTACAAGTTCTTGTGGATCTTCAAACTCATGAACAACTTCTGGAATTGCTTCAGTCATGGTAGTGTATTGAAATCTAGTTTCCTTAGGTTCTTCATAAACTTCGATAGGTGCCTTCCTTGATTTGATGAATGCTGCGTTTTCATCAAATGTCACATCCCTGCTGAAATCAATCTTTTTGAACCTTGGAAAGTATATTCTGTAAGCCTTCGAGCTTTCACTGTAACCCACAAAGATACCCTTCTTTCCTGAAGGATCTAGTTTGGTCCTCTTTTCCTTTGGCACATGAGTGAATACTGGACAACCAAATATTCTGAGATGGCTGACTTAAGGTTTCTTACCAGAAAAGACCTCTTTTGGTGTCTTGTTGTCCAATATCTTGTGGGGTGTTCTGTTCTGCGCATATACAGCTGTTCTAGCTGCTTCTTCCCATAGAGGCATAGGTAGATCCTGGTCATGTAGCATTTCTCTTGTTGCTTCCATGATTGTTCTGTTCTTCCTTTCTGCAACTCCATTCTGTTGTGGATTGTAAGGAGCAGTCAACTCCCTCTTAATCCCTGAATCACTGCAAAGATTCTTGAAGTCACCTGAGGTGAATTCTCCACCATTGTCGGATCTGAATGTTTTGATCTTCTTGTCAGTTTGATTCTCCATCAAGGTTTTGAATTCCTTAAACTTATCAAACACCTCATCTTTGTTCTTCAAGAAGTATACCCAAGTCTTCTTGGAGAATTCATCGATAAATGAGACATAGTAAACATACCCACTTAAAGAACTGGATGACATAGGACCACATACATCTGAGTGGATGATTTCCAGGATATCCTTTGCCTTGCTTTCATTGCTTGGGAAAGCCTTCTTAATGTTCTTACCTTTTGCACATCCTTTGCAAACACCTTCATGTTTGGTCTTGATTTCAGGAAGACCCTCTACAACCTTGCTTGCAATTGGAAGTGCCCTATAGTACATATGAGCCAGTCTTCTATGCCAAAGTTCACTTAACTGCATGGATTCATGCACCATGGCATGTTTAGGTTGTCCCTTTAATTTATACAAACCTCCCTCTTTCTCTCCAATCACTACTGCATCATCTATGGTCTTTCCCTTTGGCCACATTAGGACTTGGCCATCCACAAATGCAAACCTCATACCTTTTGCATCCAATGCAGAGATGGAGAGTAAGTTCTTCTTGATCCCAGGTACATAAAGGACTTCTTTCATCTTTAAAGATTTTCCAGAATCTAGGTTGTAGGAGGCTTCACCACTTCCTTTGATTAGGTATTGATAATCATCCCCAAGTTTCACCTTATGGGGTGATTCATGTTCAGCTAGGTTCACAAAATATTCCTTAAACCCAGTCATGTGTTTGGAAGCCCCACTGTCAATTAACCAATCATTACAACCATGGGAGATAGTACCTGTGAGAGCAGAGATCAGAACATACTCTTCTTCACTTGATGAGTCATCATTACTATCATCACTTTCTTCCCTAGCCTTCTTCTTGGGTGGTTCATCATCCTCGGTAGCATGAGCATGAAACCTTCTTTTGCTACCCTTCTTCTTCTTGTTGAAGTTGTTGTTGTCCTTCTTCTTCTTGGGACAATTTATGGCAATATGTCCTTTCTCATTACAGGTGAAGCATATTCTTCTTTCTTTGAAGTGATGTGAACATTTCTTGGAGTGAGATGGCTCTCTCTTGCACTTCCCTTTCTTGGTGTGAGCTATGAGAGCTTGATCTTCATTCTCCATCTTTTCTTCTCATACCACAAGCCTTGCTTCTTCTTGTGAGAATTCTTCCCGTAGTCTACTGAAGGAAATCAACTTCTTTCTTGCATAGATTCCTTGAATGAAGGAGTCCCATGACCTAGGTAAGCCATTCAGAGTGGTCATGACAACTTCACCATTCTCCACCATTTCATCCACTGCTTCTAGTTGTTCCTTGATCTGGGAGACCCTTGAAAAATAAGATTGAATGGTTTCTCCATTCTGAAACTTTACTCCTTTCAATTGGTTCCGCAGGGTCATCTTCCGATTTATGTTCTTCCCTTCAAATAGCTTGGTCAAAGAGTCAAACATCTCTTTGGGTGTCTTTAGAGAAGACACATGGGGTATGAGATGGTCTTTGATAGAATCAGCAATGATTCTCTTTTCCTTGACCAAGTTCTTCTTATGCAATACTTTAGCCTCTTCATCCTCTGGGATAGGGATGTCTTCTCTTATATATGAGTCCAACTCATTCTCTTCCAAGATTAACCCAATCCTATACTTCCAAGCTCGGAAGTTATCAGCCCCTTCAAGCTTATCCTCAAGCTTGGTTTGGTGAGACATTTTAAAGAGTACTTCAAATGGAAATAGAAAAGATTTAGGTCTTACCACTTCAAATGCTGAAAACTGGATCTCATCCCGGATTAGGGTTTGTCGGAAAAACCCTAAAAATTCAAAATGTGAATTTCAACTTTCTGAAAGGATAGAAAGATGTGCCTTGATGAGTTGATCATCCTAGTGCATTCAAAATTTGAGATCAGCAAAGTTTTACCCTTCATATTTGACTTTTTGTCCTCTCGGGTTCACTAGGGAGAGCCCTGAATTAGGGTTTGAGTTTCCCGGAGATCTACCCAGCCAAAAATATTGATCTAAAGCTCTAAACTTTGATTTGTGCAAGGTGCTTCCAGCTATGTCTTCATATTTCAGAAATTCCTATTTTTTGTGGAAGCCCTAGTGTTTAGGGCCAAATCTGAAAATGCTCAGAATTGAATTCTAATTGGACAAATGGATTCTTCTTGATGAGTAGAGTCAATCTACTATATTGCTTTTCCAAAATCTGTGGAGAGAAACACAATAAACAAGAAACTCAAGTTTTTGTCACTACAAAATGTCTTCTTCTCAGGTTAGCTCTGATACCATGTTAAATTTTGAGCATTAATTCACAATACTCTAGGATCTTCACTGAGAGAATAACATATACAGTATATCAATGCATAACAATCACAATAAGCATGAAAAGCATCACAAGAATCAAAAGCATGAGAGACAAGAGACATAGAGTTTCCGTGGGGAAAACCCTAAGGTGAAAAACCACACAACTTCCTCAGAGATAGAGAGAGAAATGGCTCAACCAAAGTACAACCAAAAATACACTGAGATAGTCTCCTAGTAGTAGATGATCCTCCTCCTCACTAGTGTGCCACTTTCTGAGTGAGAGAAGTGTGACTTTTTGAATGATCAAAATAGAGATCTCCCGATCTCTATTTATACTAACCTGTTTTCCCAGTTACACTATGGGGCCGACTTGTCTATCTAGATACATCCACAATATAATATATATTTCAGGGCCGACCCCACACATGGTGGTCTAATAACCCATCGAAAAGTACACACAATTGCCACAGTTGTCAATCCACATGACGACACTTCCTTGTAGAGGAATAACACATCTCTTATAAGGGTACAACATACATATATGTGAAATACATTCCGAAGTTACATATACATCAACATGAATTCGCTAGATCTTTCCAAGTTAACGAATGATCCGGTGTGCCATAACGTTATGTGGCCACCAGTTCCCACTAAGCTACCTTCGGACATTCCAAAATTCGAAGGTAAAACTGGTGAGGATCCTGGTGATCATGTCACCACCTTTCACCTCTGGTGTTCTTTGAACTCGTTGAACGAAGATTCTGTTAGGTTGAGACTGTTTCAAAGAACCTTGACCGGTGCTGCAGCCAAATGGTGCATTGAGTTACTTGCGGCCACCTTTTTTAACTTTCTTTATCTCGCGACAGTTTTCTTGAACCACTTCCAGCTTCCTGTTCGTTACAATGTCGGGATAGATCTTTTGTCTACCTTTAGACAAAACAAAGCCACCCATTTATCTGATCATATACAGGAGTGGCGAAGATGAAAGAGGCTCATTAAGGCCAAAATTCCCCCAAAATTCTTATTAGAGTGGTATCTGAAATCACTCCTTCCTTATATTTCTAAGGAAGTAGCTACTTCTGGGGTGTCATCAGAAGAAGGAGCCATTCTAAGGACCCAACAACTAGATTTGGTTTATGCTCAGTCTAGGCTCCTTTGTGAAATTATACCTGACGCACCACGATCAAACACTAATCTAAGAAGACCAAAACCTGGACCACATGCTGACGACATTATAGCTTCAGTTGATTTTATAGCTTTTGAAGCATTGACTAAATAGGTTCATGCCTTATCGGTCAAGCAAATGATTGCAGAATTAACTTCCATCACAACCTCTCCTTCTACTACTGAATCTATACAGCAGGTTTAGACTAATCAAAAGGGCCCCTGGCAGCCCAACAACAAAAAGAAGGGCAAGAAAGGAGAGGGGAACCAACAAAATCCCAAAAAAAAAGAAAATGCCGAGGAGGGTAACAAAGAAAAGAAGAAGGTTAAGTTCCCTTGCAAAATTTGCAAGCAGGACCACCTTACTCACCAATGCCCTCTAATCGAAGAAGCCTAAAAGCTGCTTCAAGAAAAGAAACCAACCGTCCTTAAAGATTTATTTCCAAAAGGGCAGGCCTCAGCTTCTATGACCACCCATGCTTCAGTTGATCAAAATTTCATTAATATGGTTAACTCGAACGCTCTTTTACAAACGCGGGCAAGAAACTATACCCCAGATTCACAGAATAAGGATAAAGATATTTCAGAATCTTCCACTCCTCTCCACATACCTATGGATCCACTACCCAAGATTCCAAAAGGTGTCTTGAGATGGGCATCACATAATCCCAACGCATGGGCTGCTGCCAACTACAATGTGGTTGAAGATCTAGCCCAAACCCCTTGTGCTATGTCCACCTTAGAAGTTTTGCAAAGTTGTCCATTACAACAAAATGAACTTCTTGCAGCGATTGGAAGTATGGCATCATCCAACATGACTGTGTGTTTTGATATATCTGATATCAAATACTGGTTTTCGTACCACATTGCTCTTCAGATAGAGGTAGTTCATGGTCCTATGACCATTGGACGAGCTGTCGTAGATGAGGGCGCGTCTACGTGCGTAATGTCGATTTCTTGTTGGAAGGCCTTGGGTTCCCTCGAGTTAGCCCCATCTAACACACTACTTACTACATTTGATGGTAGAAAATTCCGTCCACACGGAGTCCTACCATCATTTGATGTCACGCTACCCGGTAAGACAATTGCTGTAGAGATTGAAGTTTTGGATGCTCCGCTTAATTACAATATGTTGTTAGGTAGGAGCTAGACGTACGCCATGCGAGCTATTCCATCGACAGTTTTTCGAGTTGTAATGTTCCCACACAAAGGTATGATCAATCATATTTCATTCACTCAGCAAAACAACCAGACTTCATTGGAATCCACTATTCCTCTAGTTGATCAAACTGCCCTAGCAAGCGAGAGTTTAGGAGCAAGCCTTTATGGGTCATTAATGGGCACTTTTGACATTCCTGCTCCCATTTTTTTCATGCATTCTGATGAAGGTACATCTACAAAAACTTTCATGGTCAGTTTAAGAACTGATCCATGGATCCTTCCTACTATATCAGAACCATCAGTGCCTTTATCCGTTGCAGAAGTAGCATACATGGAAGCACAGCATGCTGCAATGGAACATATCGCGACTCCACCAGTCTCTACTGAGTTGGATATGGACTATGCTCCTACATGGTCATTAGACTCTATCCACTCTTTCAATTGTTTAGACATGGTTTTTCCTTCTGACGAAGCCATTTTGAAATCCATGATGGGCCTAGACCAACCTTGGGAACACATGCACCATAGGTCCTACCTGCTTCCAAATCTAGACAGGATAGAGAGAGGAGAGTTTTCGATGAGACCTGGTGGGAATGTTGATTTGTCCTCTTCCACTTCAAGCACTATATATGCTGAAGGGAATATGGCTAATATATCGATAACTATCCCGATTAACATTTCCACCAGACCTGGGATCGTGGAAAACATTTTTATTGGAGCAGATTGTTCTCCAGAAGAGATTGCTGTCTATACCAAACTTTTTAAAGAATTCCATGATATTTTTGCCTGGTCTTATGAGGAGATGCCAGGCATCGATCCTTCCATTGTTGAGCATGTCATCACAATGTATCCTAATGCGAAACCTATGAGACAAAATCTCCATCCAGTGAATCCTCGAAAAGTGGCCGCCATTAAGGTGGAGGTTGAAAAATTGCTTAAAGCCGGATTTATCTATTTGATCAACATGACGGAATGGGTTTCAAATCTTGTTCCGGTTGATAAAAAGCAAGGTACCATTTGAGTCTGTACTGACTTTCAGGATTTGAACAAAGCTTGTTCGAAAGATAACTACCCCACACCATTTATTGACCATATCCTAGATGCGTGCACGGGACACGATATGCTTTCTTTCATGGATGGATTTTCGGGATATAATCAAATTCAAATCAAACCCGAGGATCAACATAAGACAACTCTTATCTTCCCATGGGGAACCTTTTCCTATCAGAAGATGCCATTTGGTTTAAAGAATGCTTGAGCTACTTTCCAGCGAGCAATGAATTTCTCTTTTCATGATATCAAGCACATAGTTTAACCCTACTTGGATGACCTCCCGGCGCGATCTCACAAGAGACGGGATCATCCAGCTCATTTGAGACTTGTGTTTGAACGATGAAGACAATACAAGATTCGATTGAATCCTAATAAGTGTGTAGTCTGCGTCGAGTCTGGATGACTACTGTGTTTCATTGTATCCAGTTGTGGCATAATGGTCAACCCGTTAAAAGTTGGGGCGATTGTAAATATGCCTCCTCCTCACACCTTGAGACAACTCCAAAGTCTGCAAGGCATGTCTAACTTCCTACGAAGTTTCATCATAAACTATGCCAAAATTACAAAGGGTTTCATGAGACTGCTTAAACAAGATACCTACTTTTTGTGGGATGAGGCTACTCAAGCATCATTTGAGGCCTTGAAAAAGGCATTACTATCATCCACCTTGTTAAGCCCGTCTGATTATACAAATGATTTCCTCTTATATCTGGCGGCATCACTATATACAATTGGCATAGTACTAGTTCAGGAGGATGACACGCTCCAATAGCATGTCATTTATTATCTCTCGCGCGCATTGATAGCTCCTGAGATTAAGTATTCACATATTGAGAAGTTAGCACTAGTTGTGGTCTATGCGGTGCAAAGGCTTCATCACGATATTCTTCTACGAACTACTACTGTGATTGCGGAGGTCAATCCTTTCCAATACATTCGCACTCGATCTATCATCGGTGGGAAATACAATAAATGGATTGTAATCCTGCAAGAGTTTGATTTGGTTTTTCATTCTTCCAAGTCAAAGAAATCACTAGTGTTCATTGAATTGATTTCAGAATTTCCAAGTGACTTAGTGCAAGTTGAGGAAGAGTCATCATTCCTAGATGAACATATCTTTCTTATTGCCTCCTCTTACCCATGTTACGGGGATATTTTAGTATATCTCCAGACTTTGAGGTGTCCTACCACTTTTTCTAGAGAGGAACAACGCAAACTAAAAAGTCATACGAAAAACTATCTCATTATCTTTGACACTTTGTACAGATGTGGGATAGACTCCATCTTACGACGTTGTTTGACTTTAGAAGAAGCAGAATCAATATTAAATGATGCTCACAGTGGAGCTTGTGGGCATCATCTTTCTGGGTTGGCAACAACTCCTAAAATACTACGTGTTGGGTATTTTTGGCCTACAATCTTTAAAGATTGTGTGGAAGCTGTGAAACGCTGTCATCCGTGTCATTTTTTCACTAGAAAAATGATAGCACATCCAGCTCCTCTTTATCCTCTCCCTTCACCAAATGGGGGGTTTATTATATGACTTGTAATACAGTTTCGGCTGGAGGCCATCGTTATATTATCGTTTCCATCGACTACTTCACCAAGTGGGCCGAGGCAATGCCTACTGTTAAGGAGGATGGAGAAACCACCTCTTATTTCATATTCAATCAGATTATCGCAAGGTTCAGCATACCCAAACTAGTTGTGAGAGATAACGATCATCATTTTCAGAACAACATGATGACTGAGCTTTATACCATGCTAGGTTTTCGTCAGGAGCATTCATCTTCATTCTATCCACAGGCGAATGGTCAGGTCGAAGCGGTTAACAAAACTTTGAAGACTATTCTACAAAGAACCGTTAATGTCAGTAGAAATAACTGGCACATCATGTTGTATCCTGCTCTTTGGGCTTATCGAGCAAATGTAAAGACTTCTACCCGTTTCTCTCCCTTCCAACTTGTGCATGGGATAGAAGCAATCATTTTGATTGAATGCGAGATTCCCTCATTAAAGTTGGTTGTCCAACTGTTACCAGAAACTTCAGTACTAGAAGAACGTTTGCTACATTTAGAGCATCTAGACGAGTAGTGCCTCTATGCGCTCACAGCAAACGAAGTCCATAAGAAATTATTCAAAGGACAATATGATAAGTCTGTCATACCTAGAGTTTTTCTCGAAGGAGACCTTGTTATGCTTTGGGATCAGGACAAGGAACCTTTAGGGGATGGTAAGTTCAAGTCCATGTGGCTCAATCCTTACATAATATTGAAAGTACTGAAGAAAGGAGCTTATGATATAACGGACTATGAGGGTAATAAGATTCCCGAGCCTATAAATGGGCTCTACCTGAAGAAGTACTACGCTTAGGCATTTGTGCTTTTTCATGTATTATAGTTGTACATTTTGTAGAACTAGTTTTTGCTTGTGATTGTTAGTTGACCTTATGTGTGTTTTCTCGCTTTGTGTTTCAGATGTCAACTGAACACTTTTTAGGATTTGTTGATGGCACCAGTCACCACACCCGACAATTGGCTTTAGCAGCTTGGGTCATTTACTCACCGACTGGCCAACTGGTTTCTTCGGGGGGATTTTGTTTGGGACCCACAACAAATAACGTAGCTAAATATAGTGCGGTCATAGAAATTCTCCGGGATGCTCTTATCTAGGGCATTTCACATTTGGAGGTAAGAATTGATTCGCAACTAGTTGTATTTCAGTTGACGGGTGTTTATCAGGTTAGAGATCCTATTTTGCTACGACAGTTTCTGCGAGTTAAATTATTGGAAAGACAGTTTGATTCCATCATATATCAACATATTCCAAGAAATTTGAATCCATTAGCTTATTCATTTGCAAATTATGTTCTAGATTGGCATTTGTATCATACACTTGCATAAATAAGCATTGCACATAAAGTTAAACACACACAGGTAAATATAAGCCGATACTGTATATATATCCGATACTGTATCAAAAAATAATATGATTTTGGAAAGTCATCAGATACAAAAGCGGGCTCGATGGCTTCAAAAATATACATAAACTATCCTTCTCCTAAGAAGAAGGTGGGGCCTCATCAGCATCCACTGCCTCTTGGTAGCATATAACCAGCCTGGCTACCTTCCACAACAACCTAATCCATGCTGGGGGCACATTGACTACATCTTTTTGCATGTCAACGGGCATCCGCTCAATGTGATATGTGGGAATATCATGAGTTAACTGACTCATCTTCCTCTCGATAGCCCCTAGCGTAGCATCAGCTGCACCCACATCAATGGGACTCACAAAAGTAGTAGGATGTCCCTCAGGATGAAATGGTCTAACATCTGCATATGACACTTTGTTTTAGCATTTTCAAACTCATCATAAAAATAATATACTTTAAATTGAAAAATTGAATAATTTTCAAAACATAAACATACCTATATCTCCCCATGCACCACCTGGAGGAAGTACCAGCTCTGGATCATGACGGAATTCTAAACCAGCATACGGAAACTGTTCAAATGCTAGAACCTGTCTCTCCCACCATCCACAAAAATCATCAGTGTGATAGAAAAAGTGGCTTTCACCACCACCCTGGCGGAGAAAAAATGTCACCCCAACTGCCCAATCTCGGCTCACAAGGAATGACTGGGGGTAGAGGCATGCCCAATCTAAGAGCAGGTACCCTCTCAAAGAAGAAGGTACAAAGGATGCTGCCATATCCAAAATTCTTCATTCTCCCGGTCTTACACCCCGAGAGTTGAAGCTTCATGTTTGCTAACAGACTAGTGGACCAATCATACACATGACCTTGCAAGCATTTGATACCAATATGCATATAGTGCCTTGAGGCTAAGTGTTGTGTGGCACTCCCTCCCATTCAGTTCAACATACTTACAATAACTTTCAAAGGAAGGCTGTCAATAGTAGAAATAAGAATCCAACTTCCTAATTTCTCAGTACCCGCCACACAGTATGCATTCACGTATTCTTATAAGGGTACAATAAATATATATGAAATACATAGATGAAATACATTCCGAAGTTACATATACATCAACACTCCCTCTTAACTAGGAAGGTATTTCTCAACACAGATATGCTAGTACAAGTCTTCTTCTCGGGATCATCGTCATCGATGCATCGTCATCATAATCATCAATGCTGTTTCTATCTCAACCAATATCTGAATCTACTCGTCATAGGAATTTCTATAGAGCCAGTCCTTTTTCATACTGTATGTAGGACCACCACCTGCAGGTCTTCATCATCTGTGCAAACAGTCTGATAGAGGTGGTCTCTCAGGACTAATTTTATGTGCGGATGCAATACTGGAAAGAGCATCCCAAGAACATTTATGTGCCTAAGTACGACCGAAAAGATATCCCAGGACTGATTACATGCATCTCCTTCACAATACCTTTAAATAGAATCCCAGGAACATTTATGTGCCGCAGCACGACCGACAAGATCTCTAAAGAGCATTCCAGGACTTATTATGAGAACACTGCTTAACCTCTCGGATCTCTAGGACTGATTACATGTGAATAGAAAATACCTTTAAAGATCATCCCAGGAAAATTTATGTGCCACAGCACAATCGGCAAGATCTCTAAAGAGCATCCCAGGACTTATTACGAGCACACAACTCAACCTATCATATCTCCACGACTGATTACATGTCTCTATAGTAATACCTCATCCTAGGACTGATTACAAGTACACAGCTCAACCTATCGAATATATGAGGTCTGATTACATACTACATAGCAATACCTCATCCCAGGACTGATTATGAACACACAACTCAACCTATCGGATATTTGAGGACTGATTACATGCTATTTGCACAACCTGCCACATATCAACTTTGACCTCTGAGTATCAACCTGATACTCATGATCCAATGGATCATCATCACACGAAGCATCATCCTGATGCTCATGATCATACTGATCATCATCACTGTACCATCCTGGCACATATCTTCTGGAGCAACATCCTGAAGCTCATCATCATGATCATCCTGATCATACAATGCATCCACCTAATGCATACCAAGTATCTACCTGATACATATCATCATACATGATCCACCTGATACATACATAGATACATGATCCACACAATGCATCTAACTGATATATATCAACCTACATGATCTACCTGATCATACACAGTATCCACCTTATACATATACAGATACATGATCCAAGCATCCAACATGATGCATATACAAAATACATACAAATGATCCAACTGATCATATCCAGCATCCAACATGATGCATACATACATATATAAATGATCCAACTGATCATATCCAGCATACATACATATGCATATAAATGATCCAACTGATCATATCCAGCATCATCCTGATGCACATACAGAGCAATAACTGGAGCATCGTCCTGATGCTCATCATCTAGCGCTTACATCCACAACCATGTGAAGGATCCTCCTTCCAACATGCTTGGAATGGCTTCAACAAATGTGTCCATCACTTCTTCCTCGAAGTGTCGTCTATCTGAAGAACACCAAGCCTCTCCCTGAATTATTCGAACTTCACTCTGGCTAGTGGTTTCGTCAATACATCTACAATCTGCTCGTCCGTCGCAACATACAGGAGCTTCACTGCTCCCCTCTGCACCATATCCCTGATATAGTGATATTTGATCTCTATTTGTTTCGACCTGTCATGGAACATCGGGTTCTCAAATAGCTTCACACAACTCTAGTTATCACAGAAGATACCAGTAGCATCCAATGGGAGATCAAATAACTCAGACAGTAGCTTCTGAAGCCATACTACCTCACAACTAGCTGAATAGGCTGCAACATACTCTACCTCAGCTGTACTCAGTGCTATGCAGGACTGCTTCCTGCTAAACCAAGAGATCACACCTGATCCCATACTAAAATAGCACCCAGATGTGCTCTTCCTATCTGCAGCACTTCCTGCCCAATCTGAATCAACATAACCTTGTAGGTTAAACTTTTGATTTGCTTCATACTTGAGCCCATAATCAACTATACCCTTCAGGTACCTCCGAATATGCTTTACAGCAACCAGGTGAACACTCCTAGGATCCATCAGGAATTGGCTCAATGTGTTCACAGCAAAGCAAATATATGGTCTCGTGTTCGTCAGGTACATCAAGGACCCAATCATCTGACGATACATAGAGACATCAACTGGATCAGATGAAGCATCACATGGAAGCTTCAGATTCGATGCCATAGGTGTGGCCATGGCCTTGCAATCCATCATCCCGAACCTCTTCAGGATATCTACAGTGTACTTCCCTTGTCCAAGGAAGATCCCATTTGTACTCTGCCACACCTCCATACCTAGGAAATAGTGCATCATCCCCAAGTCTTTCATATCAAATTTGGCAGCAAGCTTCCTCTTTGTATCTGCAATCAATCTGTCATCTCCGGTTACAAACAGGTCATCCGCATATAATAGTAGAACCACATGATTCCCTTCCTCAACCTTGTAGTAAAGGTTAGAATCTGCTTTACTCTTGGTAAAGCCCAAACTAGATAGGAAACTGTCCATCCTACCATACCAAGTTCTGGGAGCTTGCTTCAAGCCATACAAGGCTTCTTCAATATGCACACATATGACTCCCTGTCATGTGTTTCGAAACCAAGTGGCTGCTCCACATATACTTCCTCTTCAACTACACCATTCAAGAAAGCAGTCTTGACATCCATCTGGTGTATTTTCCATTTCATAGCTGCAGCCAGGGCAAGTACTGTTCTGATGGAAGTATACCTAGCTACAGGTGAAAAAATTTCTTCATAATCTATTCCCTCTTTCTGAGAGAAGCCATGAGCTACGAATGTTGCCTTGTATTTCTCTACGCTGCCATTTGTAGCATGCCTGATTTTGTAGATCCATTTGGAAGTCACAACAGACTTCTCTTTAGGTCTTGGGACAACATCCCAAACATCATTCTTCATTATTGATTGGTATTCCTCGACCATGGCATCCTTCCATTCTTTCTTTTTCGCTGCTTCTTCATAACTGGAAGGTTCTTTATTCATGATGTCACAGAGTAAAGCAACATAGCTGGTATGTGATCTAGTTCTTGTCTTTTCTCTGTGTTCTTCTTCTGGAATGCCAAATCTTTCTGCATCTTGAATGAGCTCTCTAGCCCATGTAGGTTTCCTCTTGTGAGAGTTATCCTCACAGGATGATTCTACAGGTTCTTGCGGATCTTTAAACTCACGAACAACTTCTGGAATCGCTTCAGTCATGGTAGTGTCTTGAAATCTAGTTTCCTTAGGTTCTTCATAAACTTCCATAGGTGCCTTCCTTGATTTGATGAATGCTGAGTTTTCATCAAATGTTACATCCCTGCTGACATCAATCTTCTTGAACCCTGGAAAGTATATTCTGTAAGTCTTTGAGCTTTCACTGTAACCCACAAAGATACCCTTCTTTCCTGAAGGATCTAGTTTAGTCCTCTTTTCCTTTGGGACATGAGTGTATACTGGACAACCAAATATTCTGAGATGGCTGACTTCAGGTTTCTTACCAGAAAATACCTCTTCTAGTGTCTTGTTGTCGAATATCTTTTGGGGTGTTTTGTTCTACACATATACAGCTGTTCTAGCTGCTTCTGTCCATAGATGCATAGGTAGATCCTCTTCATGTAGCATTGCCCTTGCTGCTTCCATGATTGTTCTGTTCTTCCTTTCTGCAACTCCATTTTGTTGTGAATTGTAAGGAGCAGTCAACTCCCTCTTAATCCCTAAATCATTGCAAATCTTCTTGAATTCACCTGAAGTGAATTCTCCACCATTGTCGGATCTGAATGTTTTGATCTTCTTATCAGTTTGATTCTCCATCAAGGTTTTGAATTCCTTGAATTTATCAAACACCTCATCTTTGTTCTTCAAGAAGTAGACCCAAGTCTTCCTGGAGAAGTCATCAATGAAAGAGACATAGTAAGCATACCCACTTAGAGAACTGGATGACATGGGACCACATACATCTGAGTGGATGATTTCCAAGATACCTTTTTCCTTTCTTTCACTGCTTGGGAAAGCCTTCTTAATGTTCTTGCCTTTTGCACATCCTTTGCAAACACCTTCATGCTTGGTCTTGATTCAGGAAGACCTTCTACAGCCTTACTTGTAATGGGTAATGCTCTATAGTGCATATGTGCAAGTCTCCTATGCCAAAGTTCACTTGGCTCCATGGAGTCATGCACCATGGCATGTTCAGGTTGTCCCTTTAATTTATACAATCCTCCCTCTTGCTCTCCAATCACTACTGCATCATCAATTGTTTTACCTTTTGGCCACATTAGGACTTGGCCATCTACAAATGCAACCCTCATACCTTTTGCATCCAATGCAGAGATGGAGAGTAGGTTCTTCTTGAGCTCTGGTACATAAAGGACTTCCTTCATCTTCAAAGATTTTCAAGAATCTAGGTTGTAGGAGGATTCACCACTTCCTTCGATGGGGTATTGATAATCATCCCCAAGTTTCACTTTATGGGGTGATTCATGTTTAGACAGATTTACAAAAGATTCTTTAAATCCAGTCATGTGTTTAGAAGCCCTACTGTAAATTAACCAATCATTACAACCATGGGAGATAGTACCTGTGAGAGCAGAGATTAGAACATACTCTTCTTCACTTGATGAGTCATCATCACTTTCTGCCCTAGCTTTCTTCTTTGGAGGTTCATAATCTTCGACAGCATGAGCATGGTACCTTCTTTTGTTACTCTTCTTCTTCTTGCTGGAGTTGTTGTTTTTGTGGTTTTCCCTTTTGTTCTTGGGACATTCTGAAGCAAAGTGACCTTTCTCATTACAATTGAAACACCTTAGATCTTTCTTATCTTTGTGATAAGGATGAGAAGATTTCTTCTTGTGATGGGATGGCTCCCTCTTGAACTTGCCTTTTTTGGTGTGTACTGTGAGGGCTTGATCTTCATTCCCCATGTTTTCTTCTCTTGCCACAAGCCTTGCTTATTCTTGAGAACATTCCTCCCACAGTCTACTGAAGGAGTTTAATTTCTTTCTTGCACAGATCCCTTGGTTAAAAGAATCCCATAACCTAGGTAGGCCATTCAAAGTGGTCATAACAATTTCACCATTCTCCACCATTTCATCTATAGCTTCAAGTTGTTCCTTGATCTGAGAGACCTTGGAGAAATAGGATTGAATGGTTTCTCCATTCGACATCTTGACCCCTTTCAATTGATTCCATAGGGTCATCTTCCGATTTATGTTCTTCCCTTCAAATAGCTTGGTCAAAGAGTCAAACATCTCCTTGGGTGTCTTCAGAGATGACACATGTGGTATGAGATGGTCTTTGATAGAATCAACAATGATTCTCATTGCCTTGACCAAGTTCTTCTTATGCAATATTTTTGCCTCTTCATCCTCTGGGATAGGGATGTCTTCTTTTACATATGAGTCCAACTCATTCTCTTCCAGGATTAACCCAATCCTATACTTCCAAGATCAGAAGTTATCAGCCCCTTCAAGCTTATCCTCAAGCTTGGTGTGGTGAGACATCTTAAAGAGTACTTCAAATGGAAATAGAAAAGATTTAGGTCTTACCACTTGAATTGCTGAAAATCGGATCTCGTCCTGGATTAGGGTTTGTCGGAAAAACCCTAAAAATTCAAAATGTGAATTTCAACTTTCTGAAAGGATAGAAAGATGTGCCTTGATGAGCTGATCAACCTGGTGAATTCAAAAATTGAGATCTGCAAAGCTACACCCTTCAAATTGCCTTTCTGTCTTCCCAGATTCACTTAGGAGAGCCCTGAATTAGGGTTTGAGTTTCTCGGAGATCTACCCAGCCAAAAATCTCGATCCAAAGCTCTAAACTTTGATTTTGGCAAGGAGCTTCCAGCTATGTCTTCAGATGTCAGAAATTCCTATTTTTGTGGAAACCCTAATTTTTAGGGCTAAATCTGAAAATGCTCAGAATTGAATTCTGATTGGATAGATAGATTCTCCTTGATGAGTAGAGTCAATATACTATACTTCTATTCCAAAATATGTGGAGAGAAACCCAATAAACAAGAAACCCTAGTTTCCGTCACTGCACAATGTCTTCTTCTCGGGTTAGCTTTGATACCATGTTAAATTTTGAGCATTAATTCACAATACTCTAGGATATTTACTGATAGAATAACATGTACATTATATCAATGCATATCAATCATAACAAGCATTTCAATCATCACAAGAATCAAAAGCATGAGAGACAAGAGACATAGAGTTTCCATGGGGAAAACCCTAAGGTGAAAAACCCACAACTTCCTCAAAGATAGAGAGAGCAATGGCTCAACCAAAGTACAACCAAAATACACAGAGATAGTCTCCTAATAGCAGATGATCCTCCTCCTCACTAGTGCGCCACTTTTTGAGTGAGAGAAGTGTGAGTTTTCGAGTGATCAAAAAAGAGATCTCCTGATCTCTATTTATACTTATATGTTTTCCCAGTGACCTTATGGGGCTGACTTGTATAGCTAGGTACATCAACCATATAATATATATTTCAAGGCGGACCCCACACATGGTGGTCTAATAACCCATCGGCAAGTACACACACTTGCGACACTTGTCAATACACATGACAACACTTCCTTATAGATGAATAACACATCTCTTATAAGGGTACAATAAATATATATGAAATACATAGATGAAATACATTCCGAAGTTACATATACATCAACAGAAATTTCATGCCATTGAATATTTTTTGTCGTTAATACTAACTTGGTTGTTGAGATCCTAGTCTTTGGCAGGTCATGAGCCATGATCCTAGAAGCTGTCATTTAAGTCATTTTAAGCTCTTGTTTGGACTATTGAAACCTAAACAAGATTGCCGAGCAAACTTGTCCTCTTCAAGCTCATTAAAGGAACTGAAGGTCCATCTGCCTAAGTATAAGTTTAACCCTTTTCTGGACTTTTGCGGATTACTTACGAAAAAGGAATACTCTAGTCATCAGTGGCTAAAATAGTTCTTCTTCCATTGTTTTACCCTTTTTTCAGGGGAGGAGACTAACTTTACGAAAAAGGACCTTGTGGAACCTTCTTTAGGGTTTTCAGGCTCTCAAAACATGAAAACACCAAGCGAGCACTCACCTACTCGGGCTCGATGTGAAATCCACAAGAGGATGAAAAGAGGATTTTTTAATTTTTTCAGACTCTATAAACAGGAAAACATCGGCGAGCATTAACCTATTTGGGCTTGATATTAAAATCCATGAGTAGGTGTATGGAGTTATTGTTTAAGTTTTTCAGACTCCTTAAAATTGAAAACACCGGCGATCAAGAACAGATCTTGACTCGATATTAAAATCCATAGATCAGTATTATAGAGTATTCTTCTATTTCTTCTTCGAACTCTGTAAACAATGAAGAAGGTCCCGAGTCTTCCTCCCATGGGCTCGTTAAAATATTTACATGGTTGGATCTACTGAGTTTTCATTCTTTCTTGGACTCATTAAAACAACAAGAAAGGTATTCTTTTATCTAAAAAGAATAAGGGATAAGAAGGGTATATCACATCTTTCAGTTTCAAAGGCAGTTCAGTCAGTCCTATCCTTGAACACAACACCTATTTGAGTCTATCATTTTCGTTGGGTTTAGCTTTTGACCTTAGGGTGAACCTGATATTTGAGTTGTTTACTCCCACGGTTGGTTATTCTTCCAACCATATGGACGGTCTGCTAATGTATCCTACATTGCAGGCTTACATCACTTTCCCATCATGTTGAAAACTGCCTAAGTCACTTTGTGTCGTGCTTACTGTTCAAGGATATAGCCTGTGTCGGCCATTCTGCAGTTTATCTTGACCTCATGTGTAGCCTTCCTAGTGTTAGTATTGTTACTTGTACTACTCACATCAGCTCATACCATTTGAGTGTTCCTCGTGTTGGATGATGGAGGATTCCTTAAGGCCTCCCTTTCAACGGAATTCTTCCCATCGACATCAACTCATCTTGCTCTGGGAATGAAGTTTAGAGTTTCGGTTAGTACCTTGGGGATTGCAATCACCAGTGGCAATTTCCCTTGCTGTCGAATCATGACAATACATCAATTTCTCTTATTTGATAGGTTCCTCAAGTGTTCGACATCAAGTCCACTTATTCACACTTTTTGGATCGTACTAGGTACCTTGGGCCCCATTATCATTATCGGTGGAAGCCCCCATGTTTGTTAACGATATACATCAATGATCGGTAATCAAACGATACCTCCCATGTTCGACTTTCAGCTCATTTATTCACATGGTTAGGGTTTGTACCTTGGGTTGTTTGGATGAAGACCTTGGGATTTTTATAGCATTAACTCATCATGTTATCACCCAAGTTGCGCAAGACTGAGCCTCACTCATTTTGGCTCTCCATGAGACATAGATCCAGTTTGTTGTTATGGCTATGATCTCTCATTTTGACATGGATCCATGCTTGTATTTTAGTGGCCATGCTATGTATACATCTCCTAGTTATGTATCAGGAGATCATGTTGTATCATGCTACACATCTATATGATGTCAAGATTGCAATTGCTTGCTGACCTTGATTGTTATTTCAGGTACTTTTGTGACTTGGTTCTGTGGTTTCTTGCTCCTCATTGACTTGGAATTATAATGTATTTCGGCCATCGTTTCCCTCTGACCTCACACATTAGGGGGCATCTATTATAGGTCAAATCTGTACTTCTCTGTCCGTGATCACAGTAAGCTATCGATCACACAAAAGGAAAACATGGATTGAAGAGCAAGATTGCCCTAGATGATACATGGACTTGGTTTGCCCCTCAGCAGCTGACAAAACCCTGTTTTATCTTACTGTTTGACATGTGTGCTACCCTATATGCATGATAGTAGTGCATTTCTTGGAGCGTGCCCTACTCTACAAGCATAATAGTAGTGCACACCTACTAGTATGCCCTACTTTGCTTAAGCAAACTAGCGCACACCTTAAAAAATCATGCAAACACTGGTTGTAAAGCAGTAAAGTTGCATATTGTGCGCTACTCTACTGTGAAATACTCATGCACATCTTAAAAAGTAATAAAAAATATATTAATTTGATGAATTGGGATTGGTTGGAGTTGGTTTTGCAACTTCCACAACTTCCCAATCAAACTACCTCTTTATCTAAACTGCCTAGCTTGTCCCATAAATACAAGGGGGATAGATGAAAGAGGGGGGAAGAAACTATGCATTAAGGGTTGTTATGCTGGAGGAATTCCGAAGTTAGTGTGAAGATCAGGATCCCAGAATCTGGTTGCACAATCACTTTGAAGGATCAGGTATAATTGTACTGATTATTGCTTTTGACAATAAGGGTTGAAATGCCCTTCCTGTCCCAATCAAATGTCTAATGGATTGTATGTTTGCTTGGATTAAATGCTTGATTGTATTTGATGTCTAAATTGTGTTTCAATTTCATCATTTTTATATTAGTCAAGATACGCTGAGGAAGGTATCTTTGTATTGCAGGTTCTCCAAACGAAATATCGAGCGAAGGATTGAGTGGAAGATTGAGCAAGAGCTAGGATCGAACGTCGTTAATAAGGTATGCCTTCTAAGATATTGATCTATTTCTTTTTGTAGAAACCTATGTGATATGATTAATGCATTTACCTGTCACCCCAAAAGTTGGTAGTGTCCCTCTCCTTGCTATAGGGTAGAATTCCCGAACAACAATGATCTTCAACCATTGTACCCTTCTAGGAACTTGTGCGTGTTCTACTTACTAAAATCATCTTTTGGTCGGCTAATTTTGCGTGATTTCAGGATTGTCCAACCATTAACTGCTTGCGCACTTCCAACCATTAACCAAGCAACACTTAGGCTTGCTTGTGCATTCCAAAGACTTCCTTCAACAAACTTGCACTCTTGTACCATTTTCTAAACCAATCTCCTTGGCTGCTTGAACACATGTACCATTGTCTAACCAACTCTGTTGACTACTACCATGAAAGAGTATGACTCGATGGACTTGCACAATGACCACATGTTGTAGAATACATTACTTTTGTTCTTTCTTTAACTAGATCTGCATGATGTATCTTCCTTATGTATTTCTTCAAACTCATCATGCATGATGTATCCTTGGAGTCACATCTTTAGAATGGATGCACTTCTGGATATAATTCAAATTTGCATTCATATCTGTCACCTTCACCATTTGCACATATACTTCTTGTATTCATGTTATTCTTCATATTGCACACATACTACTTCAAAGTGGCTTCGATTACTTCTTGATACTTTTGCAGGAATGTTGTATCCACTTTGACTTCAACTAATATCAATGACCCAGACTGAATCAGTTGACATCCTCTTTGACATTAGTTGACATCAATGACAACCAAAGTTCAACAATATCCCCCTTTGGCATTGATATCAACACCTTATGATGTGGTACTTAATCTTCTTCGAAATGTATGCTTCATCTGTATTTAGTCATAGGGTTCCCCTGCGTATATGCTCCCCCTGCGTTCTTTGGGATGTTGGCTAGTAATCCTTCTTCTATTAGTACTTCTTCTACCTCTTCTTAAACCATGCCGATTTCTGTTACATCTACGCAGACCATATGTCCAGTCATCTTTACGTCAATTCTTCAAGTGATCTTCTTCACACTCTCTCATGTCTGTTGTAGCTTCATATTGTTCCTTTGATGATTTGCTTCATTATATTTCACATCTACTAAGGCTTCAAGTTGTTTATTTTGTTGTATTCAATTCTCCCCCTTATGTGCTATCATGTTGAATTCATGCATCACTTCTATGTCCAACCTCATCATGTATGCCTTAGCTTCTTGCATTTCTTATTTAATTATGTCATGTTGACTTCATGCATCTTTTCAGGTCTCTTCCTTTTCATGTTAGCTTCTTGATGTGCATTTCATGCCTCAGCTTCATGCATCTCTCCCCCTTTAACATCAATGGAAAAGAGGTGAAGTTATTTTTGCTATGTATATTCTTATGTTTTTGTTGTGCTAACCTTGTCTCGACTGCATTTCAGGGATGACTCCCCCTATTTTCATTCTTCATTTTGATACTGATATCTTTTCATAATTATCTTTGATTACTTTTTCACTATATATATTACATGATTCCTTCATATTGATCTCATGTTCCTGTCACAATAATTAAACATTCCTTGTGCAATGATCTATGTTGTCTTCCTTACTTACCAACTACGTAGTTCCTAAGTCAGTCCTTTATAGATTTTTTATTACACTTTGTGCACCTAATTGGTTTAACTGTCGCATTTACTGTGCTGTCACATGGCCTTTTCTTATTTAATGTTGTCACATATTTTTCCAAGACAACCAAAGATATGGCACGCTTTTCATTTATCATCCAACTTGGCATACAAGTGGACATGAAACTCAATTCATGTGGAAACAATGATGTGTGGCTTCCTTACTCGAGCCTTTTGAGGAAACATTCTTCATCGTATGGTTCAATGAATAGAATTTCCAATTGTTTTATTGTTTCCAAAACTCATTAAATCCCACATTTATTTTGGTGACTCCACCACCTTCTTCGACTTTTGCAGTATTGAATGCATATCTCATCAACTACTCATCAACTAATTTCATGCATGCGAACACCTTTCAATCATTACTATAAGATCTCTGCGAATAGTGCCCGGTTCATCACCTATTTCATTCTTGCATTTCCATGTCACATTGTTTTCTGATCCCTCCTCTACCCTTTTTTCTTCTGATGCCCTCTTTCCATAGAATGAACACTTCCCTTGAGAATGTACAACGTGTCGTTCAAACTCAACTGGCTGAATTTTCTTGCTTGAGAACTGATATGGATTCATGGCAGGAACAAGTGTAGCACAACCAAATTATTCATCAATATTCTCAGTATCATGTGAACCATATACATTATGAGCAGTTGATCCTTCTAACTTTTCAGGTCGATAATCTGGAGTGTCAACAACAAGAAATTATGGATGAATTGTCTCGTCTTCAACATAAGCATGATTAACCATCGTCGTTTGTCACTATGTATCTTCTTCCTCTGCATCCTGCTTCTGAATTCATAGCCCTAGTTCCAGTGGATTTGGATTTGAATATTGCTAACCGGCCAGACTCTGAACTTGACCTCGAAATGCGGTTGTAGAATGATTTTCAATTTTCCCAGTTTGTCTTTTTGTATACACCATTCTTGGATTCGGCATGGAGTCTTAACTCATGCAACTTTTGTAACCATGCCCAATTTTGAATTTAATGAGAAGATCCATTTTGTGTAGTTTAATATCTTTCAGCAATGTTTGATTCATCATGTAAAGATATTTTGTTTGTATTTGTGCAATGCAAATCTTCAACTCCTTAATGTATACATGCACTTTTCTCTTTTTGAGGCATAATCAACTTAACAAATAATCACGTGCAGACATAATGAACACATTCTAACTTCAAAAAAAATCTAACCAGACATTCTGACTAACATCATGCATTCTTAACCACACACCTAACTAAAATTCCCTTGAATTCCTTGAGATGGATCATGTTGAATTCAAGGGTCTTCATAGTCCTTACGGGACTAGCCAGAGAGGAAACAATTGATTGATGTGCCTGAATCTTCAATGTTCTTCTAAGGAGATTCCCTGACCCAAGTATTGTTGTGTGGAATTCTATTTTGATTTTCCTCTGATTATTTTCCATTATAGTCTCGTTGAGTGTGATAATCCTTTTCACAAAAAATATTTATCTGGGCAGTTTACTATTCTTCGACAGTTCATAGCTTTGTGTCCGAAACAGTCGCATGCATAGCATCTCATAGTTTGACAATAATTTTCCATATGTCCAAAACGATTACATCTTGCACACTTCACCCTATTGATCCTTTTTTTATTAGAATAATGAAAGGAGTTATAACTGAAGGAATTATCATACTTGAATAACTTATCATGATTTGAGCAACATTCTATGTCGCATACCTTCTTGGGTGTCTTTACATAACCAAGACCTATTTTGTCTTTCGATGGCCTCGATCCTTCAAAATCCTATTCAACATTGATGTTATGTCTTTAAACTTGTTCTGCACTTCATATTCATATTATATCCTATCACTTTCTAATTGTGAGCAGATAGGGTCGCTACATGCAATATGCAAGTCTTGTTTCTTTCCCTTTATCTCAGTCAGCTTGTCTTCTAGACAAGATATCTCTTTATCATTTTCCTTAAGTTGATTTTTCATCATCCTGATTTCCTGCACCAATTCCTCCAGTGAATCTCTTAATGTAGATTTATCTCTCTCAAGTACTAGAACCTTTTCTTGTGCGAAACTCAGTTGAATCTCATAGTTGGTTATCCTTTCACAAATATTTGCGCCAACAGATTCCTTGCATGGTCTATCATGTTATTCATACTTTGACAGTTGTTCATGCAATAGCTTATTCTTCTTCTTAGACTTATTCAACTCGTCCAAGGAACTTATCAATTCACTTTCCCAATCAATGTATGTAGTGTATTCATCATCGGATTGACTATCAGTCTTGACCTCTTCAACAGGTTTTTAGTTGTGACTGGATTTGGAGGTGTTTTGAATGATCCACTAAAGAAATACTTGTTTAATGATCCTGGATTGCTTTGCACAACTGGAGTGCTCTTTGAAATGCTCTTCTTTATTTCATATTTTATTTCTTCCACTACATGGGACATGAAAAGTACTTCCTTAGGTTCTTCATCACGATCACTTCCTTCAGATGCATTGCTTCCTTCTTCAATGTATAGACTCTTCCTCAGTTTTGTATTCCTCCTTCTGTTCTCGGGTCTATGTTATGAGCACACAATATTTCGATCATATGAACTAGATTCCTCATCACTGTCGGTGTATCATTATTTTTATAAGGACACTTTGAGGCATAATGACCTACTCCTCCACATCTGAAACATTTAAAGGGTAACTTTTTCTTGTACTTACCTCGTCCTCTTTTCATCTTCTTGACAAAGTTTGATTCTTCATCATCTGATGCATCACAACAATATTTGTCATGATCATGCTTATCCTTTCCTGTGTCTTTAAAAGAAGCTTCCTTTATGATGGGAGTCTATTTCTCGGTTCTCATCTCATATGCAGTGAGAATCCCCTGAAGCTCATCCTTCATCAAATTTTCAATATTAGCTCGATCTTCTAACAAAAATACCTTCGCATCGATTATTTGAGGAGGATTTCTCAATATATTCTATACAATTGTTTCTTCATCCACAGTAACTCCAAGACTCTTGATAGAATTAACTATCTCATCTACTCTTAGGAAGTAAGATGTCATTTTCTCTTCATCTTTCATCCTTAGAGATTCGAACTTCTCGGAGTAGTTTTGTAGCTTCACTTTCTTTACCTTGTCATCAACTTCATATATACCTTCGATTTTGTACCAAACTTACTTAGTTGATGTGCAGTGCATAACTTTGATGAATTCATCACCAATCAAGCCACATAACAGAGAATTTCTGGATCTAGCATTTTTTCATAATCTCCTTTGCGTTTGATTGACTGGTACAACTATTGGGACATGATAACCATCGACAATAGATTTCCAAACATCTGCTCGCAATGATTGCAAATAAACTTCCATATGTACTTGTTGCAGCTGCAACTTTATCCCCAAAATTTGCATAAATTCTAGGGCCCCTCCTTTAATTTTTTATTTACGAAGGCATTCTTGGTATTTATCTTCCTTTTGATTTCAAACACTTTTCGTTCTTAGAAAATATTGAACTTAGAATATTTTTTCAAGTTTTTCTGTTTTGGAAGAATTTTTTATTTGTCCCCAAAACATTCGGAACAAATATTAATTCTTCACTAAAACAGTTAGAAGAAAACAAGTTTTTCTGCGATCTGGGCATAATTTTATTTTACACCAAAATAGTCGGAAGAAAACAAGATTTGATGATGAAACGGTTGGTGCATAATGATATTTTACGCCGGTATTTGGTGAAATATGTCGCTCGAATTTGTGATTCTCTGCTAATATATAACCAGAAGGTCTGTTCCAAAAAGAAGCTGGTGTTTGAAAAAAAATTCTTTCAAAATTATCCTAGCATCAAACTTAGTTTTTATCCATAACACACCCGTCACAAAATATTTTTTGCTCTGAAACTTACCAGGGTAAAATTGATCGGCATCAAAATCTGTTTCGACCCGAAATAACCCAACACCAAACTTAATTTTGATCTGAAATAGGCCTGGTGCCAAAATTCATTTTTCTCTAAAATTGGATCGACATTAAAGTCTATTTTGACCCGAAATAGACATGGCGCTAAAAGGATTTTTTCTCTAAAACTAACCGAGATAAAATTTATGAGTGCCGAGAGAGGTTGAACTTTAAGATAAATTTTGAATTCTATTTTTGTACAACGTCAAAATATAAATGTGCATTTAATAATAGGTTTATCCCATTGATTTATAAGGGAGGGCGTTTATTTGTTTGTTTCACATATTATACATCTGCAAATGTCGTTTGGTCAAGAGATAGAGAGAATCTTTGCCAGGAGAATCTCAGCAACACATGGAGTCTTCCTATTGCAAAGTTTTGAATGCCAGCTCATTAGAATAGTCATCACATAGCCAGGTAGGTTTTTCTTGTATCCATTGATTTTGTCACACTTGTTTGTGTAGGAATGGCATTTTTAAAGGTTGCTAGAAAACGAGTTTAATTGTTATTTTAGCACCCTATTTTTGTTCTTTTGAGCCATGGGACTTGTTAAATTTTTTAGTAAGAAAGGAGGGCGTGAACCCAAATCCTGTATAGGTTTCTCATTGCACACAGTGAACCCTAGGTGCCCTGGTTTCAAATCTGTATAGGGTTTGGAAAACGCCTCTGGGCCTTGGACTGTACTCAACCTGTGAACCGCAAGTTTTAACAATGGATTGGGGTTTTCAGAGCTTTTACACATTTATTTTTTATTCTTTCAAATGCATACATTTATGAGAGAAGCATGGTTTTTTTTGCATGGATTTTGTTTGCTTAATGAAAATATAAGCCATGGCATAGCGTTCTCCATTTATTTTTATTACACGCACTATTAACCCTGGGCTCCTCGGGTTTTAAATCTGTATTTGTTTGGGAAAATACATTGTAAACCCTAATGGAGGATTCTCCCTCAACAAGATGTCGAACCGAAACTCTCTATTTTGAACCCTAGGATAATTTAACTTTGGCACTTGTCCCAAAAATATCACCAAGAGAAGTGATGCTTGGCTCGAACATAAGTTTAATATGTTCATTAGTTCATTGAGAATTGTAATCCTGTATTATATATTTCCTTACCAAATAAATGCGTATTGGATAGGTTATTAAATTTACAGTTGTTTCTTGAAGTTTGTTCTATTAGAATGATGTTATACACTAATTTCCCATATGCTTGTGTTTGGTTTCTATTGATGCGAATAACAATGTTCTATTTGACATGTTATTTATACACTAACATTGTTTTGATCACAAGTTTTGAAAATGTACAGGAGGATCTCTAAATGAAAAGATAAAGTTACAGAATCCAACTCAGACATTGTTATAGCTTGAAATGACACCTCTCCGTCCGTGACGACACTTGCTTCCCTTGGTCGCATGACGACACTTCTTGAGATCAAGTTCAGTCACAAAACAAGACATTTGTGGATTAAGGAGTCATTTGGGACACTAAAAATGGTTGAAATTACCTCATTCTTGACCCATTTGATGATTACAACCCTTAGGAACATTTTTCTAGACCAAACCATCTCCTGAAAATGAGCAGAAAATCCTGTTTTTGGCCATTTTTCAACATGGGTGCTGGTACACAGGCATGATAGTAGCGTGTATATCCTACTCTGCTTCATTAAAGTAGTGCTCACCTCCACCTGTACACTACTTTGTCTACTGTAGAGTAGGGTACATTCCTGTACAACTCAAAATCTTGAAATTTTGGGAAGTTAAGTTGGTTGGGGAACCTCCTACTCGGTTATAACTTCTTTTCCTCTCCTTCACTGACTATATAAGTAGGGTAGAAAGGCCATGTGAGGGGACCAATCTCATAACATTGTTATGCTGGAGGAATGGAGACCCTCATCCCCCTCTCTTGTGCTTAGTTTCTGATAAACCCTAGCACTGCTGATTAGAGGCTGGGATCCTTGGAGAACAGAAGTAGACCCTGAATCTAGGTTTCGTGAAGTGCCAAGCTTGAAAGAAGGTATAACTTTATGTACTTGCTTTCATTCATTAATAAAGATCAGACGTTCTTCTCTTTCCAAATATGACTTATTTCATGTGTGTCTTGGATTTTATTATAGTTTGCTTGTAGTTTGATGTCTTCTTTCATTATGAATATTAGTATTATATATGTAGTCAAATGTATTTGAGAAAGGTATCGAGTTGTTTTGTAGGTCTGGGCATTGCGACACTGGATAAGCATTGAAGAGCGAGGGAGGGAAAGCTAGGATCAACCTTCTTGAATAAGGTGCATACCTCTCTAAACCCTAATCTCTTCATTTGTTTGTTGTACTTGTAGAATGCTTGTAAGTTTATCTTTATCACCGTAAGTTGGTATTTTCTCCCCTGAACTATAGGTGCATTTTCCCCACAACAGAATGGCGACTCCGCTGGGGAAAGCCTAACTGCTTAGGGGTATCCAAGGTCATTTATTTAGTTTTGTTTGAAGGTCTTTGTTCAATTTCTTGATTAGAATCAGTTCTTAGGCTTTGTTTGACCCTCCTGGGCTTTTACAGACCCTTCCTAGCCCTTTCAGACCCTGGTGGACCCAAGTTGGGGGATTTTAACCCCATTTTTTCAACTTTTCCCACCTGTACACTACTGTTGTGAAGCACAGTAGCGCCCATACGCAACTTTTCCTCTACACAGTAGTGCCCACCCTTCTATGGGCGCTGGTATTCCTCAGACACAGTAGCGCCCACAATCTGGGTTTGATTTTTTTGAGTTTTTGGGTTGTGGACCCAAATCTGGGGGCTGTGGCTGCATTTTTTGGGGTCCCTGATGACCCTAGGTCTAAGTTAAACCACTATAAGTGGTCTCCCATCCTTGTACTGATCCTACATTCATGATTTGAACCTCTTTTGATCAATTTGGGCTTGTTTGGAAAGTTTTGGGGCTTCTTGACCCAAGTTGGGGGGTTGTGGACCCGTTTGGTGTTTTGTGCCCTAATTTGAGTCTAACTGAACCTGTTTGCCCCATTTCCACTGGATTTGAAACCTCTTGAGTCTTCTTGAACCTGTTTGTATCTATTTGAGTGAAATTTCTCTTTTAGATTGGTTTTTTATCCTCCCTTATGCTTTTAGTTTTCTTTTGTAGTGAAAGCTCAAGTGTTTTGGTTGTTGTTCAAGACCTTGTTTGCATTGTTTATGTGCAGACTCGACTTTACGAAACCATACTTCTTCGTAGGTCATTTTCTTAGTTTGGGTCTAAAAGTAGTTTTTGTACTCTTTTCCCAATGTTTGGCATGCTTACATCAATAAGAATTTGAAAGTCATATTTGGTAGCTTTTACTGTTTCAATAAAGAAAACCTGAAATTTTCTTTGCTTTGCTTTGATAGTAGGTTAGTTTAAGTTTTGCTTCTTACCTTTGAAAGCATAAAGAATTTTGATTCATTTTCTGACTAGAGTACCTTGCAAGTGGCTTAAAGGATTTAAGAGTGCTTTGGATTAAAAAATAACAAGTTTTCTTTTGCATACCTATTTGCTTGAGTAGTTGCATTCTTAGGTTTTGAGTTTAATTTTATACATTAAGGCTTTATTTTTACCTTTTTTGCATTCGAAAGATTAAAAATTGCATTTTCATATGCATTCTAGATCATAATTTTAAGACTTGCATTGAAAAGAAAAGATTTGTTTGGTGGTAAATATTTCATTTTCAGTACTCTATCTCTGTTATAACCACTCTCACACACCCACTACCTTTTTGAGTAAGCAAATAACCTTTAAAATGGACCCTAATAAAATGTACTAGTAACATTTTATTTTCTAGGTTACACTACACCAACTAGTCTTGGTTAGGATCTTGGGTTTAAAACAACTTAAACCACCCAATATCACACATTACGCAAAAATCGTAGTTCGACTATCACAGGTAAACCCACTTCATTCAAAGCTTGCCTGGGATCTATGCAGTAGGTCTTGTTAGATCAGATTGTTGGGAATACACCTCCTACTTTTTGTTTCGAGCATATAGCAGGATTGGATCATGTTTGGGGACTCTTTTGAGTTTCGGGCTTAGTTACCCTACCCACGCCTTCTGATTCGACCAGAGACTGTTCCCCCAGGAGTTTTTGGTGTGGTGGTATCCTTAGTATCTGACCATAGGTTCATACACAGGTGATAGCGGAGGGTATATCTATTGTACCTAGGACATATGTGGGAGCAAATCCCTTGCAGGTATTTGGGAGGGCGGTTGGGTGATTCCAGCGCTTGCACCCTTAGTCATTGTATTGTGGGCCCCAAGTAACTGTTCTTCATCCTTTGTTGATCTATTCTAGGCCCTCATCATCCCAGACTCTTCTCCGGAAGGCATCTGTTTACCTGGTTTGATTTACCTAGGACCTTTTTTAGTGGTGTGCTCTTTGTGCTACTTGTTTTAGTTTGCCTTAGAGATTTTCTTGTTCATTTGAGCAAGAAACTATGTCTAGCGTTCCAGGGAGTGCAATCAAGGTACCCCTATTCCGGGGGATCCTTGTCTTGTTCCATTCATTGGAAACATTGGCACTCCCTTAATGGCTACTCTGAATCTTCCTGGATTCATTATAGGGCTACCGGTTTGGTTGTTTTCCACTCCGAATGCCTTGCATGCTCCTAACGCTTCTTTTGTAAGCACCTCAAATCAAGAGCATCAGAACCCTGTGCCTCCCTTTCTAGTAACATATTCTCCTCCTCCTTCTACCTCATGTGGCGAAAGTAGCGATACTAGTAACCAACAGTCTAAAAGGAATAGACGGAGGAAGAATGGGAAGAAGATGCCAAAAAAAGGGGGCAGCAATCTAGCCTCTGTAAGTCATGCTGGGGGCAAGCACCCGGCCTCTGCAAATCATGTCGGGGGCACCTACCCAACCTCTGGAGGTCATGCTGGAAGAAAACTTTTAGTCACTCAAAATCATACTGAAAGTTTGTCTTCAACCACTATCAGTCATGTTGAGGACACATCATTGATCACTGCTAGTCATATTAATGACAAGTCAGTAGTTCCTGTGAGTCATACTGGAGACACCAGATCATCCACTGCAAGTCATGCTGAGGGAGTTGACATTATTGACAAACCCAACAAACAGAAGCTTAAGTTACCTTGCAAGTTTTGTGAGGGAGACCACCTTACTTACGTGTGCCCTGTACTTCCAGAAGTGCAAAAAGTGTGGTCCTTAGTGCAAAATTCTTCTACTTCTGAGCAACCAACCACTGCAAGTCATGCTGGGGACAAGCTATCATCCAATGCTAGTCATGCTAAGAATACCAACGTTGTAAATGAGTCTCGACCTATAGGACGAAAACCAAGTTCCCTTGTAAACTTTGTAAGGGAGATCACCTTACTCACCGATGCTTTGCCATTCCAGAGGCATGAAGAGTGGTTGAACCAAAGCAATCTTTGGTCAACCCCACTCTTCCTTCGAAGAGTGAAGTGATTGAATCCATGCAATCTTCGACCGATCGCATTAGTCCTTTGGAGACTGTTGCACCTGTCCCAGAAGTCTTTTGCATTACCAGTTTGGATGTTTATGAAAAAGGGGGTACTTCATCTATGCCATGTGAACCCCTACCAAGCCCTAGGATCATTTCCTTTGATTGGAATAGTCTAGCCGAGCCTCGTCTTCCTTCTTCGACACCTTTCTAGATTAAGGTTGATATCGGGAACCATACGGTTGATCGATGCATTGTTGATGAAGGTGCTTCTGTTAGTATCTTATCCGCTTATGCTTGGAGAGATTTTGGTTTCCCTGATGTTATTCCAGCTGTTAATTGGCCATTGACCTTCGATAGAAGACCTAGTGAACTGACCGGATTCCTCCGTCAGGCACCTGTTACCTTAGGTGGAAAAATAGTCTTAGTTGATTTTATGGTTTTAAAGGACCCTATGGACTTTGATATGATCCTCGTGCGTGATTACGTTTATGCTATGCATGCTGTGGTGTCTATGCTCTTTTGTGTGATGCATTTTCCTCATAACAAAAGCATCGTCACTATCGACCAGCTTGCATCCGTTGATCCTCCTTATTACCCAACTGTAGACTAGTCTGATCCCTCGTCATTAGGCACTACTATGTCACATGGTACTTATGTGGCATATTGTTTGTTGAGTTCAACTGCTACTGAGAAGAAGTCTTTGAGTTCATGCTTACCTTCTCGGGACTTGGTCCCAGCTTTTGACCAAGTGACACCTTCATCTGAATGTTTAGATATTTGTTCTATCTAGGACGATATACTTCCTTCCGGTGAAGTTTTCCTAGAGTCCATAGTACAGTCGGCCATTCATTTGGATGTCGATCCAATCGCATTTATGTCCAGCCTCGGTTTGACCTTGAAGTCTGATCTTCTTACTGTTGAGTCTTTGGACTCTCCTATAGATCCAAAAATTGGTGTTCCTGCTGAGTTTAAGTCTACTTCTAGATTTTTCAACTCCCATGATGATGAATTTGTTTCTGCAGATTCCATCATGTCCTTCAACTTTGATCTTCATCCTGAAGTCGATCTTGTTGATTGTAAGTCCTCGAGCTTGGGTACCATAGAGTCTTCAATTGAAAACTCTGCCTTGTTTATGCCTGCTGTTGATGATAGTGAAGTTGAAAGTATTTCTACCACAGTGACTTGTATCGGGTCTTTCTTTACATATGTTTTAGATATGATCTTGGTACTGATGTTTCTTGGAGACAGGATTCTTAGCTGGATGTATACTTGCTTACTGGTCCTTTTCGACACCTTGTACAACCATGTCAGGTATAATCGGAACCTTGCATATAGGTTTAGGCTTCCCCACTGTTATGTTGCATTTGAACTTTTTGCCATCTGAATTCACCATAGGGTCGAACCTGTTGGATATTGGTGTGTTAGCCATCTCTTTATGCATTGTGCAACAGTCCGACAACAGAGCCTACCTAACATGGGTCACCCTAGTTAGCACCCTTATGCCATTTTGGTGCCCATGATGAGTTTTTCTCATAGGCTCGGGAGCCTTTTTAGATTTACCATGACTTTGAGAAGAAGCCTCATATCTTTCTTCCTCATATATTTCTGGCCGTCCCTGATAAGGCTCCCATCTTTGTGTTTAAGTTGCATATGCATCTGTTATGATCCCGCTTGCGCTAATGAGCCTGATGCCAGCTTCCACACTTTTAGATTGTTATATAAGCCTCTATCTTTGATATCATTTTCGCTAATCCCTGTATCATTTTGCCTTCGCAATTTGACACCTTTTAGTTGGAGGAGACACACCCTGAGTGTCCTTATCTTGCTCATGTTCCTTGCATTAGGCATAGCTTTGTTCCATGTGCTTGGAGCTAGTTTTGCATGTCCCTGACACTCGTCTCCTCCCATTTCGAGCATTCTTCTTTTACTTCGAGCTTGTTAAAAACAATAAGTAGGTTACGAGCGGTATTCCACCTTTCCTTCGAGCTTGTTAAAACCAGTAAGGAGGCTTTGAGCATTCTTCTACCTTTACTTCAAGCTCATTAAAAACAGTAAGTAGGTTATGAGCAGTCTTCCACCTTTACTTTGAGCTTGTTAAAAACAGTAAGTAGGTTTCGAGCATTCTTGTACCTTTACTTCGAGCTCATTAAAAACATTAAGTAGGTTACGAGTAGTCTTCTACCTTTACTTCGAGCTTGTTAAAAATAGTAATTAGGTTTCGAGCATTTCTTTCATCTTCACTTCAAGCTCATTAAAAATAGTAAGGAAGTTATGAGCATTTTTCTGTATCTCCTTTGAGCTCGTTAAAAATAGTAAGGAGGTCATGAGTTTACTTTTTTGGACTCGTTAAACCTTTACGGAAAAGATCCCTATGGAGTTCTTTTAAGCCCTTTTCAGACTCCTTAAATAGGAAAAGTTTGCCGAGCATAGTTGTCTTTTCGGGCTCGTTAAAATAACTGAACCGACATCCACTTAGGTATAGAATTACCCCTTTTCCCGGCCTTGGTGGATAATTTACGGAAAAGGTATACTCTAGGTATACTCCGGTATGCGCTAGAAGAGTTCTTTTTCCATTATTTTACACTTTTTCGGGGAAGGAGACTAACTTTACAAAAAAGGACCTTTGGATTCGTCTTTAGGGTTTTCAGACTCTCGAAATGTGAAAACACCAAGCGAGCATTAACCTACTTGGGCTCAATATTAAAATCCACGAGTAGGTGTATAGAGGACTATTTAAGTTTTTCAACTCTATAAACAAGAAAACACCGCCGAGCATATAACAATCTGGGCTCGATATAAAATCCACAGATAGGTGAATAGAGGACTGTTTAAGTTTTTCAACTCTATAAGCAAGAAAACACCGTCGAGCACAGACTAATCTGAGCTCGATATAAAATCCATGGATAGGTGTATGGAGTTTTCTTCTAGGTTTTTACAACTCCTTAAATATGAAAATACCGTCGAGCATGCTTTAGTTCTTTGTCAAGCTCATTAAAAAATGAAAAAGGAAAGGGAAGGGAAGAATGTTAGAATATCTTTTAATATGATGGAAGCAAGTCAACTATCTCCTTGAACAAAGCACCTGTTTTGAGTTTATCAAACAAGTTGGGTTCTAGTGTTGGCCTTAGGGTAAACCTGATCTCAGAGTTCTTACTCCTCCGTTTGGTTAGTTTTCCAATCATTTGGAGAATCTGTTAATGTCTCCTACATTGCAGATTTGTATCATGGTCTCTTTGTGTTAAAAGCTGCCTAAGTCACTCTTGTGTCGTGCTCACTGTTCAAGGATATAACCTGTGTCAGCCATTCTGCAGTTGCCTTGACCTTATGTGTCGGCCATTCCTTGGTGTCAGTATGTTTCATCATGTGGTCAATCCTACTCCAAATCAACTCATACTTGTTGAGTGTCCCTTGTGTTGGATGATGGAGGATGCATTAAGGCCTCCCTTCCAACGGGCTTCTTCCCATCGAATTCAACTCATTATGCTCTGGGAATGAAGTTTAGAGTTTTGGTTAGTACCTTGGGGATTGCAGTCATTAGTGGCAGTTTCCCTCGCTATTGGATAGATGGGAATACATCAATGTCTCCTATCCGATGGATTCTTCAAGTGTTCGATGGAAAGACCATTTATTCGCACTTGCTTGAATGTACTAGGTACCTTGGGTTCCATTTTCATTATTGGTGGACACCCTCACATTTGTTAACGGTATACATCAATGACCGATAATAAAACGATACCTCCCATGTTTGACATCAACTCATTTATTCGCATGGATAGGTTTGTACCTTGGGTTGTTTTTGGATGAAGACCCTGAGATCCTCGATAACATCACCTCATTTATGTTATTGCCCAAGTTGCGCAAGACTGAGCCACACTCTTTTTGGCTCTTGATGAGACATAGATCCAGCTTGTTCTCTATGGCTATGTTCTCTAGTTTTGACATAGATCCACCTTGTATTTATGTGGCTATGTTTACACTTATGTTCTTCATGGATCCACGCTTGTATTTTAGTGGCCATGATATATGCATCAGTATTTGGATCATTAGTGTATCCTCTTGGAGGTCATATTCCATTATTTGAACATGGACAGTTACTCCAAGGATAAGTTTGTCTGACATTGCCTTTGCTTTCAGGTACTTCATTTGAGCCTATGATTCTTGGTTTCTCCATTCCTCCATGATTCAACTCTTTGTTATTTATAATGTATTTCAGCCATTGTTTCCTGCACTCCCTCTGACCTCATACATTAGGGGGCATATGTTATAGCTTGAAATGACACCTCTCCGTCCGTGACGACACTTGCTTCCGTTGGTCGCATGACGACACTTCTTGAGATCAAGTTCAGTCACACAACAAGACATTTGTGGATGGAGTTGTCATTTCGGACACTAAAAATGGTTTAAATTACCTCATTCTTGACCCATTTGATGATTACAACCCTTAGGAACATTTTTCCAGACCAAACCATCTCTTGAAAATGAGCTGAAAAGCCTGTTTTTGGCCATTTTTCAACATGGGCGCTGGTACACAGGCATGATAGTAGCGTATATACCCTACTCTACTTCATTAAAGTAGTGCTCACCTCCACCTATACACTACTTTGACTACGATAGAGTAGGGTACATTCCTGTAAAAGTAAAAATCTCGAAATTTTGGGAAGTTAAGTTGGTTGGGGAACCTCCTACTCAGTTATAACTTCTTTTCCTCTCCTTCACTGACTATATAAGGAGGGTAGAAGGGCCATGTGAGGGGACCAAGCTCAGAACATTGTTATGCTGGAGGAATGGAGACCCTCATCCCCCTCTCTTGTGCTTAGTTTCTGATAAACCCTAGCACTGCTGGTTAGAGGCTGGGATCCTTGGAGAACAGAAGCAGGAGACCTTGAATCTAGGTTTCGTGAAGTGCCAAGCTTGAAAGAAGGTATAACTTTATGCACTTTCTTTCATTCATTAATAAAGATCAGATGTTCTTCTCTTTCCAAATATGACTTATTTCATGTGTGTCTTGGATTTGATTATAGTTTGCTTGTAGTTTGATGTCTTCTTTCATTATGGATATCAATATTATATATGTAGTCAAATGTATTTGAGAAAGGTATCGAGTTGTTTTGCAGGTCTGAGCATTGCAACACTGGATAAGCATTGAAGAGCGAGGGAAGAAAAGCTAGGATCAACCTTTTGAATAAGGTGCATACCTCCCTAAACCCTAATCTCTTCATTTGTTTGTTGTACTTGCAGAATGCTTGTAAGTCTATCTTTATCACTGTAAGTTGGTAGTTTCTCACCTGAACTATAGGTGCATTTTCCCCACAACAGACATTGAGGTTGTACTAGAAAGCGTGATGGATACCTTATTTGAAGACACCAAAGAAATAAATGGAATAGTCCCCGAGTACAAATGGGGTGAATTATATCACCTTATCCGAGACGAGAATGTGCCCGATGCTTCCATTGAAGAAATGATGGTCTATCAAAACATAAATAAGTCAAGTCTTCATAAGGCTGCGACTCGCACATATTTATTCCCTTGTTTGAAGGTAATAGGATGGATATTACCTCATATATATGTCAAATCTAGGATCATGGCGGGATCAAATGGGAAAGGGTTCGCTTCATTTCAACCCACTCACATAAGCACATCCTACAAGTTAGCTGCTCCAAAAATCTTGATGATAGATGATTGGATAAAAAGTGTTAACATAGATCATTTAGGGTATTCCAAGAAGATGCTTATACTAGGAAAACAACTAAGGTGGAGAACTAGCGGGGAGCATGATTCTCAGAATTTAAAGACCCCTTTTAGAATTATAGCAATGATGTTGAGGAGGATATTTAAGAGAGAAAATGAAAATTTATATAAGCTCAGTTGGGTGTCCAATCACGTACCATGTTGATTCTCACAGTATTGTTTGCAATTGGGCGGACATTATTTCAGAAAGTATGGTTGTAGTAGTGTCCGCAGCCCAAGAAGGCATGACGCAGAAGAAAGAAACATTTTTCATGTCTTCCTATCTAATTGATTTCATTTTGATAAGAAAACCATTCCATAAGTTGGGATGTTATTGGGTTCCAGATGAGACTCCACTCTATGTTGCCTATCATATTATGTGGGCTCACAAGTATGCAATATTTTACAAGATCTCATGTGAGGAGTTCATAATTCCTTTGTATAAGTTGATTTTTAATGAAGAATCAAATTTCCTGACAGACAATGCATTGGTGGTAATTAGAGAATATGGAGATTACTACGTCACCCCCAGAAGGAATATACATTCGGATGTATGGGGGAACCAAAATTCCTTCCCTAAAGCCAAGATATGTCACATATTGCATAGTACATAAAGAAGTTGTAATCCAAGTCTTCATTAACGGTGCCGAACATTTTTTAAATGAAAATAAGAAAGCTTCTTATCCTCCACTTCACTTCACCATTGGGGAATATAAATTTACGAAGGTAAAAGGAGTAGAGATTTTTGTGAAATACATAGAGGCATATCATTTTGGGGAAAATATATTTATTAGGAATGACAAGTTGCAGAAGGAAGTTAAGCAGTGCGCCTCATGCAAGATTAATTTTGAGTACACATATCACTACTTGAAATACGAGGAAGTATATATAGAAGAGAAAAAAACATGGCAGACTTGAACAAAATTTTTGGAAAGAAAGAAGGAATGAGTTCCAATCAGGAGAAAGAAAATGCAAAAGAAGGAGAGCACTATAAAGTAAGGGAAGAGGCTTTGGCCACTGGAGAAACAAGGGGGGAACAAGAGGAAGAAAGAAAGTAGAAAGACGAAGAAGCCCAGAGGAAAGAAGAGTAGGAAAAGGCAGCAGAGAAAGTTGTCAAGCTAGAAAAGAAAATAAAAGAAGAACAAGAAGAAACAAAGAAAGCAACTGAGTTAGAGAAGCAAAGAGAAGAAGAAGCAAAGATCAAGAAAGTTGTGGAAGACAAGAAGATTCAAGAAAAAAATCCGAATTTGAAAGATATGGACATAGATCCACCTGTTGATTTGGAGGTACCACTTATAGGGGGGCATTTCCCATTTGCCGAGCTTGGGCTCACACCATTCACCCCCTCGAAACAGCATTCTGTGGAAACGTTGGACACTATAGTTTTTTATCCTAAAAGGAAGACGATTCTAAGAAGAACATAAAAGAGGTTAAACATGGGTACACAGCCTGATATTGTAACCATACAAGAGAATAGCCTGGTAGAAGGAACCAACAAAGACCCAAAATTTATTGCTTCAATAAATATCACGGCAGCACAAGCCAATGTAGATAATGTAGACAAATTAATGAATGATTTAGAAAGAAGTAAAACGAAAATGCTGAAATTAAAAGATAATTTGTTAAAAGCTCAGAGCGAAGGGATTGAAATGAAGAGAAAGCGGGATGTTGTAGAGTCCAAAAAGGAAAAACTATTGCTGGATTATCAAGCGCTTGAGGATGAAAGAGATTCTTTGAATGTGCAACTAGTAATTATGGAAGGGGAACGAGTTTATTTCCATTCGCATATCAATGAGTTGCAAAAAAAAGAAACTCAATTAAATCACCGGGTAGAATCCCTAATGATTGAAAAGGGATCTCTACAATATCAGGTAAATGAATGGATAAGCGAAAAGGAACCTTTGATATAGTAGATCAAAATTCCTCAGAATATGAAACATGAAATGACACCTTTTTACGAACATGCTCGTAAAGTACAAGAACAGATTTGTCACTCATAGGAGTTAGTGACAGAATAATTTTATAAATTAAGAGGAAAGATAGAAAGAATGAAAGAAATATCAGTAGAAGATGCCATTGTAAAACATAAGTTTATAGATACATTTAACAAGGTGAAAAGGTTAACCAGCTGGAAAGGAAAAAATCAGGAGATTCCCGATCACTTGCCTCAGAAGACAACTGCTAAATTAAAACTGGATATAGCTCTTTTGGAAAGTTATCGAAAGGATTCCAAAAAGGTAAAAAATGAAGTGCGGAAGACCATTACAAAATGTGAAGGAATTTATCAAAATGTCTGCCAAGCTCATGAAAATTGCCACGTTCCAATTTCTAAAGATCTGTACGAATTACCATCCAAAGATCAACGTTTAGCAGAGTTGAAAAACAACTTAAGTGAAGATCTGGAATATAGCAAGGGACTGAATGTGCTTACTGAAGAAGATATTCAAAATAATATGGGACATGCAACTATGAATTGTCACATCCCCTCCCGTCGATCCATTGCAAGGAAGGAAACATGAACAAACATACCGGGCTTATTTGACAATCTTAGCCCCATTTATTAGTAAGAAAATTCATGAATAAATAAAAACTTGTGCGTGCAAATCTTTCTTAATAACCACAACGGAATTACACACTATCCACACCATTTCATCATGCATTCAACATATAACAATAGTCATTAATTAAAACATTGTAGAGCACAAAATTGACATAACTCAAACCACAAAGAATACTTATCTTGAAATGTAGTGCAGAATCATACTCAATATAAGCACAACGGAATAACCATAATAACACACACGTAGAAGGGAATTCATCAGCCTATTTCTTCCAGGTAGAATAACGAAACAATCATACAATAATCAATCCCATCCTCATGCTATGCACAAGATTCATATCAACCATATTAAGAGAATCATTTCATTTCATTAACATGAATAATTAACATTCAGAACAGAGAACAGAGCACAAAATGATAACAATTTAAACCACAGAGAATACTTATCTATAAGATGAAACTATCCAACAACTGGCTATGTGAGAGAAACGTTCCACCCAACCATGGATCTTTCTCCAGCCTATATTCTTTCAACTGAGAGATCACCCCCAAGCTGGGATGTGTATCCACTAAGGAGGAACTAAACAGGCTCTCTCACATCCATGGTTCCACTCAAACAGTCATGCTAAGACAACGCACAGTTGGGTTTATCAAGCATGCAATAATCAAAGGAGGAGGATGCTAATCCAGTGATCTCAACCACAGAGCTATAGACATATCAAGCTAAATTCAAGCAATCCAATCCTTTGTTCAAACATTCACCCTTGGATTTCTCACAATTCTGTCATCAAATAACTCAATCCCATCACTGGATTTATAGGCTATAAAAATTGGGTTTTCCAATGGATTTCAGGGTATCTAATTCTCTCAATTTTTCCCCAAGGTTCATATATATGGATTCCCCATTGGATCAATACCAAATTCTGGACGCTTATGGCACTTCAAAACGTGGCTTCTTGCAAAGTTGCGATTTTTTGTTTTTCTCACTATTGGGCATGTGTAGTGGACGAAAACTGAAGATGGGATATTCCACAATGGAATGGGAACGGAGAAAAATGAATTCCCATGAGGTAGAGTGATTTGTGGGTCAAGAAAATAGAGCCCATACCTTGCCATACGAATTTCTGGGCTGCCCATGCTCCGTTAGAGCCATGGAATGATTTCTTCAACAACTTTCTTACACAGAATTAAATGCCAGCAAAGAAATTCAAATGGGTTCTCAAGATGACATTTGGAAGCCTATGGTTCAATCCCACAACCCCCTCACCACTCCCTAGTGGATACACATGTCCCCTTCTCATTAGTTTCTTCCATAGCCAATTTTGGTATTTTATTGCATGATGTTTATTTACATCATTTTTACAATGTTCCATGGCTAAATAGCACATGGGTAACATAATATCTAATACTTTCCTTTTAAATAAAATTCGAGCATCCACTAACGGGGCCTTGGCCTTGAGATCCACGCTAGGAAAACATGCATCACATGTATACAATATTTACATTAAAAGCTAATATATCCTAAGGGTCAAAATGGGGTATTACATGAATGCACATTTTCTGAGAGAAATCCACAAAGAAGCAGCAAAGGGGTTAACAAACATAGGGAAATAATTGTCCACTCATGAAATTGCTTTAAAATTATTGAAACCCCAACAATTTAATGTAATATCTTATGAAACTGATCTTTGGGACATTTATACTTCAAGTTTAGAAAATCCTCTAGCAAGATAATGTAATTTATATGTTATTATATATTTTTGGCTAAGCAAGCATAAAAGGACAAAATTCAGCAACGCAAGGGTTAAAGGGGAGGTGAAATGATTAGTCATGTAAAGACAATTTTCTTGTAAAGATAAATAGTAGAGAAGAGAAATTAATGGAGGGTTTTTTCTGGTGTAATAGAAGCTAGTAACATTCTGTATGAAATTTTTTTTTCTGATAATGAGAAGGAACTATTTTGTTGGGTAAAAGCTTACATGGAGTTTCCATTGAATGTCATGAATCAAGGATCGGAATTATTTCTTCTTGCATTCATCTTTATGCTGTGAGATCTTTCTTACTTTGTTGGATTATTCTAATGGTATGAATTATTTTACTATTTTGTTTATAAAATGAAAATGTCTATGTAGTAAAGAGTAATTAATGGAATTCAATTTTATCAAATCTATCTTTGTGTATCATTTATGTTGTGATTGTAAGTGCTTTATTTCAATAGCTACCTGTTGAATTTGTACAAGCATTCTCAGATATTACTCTTCTTTTGTAAAACTCGCTCCTTACAAGGATATATTAGTTAAAGTAGGATAATGTTAGTGATTGATAAGGTAGAAGTGATAAGACGAGAGGTAAGAACCTGCGCATCACTTGTGAGGCTTCTACTTGACAATTATACATCTTGCATTATTAAGATTATGGCACTTGCATACGCATACTTAAATATAAAATATAAATGGTGGGTTGGGCCGCAACTCGTAAAATTTAATTGAAAGACATCTACGATAACTAGACCGTTAACCAAACGGATTCCCTATTCAAAACAATGAATGATCTAATAGGGATTGTTCATTGGGGAGAATCCCTACTGTCAATGTAAGGATTTATATAGGCATCAACAATTTTGGCGCTAGAAGGAGGGCCTCCAGTGCATGGCTCGTAGAGGAATTTTTTTTTCACTAGGAAATTTCTCTGGAAATTCATTTGAAACACCCAACTAGAATAATTAATCTCTGACGTTGATTATCAAGAAAAACTTGATTCTGAAACTGAGCATATTGAGAGTTTATATGCCATTCCCCATCAACAAGTATATAATTTTAGGAGACAAACTTGGATTATTATTGGTAGTACCCTTTCTACCTAGAAGACAAACTCCTAGGTGAAAAATTGGGCAAAATAAAAGACTATGTGCTTGTAGAATCATTAGAAGAATTAGTAGATTTATCATTATAAGACATATTGGATCCCATAAATCAGTTAAGGCCTATTCTCCTTAGTCAACTACTTCTCTACACATACAAATGCTTACACCTCCACATTCACCACACTCTCCTCTACGTATTGCTAACATGTCTCATAATGCTAACCCACCACTTGCATGGAGGGCTAGAGGACCACTGAATTTACCCGCTCCTTTGCATGATTTACCCAAACATACAGAATGATTATTTCCTAAGTTTGATCCCGGAAAAGGAGTCTCTGCTGATGATCACTATAAGAGTTTTTACCTGGCATTAAATTTGTTGAATGTAGAACATGAATATGTTGTGTGCAGATTATTCGCATGCACATTTGAACCTAAAGCATCATCTTGGTTTTTTAGCTTACAGACTGGTTCTATAATAGACTGGGACAGTTTCAGAAGATTTTCTTTAAGAAAGTTTGGTGACCAAAGAAATTTAGCTTCACTCTTGAAAGAATTATTGTATTTAAGAATGGATAAAAATGAAAAGGTACAAGATTTTAATCAAAGATTTACTACATTCTTCAATATTTTCAGCGCTGCTACAAAACCCAATGAAGAGTCATTGGTTGAATATTATACCACAGCTCTTCATCCATCCATAGCCATGTTTTTAAAGAGATAATGTAAAGATACTTTAACAGAAAATTTTGAAGAAGCTAAGAAAGTAGAAACAAACATCAATAGTATTATGAAACACGCTTTGGACACTGAGGCCAATCCTACGGTAAATAAGAATCATTTATTGTTAACGAGACCTAATTAAGAATATTCAAATGAGTTGGAAAGTGTATTCAAGTTGATTCAAAAGCTATCAAATAAAATAGTGGATTTGTAAAAGGAAAAAGGCACTAGTTCTTCGATTAGAAACCCTTTTAAGCCTTTCTACAAGAAAAAAGAAGAAAACACAAAATATCCATCAAATGATTCTGTTTTTTTTAATTTAAATGAGGCTGGCATGGATCATTTTTCTACATTCCACTAAGATCATCATTCTGAAAAAACTTTCCCAGAAGGGATAAATTCAATGACTCTAGTGATGAATCAGTTATTGGATAAATAACTCTTAGACCAAGAATATCTCGGTAAAGACTAATCAAATGAGACATAGTATCATAGTGAAGAAACCACATTAGTATTATGGGATTGGGATCCAAATTTGGATTTGGATGACGAAAAAGAACCAAAAGAAATTCAAGTCTCATATGTAGGTTATGCTACTAGGAGTAAGGGGGCAATAGAAGAACAAAGTATGTTACTACCAAAAGAAAGAGAAGGTAAGGAGATCATACAAAATGCAAATAAAAATAATAATGAAAATCAATCACAGCCAAAAGTGACTGAAAAGAGACCCATTAGTCTTTCAGGAGTTGCAAAAGAAATAGATTCATTAATCAATAAATAGGTAACTCCTTCATCCAAAAAATCTGATCTGGTTAGAAGTAATGGGTGAAATAACATGGGGTATGATATTGTGGAAGTTATAAAGAATACAAAAGCCAATATATCTCTATTTGAAATGTGTAATTTTCCGCAACAAAGAAATAAGCTATTGGAAGCTTTTCATTTAAATACAAAATTAAGCAGTATGGTAGATAAATATAAACAATCAGGAATGATTGAATCGGACGCTGAAATCAATGAGGCGAGTATTGGTGGAAAATAAAAATATCAAACTCTACCTTTTATGTTGACTTTTGAAATTTTTAATTATAATGTACATAATTCCTTGGTGGATTCTGGAGCTTCGTCTAACATCATGCCACTTTCTATTTGTAAAGGGATTAATGGGAAACCAATAGAATCCCCTTCTCGGATTATCCAACTCGATAGATCATATATTAAAGTTATTGGAGAACTGGAGAATGTCTTGATTAGATTGGCTGCAGACTCAAAAGTGTGTCAATTTATTGATCTTATGGTAGTAGACATACCAGAAGCTTATGGATTAATATTGAGTAGGGATTGGTCAAGCAAGTTGAATAGTTATTTTGCAATAGATTGGTCCCATTTGTGGTTTCCATATCAAAACAAAAAAATCAAATCAAAGTATTAAGAGAGCCCCATATGAAATATAATCTGACAGAATTAGAAGGAAAGAATGAACCAGTAAACTTTTCATCCTCTGTTTTGGGAAATTATTTTTTGGAAATTGAACCCAAAAATTATCAAGCAGAAAACACTGGATATGATTCATACATACAGTTTGATCTCCTTCAATTTGCACAGGATGATGGTATTGACTGTAGTATAGTAGAATTAGTTACTAACGTAGGAGACAATACTACCATAGCTAAGATAGAAGATAAATTTTGGAATTTATATTTTGATGGCTCTAAAACGCAAGGGGGGAACAGGAGTCAGTTGGGTTCTTGTAGATCGCTAAGAAAAATACAATTTCTCTCTTGTAGATTAGAATTTGAATGCGCAAATAATAATGTTGAATATGAAGCTCTGATTTTGGGCCTAAAGAAGGTTATTGACTTAAATGTAAAGAATTTGAAAGTTATTGGTGATTTAGAGATAGTTGTCGGACAAGTAAGAAATACCATCCATTGTTTATCTCCGCACTTGAAAGGATATTAATTTGAGGTATGGAATTTGATCTCTAATTTTGATGCTTTTAATATAAATTAAATTCCTAGATTACAAAATGTTGTTGTTAATTTATTAGCTACTTCCGCTTCGCGTTTAGTACCAATGAATAACAAATGTTCCATTGAATTACTTTTCAGGCCATCTATCCCTGATAATATTACTAATTGGATTTTTTTTATGACGATGAGCAAATTATCGACTTCTTGACCAATAAAAATACATTCAAAGAATCAGTTATTGATGAAGATAAACACCAATCATGATTGGAAGATAAGGATATGAGGAATGGAAATTTTATGCCAAAGGGAGTACGAACTCTCGAAACGTTATTCAATCTATAGCATAAATTTAGGAATCCAGCTAATGTCAAAACAAACATCTCCTCAACGCAGTATGAACTGGTAAACTTGGGTACAAAGCAAGAACCAAAATATGTTAATTTAGGACATTGTTGCTCACTTGGAGAAAGACACAAATTTGTGAAAATCTTTAAACAATACAAGGATTTTTTGCATGAACCTATGATGATTTGAAGGCATATGATACAAGTATCATACAACATGTCATACCTATAAAACAAGGTGTAAAACCATTTTAGTAGCAACTCCGGAAAATGCATCCTACGCTAGAAACATTAATATAGAAGGAATTAAAGAAGTTGTTGGATGCCAAAATTATTTTTAAAGTTCGACATTCTAAATGGGTGGAAAACTTTGTACCCATAGGAAAAAATTTGGGAGAGATAATATAGTGTGTGGATTTTTGGAATTTAAATAGAGCATCAGACAAAGACAATTATCTGGTCCCACCTATGGAACAAATTTTACAACTTGTATCAAGCTTAGAAATGTTCTCCTTGTTAGATGGATTTTCAGGATATAATCAAGTATTAGTGGTTGAAAAGGATCGACTCAAAACTACCTTTCATACAAAATGGGTAACATTTTCTTATAGAAGAATGCCTTTTGGTATTATGAATGCTGGAGCCACATTTCAAAGGGCCATGGATATCGCATTCTGAGGATTGATCAGCCACATTATTGTTTTTTATTTGGATGATGTTACGGTCTTCTCCAATAATAGAGAATATCATGATTTTCATTTAATACAGGTTTTTGAACGTTGTAGGAAATATGGCATATCTTTGAATCCCAAGAAAAGTATATGCATTATTTTAGAAGGAAATTTATTGGGACATGTCATCTCTAGAAAGGGAATCTCAATTGATCCAGAAAGGATTCAAGCTATACTACAGATTCACATGCCACATAATAAGAAGGCAATGCAGTCATTCATGGGAAGAATAAATTTTGATCTAAGGTTTGTACCATATTTCATGCAAATTGTAAAACCTTTGCAACAAATGGTGAAGCAAAGTGTACAATTTAAATGGACTGAAATGGAAAAGAAACATTATCGCTCATGCACCTTCATTAAGCAGTCCTGATTTTGAAAAGGATTTCATTGTATATACTTTTTCTTCAAAACATTCTCTGGCAGCAGTTCTCACACAAAAGAGGGTGCAAGGGGATGTATATCCAATATATTTTATGAGCACTAGATTACAGGGAGCTGAACTCAATTACCCAGATGTAGAAAAAAAAACTTACGCAGTATTTAAAGAAGTAAAGTAGTTCAGACCCTATATTATGAAGAATAGAACCAAGGTTGTAGTACCTCATCCAATTGTCAGATATTTATTTGCACAAAAGGAATTGGGAGAAGGATGTGGAAACTGGGTGACTGTGTTACAAGAATATGACTTGGAATTTAAGCCTTCCAATATTGTCAAAGGTCAAGGATTATGCAAGTTTCTTACTGAAAATTTAAATGAAGGAGATTATGGTTGGGAGAATGAATCGGAAATGAATTTGTTTGAAGCATGTTCCGTTTTTACCACTCTTGATTCGTGGTATGGATATTTAATACAATATCTTCAGCATGGGTATATGCCAGAACATTGGAATTCTAAGCAAAGAAGGGATCTTAGATTAGAATCATCTTCATATAAAATAATCGATGGAGTGCTTTTTAGAAGAAACTACGATGGATTATTTCTCAAATTTCTAGAAAAGGATGATGCAGAAAGGGTGGTTCAAGAATTGCATGATGGTCCTATGGGAAGTCATTATTTTGGAGATACAACTGGGCATAAAATATTGAGATTTAGATATTGCGGGCCCACTATTTTCAAGGATGCACATTCTTATGCACAAAAATGCGATATATGTCAAAAAGGTGCTAGTAAACTATCAAAACAAGCAACACCACTACAACCGGTTATTATTTCTGACCATTTGAGCAATGGGGTTTAGACATCATCGGAGAAATCAACCCCAAATCTTCATTACAACGTCGTTATATTCTTATTTCCACGTATTAATTTACATGGTGCACTGAAGCCATTCCTTTATGCAAAGTCAATGAAGACGTGGTTATTACATTTTTGCAAGAGAACATCATAACCAAGTTTGGGGTTCCAATTTATTTCTATTTTTTTATAATGCTTTGTATTTTTCCTCTTTAAATATGAGTGACTTTGCTATTTAAAGGGGAATTAAATTTCATTACTCATCTAATTACTATCTGCAAGGGAATGGGTTAGCAAAATATACCAATAAGAACTTTATAAGAATAAAAAAAAATTTGTTATTGAGAATCAAAGAAATTGGCACATAGCTATTCCCAATGCTTTATGGGCAGACATAGTCGCTCCAAATAATTCTTTAGGGGATTCTCCTTACACATTATTTTATGGGAAATAGGTTATTCTTCCTCCAAATGTATTACTCCCTTCATTGAAATTAGCTCAGGCATCCCTAGGGTCAAATAGTGGAATTATGTAGTCACAAACTAATACCCTACTAAAACTTGAAGAAGAATGGAAGAAGGACATGGATAAGTTTAAACGTCACCAAGATATTATTAAAAAATGGTTTGATAATCGGAAGTCTGGAAAGAAAATTTTTCAGGTAGTAGATCTAGTTCTAAAGTGGGATCACCCTCATGAAGAAAAGGGATCCGCATAGCAAGTTTCAACATTTATGGATTGGCCCTTACCAGGTTATTGAGAAGCTTGGTCCATGAACATATAGGTTACAATATTTACAAGGGAAGAGGGAAAATATTATCCTCAATGTCCTAGAACCCAAACAATATTTTTCTTAGGAGTAGGGAAATGTTTGTACATAAATAATTATTTGTTTTCTTTCCTCTTTTTTTTTGTTGTAGGACAACTTATTTTAACCTTAGCATGAGTTTTCATTTTAGTTTTTATTATTATTTTATTTGATTTTGTTTCAAGTAAAGCCCAACTCAACTTTCAGAGTGATAAGGATGAAAATAGAGATATGATATAGAATTACTCTTATGAAAGAATTCATAATTTTTGAAGGGTTAGAATTTTCTTCGAAACAAAAGGGGTTTCTCTTTGTAAAAGTTATACAACTAATGATTTTAGTCGTTACTCTATTTTCAAAGGGAAATATGTTTCTTGGTTCATTCTGTATCAAAACATTTTAAACCATGTGTAAATAGCCAGGATTTAAGAGTTCTAAATTACTATGTTGGGGCTCCACTCACTAACCTTTAAGCAATCTTCTTAGGTAGCCTACTACAGCTGACCCATGAAAAGGAAGAAAGTCTTGTAGATGTGTGGAAATTAAAATGATCCTATGCCACAATAAGTTAAATCCAAAATGCACACAAATTGAGTCAAAATTTCTCTGAAAGATTCAATACCCATCAAAGAAAAATTGGATATTGGGAAGTTAAGTACATGTCAAAGCCTATCAAGAAGATAATATTGATGATATACTAGAAGGTTATTCTCCATCCGTGAGTATGACAAGTCAAATAAAATATTCATTACTCACACAAAAGGACATTATGGATGGAATAATCCACGACAAATATTTGAAGACTAAGGAGGACCATCTATTAAAGGAATCGAACATCAAAGTGCATTAAAATAAACAAAAGAAATGCTAGTAGTATAGGAATGAGGAACACATTAATACATCTGCTTGATATTGTTACAATCCTATGGTGTCATATTTAGTGGCAGCCAAAAGACAGGGAAAGTAAAGAACCTCATATTATGGTCTCAAGAGAGTTATTGGGAAATCTAATCTGGGATGCCCTTTCCCTGAAGTAAGTGACCATTATGATCCAAGAAGCTCTTATCCTTAACTGAAATATAGGCTTTTAAATCATTAAAATGAATGATAAAGCATGACTACTGCAATTAGAAATGAATGGTAAGTAGGAGCAATTTTTGTCCTAAGTAAGAGTTTTTATTCTTCGTTCAGAGATATGTGTTCACCAGCCAGTCGCCAATTGTTGCAGCTACAACTTTATCCCCCAAATTTGCATAAATTATAGGGCCCCTCCTTTAATTTTTTATTTACGAAGGCATTCTTGGTGTTTATCTTCCTTTTGATTTAAAACAAATTTCATTCTTAGAAAATCTTGAACTTAGAATAGTTTTTCAAGTTTTCCTGTTTCGGAACAATTTTTTATTTGTCCCTGAAACAATCAGAAACAATATTGATTATTCATCGAAGCAATCGGAAGAAAACAAGTTTTTCTACGATCGGGGCACAATTTGATTTTACGCCGAAACAGTCAGAACAAAACAGGATTTGACTCTGAAATGGTCAGTGTAAAATGATATTTTGCACCAGTATTTGGTCAAATGTGCCACTCGAATTTGTGATTCTCTGCCGATATGTAATAATAAGGTCTGTTGCAAAAAGTAGTCGGTGTTTGAAATTTTTTGCTTTCAAAATTAGCCCGACATCAAACTTAGTTTTTATCTGAAATGCACCTGGCACAAAATATTTTTTTCTCCGAAATTAGTCCGGCGCTAACTAAGCTTTGCTCTGAAATTGACCAGGGTAAAATCGATCAATGTCAAAATCTGTTTTGACCTAAAATAACCTGGCACCAAACTTAATTTTCATCTGAAATAGGCCCGGTGCCAAAATTTGTTTTGCTCCAAAATTGGATCAGCATTAAATTCATTTTTGACCCGAAATAGACCCGAAGCTAAAAGGATTTTTTCTCTGAAACTAACCGAGATAAAAATTTTGGGTGCCGAGAGAGGTTGAACTTAACATAAATTTTGAAGTTCGTTTCTATATGCCATCAAGATGTAAATGCACATTTAATACTAGGGTTATCCCGTTGATTTAAAAGGGAGGGTGTTTATTTGTTTGTTTCACATATTTCACATCTACAAATGTCGTTTTGTCAAGAGATAGAACGATTTTTTTCTAGGAGAAGCTCGAGGACAACTAGAGTCTTCCTATTGCCAACTTTCAAACTCCATCTCATTAGCACAGTCATCACACAGCCAGGTAGGTTTTTCTTGTATCCATTTATTTTTTCACACTTATTTATGTAGGAATGGCATTTTTAAATGTTGGTAGAAAATGATATTAACCATTATTTTTGTGCTTTCGAGCCATGGGACTTGTTAACCTTTTTAGTAAATAAGGAGGGAGTGAGCCCAAATCCTGTATAGGTTTCTCATTGCACATAGTGAACCCTAGGTGCCTTGGTTTCAAATGCATATTGGGTTTGGAAAATGCCTCTGGGCCTTGGACTGTACTCAACCTGTGAACCACATGTTTGAACAATGGATTTGGGTTTTCAGATCTTTTACACATTTTTTTCGATTCTTTCAAATGCATACATTTACAAGAGAAGCGTGGTTTTTTCTTGCACGGATTTGGTTTTCTTAATGCAAATATAATCCATGGCAAAGCATTTTCCATTTATTTTTATTATACGTAGTATTAACCCTAGGCTCCTCGGGTTTTAAATCTGTATCGATTTGGGAAAACACATTGTAAACCCTAATGGAGGAGTCTCCCTAAAAAAAATGTTGAAACAAATCTCTTTATTTTGAACCCTAGAATGATTTAAATTTGGCGCTTGGCCCGAAAATAACACCAAGAAAAGTGTTGTTTGGCTTGAACCTAAGTTTAATATGGTCATTAGTTCATTAAGAATTGTAAACCTGTATTATATATTTCCTTACCAAATAAATGCATATTGGATAGGTTATTAAATTTATAGTTGTTGCTTGAAGTTGGTTCTATTAGAATGATGTTGTACACTCATTTCTAGTATGCTTGCGTTTGGTTGTTGTTGATGAGAATAACAATGTTCTATTTGACATGCTATGTATACGCTAACATTGTTTTGATCACATGATTCAAAAATGGATAGGAGGATCTCTAAACGCAAAGCTAAAGTTACAGAATCTAACTCAGGCATTGAGGTTGTATTAGAAAGTGTGATGGAGACATTATTTGAAGTCACCAAAGCAATAACCGGAATAGTCCCCGAGTACAAATGGGGTGAATTATATCACCTTATCCGAGACCAGAATGTGCCTAATGCTTCCATTGAAGAAATAATGGTCTATCAAAACATAAAGAAGTCAAGTATTCATAAGGTTGTGACTCGCCCAGAGTTATTCCCTTGTTCGGAGGTGATAGGATGGATATTACCTCATATAGATGTCAAATCTAGGATCGTGGAGTGAGAAAATGGGAAAGGGTTCGCTTCATTTCAACCTGCTCACATAAGAACAGCCTACAAGTTACCTGCTCCAACAATATTGATGAAAGATGATTGGATAAAATGTGTAAACATAGATCATGCATATTATGCCAAGAATATTCTTATACCAAGAAAACAACTAAGGAAGAGAGCTATGGGGAGCATGATTCACAAAATTGAAAGACCCCTTTTAGAATTATAGCAATGATGTTGAGCAGGATATTTGGGAGAGCAAATGCAAATGTATATAACCTCATTTGTGTTCCAATCATGTACCATGTTTCTTCTCACGGTATTTTTTTCAATTTGGAGGAAATTATTTCAAAAAGTATGGTTGCAGCAGTGTATGCAGCCCAAGGAGGCATGATGCAGAAGAAAGAAGAATTTTTTATGTCTTCCTATATAATTGATTTCATTTTGATAAGAAACCCATTCCATAATTTGGTATGTTAGTGGGTCGCAGATGAGACTCCAATCTATGTTTCCTATCAGATTATGTGGTCTCACAAGCATGCAAGATTTTACAAGCTCTTATGTGAGGAGCTCATAATTCATTTGTATAAGCTAATTTTTAATGAAGAACCAAATTGCTTGTCAGATAATGCATTGGCAGTAATTAGCGAATATGGACTTTACTTCTTCACCCTAGAAGGCACCTACAATCGTATGTATGGGGGAACCAAAATTCCTTCCCTAATGCCAAGATATGTCACGGATTACATAGTACATAAAGAAGTTGTGAGGAAAGTCTTCATTATTGGGGTTGGACATTTTTTAAACGAAAATAAGAAAGCTTCTTATCCTCTGCTTCCCTTCACCATTGGTGCATACAAGCTTACTAAGGTAAAAGGAGCAAATTATTTTTTGAAAGACCTAGAGGCATATCATTTTGGGGAAAAGATGTTTATTAGGAATGACAAGTTACAGAAGGAAGCTAAGCATTGCGCCTCATCCAAGATTTATTTTGAGTACACAGATCACTTCCTGAAATACGAGGAATTATATCGAAGAGAAAACAACATGGCAGACTTGAACAAAAGGTTTGGAAAGAAATAAGGAATGAGTTCCAATGAGACGAAAGAAACTGCAAAAGAAGCAGAGCAACAGAAAGTAAGGGAAGAGGCTTTGGCAGCTGAAGAAACAAGGAGGAAACAAGAGGAAGAATCCCAAAGGAAAGAAGAGCAGGAAAAGGAAGCAAAGAAAGATTCTGATATAGAAAAGAAAAGAAAGGAAGAAGAATAAGTAGTAGAGAAAGCAACTGAGTTAGAGAAGCAAAGAGAAGAAGAATCAAGGATCAAGAAAGTTGTTGAAGACAAGAAGATTCAAGAAGAAAATCAGAATTTGCAAGGTATGGACATAGATCCACCTACTGATTAGGAGGTACCACTTATAGGGGGTCATCTCCCATTTGCTAAGCTTGGGCTCACACCATTCACCCACTCAAAACAACATTATGTGGCAAAGTTGGACATTATCGTTTTTTATCCTAAAAGGAAGACGATTCTAAGAATAACATAAAAGAGGTTAAAGATGGGTATGTAGCCTGATATTGTAACCATACAATAGAATACCCTGGTAGAAGGAACAACCAAAGACCCTATATTTATTGCTTCAGTAAATATCGCGATAGCACAAGCTAATGCAGATAATGTAGACAAATTAATGAATGATTTAGAAAGAAGTAAAAAAAAATGTTGAAATTAAAAGATAATTTGGTACAAGCTCGGAGCGAAGGGAGTGAAATGAAGAGAAAGTGGGATGTTGTAGAATCCATAAAGAAAAAACTACTATTGGAGTATCAAGCTCTTGAGGATGAAAGCGATTCTTTGAATGTGCAACTAGTAATTATGGAAGGGGAACGAACTGATTTCCATTTGCGAATCAATGAGTTAGAGAAAAAATAAACTCAATTAAATCAGCAGGTAGAATCTCTAATAATTGAAAAGGGATATCTACAATCTCAAGTAAATGAATGGATGAGTGAAAAGTAATCTTTGATATCTCGAAGATCAAAATTGCTCAGAATCAGAAATAGGACATGACACATTTTTACGAACATGCTCATAAAGTACAAGAATAGATTTGTCACTCACAGGATTTAGTGATAGAAGAAGTTTATAAATTAAGAGGGATGATAGAAAGAAAGAAAGAATGAAAGAAATATTGGAGAAGATGCCACTGTAAAACAATAGTTTATAGATACATTTAACAAGGTGAAAAGGTTAATTAGCTGGAAAGGAAAAAAACAGGAGATTCTCGATCACTTGCCTCAAAAGACAGCTGTTGAATTAAAACTAAATATAACTCTTTTGGAAAGTTGTCGGAAGGATACTAGAAAGGTACAAAATGAAGTGTAGAATACCATTACAAAATGTGAAGGAATTTATCAAAATGTCTGCCAAGCGCATGAAAATTGCCACGTTCCAATTTCTAAAGATCTGTATGAATTACCGTCCAAAGATCAACATTTAATAGAGTTGAAAAACAACTTAAGTGAATATATAGAATACATCAAGGGACTGAATGTGCTTACTAAAGAAGATATTCAATAGAATGTGGGACAAGCAACTATGAATTCACATTTTATGGGAGAAATCCACAAGGCAACAACAAGGGGGTTAATAAACATAGGAAAAGAATTGTCCACTCATGAAATTGCTTTAAAATGATTGGAACCCCAACAATTTAATGTAATGTCTTATGAAACTGATCTTCGGGACAATTATATTTCAAGTTTAGAAAATCCTCCAATAGAATAATGGAATTTATATTTTATTATATATTTTTGGTTGAGCAAGCACAAAATGCCAAAATCCAGCAATGCAAGAGTTAAAGGGGAGGTGAAATGATTAGTCATGTAAGGACAATTTTCTTGTAAAGATAAATATTAGAGAAGAGAAATGAATGGAGGAGTTTTACTCGCGTAATATAAGTTAGTAAGATTCTGTATGACAATTATTTTTCTGCTAATGAGAAGAAACTATTATGCTGCGTAAAATATTACATGGAGTTTGGATGGAAGGTCATGAATCAAGGATCAGAATTATTTCTTCCTGCGTTCATTTTTATGCTATGAGATCTTTCTTACTTTGTTGGATTATCTCACGAACCTTATCCCCTCAGTTCCCTTTTGAGTGATGGGAGAACAACATGCTATTTTTTTTCCAAACTTAGCTTCAATTCTTCCCTTTTACGCAGTCACAACATCTTCAGTCCGCAACCCATAATCCTCAAGTCGAAAGTCAAAATTTGGCACCCCAACGCACCACTTCAAGAATTCGCCTCCGACTTCCACATTCTACAGTCTGCGATGCTGGAGTCGGAAAGTCGGGATGGTAAATACACGATGTTGAAGAAATACGCCTCTGACTTCCGCATTCCGCAATGTGGAATTTGGAAGTCGGAACTCCAAAATAACAACTCCGACAAATAACTCCTCCGACTTCCGCACTCTGCAATCCGGCTTGAGGGAGTCGCAAGTCGAAACTACCAATTCACAACTATAGAGGAAATTACTCCTATGAATTTCGCACTCCGCAATCTCGTTTGAGGGAGTCAAAAGTCAGAACTCCAAAGCACTATGCTGAGAAATCCTGCCTCCGACTTCCGGAATCTGCACTGCGTGTTTGGAAAGTCAAAAGTCGGTGACATACCCTTGTTACTGCCAACTCCTCAGGCCGATAACTTCCTCATCCTAAGACCATTTTTTTAAAACTTGGTATCGTTGGAAAGATATCGGCGAGCTCTATGCAAAAATGTGATCATATGCCACACTTGTGAACTCTGACCTTTCCACTCTTCCAACCAAAATTTTTCCCAAAACTCCATCAATGCCTCTTTACCCCACTTTCAAGAGCCCTGGTATCACCCTGTCATGGCCCCTCCCTTCATCTGACCCACAAAAGGGGCATGAATACAAAAGGGAGTGTCTGATTCATTCCCAAGCCCGTATGATGAAATATAAAACTTCTAAGGAGGTGTGCAATGCATAGTAAACATACACAGTGGAATTAAAACTGGTTAATGCATCTACAACATGCAATACTAACAACATATTAACACAAGCAAAATGATGAAACAAACAAAAAATGAACTAGCCTCATGTTTAGAATTATGCACATATTTCCTACTGATTAAATCCATTTGATCATTTCATTCAAATTGACTTGAAATAACAAATAAACACAACATAGGAAGTAGCATCATTTAGGAACATAGAGAGCACTTATCATATAAGATGAAACTATCCAAGCAACTAGCTATGTGAGAGAAACGTTCCACCCAACCATATCTATCTTCCTAGCTTATATTCTTTCAGCTGGGATACCACTCGTGAGCTAGGCTGTGTATCCAATAAAGAGGAACTAACAAGGCTCACTCACAACCATGGCTTCACACAATAGACATGCTAATACAACACATAGTTGGGTTTTTAAAGTATTTAAGGAACAATGGAGGAGGATTCTAAGCTAGTGAGCTCAATCTCAGAGCTAGAGGCCTCTCAATTCTCACTCAGACATCCTTGGCACCCACAATACCTACCACACTCAATAGAAGGAAGGTCCCTTTCTCTGATGCACAGTCCCTCAGTCGCCCCTTCCCTCCAGTGCTCTTCAGGGTGGGCATAGAAAGGTCCAAGCTACTCATTCCTTGATATTCTATCATTCACTAGGTTTATCAAGCAATCTCACCTTCTATTATATTTCTTCTCTGTCATTCCCACTTGGATTTCTCAATTTCTATTGTCAAAACGACTCTATTCCACAGCTGGGTTCTCAGCTATCCACTCAGGGTTTTCTCATGGGTTTTTGAGAATATCCCACTCTATAAATTTTTCCTAGGGTTCAGGAAAATGGATCCCTTGCTAGATTTAACTTCCCACGCGAATTTATGGGTGAATTCGGCACTCTAAATCGGGGTTTTTCTCAGAATCACGATTTCCTTCTTCCCTTCACCACTCGGCTCTTTGTTCTCCTAAAAAATTCCATTTCTAGTCCCTCATGGAATGGGGATGAGGAAAAACGAATTCCTAGTAGGTAGAGTGACTTGTGGATCAAGGCAAATAGAGCCCCATACCTTACCATCCGAAATTTTGGGGTTTCCCACACTCCATCGACTTCATGAACAATTTTCTTCAACCACTTCCTTATAGAATAATTAAATGTCAGCAAGGAAGGTCAAATGGGTTCTAAAGATGACATTTTTCATCCTATGGTCCAATCCCACAACCCCCTCACCTCTCCCTAGTGGATACACATGGCCTGCCTCTTATTAGTTGCCTCCATAGCCAGTTTCTTTGGTATTTTTAGTGCAATGTTAATATTTACATCATTTACAATGTCTTGTGGCTTAACAATACATGGATGACATAATATCAAATACTTTCCCTTGACATAAAACTGAGCATCCACTAGCTGGGCCTTGGCCTTGAGCTCCATGATAGGAAAACATACATCAAATGTATACAATATTTACATTGAAATCCAAATATGTCCTAAGGATCAAAATGGGGGTATTACATTTCCCTCCCCCTTAGAACAACATCATCATCGGTGTTCTCAAAACTGAACAAAAATGGAAATGCCTCTCTCATGGCATCCTCCAACTCCCATGTAGACTCATCGGAGCTAAGGTGATTCCATTGCACCTTCACTTGTTTGATGGCTCGGTTCTAGAGCAATGTGACCTTCTTGTCGAGGATGCGCATAGGATCCACTTGGAACTCTCCCTCGGGTTACACATGTATCACATTCCAATCAATTATGTGATTAGGATCATGTACATAGTTCTTAAGCAAAGAAAGATGGAAAAAATTATGAGCTCTGATGTTAGAAGGAAATTCAATTCTATATGAAACTTTCCATATCCTATCAAGGACTTCAAATGGTCCACAATATCTTGGTGCCAACTTGGCACAACTCCCCAACTTTAGGGAAAATTTTCATGGTTTCACTCTCAAATAAACATGATCCCCAATCTCAAATTCTCTATGCACTCTTTTCAATTCTGCCTAATTTTAACAATTCTTGTTCCATTTCCTTAATTATCTCTGGTCCAAGCACTACCCTATTCACCGAATTATACCAATTCACTGGCGTGTTGCACCCTTTTCCATACAATACCTCAAAGGGACTCATCCCCAATGATGCTTGATGTCCATTGTTGAATGCAAATTCTACCAAGTGTAGGTTGTCCTCCCACTTGGATGGTTTGTCCATCACATACATGTTCATCATATCTTCAAGAACCTGATTCACCCTCTCAGTTTGACCATCTATTTGAGAATGATATGTTGTACTAAAATTCAGCTGAGTTCCCAATTCCTGAAATAGTCCCTTCCAAAAATTGGATGTGAACTTTACATCTCGATCTGAAATTATTGCTTTGGACAATCCATCCAATCTGAATATCTCCTTCATGAAAATATTTTCTATGTCACTTGTCTTATGAGTGTAGTTGACTGGAATAAAATGAGATAAATTTGATATCTTTTCCACCACTACCATAATTGAATCATGCTTCCTCACTTTCATTGGAAAAACTGTTATAAATTCCATAGAAATTACTTCCCACTTCCATTCTGGAATGGGAAAAGGATGCAATAATCCTGCTGGATGTTGATGTTCTACCTTGACTTGCTGGCATTTTTTACACCTAGAAATGTATTCTGCTATGTCCTTCTTCATCCCATGCCAAAAGTATTGCTTTCTTGCTGCTGTTATTGTCTTTTGATATCCCGAATGCCCAGAGTATGGAATTTGATGTATTTCATCCATCACTAGCTTCTTTAAATCTGCACAATTTGGAATATACAATCTAGTACCTTGATAAAAGAGAATATCACCTTCACCAAGTTGATATCCTGCACCCTTTCCATCTATATTTCCCTGTTGCAATTTCTCTTTAATTAGAAGCTAAGTTCCATCACTGGTTTGGGCTTCAAGAACTCTTGCCTTCAAATCTTATTTGCACATACTTAATGCTGCGACATGAAACTTTCTGCTAAGAGCATCTACAACCTTATTCTCCTTCCCTTTTACATGATTAATTTCAAAATCAAATTCACAGAGAAATTCCATCCACCTATCTTTCCTAGCATTCAAGTTTGGTTGGTCAAACAAATAATTCAATCTCATGTGGTCTATCCTAAGCTTGAAAATTCTTCCTAACAAATAATGTCTCCACATCTAGAGAGCATGTAATATGGTTGCTAGTTCTAAATCATGCATGACATAATTATTTTCATGCTCTTTTAATTTCCTGGACTCATAGGAAATCACAAATCCTTCTTGCATGAGAACTACACCTAGCCCTTCGATGCAAGCATTTGTGCACACTACAAAATCCTTCCTTGGATCTGCAATATTCAAAACAGGAGTGCTGGTAAGCAACTTCTTTAACTATTGAAATATTTTGTCACATTTTTCAGACCATACAAATTTGAAATTCTTCCTCTGCAATGATGTAATTGAATGAGCTATCTTGGAGAATCCTTCAATGAACCTTCTATAATAGCTTGCAAGACCCATAAAAGATCTAACATCTGTAACATTCTTTGGAGTAGGCCAATCCATTTGTTAGGAACCTGTGTCAACCCTTCTCTTTACTTTGTTAGTATATTGTTGTTGGACTCATATGCTTTGTAAGTAATCCCATCATATTTGTTGATCCATAGTTTGTATTAGCCCATGGTATTGACCCATAGTATTGGACGCATATGATTTTTAATTCGTCCCATAGTATTATATCTTTCATGTTATTGACCCATAGTATTGGGCATGGAATTAGTATACAAGTGTGTGTTGAGGCCTATGAAGCCAAGGTGAAGTTATTTGTATTGAGCTTGCTCAAAGGAGGTTGCCTCCTCGAAGTGGCCTACGATCAATAAAATATTCTATGATCTAATATATCATGCATTTTATCAATTAATAGTTGCAGGTTCCTCACATCTGGTATCAGAGCACTTTCCTGGGCTCGTTGGGTGGAATTTCTTCCCCAAAAAAAATTCACATATGTTGTAGGTTCGGATCTGGGAATAATCCCTATATGCTTAACTGTGGGAACTACTTGGGCCTAATCCCTAAAACTCTTTGTGAGGAGTACCACAGGAACCCCGAAGTATCTGGCCCATTGAGAGGACCTTCTAGCGAAAAGGGCAACGAACCCTACCTGATTGACTAGTTCCCACCCGTGAGGTAAACCAAGAGTTGTCGTTTGTGGCAAAGCGGTTATCAGTTTTACCTGAGTCATGGAGTGAGGGGTACTGCCCAAATACGCAAGTTGTCAGACAACATTGGTGGCCGAGTGAAACCCCTGAACCATTAGGAAGCTGAGCATACCTAGGGTCCATATCTATTTTCAGTTGAACTATTGTCGATCATTTCAGTGCCATGGCAAATCCATCTGTTATCGATCACTTTCGCGTGATATGAACCATTACACCAAAACCACGAGGTGTCAGTGAAGGCTGCTCACTAGGATATTAACATCCCACCATGCTCTGCAATCCAGAATCTAGATTGGATGTGCACCCGTATAGTGGTGTCCCTTTTGATCCGTACGAGCCCCGAACGAACACTGCAATGCCGAAGTTGCCACTCGCTCGGTGACTCGAACCTGGGTGGAGGCTCTGATAGCAAATGATATGAACCATTACACCAAAAACCCGAGTTGTTAGTGAAGGCCACCCACTAAGATCTTAACACCACATTGTTGTAGATCCAGCCATTGCAAATCCATTCCGAATGTCATTTCAGATCCAGTCATTTTAGATCCATTCCGAGCCATTTCAGGCCCATCTGTTTTAAGATCCATTCCAAAAGTCATTTCAGATCCATCTATTTTCAATCCATTCTGAGCCATTTCAGATCCATTATGAAATTCGTTTCAGATCTATTCTGGAAAAAAAAAAATTTCCATATCTCATTTGTTTTAACTCGGTTTCCCTTGAAAATTCACTAAAACCCTTGCAATCCCATTCTCCATATTTCATTCTTGAGGACCCTATTTCATTCCTGAGGACCCTATCCAAAATTCCACTTCCCAAAGCCAAAAATATCACATTTGTCTATTTTTAGGGTTTTCCATAACTTCTTCGATTTTCACCCAATCGCCTTCAAATTTTGTCACCATGTTCATTCCCTGTTTCTGCTTCTTTGTCCCTCTTTGAAAAAATTTTCCAGTCTTTCACCTCGCTTATGAAATCCACATTTTTTTCTTCCCTTTCCATTCGAAAGAGTCCAAAACCTAGTCAAACCCTAATTACCCATCAAAGTTTTTCCCAAATCCAAATTTTCCTTTACTAAATAAGCTTATGTTTGTGTTTTTATACCCATTCACAAAAAAAAAAAGTTTTGGTTATGGTTGTCACCTGTGCAGGAGCACAAATCATGGAGGATGAACTTGCAGCCCTCAAAACCAAACTCCAAGATTTGGATGAAAAATTTCTCAGCCTCCATCTTCAGCATTCAGCCATGAACACTCGGTTCTCTTCTTCCAACAATTTTCGTGGGCCGAAGCTTGATTTTCCTCGCTTCAATGGTAATGATCCGACTTGATGGATATACCAGGCAAAACAATATTTCAATCTGCATAATAGTTTTGATGTTCAAAAAGTTCCACTTGCATCCTTTCATTTGGAACAAAAAGCCCTTCAATGGTACTGTTGGTACATCAAGGCTCATAACGAGCCAAAATGGACATATTTTTTCCAACTCCTTTTGCAACGTTTGGTCCTAGTGCTTTTGATGACTTCACAGGAACACTCACTAAAATTCACCAATTTTGCACTGTGAGAGAGTATCAGACATAATTTGAGAAACTAACCAATCACACAGAAGTATTGTCTGATGAATTCTACAGGAGTTGTTTTATCAATGGTCTTAAGTATGAAATCTGCTCAGAGGTTAAAATGTTCTGTCCCAAGACAATGATGGAAGTCCTAGGGTTGGCTAAGTTGGCAGAGGACAAGAGCACAACCCAACAACACTCCAAATCCACTTTTGTTCCATTCAGAAATATGGTTTCCCAACGACCTCCCATCATGCCAACTCCTCACACAATTCCTATCAAGCATTTGTCTGAAGAAGAGATGCGGTCACATAGAGAAAAAAGGATTTATTATAATTGTGATGAGAAATTCACTCGTGGACATAGATGTGTTGAGCAACAACTCTATCTCTTAGATGTGGATTCTCCGCCTTCCTATGAACTTGGCGCAAAAGCTCCATATACACTAGATGATCAGGTCGGCATTCAGTAGCTGCCTATTGACCCTCCAGCTCCGGATGACCACCTAGAGATATCTCTCCATTCTTTAGCCAGAGTCACCACCCCACAAACAATGCGGGTCAGGGGTTACTTCAAGAAGATCCCTCTTACAATACTCATTTATTCTGGTAGCACTCATAACTTCACTGACTCTTGAATCACCAAAAAGGCTTATTGTTTTGTCCATCCTTGCTCCAACTTTGAAGTCATGATTTCCAATGGGGGCACCTTACCGTACAAGGGGAAGTGTCGCAATGTGTGTATCTCTATGGAATATTATAACCTGTGCTCTAACATGTTTTCCTTGTCCTTTGGCGAATGTGATATGGTTTTGGGAGTTCAATGGTTGCGCACACTTGGCCCCATTTTAGGGGATTTTTTTGAGCTTTGGATGCAGTTTTCAGTCAATGGGAAACAACACACATGTACAGCCTTACAACCAGGGTCTCTCCACATCACCAGTTCACATCGCCTGGAAAATATCCTTAAGAAGAATTCACATGGTGTCATTTCTCAACTCCATTCCATTCAAATGCACCCATCAATGGTCTCCACTACTTACTTGGATAGATATGCAGGTGTCTTTTCTGAACCATTTGGCTTGCCGCCTTCAAGATACCTTTCCAGTAAGAATTTAGTCGCATCTACATCTAAGAAGGAAATGATGGCTCTTTTGCATGCAGTACAAAAGTGGCAGGCATACCTATTAGGAAATTATTTATGCATCAAGACTGATCACCGGAGTCTGAAAAAATTCTTGGAACAACGGGTCTCCTCCCCATCACACCTGAAATGGGTTAGCCAACTCATGGGTTATGCCTATGCAACCACTTACAAGAAGAGTAAGGACAATCTGGTGGCAGATGCTCCTTCTCGCACATTTGATGACCTAGTTTCTCTTTCAGCTATTTCTATGCTTGTTCCAAATTGGTTGCAATCTGTTCAACAGGGATATGTCTTCTAAGAACTCCTTGCTTCTCCATCGGCAAGCCACTCTAGGTTCCTCAAAATGTATGACTGGGAACAATGTAATTTCTTTTGGCAGGGACTGATAATGACAATTCAAAGATGGTGGCTGACTGTGATACTTTCCAGGTCCACAAGGGTGCAACGACACTGCTTCTGAAACTGCTCGAACCCTTTCCCATCTCTACACAAATTTGGACAACTATTTCTATGGATTTCCTTAAAGCACTCCGGTGGTGCAATACCACATCTAAAATGACAGCATACGAAACAATCTATGGACAGCGGTTAGGATATTCCTATACTCCATCCTAGTCCCACCAGTATTTTGATCATTTACATTTTTAGTCATGCATGCACTTTTAGGGTTTGCATGCATCATTTAGGCTTTGCATGCATTTGCATGCATTCTAGTCATCAGTCCAGCACCTAGCCCTCAGTTAGCCAGCCCCTGAGAGCTTGTCTCATATCTGTTTTAGCCCTCCTAGAGATTAGTGCACCCTTCCTCCTTGATTTAAGGAAGCCACTCATCCTTTCTCACCTACCAGTCCAGTTTACTTCAGTTATCCACCAGTCTTTCCTTGATTTGAGTCCAGACTGACTCCTCACTACTATTATCACTTTGATTGATCTCCGATGAGACATGACTACCTGTTCTGACTCCAGTTAGCTCCTCATGTGCCCTCCACTGATCCTCCTTCATTCAATTAGTGTCTCCATGTTCCAGTTACATTCGGTTACACCTACCACACTCAGTTAGACTCATTTTGACTGATGGTTGACAGTTACTTGTGCATTGACGACTCCACTATTGATGAGATAGACTACTAGTTGTGCCTCGATGACACTCCAATGATCCTTTGATCACTCCATGAAGGCTAATTTGAATTGCCACCTTGGCATTCGAATCCTCATGCACTGTACTACTTATTGTCCATATTGTGATTAATTAATCAGTGTGTGTGAAGTATTTTTTCTTCTATCCGACTTCTACTGTATTATTATTCTGTTGCTCATTATATTGCATTAACCACTCTTCTTCTATTTTCCTGCTTAATCATAATTACTCTTGTGAGGTATACATCATCTCTTAGATCTGTTGTGAGGATTTCCACATGGTATCAGAGCATGTTGAGAGTATTGTTTATCTCCATTCCTGAGAGTTTTTTGCAGGTTATTACCAAGATTTCGAGTGCAGCAGTTTCTGCATTTTTGCAACAGTAGCAGTTGCAGATATTCTCTATTGTTTTTGCAGGTCTTCTACAGCTTCTATGAATTTAGAAGAAATCCCTCATCTTTCTCCACTCAACTATGATGAATGGAAACTGAAAATGATAGCATATTTGAAGAGCCATGATCTCTTTGACTGTTGTTTGGAAAGAGAGTTCGAATCTTCTGAACAGAAGATTGATTGGTTAAATAAAGGTGATGAAGCCTTTGGATCAATGATGCTTGCTATGTCTGAATGGATGTTATATGACCTCCCTAATTTTTCATCACCAAAAGAGCTATGGGCTCACCTGGATGTAATATTTGGAAAACAGAATGAAGGAATTGGTCCAAACCCTTTCAAGAACAAGCAAAGTGATGCATTCGCTCCCCTTGATGGTCTCTCAGATCATGAACCAGTATCATCTCATATTGGATTTGTCCACAAAGAACTTGCAGATTATACACTCATGCTCCAAATTTCTTCTCTTTATTTGCCAGCTCACACTCTAGATATTGCAGAAGGTCCTAAATCCTCTCTTGCACCAGAGTCTGTTGGTTTGCATCATGATCACATGATTCTTTCGGAGGTAAAATCAGCTATTGGAGGTAATGCATTCGCCATCCTCAAGCAATCACCTCTTATTTACTACTATATGATCATCATTCCATGCTTTCAGAAGGTTATTGAAGAATATGGCCATTTCCACCTGCTTGGGATAATTTCTCATGCATATAATGGTTTTGATCTCACCTCTTATGGTTCAAAGGAGATCTCAAGAAACCATTTCCATTCGCTTGGGATAATATCTCATGCATTTACTGGTTTTGATCTCACCTCTCATGGTTCGAAGGAGATCTCAAGAAACCATGATTCAAGTCTTGGATCTAATTTGGATTCTAAGCAATTACTACTTGGGATAATTTCTCATGCATATCGTAGTTTTGATCTCACCCCTGTTGGTTCAAAGGAGATCTCAAGAAACTATTCTTCAAGTCTTAAATCTGATTTGGGTTTCTAGCAATATTTATTATTTGATGGTTCTTTTTGGCATAATATCACCCATGATGGTTCAAAGGAGAAGACAAAAGACTATCTGCATATTCATGTTTATGATCCTACCTCAACTGATTCGAATCACAGGTTCAAGAATCATCCTCATACTTTTGGATTTTTTCTCATCACATTCGATCTAAAGAGAAAGTACAAGCACATGCTTTTTGAGCATGATCCACTTCTTCCCAAGAAGAAGATACGTCCAGACATATGACCAAGCATCACACCTACTTGAGTTTGGAGCATTTATTTTTTTATGTGTGTCTTACAGTCTGTTTTGAGGGGGAGTATTTTTCCCATGAAATTTTCCCCACTTCCTTGGTTTATTGACTATTATTATTCATTGTATTGGGTGACCTTTGGTCTTGGTTACCAGGGCCCAGGATGGATTAAGGGGGGGTGTTAGGATATTCCTATACTCCATCCTAGTCCCACTAGTATTTTGATCATTTACATTTTCAGTCATGCATGCACTTTTAGGGTTTGCATGCATCATTTAAGGTTTGCATGCATTCCAGTCATCAATCCAGCACCTAGCCCTCAGTTAGCCAGCCCTCGAGAGCTTCTCTCAGATCAGTTTTAGCCCTCCTAGAGCTTAGTGCTCCCTTCCTCCTTGATTTAAGGAAGCCACTCGTCCTTTCTCACCTACCAATCCAATTTACTTCTTTTATCCACCAGTCTTTCCTTGATTTGAGGCCAAACTGACTCCTCACTGCTGTTATCACTCTGATTGACCTCTGATGAGACATGACTACCTGTTCTGACTCCAGTTATCTCCTCATGCACCCTCCACTGAGCCTCCTTCATTCAGTTAGTGTCTCCATGTGTCAGTTACATTCAGGTACACCTACCACACTCAGTTAGACTCAATTTGATTGACGGTTGACAGTTACTTGTGCATTGATGACTCCATTGTTGATGAGATAGACTACTAGTTGTGCTCCGATGACACTCCATTGACCCTTTGATCACTCCATGAAGGCTAATTCAAATTTTCACCTTGGCATTTGAATCCTCATGCATTGTACTACTTATTGTCCATATTGTGATTAATTAATCAGTGTATGTGAAGTATTTTTGCTTCTATCCGAGTTCTACTGTATTATTATTCTTTTGCTCATTATACTGCATTGACCACTCTTCTTCTATTTTCCTGCTTAATCATAATTACTCTTGTGAGGTATACATCATCTCTTAGATCTGTTGTGAGTATTTTCACACAGGCACCGCCTGTTATTCTTCCATACACCCTCAGCAGTTTCCCAGTTCAGGCAATTGACTCGGTTCTTCGAAACTGCGATCAGATTCTTCTCATTTTGTACGACAATCTTCACATGGCAAGAATTCAAATGAAACAACAAGTTTATCAGCACCATTTTGAGCGCACTTTTCAAGCAGGTGATATGGTTCTTCTTCGTCTACAACCTTCCAAGCAATCCTCCCTGACACTCAAAAGGCGTCATCTTATCTCTCAATCTATCCCATAGGTATTAATTCAGTGGCACGAAATGCAACCCGAGGATGCTATAGGGGAACCACTCCTTCATATTCTGCATCAATTTCCACATCTAAAGCTTTGAGGACAAAGATTTTTCTAAGGGAGAGGTTATGTTAGGAACCTGTGTCAACCCTTCTCTTTACTTTGTTAGTATATTTTTGTTGGGCGCATATGCTTTGTAATCCATCCCATAGTATTTGTTGATCCATAGTTTGTATTATCCCATCATATTGACCCATAGCATTGGACACATATGATTTGTAAGTCATCTCATAGTATTATATGTTCCATGGTATTGACCCATAGTATTGAGAATATACTTAGTATATAAGTGTGTGTTGAGGCCTATGAAGCCAGGGTGAATTTATTTGTATTGAGCTTGCTCAAAGGAGGTTCCCCCCTCGAAGTGGCCTGCGATCAATAAAATATTATGTGATCTAATATATCATGCATTTTATCAATTAATTGTTGCAGGTTCCTCACACCATTATGGCTTCAATATTTTTTGTATCCACTGCAATTCCCTATTCTTATATGAAATGACCCAAATTTGTATCTTCCTTTGATATAAATCACATTTGCTCAGCTTTGCATACAGTTGGTGTTTCCTAAGAACTTGCAAAACCATTCTTAGATGTTCATAATGCTCTTCTTCATTCCTTGAATAAACAAGAATGGCATCCAAGAACACTATCACAAATTTATCCAAATAATTGTTAAAGACATTAATCATGAGGAACATGAATGTAGCAGGTGCATTGGTCATACCAAATGGCGCCACTATGAACTCATAATGACCATATCTTGTTTGGAAGGTTGTCTTGTGAAGGTCTTCTTCTTTGATCTTCACTTGATGATAGCCAGACCTTAAGTCGATATTTGAAAACACTTTAGCTTCCTTCATTTGATCAAACAAATAATCAATTATTGGCAATGGGTACTTATTCTTGACCGTCACTTTATTTAAATTCCTGTAATTAATGCACGGCCTTAAGGTCCCATCCTTTTTCTTGACAAATAACACCAGTGCTCCCCAAGGAGATACACTTGGCCTGATATACTTCTTGTCCATTAATTCTTGTACTTGCATCTTTAAATCTATCAATTTTGGCGTGCTCCTTCTATAAGGAGATTTGGAAATTGGCACTACCCCTGGAACAATATCGATGGTGAAATCAATATCTCTCTTTGGTGGCAGTCAGGGCATCATCCGAAAACACATCTTTTAACTACTGTAACAACTGGAAGTCTTATATCCTTGGTCCTTGGTCCTCTAATGAATTTCATATGTGAACTACATATAATTGGAAACCCTTCTTATAAAAAAAATTCAACTGTAGAGCTGAAATTTGTCTTACTGAGACTTGTTTGGGAATTCCCCTTACCAATATGGGTCTACCCTCTTCATCAATGCATTCCAATACCTTTTCATAGCAATCTATCTTAGATCTATGCCTTTCCAACCAATCCATACCTATTAGAGCATCATAAGATCATAATGGTAGGACATTCAGATTTACATTTGTGAGGAATCCATTCTACTCCATGGGGCACTCCATCACCACTTCACTCACTTTTGTCTTGGTCCCTGTGGCTAACTGAACTATCCAAGACTAACTATGCTTCATTTTTCTAAGAGAACAACTTTCAACCAGCTTTGGATAAACATAACTATGAGTAGATCCTAGGTCAATCAGAATAGAAATGGATTGCTTAGCAATCTTACCTTCAACTTCCACCACCACTGACTGATGGTATTCCTGATGATTATCCAACGCTGCATATATTCGAGACACTTCCCTTTCCATATCCTCCACTATAGCTGCTCCTTATAAGTGGTGTAAACTCTAGGGATTCTCCCTCCACTGTGGACAATCTTTAAGCATGTGGTTTCCTCCACATCCCCAACATTGAAGTGGTCCTTTTAATGCTTTTTTTGCTACAACTGTTGGCTTGTTCCCACTTCATGCTTGTTGGCCCTGTGGAAAATTTCTTGGTCGATTGTTGAATGGTGGCTTGAATCCACTTTTCCTTTGATCAAACCTCCCTCTTGGATTTCTTTTCTATGTTGGGTGAACCTCTGATTTTCCTTTTCTCTGCTCATAGCAATGCATCACCATCCTAATGGATTCATTAAGGCTATTTGGGTTAACAAACTCGATTATATCTCTAAAATTTTGAGGTAGACTTCCAAGAAAACACTGGATCTTAACCCTCTCATATTTGATATAGTCCACATACCTCAACAATTCCAAAAACCGGTGGACATGTTCTTCCATGCATTTCTAGCCCAACTTGAGTTATTGAATTCTTTCCTCTTGTTGTCATAATACCTAGATGATATGTATTTTTCGTTGAAATACTTGTTAAATCGCTCCTAGCCGATCCTCCTTTCATTGATCTATTTTACTTGCATGAGGTGCTCCCACCAAATCAAAGCTCTTCCATTTAGATTGTAAATGGAAATTTTGGCCTTTTCATTTCCTGAGTAGTCATGAATTCTTAAATATTTCTTCATCCCAAGGAGCCATGCCTCTACCTATTGGTCAGTCTTACCTTCTCCATCAAATGTGGGAGGCCTTTCCTTCCTAAATTCTCCCTATGGAATTCCTTTGGATTTGTTTCTTCTTTCAAATCTACTGGAAGTATGCCTTGGACTTCTTTGAGGACCTATTGAGTCACTCGACCTATTGAAAGAAGATCTTGAGAAGGGTGTGCTTGTTGAATATTGTAACTTCTAAGAATATTATATTTGTACTTTATTATTCCGGAGATGTTTCATCCCTCCGAGGTGACCCTATTGTATATCCGGAGATTTTTATTCCTCCGATGGACTGTGGTAACTAGGGTTATTAGATCTCCTATGTGGGGGTCAGCCCTAAGTTTATTTGCTATGGGTTATTAGACCCTCTTAGGAGAGGTTGGCCCCATAAGGTAAAAAGTCAATCGGGAAACAAGTATAAGTAGAGGAGGATGCTCCTCACTTATCACACACTTCCATCACTCGGAAAAGTAGCGCACATATGAGAGAGAGGTCTGCATAGGAGGTAGAGAAGGAGCTATAGTATTGTACTACATCTTGTATTTGGTTGATCATCTTATTGAGGAAAGATTTGTTGGGTTTTCTACCCCATGAGGGTTTCCCAGGGTAAAATCTCTTTCTATCTTGTGATTGTGTTTCTTTCAGTGATCTTGCTAGTCAAATTAGTATAAACTTAACATGGTATCAGAGCTAGCCTAAATAGGACATCTTTCACAAGGTGAAAATATCTCTCTCTCTCTCTCCGGTGAAAATTAGGGTTTCTGCAAAAGTTAGTATTTTTGGATTTTGATTACATGGCTGGATAGCCCTTCTCAAAATCAAACTTTTGAGCCCTAGATCGAATTTTTTGGTTGGGTAGAACTCTGGGAAAGTCAAACCCTAGTTTGACCCAAAGTGTGATAAACCGAAAATTCTGTTGCAGATCCGGAAGGTGAAAAGTTGAAGTTTCTAGAAGCAGAACACACAAGAAATTTCATTCAAGCACATCTCCTGGTAAGTGTTATTCTATCCCTTGAGAAACTTCAATCTCTTTTATCCCTAAAGAAGATGGCTCCAAGCACTAAGCTTGAAGGCAAGCTAGAGGGTATAGAAAATTTCTGAGCATGGAAATACAAAATTGGCCTCATTCTTGAAGAGAATGATCTTGTCCAGTATATCAAGGATGAGATTGCAAAACTTGAAGAAGATGAAGCTAAAGAGAAGTATAGGAAGGATTTGATTAGAGCAAAGAGAATCATTGTTGATTCTATTAAAGACCACTTGATTCCCCAAGTGGCATCCAAGAAGACCCTAAAGAAAATGTATGATTCCCTAGGAAGAATGTATGAAGGGAGGAAAATTAATAGGAAGATGAACCTAAGATCTCAATTGAAGAATACCAAGATGAACAAAGGAGAATCCATTCAAGACTACTTCTCAAGGGTTTCCCAAATCAAGGAACAACTAGATGCCATTGGAGATACCCTTGATGAAGATGAACTTGTAATGACTACTCTAAATGGGCTCACTAGAACTTGGGAGTCATACATACAAACAATGTGTGCCAGAAAAGAAAGTATGAAGTTTGATGTAGCATGGGAGGATTGTATTCAAGAAGAAGCTAGGGTAGCCAATAGAGAAGCCCTTCTCAAGGAGGATGACCAAGCCTTGGCTACTCACACCAAAAGAAGAAGAAAGAGTCACTTCAAGAAAGTTGACCACAAGGAGTCTCAACCCTCCCATAGATTTAAAAGCAGAAGAGGAACAAACTCAAAAAGAGACCTCTCCACAGTCCAATGTTTCAATTGTCTTAAACTAGGACACATTGCTAGAAATTGTACTTCACAAACAAAGAAGAAGAAGTTTGTTCACAAAAGACAGCATGCACATATGGTAGAAGATGATAGTGGAGAAGAAGAAGAAGAGGAAAGGCCTCGAAAGAAAAGATCTAAAGTAAAGAAAGAAGATGAAGAAGAATATGTTCTATTTTCTGCACTCTCTGGGTCTGTAACACCTGGAGAAGATACATGGCTCATCGATAGTGGTGCTTCAAAGCACATGACAGGTCAAAAGAAAACTCTCTCAAGACTTGAAGAAAAGACTTCTCCACAAAAGGTATCTCTAGGAGATGATTATCAATATCCCATCAAGGGAATTGGTGAAGCAATATATAAGCTTGATTCTGGAACACCATTGAAGATGAAAGAAAATTTATATGTACCAGGTTTGAAGAAGAACCTACTTTCTATCTCAGCACTAGATAAGAAAGGCTTTAGAGTTGCATTCATAGATGGACAAGTACTTATGTGGCCCAAAGGAAAATCAATTGAGGATGCAATTGTTATTGGTGAAGAGGAAGGAGGTCTTTACAAACTCAAGGGTCATCCAGAAGCTGCCCTTGTCCATGAAAGCACTAGCCCCAGTGAGCTATGGCATAGAAGGCTTGCTCACATTAACTACAAAACCCTACCCTATGTAAGCAAGGTAGTTATAGGACTACCAGACTTAAAGGTTGATCATAATGGCACATGCAAAGGATGTGAAAAAGGGAAGAATATCAAGAACCCATTTTCAAAGAGCGAAACAAAGACTAAGAACATCCTAGAGTTAAAACATTCAGATGTATGTGGACCAATGCCCACCACATCTCTAAGTGGGTTTGAATACTATCTCACATTCATTGATGACTATTCAAGGAAGACTTGGATATACTTTCTAAAAGGAAAGAATGAAGTCTTTGGAAAATTCAAAGAGTTCAAGGCTTTGATAGAAAATCACTCAGAAAAGAAAATCAAGATTCTCAGAACAGATAATGGTGGAGAATATAATTCAAAGGATTTTGAATAATTTTCTAAGGAAGCTGGAATCAAGAGGGAACTAACCACTCCCTACAATCCCCAACAAAATGGGGTTGTGGAAAGAAAGAATAGAACCATCATGGAAACTGTAAAGACTATGATACATGATCAAGAGCTACCCATGTATCTATGGTCTGAAGTAGCTAGGACATCAGTCTATGTACAAAATAGACTATCCCATAGTGCTCTTGAATTCAAAACTCCAGAAGAAGTGTTCACAGGAAAGAAGCCTGAGGTAAGTCATCTCAAAATATTTGGATGCCCAGTGTACATTCACATTCCAAAAGAAAAGAGAACCAAGTTGGATCCTTCTGGTAAGAAGGGAATATTTTTTGGATATTGTGAATCATCCAAAGCTTTCAGAATTTACATCCCAGGTTTTCATCATATGGAAATAAGTAGAGATGTGTCATTTGATGAAGAAGCATCTCTCAAGAAATCTAGTAAGTGCCAACTTGAAGAAGTCTATGAAGAAGATACACCTCCTAGAATCACAGAGAATGTGCCCATCCCTGAAGATGCTACACCAGAAGACCATGACATGTTAGAACCACAAGAACCCCCCATTACAAACTTATCTAGAAAAAGAAGGCCAGCATGGGCTAGAGACATTATTCAAGGAGCTGAAAAATATGGAGCTCCTGAAGGCTCCACTAGGGAAAGGAAGAAACCAAAGCTAGTATCCAACTATGTGGCCTTGATGTGTGATCTTGTGGATCAAGAACCTACTAGCTATGAAGAGGCAGTTCGGAAGAAAGAGTAGGTAGAAGCAATGACAGAAGAATACCAATCAATAATGAAAAATGACGTTTGGGATATAGTTCCCAAACCAAAAGATAAAAGTGTGGTATCTTCCAAATGGATATTCAAGATAAAACATGCTGCAGATGGTAGCATTGAAAAATATAAGAAAATATTTGTATCCAAAGGATTCTCTCAGAAAGAGGGAATTGACTATGAAGAAACATTTGCACCAGTTGCTAGGTACACTTCCATTAGAACTATCATGGCACTTGCATCTATGATGAAATGGAAATTAAACCAAATGGATGTTAAGACATCCTTCTTGAATGGCGTGATTGAAGAAGAAGTGTACATAGAACAACCACAAGGATTTGAGGTTAAAGATGGGAGAACACATGTATGCAAGCTGAAAAAGGTTTTGTATGGATTGAAGCAAGCTCCCAGAGCTTGGTACGGAAGGATTGACAGTTTCTTAACAAGCATGGGCTTTACCAAGAGTAAAGTTGATCCTAATCTTTATCTCAAAGTTATGGAGGATGAACCTGTTATATTATTGCTATATGTAGATGATCTATTTCTGACTGGAAATGAGAAACAAATTATCGAGTGCAAGAAGAAGCTCTCTTCAGAATTTGAGATGAAAGATCTCGGATTAATGCACTACTTCTTAGGTCTAGAAGTATGGAAAGAACCAAAAGGAATCTTTCTAAATCAAGCTAAGTATGCTGTGGGGATTTTGAAAAGATTCGATATGTTGGAGTGTAAAGCCATGGCCACTCCCATGGACTCCAACTTGAAGTTATTAGTTGATGACTCATCAGAGTTAGTAGATGTGACTCTATATAGACAGATTATTGGGTCATTGATGTATTTGACAAATACTAGACCAGACATATGTTTTGCTGTAAATACCTTGATTCAGTATCTAGTGGAACCTAGAAGAGTTCACCTAATAACTGCAAAGCATGTGATGAGGTATCTAAAGGGTACATTAGATTTTGGTCTATATTGTCTTGGAAATATTGACTTCAGATTGCATGGTTACTCAGATGTTGATTGGGCAGGAAGTGTTTCAGACAGGAAGAGTACATCAGGTGGATGTTATTGTCTGGGATCTGCCATGATCTCATGGTTCAGCAAGAAACAGTCTAGTGTGGCTCTCAGTACAGCCGAAGTGGAATATATAGCTGCTTGCTCTACTAGTTGTGAAGCAGTATGGCTTCGGAAACTATTATCAGGATTATTTGACTTAGAAATGGATCCCACTGTGATCATGTGTGACAACCAGAGGTGTATCAAGATGACAGAAAATCCAGTGTTCCATGATAAGTCAAAACACATAGAGATCCGATATTTCTATATACGGGATATGGTGCAAGAAGGAGCTATCAAGCTCGAGTATGTGAGCAATGATGAACAAATTGATGATATATTGACCAAACCTCTATCTCGAGTAAAGTTTGAGTATTTTCGAGACAAGCTTGGTATAGTTCAAAAGGACCATCCTCGAAAGGGGACATGATGTAGTCATTGATGATGAGATTGCCTGCATTGACAGTAAATTCGATGATGTGGATACTTATGCAACAGGGAGGTCAATGAATGAAGTCCTTAGTGGAAAGGTGGGGATTGCATCATCCCCGGACTTAGGTCCCTTGAATTGATCCATAGACAGATGTCTTTGAGAATGAATTCCTTAGTGGACAGGTGGGGATTGCATCATCGCCAAACTTAGGTCCCTTAAATTGATCTGTAGACAGATGTCTTCGAGAATGAAGTCCTTAGTGGATAGGTGGGGATTGCATCATCCCCGGACTTAGGTGCCTTGAATTGATTCGTAGACAGATGTCTTCGAGAATGAAGTCCTTAGTGGATAGGTGGGGATTTCATCATCCCCATACTTAGGTCCCTTGAATTGATCTATAGACAGATGTCTCTGAGAATTGATTATAGGACTGCATCGTCCCTGAACCTTTGGTTCAAAATCTATGTGATCTGGTTTTCATCATCCATAGACATGAGATTTGTCGTAAAGTGATAAGGAATGATCCTCCTGGAAGTTGATATGGATTGCATTGTCCATAGACATGAGACTTGTCTTAAAGTGATAAGGAATGATCCTCCTGGAAGTTGATCTGGATTGCATCGTCCATAGACATGAGACTTGTCTTAAAGTGATAAGGAATGATCCTCCTAGAAGTTGATCTAGATTGCATCATCCATAGACATGAGATTTGTCTTAAAGTGATAAGGAATGATTCTCCTGGAAGTTGATCTGGATTTCATCGTCCATAGACATGAGACTTGTCTTAAAGTGATAAGGATTGATCATCCTGGAACTTGATCTGGATTGTATCATCCGTGGACCTATGTCCTAAAAGTGAGCAGGATTGATCATCCTGTAATTGGATCGTGTGCATTGCAGAGTATGCTACTATGATGATCCAAATGCTGTAGATCAAGATGATGATCTAGATGTTGTAGATCAAGATGATGATCCAGATGCTGTATATCGAGATGATGATCCAAATCCTGTAGATCGAGATGATGATCTAGATGCTGTAGATCAAGATGATGGTCCAGATGCTGTAGATCGAGATGATGATCCAGATGTTGTAGATCGAGATGATGATCCAGATGCTATATATCGAGAGGATGATCCAAATGCTGTAGATCGAGATGATGATCCAGATGCTGTAGATCGAGATGATGATCCAGATGCTATAGATCGAGATGATGATCAAGATGATGTAGATCGAGATGATGATCCAGATGCTGTAGATCGAGATGATGATCCAGATGCTATAGATCAAGATGATGATCAAGATGATGTAGATTGAGATGATGATCCAGATGCTATAGATCAAGATGATGATGCAGATGTTGTAGATCAAGAAGATCATGATGATGCTATTCGAGTGCTGTAGAAGATGAAGACTCAGTACCGATGATGTTGATGTTCCAGTATTGAAGATATTGAAGATGTTCTAGTAACTGCTTGAGTTACTGATGATGATGTATTGAAGAAAGCTTCCAATGATTTATAGATGTATCATGTATGATGTAGTCAATGACTCCTTGCTCCTGCAGATGTTGTTATAATATCCTTCTCGTTAAGGGGGAATGTTGAATATTGTAACTTCTAAGAATATTATATTTGTACTTTATTATTCTTGAGATGTTTCATCCCTTCGAGGTGACCCTATTGTATATCCGGAGATGTTTATTCCTCTGATGGATTGTGGTAACTAGGGTTATTAGATCTCCTATGTGGGGGTCGGCCCTGAGTTTATTTGTTAGGGGTTATTAGACCCTCTTAGGAGAGGTCGGCCCCATAGGGTAAAAAGTCAGTCGGGAAACAAGTATAAGTAGAGGAGGATGCTCCTCACTTATCACACACTTCCATCACTCGGAAAGTAGTGCACATATGAGAGAGAGAGGTCTGCATAGGAGGTAGAGAAGGAGCTCTAGTGCTGTACTACATCTTGTATTTGGTTGATCATCTTATTGAGGAAAGCTTTGTTGGGTTTTCTACCCTATGAGGGTTTCCCAGGGTAAAATCTTTGTCTATCTTGTGATTGTGTTTCTTTCAGTGATCTTGCTACTCAAATTAGTATAAAATTAACAGTGCTGTGATTTTTGCTCGTAGAACTCTTTCTTGGGCTTGGAGTCCTCTTCCTAGAATGACCTCTAGAGCGACTCTCTACACCTCTTATTTATTTACCTACATTGCTTGGGTTGGACCCAAGGTTTACCCTCTCCTGCATATCAGTGAGGCTCTACAAAATAGCAGCATTGAGCTAGTTTTATTCCTCCTGAGCCTTCATGAACCTTTCATTAAATCTTATCATGGTTTCAACCAAATTCGGAGGAGTTATTTTCTCCCTTCTCCCATTGGATTCTGTCTTCACATGATATTCTTGCACATTTTCTCCTAGCACATCTTCATCATACTCGTAAGGATCCTGGGCATCATTCATTGTCACCATTTTATTTTGAATATTCCTTTCCCCTTGCCTGTTGCTCTTTGCTAAAACTATTCAAATGTTATTAGCTGCAAACACTTTGCGTTATAGAGACGTTTATCAGACATCTTAGGAAAACATATAAAACATAAAACATAAAACATCCCTGTTTAACAGAAGTAAACTCATGGAATAATTCACAAAGCTATTATGGATTCTAGTTTGGCCCGAGCAACCCCAGTGATGCAAACTTGGGCTCTGATACCACCTGTCACGTTCTCGATCCCCTCAATGACCTTTTGAGTGATGGGGGAACAACCTACTAATTTTTTTTCCAAACTTAGCTGCATTTCTTCCCTTTTACAATCCGCAAATCAAAAGTCAGAAGTCAAAATCTCAAAGCGCCACTTCAAGAATTACACCTCTGACTTCCACAATCCACCATGTGGGAGTCAAAAAGTTGGAACGAAAAATACACGACATTGAAGAAATACGCCACTAAATTCCACATTCCGCAATCCACGATGTAGGAGTCGTAAGGTCGGAATGGAAAATACACGGCGTTGAATAAATACGCCTCTAACTTCCGCATTCCACAGTCTACGATGCAGGAGTCAGAAAATAAAAATGGAAAATACATAACGTTGAATAAATACGCCACCGAATTCTACATTTCGCAAAGCAGAAGTCGGAAGTCAGAACTCCGAAATCACAGCTCCAGCAAATTACTCCTCCGACTTCCACACTCTGCAATCCGGCTTGCGACAGTTGAAAGTTGGAACTCCTAATTCACAACTCTGGAGGAAATTACTCCTTTGACTTCCACACTCCACAATCCGGTTTGTGGGAGTCAAAAGTCGAAACTCCAAATCACTATGCCGAGAAATATCACCTCTGACTTCCACAATATTCAATTCGCACTGCGGGTTCAAAAAGTCAGAAGTCAGCCACATACCCCTATTACTTCCAAATCCTCAGGCTGATAACTTCCTCATCCTAAGTCCATTTTTTCCAAACTTGGTACCATTGGAAATATCACGGATATCTCTATGAAATGGTGTGATCCTATGCCACACCTAGGAACTCTAACCTTGCCACTCTTCCAACCAAAATGTTGCCCCGAACTCCATCAATGCCTCCTTACCCCAATCTCAAGAAGCTTGGTATCACCCTGTCATGGCCCCTCCCTTCATCTGACCCACAAAGGGGGAATGGATACAAAAGGGGGTGTCTGATTCATTCCCCAAGCCCTTATGATGAAATATAAACCTTCTAAGGAGGTGTGAAATGCATAGTAAACATACACAGTGGAATTAAAACATGTTAATGCATCTACAACATGCAATACTAACAACATATTAACACAAGCAAAATGATGAAACAAACAACCAATGAACTGGCCTCATGTTCAGGCTTATGCATATATTTCCTACTGATTAATTCCATTTGATCATTTCATTCAAATTGACTTGAAATAACAAATAAACACAACATAGGAAGTAGCATAATTTAGGACCAAAGAGATCACTTATCTTATAAGATGAAAGTTTCCAAGCAACTGGCTATGTGAGAGCAATGTTCCACCCAACCATAGGTCTTTGTCTAGCCTATATTCTTTCAGCTGGGAGACCACCCCCAAGCTGTGTTGTGTATCCACTAAGGAGGAACTAAACAAGCTCACTCACAACCATGGCTTCACACAACATATATGCCAATCCACCACACAATTGGGTTTATCAAGCATTTAAGGAACAATGGAGGGGGATTCTAATCCAATGAGCTCAACCTCAGAGCTAGAGGCCTCTCAATTCTCACTCAGACATCCTTGGCACCCACAATACCTACCACACCCAACACAAGGAAGGTCCCCTTCTCTGCTGCACAATCCCTCAGGCGCCCCTTCCCTCCATTTCTCTTCAGGTTGGGAATAGAAAGGTCCAAGCTTTTGATTCCTTGATATTCTATCCTTCATTGATTTTATCAAGCAATCCCACCTTTTTTTCTATTACTTCTGTTTCATTCCAACTTGGATTTCTCAAGTTCTATGGCCAAAACGCCTCTATCCCGCAGTTGGGTTATTGACTATCCACTCAGGGTTTTCTCATGGTTTTTTTAGCATCTCCCACTCTGTAAATTTTACCTAGGGTTCAGTCTGATGGATCCCTTGTTGGATTTAAATTTCCACATGAATTTCTAGGTGAACTCGGCACTCTAAATTGGGGTTTTCTCATAATCATGATTTCCTTCTTCCCTTCACCGCTCAGCTCTCTGTTCTCCTGAAAAATTCTCTTGCTAGTCCCTCTTGAAATGGGGATGGGGAAAAATGAATTCCTAGGAGGTAGAGTGACTTGTGGATGAAGGATAATAGAGTCCCATACCCTTCCATCCAAAATTTCAGGGTTTCCCACACTCCATAGACCTCATGAATAGTTTTCTTCAACCATTTCCTTACAACAGAATTAAATGTCAACAAGGAAGGTCAAATGGGTTCTAAATATTACATTTGGCAGCCTATGGTCCAATCCCAAAATCCCCTCACCTATCCCTAGTGGATACACAAGGCCCCCTCTTATGCGTTGCCTCCATAGCCAGTTTATTTGGTATTTTTATTGCAATGTTAATATTTACATCATTTACAATGTCCCATGGCTTAATAGCACATGGATGACAAAATATCAAATACTTTCCTTCTACATAAAAACGAGCATCCACTAGTGGGGCCTTGGCATTGAGATCCACGCTATGAAAACATACATCGCATGTATACAATATTTACATTGAAATCCAAATATGTCCTAAGGGTCAAAATGGAGGTATTACAGATTATTCTAATGGTATGAATGATTTTACTAGTTTGTTTATAAAATGAAAATGTCTATGTAGTAAAGAGTATAAATGGAATTCAATTTTATCAAATCTATATTTGTGTATAATTTTTGTTGTGATTGTAAGTGCTTTATTTCAATAGCTATATGTTGAATTTGTACAATCATTCTTAGATATTACTCTTCTTTTGTAAAAATCGCTCCTTGCAAGGATAGATTAGTTAAAGTAGGATAATGTTAGTTGATTGATAACATAGAAGTGATAAGACGAAAGGTAAGAACCTGCACATCACTTGTGGGGATTCTACGTGTCAATTATAGGTCACGCATTATTAAGATTAAGGCACTTGCATACACATACTTAAATATAAAATATAAATGGTGGGTCGAGACGCAATCAGTAAAATATAATTGAAAGACATATACTTTATCTAGAACATTAACCAAAAGGATTCCCTATTCCAAACAGTGAATGATCTAATAGGTATTTTTCATTGGGGAGAATCCTTACTATCGATGCAAGGATTTTTCTAGGCATCAACAGCACCTTCCATAAAATTTGATTGGTGCTATCAAATCTTGGTTCTCTATTGGTGGAAATGTCTTCTTGCTTCTCCATTTCTGCACAATGATATATCTTCCAGATGTTACTTTGTTACTGAAGACACCCAGTCTGATCATATTGTTGGAATCGATTTAATACTGAGAGGGGAGGTGAATCAGTATTATCACAATTATCACTAGTTTTTACCTTCTTTAATAGATTATCCTTTTGCTTAATCTTTATCTTCATTTATGCATCAGAAAAATAAATATCCACATTTATGTATCACACAAACAACACATAACACACATAATTTTTATGTGGAAACCCAAATGGGATAAAACCACGGAATGATTCTTTATAATGAGAAAGAATACATTTGAGGAAGCACCAAATTCCTGTGTTTACCAACACCAACTGGAAGTAGGCACCAACCCCCTGGTTTTAAAAGCATCAACCTGAAGGAAGCTACAACTCTATGTGTGTTCTCTAGCATCAACTGGAAGGAGGAACTGACCCCTTGTCTTCTTTGTTTTACAGGAACCAACCTAAAGGAATCTCCAACTCCTTGTCTCCTTTCCCCATCTGAATACCATGATGTCCAATATGTGTTGTTGTCTTACTGAACTTCAACTCCGCGCATTCTTCTGATCTTCTACTAATGATTCTATTGTGCACTATCTTCATATGCAGTCTATACTCTGTCACTGTGCTCCATACATAACTTTAATTCTTGAAATTCTCCAATTATACTTCTGCTGATGAATCACTTCATATATTATGTGCTTGCTAATACTGTAGTCTGCATTGAAAGTTATCTCAATGTTCCACTCTACCTGACTGCAATAACCAACTAATATTGTGCTTTCAATTGATAGTTTGTTGTTCTGGATTGAAGCACTAGTAACAGATGGAACTGTTAAAATTCAATATGCTAAGACAGGAAATAGAAGCATTACATTCCATTTCACAATAATAGCATATACAGGATCACTGAAGAAACACCAAGCATAGCATAAACACAAGAGACACAGATTTATCCTGGGAAACCCTCATGGGGTAGAAAACCCAGCAAAGCTTCCTCAAAATAGATGACCAGCAATATACAAAGATGCAAACCAAAGACATGATCTCCTCCTCCACTATAGCAGACCTCTCCTCCACAAGTGCGCCTCTCTTGAGTGAGTGAGTGTGTCAAATGAGAAACACACCTCCTCTATTTATACACTACTCCGACTTTTCTTTTACACAAGACATGTAGGCTCGTATTTAACCAATGGGTTAAATACCCCACTACAACTGACTGGGCCGACCCCTCTAGGGTGGTCTAATAACCCTTTGACCCACATAACACATACAGGGCTGACCCCCCACTAGGGAAGTCTAATAACCCAAGTTACCACATTCTGACGGAGGAATAAACATCTCCGGATATACAATAAGATCTTCACGGAGGAATGAATCATCTCTAGAATAATAAAGTACAAATATAATATTCTTTGAATTTACAATATCTCAACACTCCCCCTTAACGAGAAGGATATTATAACAACATCTGCACGAGCAAGGAGTCATCAACATCATACATGATACATCTATAAATCATCAGAAGCTTTCTTCAATTCATCATCATCAGTAACTTGACTAGTTACTGGAACATCAACATCATCAGAGTTGATAGTACTCAATCATCAGCATCGTCATCACACGATCATGAGCATCGTCATCACACGATCATCAGCATCGACATCACACGATCATCAGCATCGTCATCATACGATCATCAGCATCGTCATCACATGATTATCAGCATCTCCATCATACGATCATCAGCATCGTCATCATACGATCATCAGCATCGTCATCATACGACCAATCCTCTTCTTTTTAGGACCCGTGTCCATGGATGATGCAATCCTGTCATGTACCTTTTGAACCAAAGTCCAGGGACGATCCAGTCCTGTCATGTACCTTTTGAACCGAAGTCCAGGGATGATCCAGTCCTATCAATTCTCAGAGACCTCATGTCTACGGCTCAGTTCATAGGACCAAAGTCCAAGGATGATCCAATCCTTACCGTACATTTAGGACCACGTCCAAGGATGACTTAATCCTCAACCGTACATTTAGGACTACGTCCAAGGATGACTTAATCCTCCACCGTACATTTAGGACTACGTCCAAGGATGACTTAATCCTCCACCGTACATTTAGGACCACGTCCAAGGATGAATTAATCCTCAACCGTACATTTAGGACTACGTCCAACGATGACTTAATCCTCCACTGTACATTTAGGACCACGTCCAAGGATGACTTAATCCTCAACCGTACATTTAGGACTATGTCCAAGGATGACTTAATCCTCCACCGTACATTTAGGACCACGTCCAAGGATGACTTAATCCTCAACCGTACATTTAGGACTACGTCCAAGGATGACTTAATCCTCCACCGTACATTTAGGACCACGTCCAAGGATGACTTAATCCTCAACTGTACATTTAGGACTACGTCCAAGGATGACTTAATCCTCCACCGTACATTTAGGACCACGTCCAAGGATGACTTAATCCTAAACCGTACATTTAGGACTACGTCCAAGGATGACTTAATCCTCCACCGTACATTTAGGACCACGTCCAAGGATGACTTAATCCTCAACCGTACATTTAGGACTACATCCAAGGATGACTTAATCCTCCACCGTACATTTAGGACCACGTCCAAGGATGACTTAATCCTCAACCATACATTTAGGACTACGTCCAAGGATGACTTAATCCTCCACCATACATTTAGGACCACGTCCAAGGATGACTTAATCCTCAACCATCCACCAAGGAATTCATTCTCGAAGACATACGTCTATGGCTCTTCTTTCGGACTGAAGTCCAGGGATGATCCAATCCCCTCACATGTTCACCAAGAACTTCATTCTCGAAGACATACGTCTACGGCTCTTCTTTTGGAATGAAGTCCAGGGATGATCCAATCCCTTCACATATTCACCAAGAACTTCATTCTCGAAGACATACGTCTACGGCTCTTCTTTCGGACTGAAGTCCAGGGATGATCCAATCCCCTCACATGTTCACCAAGAACTTCATTCTCGAAGACATACGTCTACGGCTCTTCTTTCGTACTGAAGTCCAGGGATGATCCAATCCCCTCACATGTTCACCAAGAAATTCATTCTCGAAGACATACGTCTACGGCTCTTCTTTCGGACTGAAGTCCAGGGATGATCCAATCCCCTCACATGTTCACCAAGAACTTCATCAAAACATGTGTCAATCATGTATCCTCATCATCAAAACATGTATCCTCATCATCAAAACATGTATAACAAAACATGTATCCTCATCATCAAAACATGTATAACAAAACATGTATCCTCATCATCAAAACATGCATAACAACTATCATCAAAAGCATGTATACATCTATCATCAAAAGAAAAAATATAATATTCCTAAATCTAAATAATTCTAAGTAACTAAGTGCAGCAAATTGATGGGATAGACTTGTTATTAGATACTATACTACTCCCCCTTTCGAGGAGGGTCCTTCTGGACTATACCAAGCTTGTCTCGGAAGTATTCAAACTTTACTCGAGACAGAGGTTTAGTCAAGATATCAGCAATATGATCCTCAGTGCTTATATACTCGAGCTTGATAGCTCCTCTCTGCACCATATCTCGTATATAGAAGTATCGGATCTCTATGTGTTTTGACTTATCGTGGAGTACAAGATTTTCTATCTTGATGCAGTTTTGAATGTCACACATAATCACAGTGGAATCCATTTCTAAGTCAAACACTCCATATAATAGCTTCTGAAGCCACACTGCTTCACAGCTGGCAGAGCAGACAACTATATATTCTGCTTCAGCAGTACTGAGAGCCACACTAGAATGTTTCTTGTTGAACCATGAGATCATGGCAGATTTAAGACTATAACATCCACCTGATGTACTCTTTCTGTCTGAGGCACTTCCTTCCCAATCAAAATCTAAGTAACCATGTAAACGGAGTTCATGACCTCCAGGATAATATAGACCAAAATCTAATGTACCTTTTAGGTACCTCACTACATGCTTTGTAGCTATTAAGTGAACCTTTCTAGGTTCTACTAGATACTGACTTAGGGTATTTGCAACAAAGCATATATCTGGCCTAGTATTCGTTAAATACATCAATGACCCAATGATTTGTCTATATAGGGTTAGGTCCACTAAAACCGATGAGTCATTAACTAAAACTTCAAGTTGGAGTCCATGGGAGTGGCCATGGATTTATACTCCAACATATCTAATCTTTTTAATAACTTCATAGCATACTTACCTTGATTTAAAAGATTCCTTTTGGATCTTGCCATACTTCTAGACCTAAGAAGTAGTGCATTAATCCGAGATCTTTCATTTTCATTTCTGCAGCCATTTTCATGATCTGTTTCTCATTCCTTGTCAGAAAGAGATCATCGTCATACAATAATGGTATGATAGGTTCATCATCCACAACCTTAAGGTGAAGGTTGGGATCAGCTTTACTTCTGGTAAAGCCCAAGCTTTGTCATGAAGCTGTCAATTGTCCATTATTCACACTCTGCATTGAGTGATCTTTTGCAAATCTATCTGTGCCATCTCTCGTCAGATGGGTCTACTAATATGAGCCTCAAAATCATTCGAACTCTGTGGTGAGATACCTTCTTGCATCCATGTCATATGTGTATAGAATCCATATTCAACCTCGTAGCAAAGGTTGAGATCCACATCACCCATGATGATCATTAAGCTCATCAATTGACTACCAATCCTAGGTACCCATACAGAACCTTATTCACACTTCTTCTTTAATTACACCATTAAGAGAATGGTCTTATCTAGCCACTTGGAGCAAAACATCTCATGATTCATGATTCTCTTCCTCTTTCTAAGAGAATCTTCTAGCCACAAGCCTTCTATAGTGTGTTTGATTTGTAAATCTTTTGTTGAAAATCCATCACTTGTTCAGTGTTCATCATTCATCATGATCTTTCCTACAAATCAAAATTAAGTACATGATTAGTAATACTTCATAATCATCAAATCATATTGACATGATAACCTATTATGCATACAGATATCATTTACATAGTTATGCAACTATTTTGACCAATACTTTGGCACAACACTTTCCCATATCCTGTATGCATACAGTGGCTATCTAGATGCCTTCCATCTCTACCAGAACATACTATTGAGAGTGTGCACAACTCTCAGCATGTCAGCAAAGAGGTTTCATTCTAGACAAGCAACAATGGAATGTTTGTCCAACTTACCAATCATATGCATATTAGTAGCATGATATATTCTAGGAATACAAATATGCATACAAGCAATATCATTTACTATTTCTAATAACAACTCAAATACTTATCTTTTATGTTTGTGTGGTTGCCTCCCGCTTGATCTTCTGTATGTCTTCTGAACTTCTATTTATTCTGTACCACTGTGCATGCTCAAGTGTGCACTAGTGTCATTCTCATGATCTCATACATTCATTAGTATATTCTCAATATTATCAAAACATTCTAATTCTAAATAATCTTTAATATGTATAGTCATGATCATTAGTATTCAGGATTTCAAGGAAGTCTTCTTTTACTCATGCATATTCTTGTTTGATCTAGTTAGTTAAATCATCAACCAAGATAAAAGACATAATATGCACAAACCCTTGATTACTAACTTTATGAATAAGCATAACCAATCATACCAAGTATACTTATATAAGGGATCCTAACACAAGGTAATATTCTAACATGACATAGGAAAACATACCTGGATTAGTATACCTGCTTAGTTATGTACAACATACCTAAACAATCTCTTCAATGATTTAGAGATCCTGAGCTAGAACCTGCATGTCTCATAGGTTAAACATAATATAACAAAGTCATACATACCTCGTAAGTGGATGAGTCTTTGTCTTCATGTTGTCATGATCATGGAACTTGATTTGTCTTTTGTGATGTACCTGTATCTTGTTAGCAGACAACATCAACCTCACACAACACCATAATGCATAAGTACAATCATATAGCCCTAATCAATGAATGTCTTCGATCATTCGCATGCATTCATACTGTTGCTAGCGTGATAAGACAATTCTAACATTAATCAAGATTGTACTAATAAATAACATGAAGACAAACACATTATGAACTTAATCAAGAATAAGATTTCAAGACATACCTGAACCTCCTTAAGTCATACCTGTCAAGACTTCTTGTAGTCTTCTTATGTAAGGCCTTAGCCTCAACTCCCCCTGAAACTTGATCTGGAGCTTGATTAGGGTTTGCTAGAGAAACCCTAAAAATTCAATCTTTGACTTTTACACTTCCGAATGAATGGAAGGATGTGTCTTGCTGAGCTGATCAAACTAGCATACTTCAATTTTGAAATCTCCAAAATTTGACCCCTCAAAATTGCCTTTGAAACTTCTGGATCTTCTGGACAGGATATCGAACTAGGGTTTGATGAAGCCCACCCTTCTGCTCAATCAAAAGGTTTGATCCAAGGCTCTAAACTCTTATTTTTCTGAGGAGCTTTCAGCCGTGGTTACAGACTTCAAAAATTCCAACTTTTGCTGAAGCCCTAATTTTCCATCTTTCCGATCAAAATCCCGAGCTAGGGTTTAATCAAGCCCGGTCTTCTACCCAACCAAAAAATTCGATCTTGGTCTCTAAATTTCAATTTTCCTGAGTAGCATTCAGCCATGGATTCCGATTCCAAAAATTCTAACTTTCTCCAAAATCCTAAATTCCGGAAGCCATGAATAAAGGTGCTCCAAAAATAATTCTGTTTTGACAGAAATATGTACCTGATTGTTTCTACTATAAATCTGAAATTTTTGCTCCACATGGTCTGAAAAATTTTTGTACAGTAGCCTGACCTGTCAACTTTCCATCCTGACAGGTCTGACCTCAATTGGATTTTCTGAGAGAGATTTATGCCAAATGTCGCAACGTGACCTGTTTTGGGATAATACAGGAGAGCGAACTTGTACGGCGTTCCATGTGTCACTGTTTGAACTTCGGCCTCTGAAAACATTTCTTGGGATATCTTTCCCTGTTATCTTTCCATCCTAACAGGTATGACCTCAATTGGACTCTTGGAGAGAGAGTTATGCCAAGTGTCGCAACGTGACCTGTTTCTGGGATAAAACAGGAGAGCGAACTTGTACGGCATGCCACGTGTCACTGGTTGCGCTTCGGCCTCTGAAAAAGTTTCCTGAGATAGTGCTATCTGTTTAATACCTGTCACATTTTACGAAATTTCATTTGGATCTTCCTAGCCCAAGTTATGACCTTTTTTCCTAGGTCACCTGATTTTGACTGAGATCTAGAAGAGGCAGAAACCCTAACTTGTACTGATCATAACTTACAAAGTACAACGAATCTGAGGGTGCCCTTTGGACACAAGATACCTGGAGATGTTAGCTACGACCTGTAAATGTTTCAGATCCTGAACCTTCGCCAAAATGGATTTATAGCAAAAGTTCCACGATGACTGGTGTTTTCTATATAAAACCCTAACCTTCAAATTGTCGTAAGTAAAGCAAGTGTCGTAAGTGCCATACCTTGCCTTCCTTCAGTTTAGCTCTGATACCATGTTAAAATTCAATATGATAAGATAGAAAATAGCAGCATTACATTCCATTTCACAATAATATCATATACAGGATCATTGAAGAAACAACAAGCATAGCATAAACACAAGAGACACAGATTTATCCTGGGAAACCCTCATGGGGTAGAAAACCCAGCAAAGCTTCCTCAAAATAGATGACCAGCAATATACAAAGATGCAAACCAAAGACATGATCTCCTCCTCCACTATAGCATACCTCTCCTCCACAAGTGCGCCTCTCTTGAGTGAGTGAGTGTGTCAAATGAGAAACACACCTCCTCTATTTATACACTACTCCGACTTTTCTTTTACACAAGACATGTAGGCTCGTATTTAACCAATGGGTTAAATACCCCACTACAACTGACTGGGCCGACCCCTCTAGGGTGGTCTAATAACCCTTTGACCCACATAACACATACAGGGCCGACCCCCCACTAGGGAAGTCTAATAACCCAAGTTACCACATTCTGATGGAGGAATAAACATCTCCGGATATACAATAAGATCTTCATGGAGGAATGAATCATCTCCAGAATAATAAAGTACAAATATAATATTCTTTGAAGTTACAATATCTCAACAAGAACTGTGCACTTATTGATGTGTTTTTTCTAATTAAGTGTGCAGTCTCTCTAACAATCTGTGACATCCTGTGCATCAAATGATTTTTACAATTTGTTTAATGCACTTTTCTCATATCATCTGCATCATGATGCGTTTATCATCTTATGTTGTTGTTATTTCATTGCGCATCAGATGTATTTCTCAACTTCGCACACTTTCACTTCTGCGTGTATGCATCAGCTAGACATCTACACATTCTCCAATAAAATTTAGTTATATCTCTTCGCTTTTGTCTTTACAACATCTGTGACTATTGTAGCTAGGGTTTTCACCCTAGCTTGTGCAAATGAGCACCTACTAAGGAGAATGGACTCCTTAGTAGCAGTTCAATAAACAATAAATTAAAGTACTAAAGCAATACAGATTCTAAACTAGAATGAGCATTAATAAACATAACAAAAACATGAAATATGGTGAAAATCTTTCTTTTTTGTATTAAAATTTTACCTCAAGTGTAGAGGTTGGTGAAGTTCTTGCAATGGTCCAAGAGGATTACTCCAAACTCCAGCTTTGCTCCTTCTCTTTCTCCAAAGGGTGGAAATGGGCCAAAAGGGGCACTCAATGGTGAAAGTAGCTCAAGGGTGAGCTAGGGTTTTGAGTAGCAGTTCAATAAACAATAAATTAAAGTACTAAAGCAATACAGATTCTAAACTAGCATGAGCATTAATAAACATAACAAAAACATGAAATATGTTGAAGATCTTTCTTTTTTGTATTAAAATTTTACCTCAAGTGTAGAGGTTGGTGAAGTTCTTGCAATGGTCCAAGAGGATTGCTCCAAACTCCAGCTTTGCTCCTTCTCTTTCTCCAAAGGGTGGAAATGGGCCAAAAGGGGCACTCAATGGTGAAAGTAGCTCAACAGTGAGCTAGGGTTTCAAGAGTGATTTTGGCAGAGTAAGGGTGTATTTGATTATGGATGTGAAATGAGGGGTCTCCATCACCTATTTATAGGTTTTTAGTGGTGGAGTGCTGGCCCATGGTTTTGGGAACCATATGGTTTAGGTCAGCTGTATAGGGTTTTTTCCTCCTTTTTCCTCTTTTTCCTCCTTTTTTAATATTTTTTATTCCCTTTTTAGAGGTTTTTTGCTATTTTGGAGGAATTTTGGATAATTTTGAGGGAAATAGGGGTTTTTTAGACTTTTGGAGGTTGTTTTGATGGTTTTGTGGCATTTTGGAGGCTTTTTAATGGAATTTTAAGGTTTTGAAGGGAGATATGGTAGGAAACATGGACAAATGAGTCATGTAATGGGGTAGATGAGGTGGTGAGCACTTTTTGGGTGTTAACAACTATCGACGTGTTGACTGTAATATTGTCCTTTGAAACATCAAGAACTTGCGCATACTTCAATATTTTTTCCTTTTAGTACTTGCACATCTTTCACGGATCTATAGCATAGTTTTGCGCACCATCAAAAATTCATTTTGCTGCATGTGCACATTCAATTCCTTGCTAGATTATTATGTTATATCCATGAGCCCCTTGATGACCCGGAAATCAAACTGAAACTTACACTCGAAGCTTTTATGCTATCTCCATCAAGCTTACCTCAAATATCCAACTTGTATCTATATTTATACAGGTCCTACACGGATTGTATGTTCACAAGCTGGTCGTGTCATCCCTTCTTCCAAACTTCATGGATTATGCATATTCCACGTGTCATCTTCTGCATTATTGATGTGTCATACTTGTTTTATCAAGCGCCCTCATGGGTCAAAACTTAGTGAGACTTTACACCTTGGTGTTGTACCTTTGTGCTCTTTATGTACCATTTCCTTAAGGTATGTGCGCAATCTTACACTACATCTTGATGTGTCTATGACTTGTGCTATACCATACCTTGTGGGTAATGCACCCTTGAGATATTGATACTTTATGGAACCTACGCATTCTCCAACTTCTACTTGGTAGAATTATGAGCCTTTCCTCTTCATCACTTGTGGGTAATGTGCGCTTGGCGTATTGATACTTTGTGGATTCTACGCATACACCAACTTCTACTTGGTGGGACATTGACTTCTTCCTTATCATCACTTGTGGGACTTGCGCACCTATTGTGCCTTCAACTATGGAATTTTCTCATAGATGTTATTCAACCGCTATACCCTTATAGGAACTTATGCATGTTCCACTTACTAAAAGCATCTTCTGATCGGCTAAGTTTTCACGCTTTCAGGATTGTCCAACCATTGACTGCTTGTGCACTTCCAACCATTAACCAAGCAATGCTCGGGCTTTCTTATGCATTCCAAAGACTTCCTTCAACAAACTTGCGCACTTGTACCATTTGCTCAACCAATATCCTTGGTTGCTTGAACACATGTGACGTTGTCCAACCAACTCTTTTTACTTCTACCATGAAAGAGTATGACTTGGTGGACTTGTGCAATGACCAAATGCTGTAGGATACATTACTTTTGTTATTTCTTTAACTGGATCTGCATGATGTATTTTCCTTATGTATTTCCTTAAACTCATCATGCATGATGTATCCTTGGAGTCACATATTCAGACTAAATGCACTTCTAGTGTTATCGGACAATCAACTCGAGTGGACGCAAGCCGAATCTCCCTAGCTCAAAGTGAGTCTAGAACAAATAGAACAGACTACAAGTGCATCTCCTAGATCTACTTAAGGATCGAGTACTAGATGTCTTACCTTTTATTTCGCAATCCTTTCTCTTGAATGTTGATCCATGTCCCATGGTCTTCAGATCCAAGTTGCAAGACCTGTCAAGACAAGAAACAAGAGAAACCAGTAAAAGACATCTATACAATAAGAGATCTAAGTAAACAGTTAAGCAGGTAAACTACTCATAATCGTTACACACATGAACAACATTGGTGGAAAGCATTTGTATTACCACAAATAGAGGAGTACATGATAGAGATATAGAAGCACAACCAAGTCTTAACACTGTAGCCCTTCTTTGACAAAGTCGATTGCCATATCCTTCCAAGGAAGTATGAGTTCTCCAATAGGTGAGTGGAGATGTTCTAAGAGAGATTTCACCAGCATGTAGATACCATAGTCTTCCTCCCTTTGGGATGGGAGTGATATTCATTTATATAAGACTAAATGCATAGGGTATGGATAGTATAGGTTGAGATATTGTAATGTCCCTTGTTAGGAATTTTATTAAAATGGCAATTTTCTACTTTTTTTCCCTAGTTCGACCTTTGACTAGTTTTGATCTCTAGGTCCCAAATTTGCCCCAAATGATCCCAAATATTCTGAGAAGGTATATGAATGATATTAGAATATAAATATGTGTTTCAAGGATTCCTTTGGACCTTTAAAATACTTCTACAAATCCTCTTTCAATTATGGTCAATGTAGGTAACTTTACTAGTGATTTCCCTTTGACTAGTATTGGTCTCTAGGTCTCAAATTGACTCCAAATGCATTAAAATATTCAAGGAAGGTGTATGAATGATATTAGGAATTGAATATGATTTTAAGGGATGAAATATGGCCACCAAAATACCTCTCCAAACTCTCTTAAGATTCTCGACCAAGTATGCAATTTTACTAGTAATTTGGGGTTCAAATCCCCCTAGGGTAAGTACTGAAAATGGCTTCCCAAATGCCTCCAAACCCACCCAAATTTATGAAAATATGTAGGGAATGTATTAAGGATGTTATTAATGTCTCATGTGCACCATTAATTGATTATTATATCTATTTCAACCCTCTCCCATTCAACTGCAAAAATCACCAATTTGACCCTTGGGGAAATGGCACTATTTCTTCTCCCAATGCAATTAAACTGAGTAAAAATACTTCAAATGCTCAAGTACAGTACATGTAACTTGTAGAAGACATCCATGGAAGTATATTTATCACAAATATATCATAGAATCATCCATTCATTCGAAATCACTAGCATTACATTGATTCACAACAAGGTAGTGGGGAAATGGCACTGTTCTTTCATTAAAATTGAGATTTATACATTTCTACTTGGAATTTCGACCTGAAAATTTATGGAGATGAATAATAGAGTATTTAATTCATATTACAAAATAAATGGAGCATTAAAATCTCCCCCACAGAGTACAATAGCTCACCAAAAACGCCCTCCCTCAAGGATCAAGAATATGCCATCAAAACTGGAAATCGTTGAAGGAGTGAGCTGCAATAGAAGAAACCATGAGCTTCCCTATAGATTTTACCTGAAAATAAAGACTCCATTAAATCTCCAAATGAAAGTTCTGAATGGCCTTTACAATTACCAACTTGGATGGGAATCTTTCACCCTCGAAATTGGCTAAGGCAAGAAACTAGTCATCCACTAGATCTCCCTCTTCACAAATGCAATTGCAAATTATACAAATGATCAAAATATGGTTTCATTATTTTTTATTGACATTTATAAAGTTCTAATTTCCTACATGGGTCGAATTCCTTCCAAGAGACTCATGCCAACTCAAGTTGGGAAGAGATTCCAAAGAACGCCACTTGCACACCAATTCCTAGTCTCCCACTTCCACCAAATGACATGTGGAAGCATCTTAGCTTCCCTAACACCCTTGAGCGCCCTCTTGGAGTCTATTTTTAGCCCTGACATGTGATATATGTCATATGTTAGCCTTCAGGTCTGATTTGTGTCATAGGTGTCATAGCATCTTCATCATTGTTGTCATAGAGCTAGGGAATCTAGCCCAAGTGTCTCACTAGCTCCAAATTGTCTCTTCCTCTTCCATGGGAGTTACTCTTCCTCTATATTTCAACCTTGGATGAGTCATTCCATGAATAATACCTTTTGGAATCCCCCAAGTATGTTACCATTCACCTTGAATTTGAATTGGTGAGAGAATGATGCCAAGTGTAGTGGGGAAATCTAGCCATATGTGGGTCCCACTTCCTCCATGTGTCTTCATGATCAAATGCCACTTTGATTTTCACTTGTATATATTTATTTAGCTCCTTTATTAAATATTTATGCCATTCTAATGTTCAAACATCATATATTATCCCTATTATTCCAAATCCCAAAGCTTCCACCGCAAACCTAGGAAACTAGTAATTTTCCTCCTTGGCAATTATTTGACCTTTAGCATCAATTTGACAAACTCTAATGAATAGTTCCAATGTGATTAGGCCATTGTGACCCAATGCAAAATTTGGGACATGACAGAGATGGTAGGAGAGAGATAGGGGATCCTCCCAAAGAGTCAGGATTCGAGTACCAGCTCCCCTAGAGGTCAAGGATAAGTCCCCAAATGAGAAAGTTTCGAGAAGGATCTCGAATAAGCTATTTTTTCCCATTAACTAACCTCGTCGCACCCTGCAGTGGAGAAAGATGTGATGTCGCATGTTGCTAGTGTGCAACCTACGACGACCCTTCAAAACCTAACACAACTAGGTACAAATCCTCCCAAGATGATTACTTAGTCCAGGTGTCTTCAGGGGTGTATACACTGAATCTTATGATGAGTAGATTTTCGGTGTAACAGAATGCCCCCCAAACCATGAAGTTGTTGAGGATAGACAGGTGAAGTGATTTGATAGAAGTAATGGCAATAGACTCGTCGAACGAAGGACACTACTGTAGTACAACTGACTCTGAATTGACAATCTCATATGAAGTACAACATGGCTGCCGACCAATACATTGTAGATCCATGATAGTAATGACCGACTGAACATAATCATGGCTACTATACACAAGTGTAGATCCATAATTAGATGATAACACAGCCACGACCAATACAAAAGTAGATCCGTGTAATATAACTCAAATACAAACTCCATCGCAACCTGGGTACAACATGACTTCTCAGGGTCTTCAAGCTGAACCTGCAATGATATGAATCTATCCATGTGATTACAAATGTCTTGACGTTGAACATGGTAGAAACCACTTGATTACCGGCCATTGATGTAAACCATTAACAAGTGTGAGGGAGATCACCATTGATGTCAATGATTCCCAAGGTATCACAGTACATATCATCAAGTGTGAATAAATGAGTTGAAGTCGAACGCGAGATGAAATCTTTCAATCAAGAGAAAATGATGTAAACTCATGATGAAAGCGAGGTAACCTGTCATTGAGGCATGTAGGTCCAAGGTATTTGGTTGGTTTCTAGACTCAATCCTCGGATGATGTGTTGAAGTCAACAAGGATGAATCCTTCGAAGGAGGGCCATGATGAATCCCCCATCAATCGACACGAAACACAACAAAAGATGTGTAGAGTGGATCAGATGGTACAGTAACATGTAAGAATGACTTAGAGTAACAATGACATGACGGCGCGCATACTTACTATAGATAACAAATGATGAACATGTTCTTGAACATGGGCATGGCATGACTCGGCAGTATTGACATAATGAGAATGACGCAAACTTCTAATGCAACTGATGATGGAAGATTTCTCCGAATGACTCAGAGGAGTAAAAGGACTCAGAAAGTAAGCGAGGACTCATAGACAAACAGATGACCCAAGTACTGTATGCAAATATCAATGAGTGCCATGTTCAAGAATGACTACATACTGCCACTAATAAGGTATGTAACACAAACACTATCCTTTTTCCCCATCATGACTGATTGTGCCTCATGTGTTTTTTACGAGCTTGATGAGGGTAACCAGATGCTCAGTATAGCTCATCTCATAGATGAGTCCAATCCCAAATATTTTCTGAACCTGGGATAGGAGGGGTTCGTCCCATGATGGGCCCTTCAATGTGAAAATTTTTAACAAGCCCAGAGAAGGAAAACTCGGCATCATTTCATGTTTGGAGAGTCTAAAAAGAACTAAAGAAGACTCCAATGGTCCTTTTTCGTAAAGTTAGCCTCATCGCCCGAAAAAGGGTAAAATAACGTGGGAGAGGACTCTTCCAGCCATGGTTGGTTGGAGTATTCCTTTTTCATAAATAGTGCTTCCTGGTCCAAAAAAGGGGTAAACTATCACCAGAAAGACGATCATTCAAATGCTTTTACAAGCGTGAAAGCATCAAGTTCGCTTGGCAATCTTTTCCTATTTAGGGAGTCTGAAAAGAGCTTAAAAAAGACTCCATGAACAACATTGTCATGGTTGATGACCGAGTATGACAAAGGAAAAGTAAACTCGGCACAGTTCCTTTTCCGTAAATAGTCTAGCGAGGCCGGTTAAAGTGATAAACCTATACTCGTTAGACACACCTTTTACTCAAATTTTTAACGAGCACGAGAATGGTATCAAAAGCACTCGGAATCTTTTTCATGCTTGAACCAGAGCATGAAAAAGTAAAAACTAAGCTCAAACCACTTTTCATGTTTCAACCAGAGCACGAAAAAGGTGAAAAGTAAGCTCAACACCATCTTTCATGTTTTAACCGGAGCACGAAAAAAATGAAAAGTAAGCTCAAATACTATCTTACTGTTTTTAATGAGCTCGAAGATAGGTTGGAAGAATGCTCATGATGTTTGCTTCATTTTGTAACGAGCTTGTAACAGAAAAAATGAACTATGCTCGGGATAATTTTCATGGTTCAATGAGCTCAAAACCTAAAAAGGAAAGTATGCTCGAAAATCTTCCTAATGGTGAACTTTTTCCCAACATGGCATCCAAAGGTTGGTGTGTGCCCCAGCATGATTTCTAGAAGTAAGTGACTTAGCTCTAACATGATGTGGAGAGGCGATCGAGTTGACTTCAATGTAACTTCTAGAGGTTGAAGACATGCCCCCCAAGCTTCATTTCATTCGCCTAGGACATAGGCGGATGAAAAGAAGGTTCAGGTACTAAGTCTACCAGGAGACTCGACTCAAAGGGAAAGGATATGTTTCATTTTTTAACGAGCTTGACACGGGAATAGAACCATGCTCTCATAGTGGAAACCTATTTCATTTTTTAACGAGCTTGACATAGAACGAGAACTATGCTCAGGGGAACCTATTTCATTTTTTAACGATTTTGACATAGAATGAGAACTATGCTCAACGGGAACCTATTTCATTTTTTAATGAGCTTCACATAGAATGGGAACTATGCTCATGTTTAAGGACCATTGATGGGTTCCTTCCCAACATGATGCCCAGAGGTTGGTAAATGCCCCCAGCATGATTTCTAGCGGCTTAACATGGTGGTGTTCCCTCAACATGATTTTTGACGGTACGACATGTGGCATGCCCCACAAGCTTCATTTCGTCTGAAAAATGCTGCTTGCTAACCCAACTACCAACTTGGCTACTAATATGAAAATGTTCACCAAAGGGGGGAAAACAAGAATCAGATGAAATGAAGGTTCAAGTTCTAATTATAGTGAGGGACTCGAACCGATGAAAGGGAGATCTATTTCATTTTTACACAAGCTTGAAGCAGACAATAACTATGCTTGAGAGGGCCCATCTTATTTTTTAACGAGCTTGAAATAGAATAAAACTATGCTCGAGTGGATGGTTTCATTTTTATGCAAGCTTGAAACCAAAGGTAAACTTTTCTAGGGTGGTTGGTTTCATTTTTTAACGAGCTTGAAACATAACATAAACCGTGCTCGTGCCCCCTATCCTCAGGGGGAAGAAACCACTAAAACATGCGGAACATTTAGGGAATTCTGATAACTAGGAGTCATATGATGAGTGGGTGTCAAAAAGGAAAGTTGATCAATGGTCACAATATTCCCATGATGAGGAAAATACATCACTCGAAAGAGTGTGGACACGATGTCTTTAATAGCATAAACATAATCACATCCAAGGAGTAGATTGAAATCTAAAGGACCATGGACAACCATGACATCAACATAAACAATTTTACCTCCCAACGTGATAGGTAACTGTGGGAGAATCCCTAAAGGTCTGGTAGGCCTTCTATTAAAAGCCAAAATCCGGTCAGTTACTGGAACAAGGTGAGGGTAACCTATAGCTTGCCAAGCAATTGAGGATAAAATACTAATAGCAGCTCCCTCATCAATTATCGTACAAAAGATTTATTTATTGGAAACTCCTACAAATATTTGAAAAGGAATACTCGAAGGAATATGAGGTTTTGTTAGACCATTCCAATCAAAGGAACTGACCTCATTACTTGGGGGGGTCCTGTAGGAATGGATAGGGTTTCCCCTTGCCTAGGGAATTTTGAACTGACTAGGAAAACATTAGCAGTTTCCAATTCACTCTCTCTTAGAAGATAAGAATGAGACGAAGATTGTGTCATGGTGACTGCTTCAGTCTGGACTTTCTCCAATGAAAGAGAAGGATCGAGTGGAGATGATATCGACTCGATCACTTCACTCTCCAAAGGAAGAGTGGGATCGATTACAGATGAAACTGAATTGATCACTTGGTCAACCAGTGGGGGGTCAAGGAACAACTTACTATCACTTGTTGGAAGCACCTATTGAGGACTAGTAATATCTTTCAACCACTGTGAAGCTTCATCCATGCTTGGACAAAGGAGAGTACGGTGCATACCCTTGCATATCAAATAGGGATACAGGACTTTACCCTTCCGACCATTCACCAATGGGTCACTAGTCAAGGGAGTGTAATCAACATGATGGTTAGAGGTTGATGATACAAGTGGTTTGGGGTTTTTAGACCACCCTTCTGACCCATAAGAAAGACCGGGACAATTTTTGAGAAGGTGATCACCCTTGCAAAGTTTGCATGGGAACTTTGGCTTACGAGGTGTTCTCATAGAATGAGTGCCATCAGAGGCAGATGTTTGACGCTTGGTCTCTTTCTTATCTTTCTTCTTCTTAATCTTCCTTTTATTCTTCTTCTTATCACCCGCCTTCTTACTAACATCAGATTTTTCAGTAGGAGAAGGAGAAGAGATGGAAGCCGATTCAACATTCAACGAAGAAGGAGAATGGTCACCATGAGATTGATGCTCGTGTGATGAAGGACCTAGGTTGGACAAAACTGGTGCACTTGGTGTACCTAGATTGGAGAATAACCATACCGGTAATCCTATTGTCAATCCAGGAAGACTCAATGTAACCATAAAGGGATGACCAACAGTTCCACGAGGGGGAATAAAAAATGGCACACCTTGAAAAGGGGCGCCTTGGTTGGTAGTCCCGGAAGAATCTTCCATATCTGAAATTCCTAAGAGTCTCTAAAGTACCACATAAGTCAAGCACTACTCAAGTCTAAAGGCAACAAGCAAACTATGTGAATAGGAGTGGATTCAAAGTCTGGAACCTCACGGGATTATCAAAGCATCGCAAACCGCTATATACTGTAGGGTCCAACAATATGATGCGACAAGGAGGATTGGGACCATACCCTTTCCTGCATACCCGATTACCTAGATAGTACATGCGTGATAATCTCCCCAAGTGTTGCTCTTGGTGTATTGCTTTGCCAAGATGGCCAAATGGTTAACTCAGTTGGTTTCAGGAATCCTATGGATGTCTCTCGATATACGCAAGGTACGTGGGAGCTCAAATCCATAGTGGTGTTGTCTAATGCACAACCGTTCGGCAAGAGACCTTCCGATATACTGCCGAGTACGTGATACACCCTTCGATATATGCCAAGTACGGATTATGGTACTTGGTGGGTATATGAAGGAGCTCGATATACGGATAAGTACGTGGAAGACTACAATACCACTGGAATACAGTGCTGGAAAATAACGACAGTTGCCACGCTTAACGACGCTGGAACACGTCTCTAACTTACACATAGTTACTAAATGATTTTAACCTAAGCTAGCGTTAATTTTATGTTGTACAGTTAGGTGGATGCATGAGGTGAGTACATAAATGTAAACATAATACAATCCTCAACTACATGATAATGCACATTTTCCTTTCCTTTTCAATGAAAACTACTTAAGGTAAGGAGAGATTTGTCTTTCTTTCAAACTAAAAATACTTAAGTAGTAGCGAAAAGAAGAATTCCTTCCTAGAGTGCAATAACTCTAACTTTCTGCAATAATCACCTAAAAAGCGCAAAGAAAATGAAAGATGCAACTAATCTTAATAATGTATAAGACAAAATAATGAAGCACTTTCAATTTTCAAATGCATGTACCAAAAATGGAATTTGATAACTGAACGCTTTTCATATCTATATACAGAAAGTGAGAGAATATCTACAACACTTCTAATCATTCGTAAATTCCCAAAGAAAAAGGGCAAGCACCCAAACAACTCAAAGACATTCAAGAAAGGCTCAAGGTCTACCAAATGCAATAATTATAACTCATTTCCTATCTTTTTACACTTGAAAAAGACACATCTAAGCTATGGAAAGAAGGATTCCACTATCGTTTCCAATCAAATGCAAGACAAATAAAAGCACTAAATAATCATGCCTAACTCCAATGTACACAAAATTGAAACAAGCCTTTCTTCTTCTTATGATGATAAGACCAAGAATATCAAATTATCAAATTAAAGCAAAAAGAATACTTATGTTTTCCAATTTCATGAATATAGCAAGAGTCACACAATCAAGCTCTTCTTTGAACTAAAGTGGAGACAAAGAAACAATCTTTCCCAAAAATGATTAAATAGCTCAGCATGTAAGGGAAACAAGATGCATAACCCAAGAAAGAGAGGTTCAAAAAGACATGGATATCCCACACTCTTCAAGTCTTTAAAACAAGCAAATCACGCCAACCCAAAAATGATCTCAAAACCTTGAGAGGAAAGTATGCTCGAAAATATTCCCAATGGTGAACTTTTTCCCAACATGGCATCCAAAGGTTAGTGTGTTCCCCCAGCATGATTGCTAGAAGTAAGTGACTTAGTTCTAACATGATCACTCGAGAGGATGCGAGCCAGATCTCCCTAGCTCAAAGTGAGTCTAGAACAAATAGAACAGACTACAAGTGCATCTCCTAGATCTACTTAAGGATCGAGTACTAGATGTCATAACTTTTATTTTGCAATCCTTTCTCCTGAATGTTGATCCACGTCCCACGGTCGTCAAATCCAGGTTACAAGACCTGTCAAGAAAAGAAACAAGAGAAACCAGTCAAAGACATCTATACAATAAGAGATCTAAGTAAACAGTTAAGTAGGTAAACTACTCAATATCATTACACACATGAACAACATTGGTGGAAAGCATTTGTATTACTGCAAATAGAGAAGTACATGATAGAGATATAGAACCACAACCAAGGCTTAACATTATAGCCCTTCTCCGACAAAGCCGATTGCCATATCCTTCCAAGGAAGTATGAGTTCTCCAATAGGTGAGTGGAGATGTTCTAAGAGAGATTTCACCAGCATGTAGTTACCATAGTCTTCCTCCCTTTGGGATGGGAGTGAGCTTCATTTATATAGGACTAAATGGATAGGGTATGGATAGGATAGGTTGAGAGATGGTAGGAGAGAGATAGGGGATCCTCCCAAAGAGTCAGGAGTCGAGTACCAGCTCCCCTAGAGGTCAGGGATAAGCCCCCAAATGAGCAAGTTTCGAGAAGGATCTCGAATAAGCTAGTTTTTCCCATTAACTGACCTCGTCGCACCCTGCAGTGGAGCAAGATGCGACATCGCATGTTGCTATGTGCAACCTGCGACGACCCTTCAAAACCTAGCACAATTAGGTACAAATCCTCCCAAGATGATTACTTAGTCCAGGTGTCTTCAGGGGTGTATACACTGAATCTTATGATGAGTAGATTTTGGGTGTAACACTAGATATACTTCAAAGTTGCATTCATATATGTCACCTTCACCATTTTGGCATATACTTCTAGTATTCATGTTCTTCTTCATCTTGCGCATATACTACTTCAAAGTGGCTTCCATTACTTCTTCATACTTCTACAGGAATGTTGTATCCACTTTGACTTCAACTGATATCAATGACTTAGACTGAATCAATTGACATCCTCTTTGACATTAGTTGAAATCAATGCCAACCAAATTTCAACAATATTCTTGCTAGAAGATATGCTTAATGCACTTCCAAGGTTGAGAGATCCGGTAGTAAATTGATCCACTATCAATACTGGTCGATTACCATAATTGAGGATTCCAATAATTTTATGCTCCATTTTTATTTGCATAAAGTTTATTGTATTGGGACTAGGCACTAAGAATGTTGGATTCTACTAAGGATCCAATAGAGCTTAAATATGGTAGGGATATGCTGACCTGCTGTAAATAATAATATGACATCCCATGCAAACTGATTTTCCTATTATGTTTTCATGAATTCATTTGTTTTTCCTGTGGACATGAATTCCTTGACTCTTTTATGTTGTTATGTTACTTGAGGGAATGAAGAGATTGTCAAAAGTCAGATCTATCAGCAGCACACTCTAAACCAATCTTCTAAGCAACAATTGACACCTATTCCTTCCTCATGAACTATGATAGCAATAACTTATGAATTTGGATCATGAAAGCTGAAAATGATGGATCAGTACCTCTAAATATTGAAACATGTATCATTCAGTACTGAAATCTTGGAGGGAGGGAGGTTGAAAAGTAACTGTTGAAGGGTTGTATGCACCGATTTATATATTTGTTTCTTTGTTTTCATACTTATGATAGAATTGACCTTTATTTTGTAGTAGAAACAAGGTTTCTACATGCTACAAGGAACTTATTGTTGGGATGACCAAATTTGAACCAGGATAAAGCAAAGATATGCCATAGATGAAGGAGATCTATGATGCTACCAGAACTTATTCAAGCATGAAAATAAATTTTTGCATTATACTTAGAACCAGAGCTGAGCCAACAACTATATGCAACATCTTATTGAGAATTTTATTCACTACCCTACCCTACTTGGAAGAGGATAATACATTCTAAACTATAGGCATATTTCCAATGTAACCATGTGCGTAACAAGATCAAGAACAAAGCCATATCCAAGAATGGAAAATGTACCTTGATAGTTGCTTGGATGTGAAGAACCATATAGTCTATTTGATTTGGTTCCAAGAGGTATTGAAGAATGTAGTGATGCCCTAGTCTGAGTACTATCTAGAGCCATTCTTCAATGTAATCATGACCCCTTTGTTTATCTTCTTAGTCAACACTAATTTGCAGGTCCTCCCTTGTCATACCTTGTAAATATTCAAACATTTGGCTTTCACACAAAGGATTTGGGCATAGTATTGCAAGAAACTCTTCTATCTCAGGTTCCAGTACCTACTCTCCATCGAATGTCATCCATGGTTCTTCGGTATACTCTCCAAATATGCAAGGATAATTAAGGATAAATTCTAAATGTACCTATTTCTCATGAATATTTAGATCCTCTACCCCTTACTGAGATCCAGATAGGTTTCTTATGGCTATCAAGATCTGGTCTTCCAGAGATGCAGTGACCCTAGTTGCTGCTAGGATTTGAGAGATTCCTTGAAGTAACATTCTTCTTTTCCAAACAACTCTTGAGCATGATTGAGTGCTTCTTGTTGGATGATAATCCATGCCTCATGCATGGGTTAGTGTGGAGGGGGTCTTCTTGAAAAACTAAAACTTCTATGCAAAGAAAAATTCAAAGCAAATCAAAATTCAAAGAAAAAAAAAACTCCAAAGAAAAGCATGTACTCAGGCACCCCATGCTACTAAGACCCTATTGTCACCAAGTTCTTGACATGAAGCTCTTCCCTCTTCCATGCATCAAATTGAAATGAAAGGACTAGAAACCAAATTTCCAATGCATAAATTCATCTAGTGCTAGCATCTTCTAAATATAGTGAGACAGTGTACCCACTGAAGAAGGATAGCGCATAGGATCTTACCGCTTTTCTTACCGAACTGTTTCCTTTTGTTTTATGATCTAGACAATCTATTAGAAACATTGATGTGAGAAAAACCAATTAGGCCCAATTTATTTGACACCTCCCCGGCAACGCTGCCAAATGTTGGGAAAAATAATTGCTTAGTTTTACCTCACATAAATTATCAACCAAAGTCAAAAAAATGATGAGGCATCATGCAAAGTATATGCAGAATCAAAACTCAATTGGTCACTCTAACTAGGCACAATAGTATCCTATTCAAGCAAATACTAACAAGATGTATGGAACTATTTTGTGTGTACATCAAAACGACCAGGAAGCAACCATGTTTTTGTATGTTGATCGAGAAGGGGAAACAAAACAACACAGTGCATGAAAATTAAAACCACACTTTGTAGGAAAGTAAAAGCAAGTCATTGAGAGGCCATTGGTTTAGTTCCTGTGATCTTTCAAAACACTTATTGGATCCTTGGATTAACAAATTCGAGATATGGTACACACCACACTCGACCAACACACTCAAGTATGAAATGTAAACTACTGGAAATGAAAATTGCATGAAATGAAAGATACATAGATCAATTTGGTCACTAGGATTATATTCCAATCATTAACCACATTCCTTTGGTAGAAAAGAAAGAGTATCAATTGGTTTTGTAATCATTAAAGAAACTCGGCCTTCAATGCCTAGCAATGTAGAGAAACCACACTTTCAAGAATTGAAAAAAAAACACAAAGAAATGTATAACTAATGAAATGGAAAACTAATGATGTAGCATCATACACTAAAAAAGGAAACTAACTGAGCAGTGTATATGTGAAAATCCTCACAGCAGATCTAAGAGCTGATGTATACCTCACAAGAAATATTAAGATTAAGTAGGAAAATAGAATAAGAGTGGGTATGCAGTGTAAAGGAGCAACATAATTATGATACAATAGAACTCGGATAGAAGTAGAATAACATCACACACTAATTCATTAATCACAATATGGAAAAATAAATAATACAATTGTGAGGACTCAAATGCCAAGGTGGCAATTCGAATTAGCCTTCATGGAGTGATAATCAGATCAATGGAGTGTCATCAAAGCACAACTAGAAGTCTTGATCATCATCAGTGGAGTCATTAATGCACAAGTAACTGTCAACCATGTGTCAAACTGAGTCTAACTGAGTGTGGTAGGTGTAACTGGCACATGGAAGCACTAACTGAATGAAGGAGGCTCAATGGAGGGAGCATGAGGAGCTAACTGGAGTCAAAATAGGTAGTCTTGTCTCACTGGAGGTCCATCGTAGTGATAAAGTCATTTGAGAGTCAATCTAGCCTTAAATCAAGGAAAGATCTAAAGATAACTCAACTAATTGAAGTGCAACTGAGTGGTAGGTGAGAGAGGGCGCCTTTCACAAGTGGTAGGTGAAAGGAGGGCACACTAAGCACTAGGAGGGATAAAACTAATCAGAAAGAAGCTCCCAGGGAAGCTAACTAAGTGCTAGATGTTGGGACTGATGACTGGGATGCATGCAAAATCATGACTGCATGCAAAATACATGCATGACTGAAAATGCAAAAATGGAAAATGTTGTTAGGACTAGGATGGAGTATAGGAATATCCCAACACCCCCCCTTAATCCATCCTGGGCCCTGGTAACTGAGACCAAATGTCACCCAATACAATGAATAATAATAATAGTCAATAAACCAAGGAAATGGGGAAAACCTCATGGGAAAAATACCCCCCCTAAAAATAGAATGTAAGGCACACCAAAAATAAATGCTCCAAACTCAAGTAGGTGTGATGCTTGGTCATATGTCTGGAAGTATCTTCTTCTTGGGAAGAAGTGGTTCATGCTCAAAAATCATGTGCTTGTACTTGCTCTTTAGATCGAATATGATGATAACAAATCCAAAAGTATGAGGATGATCCTGGAACCTATGATTCGAATCAGCTGAGGTAGGATCAAATCCGAGAATGTGCAGATAGTCTTTTGTTTTCTCCTTTGAACCATCATAGGTGAGATTATTCCCAAAAGAACCATCAAATGTCAATGATTGCTTGGAATCCAAATCAGATCGAAGACTTGAAGAATGGTTTCTTGAGATCTCCGTTGAACCATTAGAGGTGAAATCAAAACCATGATGTGCATGAGAAATTATCCCAAGTAGTGATTACTTGGATTTTAAATCAGCTCCAAGACTTAATGAATGGTTTCTTGAGACTCCTTTGAACCAATAGAGGTGAGATCAAAACCATAAAATGCATGAGAAGTTATCCCAAGCGAATGGAAATTCCCTTCATCTTCAATAAACTTCTAAGAGCATGTACAAATGATCATATAGTAGTACATAAGAGGTGAGTGATCAAGGAGAGCGAATGCATTACCTCCAATTGCTGATTTGACCTCCGAAACATTCAATAGATCATTATGCAAACCAACAGAATCTTATGCAAGAGAGGATTTAAGAACCTCTGCAGTTTCTAGAGTGTGAGTTGGCACAAAATTCAAAATAGAAAAAAATTGGAGCATGATTGTAGAATCTGCAAGTTCTTCTTCTTTGTGGACAACTTCAATATGAGATATGTTTGATATTGATTCATGATCAGAGAGACCATCAAGGAGGGAGAATGCAATAGTGAGCATGCTCTCGCAATAGTTTGGACCAATCCCTTCATTCTGTTTTCCAAATATTTCATCCAGATGGGCCCCATGGGGGCTTCACTAGAAGGCAATATAATATCACATTCATTCATATTGCGGTATAAAATATTCATGAAAACCTAAAAATTATATTGCTTATATATTAAGGGGCAAACGGTTTTTTTTATTTAATGTCACAATACAAATATACTTTGGGGTCTTTTTATATGGGATGGCTGACAAATATCCGCCAAATGGAGATGGCGGGATCATGGCCAGATGAGAAATCGGGTTGAGATAAGGCTTGAGCTTACCAGTACACAGGGAAATCGCGTCTTGAGGCATACTTGAGGCCATGGGTTTCTTGGTGAAGTGGGTTTCCAGTCGATCATAGTCGAGAGACAGTGGTCATTGACAACCAATTGTTACCAATAGCAATCAGCTAGCTGTTACCAATATCCTTGGGAGGCTCTAAGCCTCCAGGTCCAGTTATAGGCCCTTGATAGGCCTTGGGGGCTTGAATACCCAACCATTCATTCCTATTACATGCCTTGGGAGGTTTAGTCAGCCTCCTAGAGCTTGTTACAGGCCCTAGGAGTTTGGATACCTAGCCCACAATAGGCTTAGTCAGTGATTGGGGAACTGCAACATGCAATCTAAATGTTGTACTATGTGCATTGGCTCTAGTGACATACAAGAAGTGATCTCCTATCTCTTCATTAGACCATTAGATGTTGCAAATCATAATGATATGTGGTTGAGTAATTGCATTGTGGGTGAAGTAATGTGCATCCACAATATACATCGAAAGAACCAAGGTGCATTGTAGAATGCATGTGGGGTGATAAGAGGGGTATCATATCAATATACTAGATAGAAATATAAAGGGGTATAAAAAATGTTAATGAAAAAATTGATACATACAATATCTAGTGAAAATATGGGTTTTTTTTAATTGGGAAGGCATATTGGGAGGGGGTTAAAAAAAATGATTTTGGAAGGTATTTTCAAATATTTAGTGAAATTAGGGGTATTGTTTCATATGCCACGAACAAACATGCTATGATAGCGGTTTATTGAGTGAAGCCCCCGTGATGGGCCCATAGCTCTTTTGGATATTTAGCAGAATCATAGAATTGGGATAACATACAACGAGACATAGCCATCAACATTGCTCCATAGGATATGTCACCTTCCTTTAACCAATCATTATCCTCTTCAGAGGATTCGAACTCTCTTTCAAAACAATAATCAAAGAGACCATGTCTCTTCAAATGTGCTATCATCTGTAGTTTCCATTCATCATAGTTGAATGGAGAAAGAGGAGTCATTTCTTCTGAATTCATGGAAGCTGTTTTAGAAGACCTGCAAAAAAGAATAGAAAATGTTTGCAACTGCTACTGCTGCAAAAGTGCAGAAGCTGCTGCAACTACTGCACTCGAAATCTTGATAATAACCTACAAAAAACTCTCAGGAATCGAGATAGACTATACTCTCAACATGCTCTGATACCATGTGAAAATACTCACAGCAGATCTAAGAGCTAATGTATACCTCACAAGAAAGATTAAGATTAAGCAGGAAAATAGAAGAAGAGTGGCCATGCAGTGTAAAGGAGCAACATAATTATGATACAATAGAACTAAGACAGAAGTAGAATAATATCACACACTAATTCATTAATCACAATACGGACAAATAAATAATACAATGGTGAGGATTCGAATGCCAAGGTGGCAATTCGAATTAGCCTTCATGGAGTGATCATCATATCAATGGAGTGTCATCAAAGCACAACTAGAAGTCCTGATCATCATCAGTGGATTCGTCAATGCACAAGTAACTATCAACCAGGTGTCAAACTGAGTCTAACTGAGTGTGGTAGGTGTAACTGGCACATGCAGGAAAAACTAACTAAATAAAGGAGGCTCAGTGGAGGGCACATGAGGAGCTAACTGGAGTTAGAATAGGCAGTCTAGTCTCAATGGATGTCCATCGGAGTGATATAGTCAGTTGAGAGTCAATCTAGCCTTAAATCGAGGAAATATCTAAAGATAACTCAACTAACTGAAGTGCAACTGAGTGGTAGGTGAGAGAGGGCACCTTTCACAAGTGGTAGGTGAAAGGAGGGCACACTAAGAACTAGGAGGGATAAAAATGATCAGAAAGAAGCTCCCGGGGCTATCTAACTGAGGGCTAGGTGTTTGGACTGATGATTGGGATGCATGCATGCAAAATCATGATTACATGCAAAATGCATGCATGATTGAAAATGCAAAAATGCAAAATGATTTTAGGACTAGGATGGAATATAGGAATATCCCAACAGTATACTAGAGAGAGGAGGCCCTTCCTCCCTTGGCCTACACTTCCAAGGAGGACTACAATGCTAGATCACAATATGCAACAACAAGCTCTTTATTCTAGAATCAAAATATTCCAATGATCATCCCTCTCTTCATTCTATCCTTTCAATCATCTCCTCTAGCCTCAAATCTAACATAATATATCTCTGGCATGGTATCTCAATGATATTCTCTCATATTTATAGATTAGATCAAAGGAGAAGGGGTTACATCAAAATAAGATCAAATCCAAAAAACGTGGATCTCAAAACCAACAAATCTTGGATCCTAAACATGTGGATCTCTTCACCATAAAATGTTGGATTTAGTCTTAAGATGGTTTGTAGAGGATAATAACATCATAATACATATGATCCATGTGCCCAAATTCATGGAGAGAAGATGAAATTTGGTCAAATCACTTGATTCCTGGAACTACAGGCATGCTACCATAATTGCAAGCACTATACTGGAACTTTTGGAAATTACCATAATGACCAGTTTTAGATATCACACCAAATCACCCATCAAATCATGTTTCTAGAGTATTTTCCTCGTGGATCACCTAAATGACTCCATCCTGAGAAAAACCCATGTTTTATATTTTCATGATTCATCTTTGTTTGATCAAACATGATGTGACAATTTGACCCTAAAAATAACCACCTATGGGAATTCCTGTAGCAAAATGGTTTTTTGTAACAAAGGGGTGACTACCGGAACTCTCGATTCTGGTAGAGCACTACTAAAAATGAAAACCAAGTTAGGGAAACACAATTTATCCCCTAAGTAGGAACCACAACATGGGAAATCAATCATTTAAGTGTACATATGTCATATGAAGCTTATGTAGGGTGCAAATGGATGATTATGGGAATACAGTTGACGAAATGCATGAAGATGAAAGAGTTGACTACATGAATAAATGGATAATGGGCATCATAAATGTGTCAATTATAAGTCCCAACAAGTAGTGATAGTGTTGAGAAATGTAGACACGTGGGATGCAAGGCTAAGTTCCCTTGTAATATTTGCAAGGGATATCACCTTACACATATATTCCTTACTATTCCAAGGTAAAAAGAGCATGTTCCCTGTCTCAAGGATCTTCTACTCCTAAAAAATTAGTTTTTCGTAGAAACCCATTCAATCTTTGGTTGATGAAGTGGACAAATCGATGCAATGTTTTACTGACTCCAATATTCCCTCAAAGAGTTTCAAGATTGAAGTGGTTTGACCAATGTAATTTCTGGTCAATCCCACTCTTCCTTTATAGATTAGCATGATTATCACTCAAATTATCTTTACTTTCCATTTAGATTCTTTAGACAAGGGGCACTCTAATCACTTCAAGTGTTCTCCCTCCACACTCTAGGATAGTTTCCCTCAATTGAAATAGTATGGCTAGGCCTTTCCTTTCTTCTTATACACTCTTCCAAATAAGGGTTCAAGTTAATTCATGCATGTTTCATCAATGTGTTGTAGATGAAGGAGCCTCTATTAGTATTTTATATGAAAATGCTTCTAGTCATGCAAACGACACAAGGTTATCCTAACCTTGTGTCAGCTACTAGTCATGTTTTGGCCTTTGATAGAAGACCTAGTAAAACATTTGGGATTCTTCCTCAATTTCCTATTTCATTAGGTGGGAATATTGTTACACCGTATTTTGCCACCTTGTGAGCATTATCACTCCTTGGCCTCCCTTACCCATTTGAAGACTTAAAACCATACCTTTGGTTCTCCTTGAACCCCTTTTTCCCTATTTTTCCTCCTGTACACGGTCTTCTTCAGTACACCTCGCGTATATGCATGTTGCATTACTACAGCTAGCGTACATCGACTTTTGGTAAATAAAAGTAAAATCTCCATTTGCACTCCAAATAAATGGCCATTGTGATCTTTGGCCTTCCATGTATATTGAAACGACTCGATCTAACCTTTCACTTTCCTTTGGAGGGTTATATATTGAGCTCATGTGATGCATGGAGGGAGGAGAAAAGAGAAGAGCATAGAAATACTACCAAAATATTTCCTTAATTGCTTGAGTCTACATCCATTGATCCTAGTTGTTGTGAACCATTTATGTTCACCTCCCAAACTCTTTCATATCTTGTGAAGGATTTGTTCTTTTACTCATGAGTTTGCCATCATATGGGAGATTTAAGTGGTGGAGGCACAAGTGGAGGTACCTAGTTCTTGGTTCATATGAGTTGCCGACAGGAGGTTGTATCTTGTATTTCTTGTTTAGATTAATAGAAATACTCATTTTATCATCCATTTATGCTGTGAATGATCATTCATTATCATTGAGTACATTTTCTTATATATATCATGGATTATGTTATTGTATATGTTGACCTCTTTTATATATCATATGCACTTGTTTGCGTTTATTATTGAGGCTAAGCTGTAGGTTCAAGTGTTGTGATTCGAAAGCTCAACAAAATTCTTCATCAAACATCTAGTTGAGGTAGGTCCTTTGTTTTGTTTATCCGCATTTACACATATATAGCATATGTTGGGAAGTGATTTGATTTCTCAAGTTCATCGGTCTTTTTTGGTCTACCCCAAGCCAAAGGAATGTTTTCTCCATAACCGAATTGGCGACTCCGATGGAGAGAAGCCTCTGTTTGGGGTTTTCTGGGAAACTTTTCCTTGATTTAGTTCGTTGTTATTTCTGGTTTCTGTTTCGCTGGTAGGTTGTTAGACTTTATATAGAAAAAATACTAAGTTTCTTGGCTTTTTGACTCATTTTTTATCATCTATCCTGCCCTATACGCAAGCTTGTTGTGGTTTACCCACGTATACACGTGACTGCTATTGAACTAGCCCACGTACATACACTACTGTTGATTGAACAATTGTATACAACTCCATTTTTGCCTTGTTTCTGGTGTTTGGTTGATGATGGGTGAGTTCTGGGTGTTCTTGAGTCTTTCTAGGCCCGTGTCTTGACTGTTTATTGACTTTTTAGCGACTGGAAGATCCTCTTTCTTTGATTTTTCATAAATTTTATTTTTAGCCATTTTTCTTTTTTATAGCTCATTTGATTAATTGAGTCTTACTTTTTGGGTTTGCTAGGTTATCTGCATTGCATTCTCTGCATATTTTTTCTGAAAAGTATTGATTCTAGCTGCATTAATTAATTGATTGAAAAAGTATTAATTAATTGTTGCAGGTTCTTCACACGGATGCATAATCTATCTATTAACCAGCCTAGTTCTGGACAGGCTCTCGCCTCGTCCGTTTCCACCCAATCGTTCGATGTACATTCTATGCAATCGATGAACCCATCCAGTAACCAGCAGCCTGGTGGGAAAAAGAGGGGGAAGAATAACCATAGGAGTGGGAACAATAGGAATAATAAAGGAAACTCTAACCCTCCTCGAGATGGAGAAAATGCTGGTGGGGACCAAAAACCCAAGTGTAAGGTGAAGTTTCCTTGTAACCTTTCCTCTGAGGATCACCTTACACATTTGTGTCCTCATATGGAGGAATCATCAAATCACATCGCACAGAACACGACTGTGGTGACCAACCCCCTTCCTCTTCATCAAAATATGTCTTCTGGTGCTTCTGCCACCGGTCATGGGACTACTAAAACTTCAACTTCTTCTACTCATGATGATAGTTTTGGATGCAGAAACATGGTCAAATATGAGGTTTGTGTTTCTACTCGCTTGCGTAATTATGGACATCCCCAAACTTATTTGGGGAATGATCCACCTCCACCCGAGACTCCATTGCATATCGATAAACCCAACCTTATGCTGTGGGTATCGAAAAGTGTCCTCAAGCACTCGACACATAATCCTAATTCTCAAGCCTCCCAAAACTGCTCGATTGTGGATGATTTGGGCCAAACCTCGTGTGATATATCGGCTCTCAAATTCCTTCAGGCTTGTCCTTTGCAAAGGAAAACCCTTCTATGTGCCCTAGGAGTCCTCCATCCTCATAACTCGAATGTTATCAAGTTCGACACTACTGATGTTCAGCCTCAGTTTCCCTATCATGTGGCTTTTCAAGTTCATGTTAGTTGTTTAGAGATGATCATTAAGCATACCATCATTGACGAAGGAGATTCCACTTCAGTGATGTCTTTATCTTTTTGGAAGGCTCTCAGCTCTCCTTCATTCTAAAATTCCATGACCATGCTTACTGTGTTTGATGGTCATTCTTTCAGGCCACATGGTGTTATTCCCTCTGTTGAGCTCCACTTGGGTGGGAAGTCCGTGCTTATAGAGGTCGAGGTTGTCTATGCTCCCCTTGAATATAACCTTTTACTGGGTTAGAATTGGATCTATGCTATGAAAGCAATTGTATCCTCTATTTTTAGAGTCATCTGCTTTCCCCACGAAGGAAAGATTGTGTCGATCGATCAGCTATCCTTTACTAGTGTTAACAGACAATCCACTCGAGCGGACGCGAGCTGGATCTCCCTAATTCAAGTGAATCTAGAACAAATAGAACATAATACAAAACTCATTTCCTAGATCTAGCTATAGATCGAGTACTTAGATATCATACCTTTCAGATCGCGGATCCTTCTCCTTGTTGTTGCTCCAAGTCTCGCGGTTGTCAGATCTCCAACTACAAGACCTGTCAAGACAATATGGAAATGATACAAGCAGTACAATATATCTAAACAATAACTGATCTAAACTAACAATTGAGGAAGAAAGTTCTAAACATCATCAATGAGACAATATTCATGGAAAGAGATTATATTAATTGTATTAAAAAGTGGGAATACATAGAAAGGATGAAGCTACAACCAAAGCCTCAACGTCGCATCCCCCATCCAACATGTCCAAGCCAAGCCTCCAGGGTGGTATAAGATTCCCAATCACCAATATGGATTCTATCAGCATAAGGATACCATAGACCTTCCCCCCTCTCATGGAGAGAGTGGGTGTTTATATAGGGATAAAGAGATAGGGTAGGTTGAGGATTAGGGGGAGATGGTTAAGGGATCTTCCCATAAGGTTTGGAACTGAAATTCCACCTCACCTAGAGCCTAGGGATAGGCCTACACCTCAAAAAACTTTTAGAAAGACCTCGAGACTCCCCAAAATAGCCTTTAACCAACCTCATCGCACCCTGGTAGAAGACACAAAGCGACAAAGGGGGTCGTCGCACCATGTAGAAGGACAAAGTGCAACAGTGTCTCACCCTACTTGACCAAGAAATGCGATGTCGCACCCTAGATGAAGGAGAAGTGCGACAACCTACTCAAAGAGGTCAACTAGGTAGGGAAATCTCTCAGTTGGATGTGTTTTATCCCATAATGAGGTTAGGGGTCAGAGCAAAGAGTTTACACAATGGTCAATATGATGACATTATCTCAACGGTCATGATGATGACACTTGGTCATAATGACGATACTTGCAACGGTCATGGTGATGACACTAGGTCATGATGAAGACACTTGCACAAGGGTGACGACATTTTGGTGTAACAAAATGACCCCCAAAGCATGAAGCTGATGGAATGCGACAGGTGAAATGCTTTGTAATAGGAAAAATGGCAAGGGCTTGCTGGTTGGAAGGAGTTGCTGCAGAAATGACCTGAGATCCACAAGTCTCATACAACACAAAACATGGCTGCCGACCAATACACTGCAAATCCATGATAGTAAAGGCCAACTGAACACAATGATGGATACTAGAAACAATCGTAGATCCATGATGAGATGATAACATAGCCACGACCAATACAAAAGTGGATCCGTGTAACTCTAAACTGACAACACAGCCATGACCAATACAAAGTGGATCTGTGCATCTCAAACAATCTCCATCGCAACCCGGGTAGCAAATAACTTCCCCAGGGTCTTCAAGCTGAACCCGCAATGATACAAATCTATCCATGTGATTACAATGTTTTGGAGTCAAACATGGTAGAAACCACTTGATTACTGGTCATTAATTTATACCATTAAGAAGCTCGAGGGGAATCACCATTAATGTCAATGATCCCCAAGGTATCACAGTACATACCATCAAGCGTGAATCAATGAGTTGAAGTCGAATGCCTAATGGAATCTTTCAATCAAGAGTCAATGAGGTAAACTCATGTTGAAAGCAAGTTAACCTGCCATTGAGGCATGCAATCCCAAGGTACTTGGTTGGTTTCTAAGTTCAATCCTCAGATGATGATTTGAAGTCGACGAGGATGAACCCGTCGAAGGAGGTCCATGATGAATTCCCCCATCATCAATATGAAACTTGATAACAGATGTTTGGTGTAGATCGGACGGTAGAGTAATGTGAAAGACTGACTCAAGGTATACCAACATGATCGAAGGTATACTGACTGCAGATGATGAGTAATGAAACATCTCTTGAACATGGGCATGGCATGAGCTAGCAGTATTGACATGATGAGAATGATACCAACCCCCAATGCAACTGATGGTGGAAGCATTCTTTGGATGACCCAAAGGACCAATGCGACTCATGGAATTGATAGGACTTGGAGACAAACGGATTACCCAAGTACTGAGTGCAAATGAAAACGAGTGCTATGTTCAAGAGTGACTATGTACTGCCATAATTAAGATGTAACATAAAATCTTCCCTTTTTCCCCATCATGATTGATGAGTGTCTCATGTGTTTTTAACGAGCTTGATGAGGGTAACCAGATGCTTAGTACAACTCATCTCATAGATGAGTCCAATCCCAAATGTTTTACGAACCTAGGAAAGGAGGGGTTCATCCCAAAATGGGCCCTTCGATGTTTGAATTTTAACGAGTCCAAAGAAGGAAAACTCGGCGTCATTTCATGTTTAGAGAGTCTGAAAAGAACTAAAGGAGACTCCAAAAGGTCCTTTTCATAAAGTTAGTCTCTTCGCCCGGAAAAAGGTAAAACAACACTAGAGAGAACTCTTCCAGCCATGGTTGGTTGGAGTATTCCTTTTTCGTAAATAGTGCTTCCTGTTATGAAAAAGGGGTAAACTATCACCAGAAAGACGGTCATTCAAATGCTTTTACAAGCGTGGAAGCATCAAGTTCGCTTGGCAATATTTTCCTATTTAGGGAGTATGAAAAGAGCTTAAAAGGACTCCATGAACAACTTTGTCATGGTTGATGACCGAGTACGACAAACGAAAAAGTAAACTCAGCACAATTCCTTTTCCGTAAATAGTCTAGCGAGGCCAGATAAAGTGATAAACCTATACTCATTAGACACACCTTTTTACTCATATTTTTAACAAGTACAAGAATGGTATCAAAATCACTCAGAATCTTTTTCATATTTGAACTAGAGGATGAAAAAGTAAAAAGTAAGCTCAAACCACTTTTCATGTTTCAACCAGAGCACGAAAAAAGTGAAAAGTAAGCTCATGTTTCAACCAGAGCATGAAAAAAGTGAAAAGGACTCCATGAAATATGCTCGGGATAATTTCCATGGTTTAATGAGCTTGAAACCTAAAACGGAAAGTATGCTCGAAAATGTTCCCAATGGTGAACTTTTTCCCAACATGGCATCCAGAGGTTGGTGTGTGCCCCCAACATGATTGCTAGAAGTAAGTGACTTAGCTATAACATGATGTGGAGAGGTGATCGAGTTGAATTCATCGTAACTTCTAGAGGTGGAATACATTCCCCCCAAGCTTCATTTCATTCGCCTAAGACATAAGCGGATGAAAAGAAGGTTCAGGTACTAAGTCTATGAGAAGACTTGACTCAAAGGGAAGGGAGTTGTTTCATTTTTTAACGAGCTTGACACAGGAATAGAACTCTGCTCAGTGAAGTTGGTCTCATTTTTATGCAAGCTTAAAACCAAAGGTGAACTATGCTTGGGGGGTCTATTCCATTTTTTAATGAGCTTGAAATCAAAGACTAATATGTGCTCAAACTACTGGTTTCATTTTTTAACGAGCTTGAAGCCAAAGGTAAACTCTGCTCAAACTACTGGTTTCATTTTTTTAATGAGCTTGAAGCCAAAGGTAAACTCTGCTCACGGTTAAGGCCCATTGACGGGTTCCTTTCCAACATGATGCCCAGAGGTTGGTAAATGCCCCCAACATGATTGCTAGCGGCTTAACATGGTAGTGTTCCCTCAACATGATTGTTGATGGTACGACATGTGGCATGCCCCCCAAGCTTCATTTCATCCGAAAATGTTGCTTGCTAACCCAACTACCAACCTGGCTACTAATATGACAATGTTCACCAAGGGGGTGGGAAACGAGAATCAGATGAAATGAAGGTTCAAGTTCTAACTCTAGTGAGAGACTCGAACCGATGGGAGGGAGATCTATTTCATTTTTACACAAGCTTGAAATAAACAATAACTATGCTTGAGGGGGCCCATCTTATTTTTTAACGAGCTTGAAATGGAATAAAACTATGCTCGAGTGGATGGTTTCATTTTTATGCAAGCTTGAAACATAACATAAATCGTGCTCGTACCCCCTATCCTCAAGGGGAAGAAACCACTAAAACATGCGGAACATTTAGGGAAGTCTGATGACTATGAGTCATATGATGAGTGGGTGTCACAAAGGAAAGTTTATCAACGGTCACAATCATCCCATCGTAGGGAAAATACATCACTCGAAAGAGTGGGGACACGACGGCGTTCATAGCATAGACATAATCACGTCCAAGGAGTAGATTGAAATCTAAAGGACCTTGGACAACCATGACATCAACATAAACATTTTTACCTCTCAACGTGATAGGTTACTGCGGGAGAATCCCTAAAGGTCCAGTAGGCCTTCTAATAAAAGCCAAAATCTGGTCAGTTACTGGCACAAGCTAAGGGGAACCTATAGCTTTCCAAGCAGTTGAGGATAAAATACTAACAAAAGCTCCTTCATCAACTATCGTACGAAAGATTTCTTTATCGGAAACTCCTACAGATATTTAAAAATGAATAATCGAAGGAAGACGAGGTTCTGTTAGACCATTCCAATCAAAGGAAATGACCTCAGTACTTGGGGGGGGTCCTGTAGGAATGGACAGGGTTTCCCCTTGCCTAGGACATTCTGAAATGACTAGGAAAACTTCAGCGGTTTCCAATTCACTCTCACTTGGAAGATAAGAATGAGACAAAGATTGTGTCATTGTGACTGCTTTAGTCTATACTTTCTCCAATGAAGAGCAGGATCGAATGGAGTTGACAACGACTTGATCACTTCACTCTCGGAAGGAAGAGTGGGATCAACTACAGATGAAACTAAATTGATCACTTGGTCAACCAACGGGGGGTAGAGGGACAACTTACTATCGCTTGTCGGAAGCACCTATTGAGAACTAGTAATATCTTCCAACCACCACGAAGCTTCATCCATGCTTGGACAAAGGTAAGTACGATGCATGCCATTGCATAGCCAGAAAGGGTCAGTAGCTCTACCCTTATGACCCTTCACCAATGGGTCACTAGTTGAGGGAGTATCATCAACATTATGGTCAGAGGTTGATGATACAAGCAGTTTGGGGTTTTTAGACCACCCTTCTGACACATGGGAAAGACGAGGACAACTCTTGAAAAGGTGATCACCCTTGCAAAATTTGCAAGGGAACTTGGGATTACGAGGTGTTCTCATAGAATGAGTGCCATCAGAGGAAAATGGTTGACGCTTGGTCTCTTTCTTATCCTTCTTCTTCTTAATCTTTCTTTTCTTCTTCTTCTTCTCACTTTCCTTCTTACTAACATCATATTTTTCAGTAGGAGAAGAGGAAGAGATGGAAGCTGATTCGACTTTTGACGAAGAAGGAGAATGGTCACCATGAGACTAATGCTCATGTGGTGAAGGACCTAGGTTCGACACAATTGGTGCACTTGGTGTAACCGGATTGGAGAATAACCATATTGGTTTTCCTATTGTCAATCCAGTAAGACTCAACGTTGCCATAAAGGGAGGACCAATAGTTCCACAAGGGGGAATAAAAAATGGCATACCCTGGAAAGGGGTTTCCTGGTTGGTAGTCCCAGAAGAATCTTCCATATCTAAACTTTCTAAGAGTCTCTAAAGTACCACACAAATCAAACAATACTCAAGTCTAAAAGAAACAAGCAAACTGTCTGAATAGGAGTGGATGAAAAGTCAGGAACCTCACAGAATTGTCAAAACATCACAAATAGCTATATACCGCAGGGTCCAATAGTAAAATGCGACAAGGAGGATTGGGACCGTACCCTTTCCTGAATACCCGACTACCTGGATAGTACGTGCATAGTAATCTCCCCGGGTGTTGTTCTCGGTGTATTGCAGTGTTAAGACGGCCAAATGGATAAATCAGATGGTTTCAGGATTCCTAATGGTGTCTCCCGATATACTCAAGGTACGTGGGAGCTCAAATCCATAGTGGTGTTGTCTAATGCATAATCGTTCGGCAAGAGACCTTCCGATATACTACCGAGTACGTGAAACACCCTTCGATATACGCCAAGTACGTATGGTACTTGGTGGGTACGTGAAAGAGCTTCGATATACCGATAAGTACATGGAAGAATACAATACCCCCGGAATACAGTGCTGGAAAATAACGACAGCTTCCACGCTTAATGACACCGGAACACATCTCTAACTTACACACAAGTTGCTAAAAAAATTTTAACCTAAGCTAGCGTTAATTTTATCTTGTATAGTTAGGTGGATGCATGAGGTGAGTACATAAATGTAAACCTAATGCAATCCTCAACTACATGATAATGCACATTTTTCTTTCCTTTTCAACGAAAACTACTTAAGGTAAGGAGAGATTTTTCTTTCTTTCAAACCAAAAATACTTAAGTAGTAGCGAAAAGAAGAATTCCTTCCTAGAGTGCAATAACTCTAACTTTCTGCAATAATCAGCTAAAAGGCGCAAAGAAAATGAAAGATGCAACTAATCTTAACAATGTATAAGACAAAATAATGAAGCACTTTCAATTTCCGAATGCATCTACCAAAAATGGAATTTGATAACCAAACGCTTTCATATCTATATACAGAAAGTGAGAGAATATCTACAACACTCTAAGCATTCAGAAATTCCCAAAGAAAAATGACAAGCACCCAAACAACTCAAAGACACTCAAGAAAGGATCAAATCTACCAAATGCAATAATTATAACTCATTTCCTATCTGTTTACACTTCTAAAAAGACACATCTAAGCTACGGAAAGAAAGATTCCAGAAACGTTTCCAATCAAATGCAAGACAAAGAAAAGCACTTAATAATCATGTCTAACTCAAATGTACACAAAACGGAAACAAGCCTTTTCTTCTTCCTATGAGTGTAAGACCAAAAATGCCAAATGATCAAATTAAAGCAAGAAGAATACTTATGTTTTCCAATTTCATGAATATAGAAAAAAAGTGAAAAAATCAAGCTTTTCTTTGAACGAAAGTGGAGACAAAGAATCGATCTTCCCCAAAAATGATCGAATAGCTCAGCATGTAAGGGAAGCAAGAGGCATAAACCAAGAAAAAGAGGCTAAAAAAGAAATGGATATCCCACACTCTTCAAGTCTTTAAAACAAGCCAATTATGCCAAACCAAAAAAATGATCTCAAAACCTTGAGATGGGTCAAAACGACTAAAGGATGAACGATTCATGGCCCCAAACATGAATCCAAATCTCAAAAGACCCCAAAACCAATACAAACAAGACAAACAAAACACTGCTGGACAAAAGGGTCTCTTCCTAGAAGGTACAGTGCAGAGGAGTCTGCACGCAAACCAAAACTCAAATCAAAAATGGAGAAGGGGTGCCTGTATGGAAACTTTGACAAATTGGCGCAATATGTGCTTGTACACAGTGCGATGTCGCAATTCACCAATGCAAGGAGTGTGACGATGTTGCAGTATACCAATGGAAGGGTTTCGATGGGAAGCCAACAGACAAAGAACAGAGATCAAAAAAGACACAGTGTCGCTCTGTGTATACTGACCAGGTGCGACAGGCGAGATAAAAATTAAAAAATGAGCCAAATCTCCAAGTAATGAGCAATGAACTGGTTTGAAAATAAGAAGTACAAACTCAGAGGAAGGTAATCAGACTCTTCAAAGTGAAGATCTGATGGTGAAACCAAATTAGGAGGAAAATGACAAATGAAAACGTCTTGGCAAGAAATCAACTGAAAATAACATTCAAATTGACACTACAAAGCAATATTCTTCCCCAGTATGGTCGCCAGATTTGTTAACGGACAATCCACTCAAGCGGACATGACCTGGATCTCCCTAGTTCATGTGAATCTAGAACAAATAGAACAGAATACAAAACTCATTTCCTAGATCTAGCTACAGATTGAGTACTTAGATATCATACCTTTCAACTCGCGGATCCTTCTCCTTGTTTTTGCTCCAAGTCTCACGGTCGACAGATCTCCAACTGCAAGACCTATCAAGACAATATGGAAATGATACAAGCAGTACAAGATATCTAAACAATAACTGATCTAAACTAACAGTTGAGGAAGAAAGTTCTAAACATCATCAATGAGACAATATTCATGGAAAGAGATTATATTAACTCTATCAAAAAGTGTGAATACATAGAAAGGATGAAACTACAACCAAATCCTCAACGTCGCATCCTCCATCCAAAATGTCCAAGCCAAGCCTCCAGGGTGGTATAAGCTTCTCAATCACCAATATGGATTCTATCAGCATAAGGATACCATAGACCTTCCCCCCCTCTCATGGAGAGAGTGGGTGTTTATATAGGGCTAAAGAGATAGGTTAGGTTGAGGATTAGGGGGAGATGGTTAAGGGATCTTCCCATAAGGTTAGGAACTGAAATGCCACCTCACCTAGAGCCTAGGGATAGGCCTCCACGTCAACAAACTTCTAGAAAGACCTCAAGTCTCCCCAAAATAGCCTTTAACCAACCTCATCGCACCCTGGTAGAAGACACAAAGCGACAGAGGGGTTCATCGCACCCTGGAGAAGGACAAAGTGCGACAGAAGGACAAAGTGCAACAGTGTCTCACCCTACCTGACCAAGAACTGCGACGTCACACCCTAGATGAAGGAGAAGTGCGGCATCCTAGTCAAAGAGGTCAACTAGGAAGGGAAATCTCTCAGTTGAATGTGTTTTAGCCCATAATGAGGTTAGGGTTCAGAGCAAAGAGTTTACACAATGGTCAAGATGATGACATTATCACAACGGTCATGATGATGACACTTGGTCATAATGACGATACTTGCAACGGTCATGGCAACAACACTAGGTAATGATGACGACACTTGCAACACTTGCGACACTTGCACATGGGTGACGACATTTTGGTGTAACAACTAGTTCCAATCCCGTAGCATCGTAGGGATATGTGGTCCCTCACATAAAAAATTCTTAGATGGCAACTGAGAATGTAGGTGTAGGCTTATATTCCTCCTTGATGGGATATTTTTATTTTTTTGCACCAATATCCTTTATAGGAACCATCTCCGATGATGCACCTTCATCATTGCATCCTGTACCATTCTGGACATCGTACTTTGGTGATCCGTGGACTATATCTTCCATGAGTTCCTTGTCAGGAGATTCTTCACACATTGGAATGGCCATGCCCTTGTCTGCAACTGAGATTGCTTATCGTGATATTCAACAAGTCAATGCAGAGCCTGATCTCTTTTCTTCAAGGACAGAAGAAGAATATCCCGTTACACTTCCCACATGGGTAGTGGACTCATCTTGTTCTCATGACTACCTTGATAATACTTTACCTTCAGATGAAGCTATTATTGAGGCCATGAATGGAAATGACAAGCCTTCGGAGGACCTCCATCATAGATCTTATTTCCTTCCCAACCTTGATCTTATTGATCAAGATGAGTTTTGATCGACTCTAGCCGAGAAAGTTGGTCACCCTGTGGTTCCTTTGGATTCGCATGGCATTTACTCAGAAGAAAATATGACTAATATCTCCCCTACTATCCCAATCAACATTTCTCATACTCCTAGAAAAGTCGAAAATGTATACATTGGTGTTGATTGTTCCCCTAAGGAAATCTGTATTTACACTGATTTATTCAATGAGTTTCGGGATGTGTTTGTCTGGTCATACGAGGAGATTCCAAGTATCGACCCTAGTATTTTCGAACATGAGATTAAGACTTACCCCCATGTTAATCCTGTTCGACAGCGTCTTTGTGTTGTTAATCCTAGGAAGGTAGCCTCCATTAAGGAAGAGGTAGAGAAACCACTTAAGGATGGTTTCATCTACCTGGCTACCCTTACCAAATGGGTATCCAACCCCGTTCCTATGGATAAGAAGCAGGGAACCATCCGTGTGTGCACTGACTTTCATGATCTAAATAAAACATGTCCTAAAGATAACTTCCCCACCCCATTCATAGATCAAATCTTGGATGAGTGTGTGGGAAGCAAAGTATTCTCGTTTATGAACAAATTTTCATGCTATAATCAAATCCAAATCAAACTTGAGAATCAACATAAAACTGCATTTATATGTCCTTGGGGTACTTTCGCATACTGGAAAATTCCCATCGGCCTTAAAAATGTCGGAGCTACATTTCAGCAGGCCATGTCATATGCTTTTCACGATCTTAAGCGTATAGTGGAGGCTTACCTGGACGATATTGCTGCTCACTCTCATAGAAGAGTGGATCACCCAAGTCACCTCCGTCTTATTTTCGAGAGATGTTGTCATTACAAAATTCGTTTAAATCTGAATAAGTGCATCTTCTGCGTGAAAACTGGTTGCCTTCTAGGGTTTATAGTCTCAAAGGAGGGTATTAGAGTTGATCCGTTGAAGGTTGAGTCAATACTTCGGTTTCCTCCCCCATGTACTTTGGTTAAAATTCAAAGCCTCCAAGGGAAGGCCACTTTCTTGCGTCGTTTCATCGCGAAATTTTCCATTCTTACTAAGGGTTTCACGCGATTATTGAATAAAGACACCCATTTTATATGGGATGAGCGAGCACAACAATCTTTCAACGCCCTTAAGAAATCCTTGGTATCCGCTCCTCTTGTTAGTCCACCCGACTATGTGAGAGAATTTTTTCTTTATGTGGTCGTGTCTCAAGAGACGATTGGCATGGTCTTGGTTCAAGAAGACGATATGCTCCAGGAGCATGTTATCTATTATATCAATTGAAACCTAGTAGACGTTGAACTAAGGTATTCTCACATGGAGAAACTGGCCCTTGCAACTATTCATGCATTCCATATATTAGGACACTACATATTGCTTAGGAAAACCACAGTCATAGTGCATGTCAATCCATTTCAGTTCGTGCTTACACGACGTTTGATTGGGGACAAGTATAATAAATGTATTTTCATCCTTCAGGAATTTGATCTCAATTTTTCCTCGGTGAAGTTTGTAAAGTCCTTGGTTTTCACAGAGATGATGTTAGATTTTCCTAGACTTGATGAGGAAGTGGTCCATGAATACTCATTGGTTGATGAGCATTTATTCCTTATCTCGTCGTCAAACCCTTGGTATGGAGACATCATTGTATATCTCTGGACTCTGAACTTTTCTTCGCATCTTTCATGACATGAGCGATGCCATGTGAGACATCAAGCCAAATATTATTTCATCGTCGTTGAGACTTTGTATCGCCGAGGAAAGGACTCCCTCCTGCGTTGTTTCTTGACTCATGAAGAAGCCGAGTTAGTGCAGAATGAATGCCATAATGGGGCATGTGGTGTTCACTTATCTGGGCTTTCTACAACTCAACGTATCTTGCGAGCGAGTTATTTTTGGCCTATGATACTTAAATATTTTTTTAATGTTGTAAAGAGATGTCACCCTTGTCAGGTTTTTTCTCAGAATGCATGTTCGCATCCTGGCCCTCTCTACCCAGTCGTCACCATCGGTTCCTTCACCATGTGGGGGGTTGATTTCATGGATTGCAACCCAACTTCGGCTGGGGGGCATTGTCATATCATAGTCACCATAGATTACTTTACCAAATGGGTTGAGGCCATACCGATCGTTAAAGCCGATGGTGAAACAACATCCCACTTCGTGTTCAATCAAATCATAGCTTGGTTCGGTATCTCGAGAGAGATTCTCACTAACCATGGTAGTCACTTTCAAAATAAGATGATGGAGGATTTATCGCTTAAGCTTGGGTTTAGACAGGATCACTCATCTTCGTATTACCCCCAAGCGAATGGCCAGGACGAGGAAATCAATAAGTCCCTTAAGGCAATTATCCAAAATACCATCCAACAAAGCTATAATAATTGGCATATTATGTTGTATCCTGTTTTGTGGGCTTATCGAACCGCAAGAAATACTTCCACCTGTTTCTCACCTTTCCAGTTAGTTCATGGGGTGGAGTCCATCTTACCGATTGAATGCGAGATCCCTTATTTGAAGTTGGCCATAGAACTCATGCCTGATACTTCGGATGTAGAGCAATGCTTAGTCCACCTCGAGCAGCGTTAGGATGCCGCTGTGGTGATAGATGCCAATAAACATCGTGTCAAGGCCTAATACAATAGGTCTGTCCATCCCTGGAAGTATGATGAAGGTGACTTGGTTCTTCTTTATGACCAAGCTAAGGAACCACTGGGGACAAGCAAGCTTAACCTGATGTGGCACGGTCCTTACATTATGAGGCGTGTCCTTGAGAAAGGATCCTATGTGTTATAATATTATGAGGGGAACGTCCTGAAGGATCCTAGAAATGGGCTCTACCTCAAGCGGTATTATGCTTGAGCTGATATTTTGTATACTATTGTATAGTTTCTATACATAGTTTAGATTTCCTTTGGTTTTTTCGAGTCTGTTAGTTTAGATTTCCTTTGGTTTTTTCAAGTCTGTTGGTTTTTACTATTTTTACAACCTTTTTGACTAATATATCATTGTGAGGTATATTTTTGAGCATTTTTTTGCGTCGAGAGTGAATTTTGAACCTTTTCATGCCTTCAGCGGATATATTCTACACCCATCATATAGGTTAGGATGTCATTACACTTGCATTATTGCATTGACCTTATGACCATATTCATAAGCCTTAGGTGTGACCCCACTTTTTAACTAACATGGAACCTTCATGCTACTTTAGAGTGTTGGTATTTGGCAGTAGGGCCTGTCCGATCATGGGTGCCCTAGTTAGATCCTTTTTATGTCTTGTGGCACCCATGCAGTTGTTCCTCCTTAGGATTGGGAGTCCTTTGTAGTCCCTTGATGACATTGCGAGAAATACTCATACTATGTTTTATCTTTATTCTGGCCATCTCCCATAAGGAATCCCCCGTTTATGTCGAGTTGTGAATGCATTGCATTATCCTTCTTTCCTTTGAGCCTTGTGTCAGATCCTGCTTTCTCAGTTATTAGCCATTTGGCTGAGCACTTTGCCTTTCAAGCCAAGCAAAGCCTTAAGTTATCTTTCGCATCCTGATGACCCTTACCTTGAGGGAACAATCTCCGAGTGTCCATATACTGCACATGATTCCTTGCATTGAGCATAGGTATGTTTCCATTCCTCGGAACTAGTTTGCTTGACCGTGACACTCATTCCCTCACCGTTGTATCATAAGAAATTTTCTTCCTTTTCAAGATACACAATATGAAAAAGACAAAAAATCATATACATTAAAAATTCGTATGGAAAATTTTACTACCTTCTATTGGAAGTTGTCGTGTCGCCTTTGAACAGAGCATTCATATCCACTCCATGCATCACAGGTCAGGATATTAATGTGACCTTAGGAAGTTGTACTAGTTTCTCATATCTTACTCCACCGTCTGGTTAAGCTTCTAGTCATTATGGAGCCTTTGTCGATGCCTCATGCATCACAAATTATTGTCAGTATCCAGTGTTGATTCTATGCTTTCTAAGTCTATCCATCCGCTCATTCTCTTGTTCAAAGGAAGTCTGTAAACTAGATTTAGACACTCCTCTGATTTCTTGACTATTGCATGCCAGCCACCCATTATGAGTCCATCCATATCACATATGATGTTCCATCCTGCACCCTGGTCCTACTTTCATCATTGGTCGGTGACCTTGAACTTGGAAAGTGACATTTCATCATTGGTCCTTTACTAAGTGGTTTCCCTTGTGTTGTACGGCAAGACATCTATTCACACATTGGGATTCATGTAGTGCCTTGGTTTCCATTTGACTCTATTGGTGGTTTCCTCACTCCTGTCAGTAGTCTTCATCATTGGCCGCTATTAAGGAGTTCTCTTCCATGCACTACTTTCATCTTGTACACGCATAAGAGATGCACCCAGTTTTTGGTTCGTTCAACCTGTTCCTCCAATTTCTTCCAAGAATTTTAGCTTAGCTGTTACCTCGTGTTGGTTTATGGGGGATTGATGTAGTCCCAAGCGTCACATGGTTACCATCGATACATTACATATTATAAGAAAGCATGCACAATGATATAGATACAAGAGAAAAGAGACCAATAGAGAGAAGCACAAGCCTTTATTAACCAGCAAGAGAAGAATACACCGTAGAACAGATCTTGTCTAGTACACGGATCAACATCCTATATATATGCATTTACAAGCGGTTATGTAACCATCTAGTCGGTTCAACCGACCGACGTGACCCGATTGGTCAACATAGCTGTCAACATATACTTACAATAGGTCAGGCGGGGAGCCTAGTCGATAGTCCGACCTAGGCTCCTCCAATATCTCCCCCACCTCAAAATGTTTCTTTATCCCGAATAAAATGAGGAGATGCAAAATAACTTGGAAAAAAAGATATATAACCACTAATGTAGTGTAAGACTGGGTTTGGCCAGATGGTGATGTTGACCATAGACCTCAAGAATGGCTTCAGCTGAAATAGAGAGCTGATGTTGAAATTCGTCCCATGCACTTAGTGTTCTCTAAATATCAATCATAAGAGAAGTGAGGCTTGACAGTTTGGATACCTTGTCCTATGTCGACATGTATTGTAAGTAAGTTAAGTCAAGACCAAATAGAATGATCTTTGTTTCTGCAGACGCAAGTAGTCTTTGAAGTGATGGTCAAATTTGTTCGACTGAGCTGAGGTTAGGTCGAGCCTGACTCATCCACTACTGTTCCTTTTTTTCTAATGTTTCAAATTTTCTGTTTTGCATGAGGATTTGATCTTCTATGCTTTGAATCAACGACTGATCAGCTTCATGTCGTTGTTGGTGGAGTTTATCCAACATCTCCTTGGTGTCCTGCAATTGTCAAAAACTAGTGCCATAATGTGTGTACCAGTTGCAGAGGACATTGGCAACTGTGGATTCATGCTCGGTATATTCGGCCAACTGATTATAAGCAGAGGGTGAATGCTGCATACTGCACCAACAACAGAGAAGCTGTTTCGATTTCCTGTTTCTATAGGTCCTTGTGAAGTTCCTCTTGTAATCTCGACATGACGGACTGCAATATTTGAAACGGTGTGTCGATTGCACTGGTCATGTCGGACACAGATGGAAGTGGGACAACTTGCTACGTTAAGTCCTGACACTTAGCTAAAAATTGTGTTTGGTCCTCCTACAGCTTATTAGCTCATTCTTTTGCTTCCATTCGGTGGTGTCTTTGTTATGTTTTGATGGCATCCTCTAATGTATCAAGTTCTACTTGAGTCGTCGCTTTCGGCTTATATGTCGATATGGGCCCAAACTGATCCAAGTGTACACGTAGGCTTCTTTCTTGTCGAATATAGTTGAGATGTTTTTGTTGATTCTGCTGCTGCTGTTCTTTTTCCTTTCAGTGTTTCCCCTTGCGTGACTTCTTCTTTTGTTCTGGTAACTTGATGCTAGCCTCAATTTGTTGTGCTGGTTCTTTTTGTAACTTAGCTGCTGCTAGTAACCTATCTGTGTCTTTTTGAATTTGCTTGGCACTTTGTTCTATTGCTGCTTGACTTGCTGGTTAAATTTCTTTGATTTCTATGTCGGCTTATGTGCTAGTTGTTTCTTTGTCTTAGACAAGTACTTCAATGTCTGCTTCTGTGACATCTCGAACTGGTGTCTCGTTACTTGGTATTTCTTCATGAACTGATATGGATCCATCGACGGGGAGTGGTGACGACCTACTACTAACCACATGAGATGGTGCTGATGATGGGGGATTCTCAACTATACAGGACGAGTAGGGATGATCAAGACTGCCAGATGGACCCGGACAGATGACTAGTGACAATACTTCAGGGATTTCATGACCCATTTCTTCAAGAACTTCTAATTCTGACTGACTCTGTACTGGTTCAACTAGTTGTTGGTGAGGCAACAGGTTTTCCCTCGACGGGTTAACTGGGATAAACTCTGATGTTTCTTGTGTAATAAGGGGGATAGTTAATTTGGGGTTTCATTGAAGGCATTTGACAAGCATACCCACCACTTGGGTTGGTACAAACTCTGGTCGGGATGAAGTGTTGGCTGACAGATTGTCGGATGGGGTAGCTGTAAGTGCAGCAAAGTCAAGAATTGGTTTCTTGGTAATTATTTCTCGCCAGTTGGCGACGAGGGATGGGAGGTTGGAAATAAACAAATTGAGAGCATTGTCTTCCTGGATTTTTTGTTGAACGGGGAGGGAAAGAGATTGTACCATACTTGGAATGAAAAGTGAGTCTCCAGTGGTAGGTGGGTTAGATATCAGAGTTATAGCAAGAGGGGCTTCCTCCATTATTCTAGTTGGAGATACTATAGGAGAAGTACCTGTTAAGTCGACATGCGGCTTAAATGTTAACTTGAGTTTATTTTGCGGCTTTTCTGATTCTATGAATTTCTGGAATTGCTCTTCAACGGATATTTAGTTCTTTGCTGCATCCTCCAAGATTTGTGTAGCACTACTGTGCAGTTCATCTTCATCTTCGATCTTCGGTTCTCGAATGATCATCTTGAATTTCCCTTTTCCTTTTGTATCTTTGTTTGTTCATGTCGTCGACAATTCGTCTGCAATCCGTCAAATATTTTCTTTTGTGAGTGCAAAATCTGGATTGTCGGATTGGGTGCTTTCATCGAACTGGTCGGCTCTGTCGGGAGCATCCTGCTGTGGCATAATAGTTATTGCTAAAGGATTTGACTCAACCTATGTTTCTACTCGGAAAGTGAAGTTGTTCATGTAAAGCCGACTTTCATATTCTTCCTCCTTTTCTGCATCAATTAATGGTTCGACCTGAGGTATGTTAGCCTTGCGTGCGTGTGCCAAAATTGTTAACGTAGTGTTTGATTTCCTGCTCAATTCTGCAAAACGTTCGTCAACCGAAGGATAGTAGTCGAGTGGTTCTGCCCGCCCGGCTATGCCTTGCAAATGACAAATAGCTGTATAATCCAACTCCAACTGAATATGGACCATCGGGGGTAGACTTATTCTGACATTTTGGTGCACTCTCCATCTAGTCGACTGAGTCTTGAGGTTCAAAAACCAAGCTTCCAACCAAAGCTTTACTGTCGAAGGTCCCAGTCGGCTGCCCCCATGTGTAAAACATCGAAATTTCTCCATCAACACTTTGCTTTCAGTTGTAAAATCCTTATTTCCTATTGTTCGAAGGTGTGACATGGCTATCCAGATGATTAGAGATGGATATCAAATAGTCGTTCCTTCATCTTGGCACTTATGGCATGTTTTCTTGATTATGTCGGCTAAGAAATTAGCCCATTTATATAATTTTTCCGATGATGCCATATTCATCACAGCTTCTAACATGTTGGTCTTAACATTCGAACCAAGACCTATACTTGATAATGCAGTGGAAACAATTCTAGCGGCTATCCTATAATTTTCATATTTAAATTGACTGATGACTAAGCCTCTGGAATTCTTACCGGATGGTTTGTCTATGAATTCGTCAATCAGTTCTGGCTTATATCTTCTCAGCACATCTACTCCTTTGTTCAACAAGCCTATGATTATGTGGATCAATTCACCGTTTATTTCGACCAGGACATCGAAATAAAAAATTTTGTTATGGTATCGACTGACTATGAACTGAGCTATGATTTCTTTCAACCCACCAAAGTTCTCCTGTAGAGATGCATTTATATAGTGTAGAATTGTGGCAGTTCTAAACCTTTCGGATGGCTCTCTCCATTTCCCACTAGCTTCCTTCCTCTAGGTACAAATATTAGACCAAGTTCTTTGCCAATTGGGTTCCAACGCTTTCGCGTTTTGGATCATTTGAAGACAAGTTTCTAGGGGAGATTGAGCTTTCTCCAACTCTCGGACTTTGGTAGAGGCAGACTGTGTTGTCGACGCTTGACCTTTCTTGGGAGCCATAGTTGATACAGGGTTCTCTAGATCACAATCAAGGTCTAATGGATCTGAGATATGGTTCTGAATCTCTCTGCAAAATAGTACCCAGGAATCCTCAAGCTCGGGATTTATAGCGGCAAAATTTGGGATTGTTTCCTAAGAAGTAGATGGTTGCATTAAAGCTTGATTTGATGAGCGATTTAAGTGTCAATGACATATTAGCAGTGACTCAAGAACCATGTCTCAACTCTGTTGTCCCACCATTCGGACATCCTGACTGTTTCTATGTGTTGCTTCTATGTCGGGTCGATACCGGTGTGTTTCCCTTGTGCTATCAGTTCGGGAAGACTTGGTCTGGTGGTGTCGGTGAACTCAATCATCCTGTCGACTGGGTCTATTCTGTCAATGTCTCTCCTGTAGGTGGTCATGCGTCAGTCTCTTGTGTTCACCACTATTACTTGTCCATTCCTTCATCATATTGATTCTGAAGTAGCTATTTCTTTTGAATGAATGATATAAAGTACTTCCTCTCTATGGTTGGTTACAACCGTTTTTTTTTTGTTTTTTTTTTCATGACTTGTACCCTTTTAGTCGGGCGCCATTTACCACTTTCTTGAAAACACTACCATGTAACGTTTTCAGTCGAACTAAACCATTGGGATTTATTACTTCAACAATATAGAGCCCCATACACTCTGTATGCAAATTCTTTGGTTTCCCTTTTACACGACTATTATATAGTAGTCCCAAGTATCCAACTGATAGATTCTTCCATTTGATATTTCTGTCATGCCAAGATTTCTGTTGATGTTTTTGGACTTATTGATGTTCTATTGCCATTTGTCGACTTTCATCTAGTTTTGATAGTTCTAATATCTGTTCTTTTTGTGCATCTTCTCCATCAATGTGTAATACTACTGCAATAGTCAGTGTTTGTCATAAAAAATGTAATGGAACGACTGCTTCTTTCCCATAGATAAGTGAAAAGGGTGTCTGTCCTGTCGTTCTTTTGTACTATATTTTGTTTTCCGAAAGAACAACAGGTACTTTATCATCCCATTCGTCCTTCTCCGTGTTGCATACTTTTGTCAGTCCTCTTGTGAGTGTTTTATTGAATGATTCTACGGTGCCATTAGATTAAGGATGGTATGTTGTGATTATTCTATAATCAACTGCAAATTCCTTAGTTAGCGCTTCACTGGTTTTGCAAACAAAATGCGTACCTTGGTCACTTATCAATGTTAATGGGAATCTGAAACGTGTTATGATATTTTCATAGATAAACTTTGCAATGACTTCGCTTGAACATGTTTTGACCGGTTCTGCTTCTTCCCACTTGGTGACATATTCCATAGTAGTGATAAGATATCGTGCACCTGTCCATTTGGCAATTACTGTAAATGGTCCAATAAAATCAATCGCCCAAATTTCAAACGTTCGGCTAGGGTTAATTGGAACCAAAGGCATTTCCGTTCTGGGCAGTGGTCGACCCATACGTTGACATCTATCACATTTAGATACAAACTCTCGACAGTATTTATGAACTATCGGCCACCAAAGTCTGGCTTGCAGAATCTTCCTTGTTGTTATGTCTGCATGATAATGTCCTCCTGCCGGTCCAAAATGAGCTTCCAAGATTATATTCTGCCATTCATGCTCAAGTGCACACCGACGTAATATGTCATCTAAGCCAATTTTATAGAGGAATACATTGATCAAAGTGTAAGGTGCTTCTTTCATTGTAAGGATATTCCTCTTTTTCTCAGTTATTCCTTCAGGAGCTTTCCCATCCTCGAGAAATTGTGCAATTTCTGCAAGTTCTGAAGGGGCTACTTCAGTACAAAACAAATGTGCATACGGAAATTCGTCTTCTATTCCTGTCGACTCCTCTCTGATGTCAACTCTCGACAGGTGGTCTGGCCCAACATTAGCCTTCCCAGGTCGGATTATTACTTCAAATTCAAATTCCTGAAATAGTAGAAGTCAGTGACACAACCTCCCGTGGTGCAATGGATTATTAACTAAGTATTTCAAAGCCTAATGATCCGTATAAAATATGAAAGGATTAGCCAAAAAATAATGACGGTATTTCTGCAGTGAAAATACCATACCTAATGCTTATGTTTCTATCGTGAAGTAATTTCTTTCATCTTTGTTCAGCTTCCGACTGCTGAATGCATTAGGGTAATCCATTCCATCTTCTCTCGGTTGTGTTAAGATAGCGTTGACTGCTATTCCAGATGCGTCAATATGCACATGAAATTTTACCGACCATTTTGGAAAACGGAGGATAGGTGCTTCGACCATTTTTCTCTTCAATGTGTTGAATGAAATGTCCAATTCCTCCGTCGACTTGTAATCCTGATCTTCTTTTAATAGCTCTGTCACGTCCCCTCCCATAATACTATTGCAATGGAGAGGATCGTGATCCCAAACCGGGCATCCATCCCTGTTGGCCCGGTTTTGCAACCAGGCTTAGTGCTATGGGCACCTGCTAACTTGTAGCAGCAGTTTCAATGTAAAGCAAATAACAATAAACTAAATTAAACTAAACTAATCATGGGTCTATGTAATAATCTAAGCAAATAATTTAAACATTTAAAAACAAGAACAATAAAATCTTAAAGAATGAATTTGTATTGAAAAATGGGGGGAAAGCAACTGCTTGCGATAATACCTTCAATGGTGAAGGTTGAATGGCTCCAAGGATGAGCAACTCCAATCTCCAATGGTCTCTTCTCCAATGTGGTTTGCAATGGCTAAAATGCTCAAGGGAGATTTCAGTAGCATAAGGATGAGATAATGGATGGATGTGAAATGAGGAGCCCCTACCACCTTTTTATAGGTTTTGGTGGTGGGGAATACCATTTGTGGTTTTGTGGAAACCAAATGGTATTGACCAACATGGTTTAGGTACTTTTCCCTCCTTTTTCATTTTTTGAATAAAAATAATATTTTAATTCCCTTTTTAATATTTTTGGGAATTTGGACCCTTTTTGAGGGTTTTTTATGCTTTTTAGGAAAAATAATCTTTTTTAATGGAAAAAGGGGTGTACTCAGGTCTTTTGGTGACCTTTTGTTGGTTTCAGAGGCTCCGATGGTGAAAACGTGGACAAATGGGTCATGTGAATAGGGAAATGAGCTAGTGAGCACTTTTTAGGTGTTAACAGATTGCCCCCTGATGTGTGAGGGCAGGAGCTCATCGTATGGCCGATAGACATCATAGTTCTTTTGTCTTTTTTCAGGGGTTTGGGAAGGAGAAGAGACTGATTGGAGACTGGAGCCACGACCCTTGGAAGCTGCAAGAAACAAAAAATATTACATGGCCTCAATATGAATGAGGTATAATCTCTGATAATGGACGAGGCAGGCATTCCCATGCTCGTATCAAGACATATACATAACAATTAGTCCCAAGAAGGGGGATCTAATACATAAAGAATCTACTGGTACACCATAACGGTCCAGGGGGGACATTATTTTGGGATGTATTCCTTATCATAACGGATCTCAATAACTGATACACTGGAATAACTGACGAACTGCTGAAACTGAAGGTGTCCAACATCTGTGGGGACTCAAAGACTATGAGTCATCTCTGAGAAATAATATAACTGTATACTCAAGGGAGTATGAGACTGGGTTATATCTGAATACTGTCGCCATGCGCAACCCGGATATCTATAGAAAAAGTGTAACTGGTTTATCCATAGGAAGACTCTCAAATGTGGAGGAGTCAGGAGGTACCCGGGGTCTTCGACTAATAAGTGAAACGGACGAATACCCTGTGCGAGTCTCAATGATGCGATCAAGGTGTTGAAGTCGAGCATGTGAGAGACAATCATTTGGAGAGGCACTGAGGATTCCTCTCGAAATGATTCATAGGAACTCATCATAAATGGTAATGAGTCCAAGACACAGGGACCTCGAGGTCTATCCTCTGGAATAAATGTGGTTTTCGTCGACAGAGGGAGACCAGCAACTAACAAGGCAATGATTTTTCCTTGATAGGAGGACAAGGTGTAGAACTGAAGTGTTGTAGTACTGATGGTAGGACTGACATACTTGTGGGGATGGGAAATAACTGGGTCAAAAAGTGGGTAGACTCAAACTTCCTTTGTTCCGAGCATGATAACATGGTTGACCTGGCAGTGTAGGGAACTGACTTGTAGGTGTGGGGATCATTGCTTTTATTGACTGAATGGTATATATTGACTCTGGGGGGGAATCAAGCTGATGGGTGCTGTCGAGGGATTCTCAGGGTGACATACTGCGGAATACTCTGAACAAAGGTGACCAAATGGGGAAGCTGCCATAGGAGTAGACGTGATCTGTTGTGGCATCGAGAAGCACCATTGGGTCCTTCTTCGTAGTTTTAATGAGCTCCAAGAAGGGATAAAAGTGTGCTCTAAAATGGTACTGTCCTGTGGATTTTTTGAACCCAGGACTGTTCGTGCTCATTGGTGCTTTCATTTTTAAGGAGTCTGAAAGCGATAAGAAGACTCTGCAGTGGTTATGACTACTGTCCTGTTTGTTTTACGAGTCCAGGATGGTGATTGCTCGTGGTCGCTTTCATGTTTAGAGAGTCTGAAAGCAGTAAGGGGACTCCATTGGTGTTTCTTTTTCGTAAGTTTAGTCTCCAAGGCCCGAAAAAGCATAAAATGATGCAGATGGAGAACTCTTCTAGCCGATGTGACTAGAGTATACCTTTTTCGTAATTAGTCTACGAGGTCCGGAAAAGGGGTAAACTTATACTAGGTAGACGCCCTTTCAGATACGTTTAGCGAGCATGAAAGGAAGCAAGATTGCTCGGCGATCTTTTCATTGTTTTAGGAGTCAGAAAAGATCTTAACAGAAAACTCCCTAAGTGCCTTTTTCGTAAAAGGGGTTGCTCGGCCCAAAAAAGGGATAAAATTATACCGAACAAAGATGGATTGATGAGGGCGAGAAAAGGTCTCAAGCATCGTCATCAGTGCGGAAAACTGGATCCGGTGACATAAGGATTGTCGAAAACGGAGAACGGCCGATGTGGCACGCAAACCGAGGCTATGTGGGGGGCATGAAAAAATGCCCTGAAAATCGGGAGGTGAGAGCGAGAAATGATCTCAAGCATCATCACAAGCGCGGGAAACTGAATCCGGCGATATAAAGAAGGTCAAACACGGAGAACAGCGGATGTGGCACGTAAACCGAGGCGACGAGGGGGCATGGAAAAAATGCCCAAAAAATCTGGGGGTGAGAGCGAGAAATGATCTCTAGCATCATCACGGGCACGGAAATATGAATCCGGCAGTGCAAATGGTGCGAAAAATGGAGGTCATAAGGACTCCGGAATGGTTAAAGGAAAGAACTAGGTTAAAAAATGGCTACAAATAAAGGTGATCCCACCAAGCGAAGGATGCAGTGGTGGGGAGAAATGATGACCCGTGGGGGAAAAATACTAGGTGTATCAAATCAACTGAAATATACAAGTGACACGTGACCTCAAAAATGGTTGAGATCACGAATATGAAAAAGTGAGCTGGGTTAATGACCTGCCCCCATGCTATGTGCATGGGGTTTGTGATTGTGGATCACATATGTGTTGGTTTGAACGATGGACTCATTGAGGTGTTGAGATAGAGATGATGGGGAAGGTTCAAAATGATTGATCATGCCCCCTATCCCGGGGTCGAGGTAATCTATTATGCCCCCTAACTCAGACGTGTCAATGTGGTGCAGATGTTGTCTCAGAGAGAGATCAATAGGGCATTGAGCAACTGCTGGCGGGGTGTTATACCATGAGGCTGTGGGTCGTGGTGGCATATTGAAGTGATGATATGATGATGGGGGATTCTCTTTGTGGGGTGGATGCCCCCAGTATCTCCGACGAGGATCACGATGATGATGAGTATGCAAGGTTTTAGGCCTGCCCCCATGTTGTGGACATGTGGTTTCCTGGTCGATTTGAAAGGGTTGAACCTGTGTGTCAAAGGGATCAATGGAAGGGGCCGACCGGACATAGGGGTATCCAGTGGAGATCATATAAATGGCAGGGTCAAGGCCAGGCATTTCGGTATCTGACCAAGTAAAGACATCAGTGAATTCTTGGAAGAGTTGTTGGTATTCTCCGATCTCATGCTCACTGTGGGAGGTTCCTAATGTGATGGTATGAAGGGCACCAAGTGGGTCAGAGATGTCAATGTCGATGACGGGATAAATATCGGCCATGGGATCCGTTAACCAGTCGATTTTAGTAGGAAGGAAATCCTTGGACTCAACCGCGGATTGGGTAGCGGTGGTGGATGAAGTCTCTTCCAAGAGGAAGTATGGACGATGGTGCATGTCTTCCCCGGGATAATCAAAGGTAATAGGAGTCTCGAGAACCTCTTCATCATTGCGGGAGCTTTGAGTGGTCAAATCGAGTGATGAGGTAGTGGTAGTCGAAGAGATCATGTAGATGGTGTTAATCTCTCCGGATGAGGATGATGCGGGAGGGTAGATCTCCTCGATAGTAGGGGGTGTCGTCTCTAGGTCCAAATTGTTCATCTCGTAGAGAGCTGCTCTGTAGTCTGGGATGTCAGGACAGTTGTGGGAGTAGTGGCCGTAAATACCGCATATCGCACATGGGTGGTTGGTACGCAGTGATTTATCACGAGGCATAGGGTTTGGATCTAGTTTGACCACTGGGATGTTGGGGTCATCGTCCAACATTTGCATGTGTTCCTGCAATGCAGGTAACTGTGGACACTGATGGGTTGGATGGCCTAACTCATCACACAGCGAGCATTTTGGAGGAGCACGGAATACGGGGGGAGGTTTAACTGCCTTGGGTGGGGGTACCGCAGTGTATGGTTGTGGGCCTCTGCCCCCAGTGGGCCTGATGAGTGGAGGGGGATTCGTCGATGACGAAGGAGTAGTGATACTGGGAGGTGGTTGGGTAGTGGTAACAATAGGTTGTACCGGTTGGAGGATGACATTTGGTGTCGGCGGTGGAATGGGAGGCGAAATATACCACACGGGTAATCCCAATGTTAACCCGGGTAGACTAAGGGTAGCCATAACCGGGGCGCTTACTACACCCGAAGGAGGAAATAGAAAGGGGATGGTGTGGATGGGTGTAACACCGATGTGACTAGGGACCAATGGTGGTTGACTACCGGGTGCTTGTGTATTCTGTGAAAGAGTACAGAGGTTTGCGACTTGGGTCTCCGGTGACAGTGGTGGAATGGCCTGGAATGTAGAGGTCATTGGTGTATCTGAATAAAGTCCGGGTCCCAAAGAAGAGACAAAGGAGGTAGTTGCACTAGAAGTTGGTTGTTCAATCATGGGAAGAACATTTTCGGGTGCTGCGGGGGCATTGGGATCATAGTATGTGAGTTGGTCGATTTTGACCACGCGTCCCTCGTGGGGGAACATCATGGTGTGAAAAACGGATGAGGCGACCGCTTTCATGGCGTACATGTAACTGCGGCCGAGTAAAAGGTTATAATCGAGCTGGGCATTAATGACCTCTATGTCAATGAGCACAGTTTTCCCACCTAATTGGACGAGGACCTTGGGTAGTAAACCTTGAGGTTGAGCTGACCGGCCGTCGTAGGCCCGCAATGCAGTGGTGGATTGCTGGAGAGTAGGAGATCCCAACTTCTGCCAAACAAATGTGGACATGACGCATGTGGAGGCACCCTCGTCGATGATACATCGATGGATGACAAGATTCTGAATAGAAACAGAAATTTGGACTGCTATGGTGGAAGGCAGACGTGGTTCAGACTGGTCTAAATCAAAGGTCATCAATTTCGAATCATTTGGGTCAATCGCCCCAATGGCAGAAAGTAAAGTCTTGCACTGAGTAGGACAGTTTTTCAAGACTTCTAACGCAGACATGGCTGCGGGAGATTGAGCTAGGTCATCTACGATGTTGTAATTTGACGCAGCCCGTGCATTGGGGTTGTTGTTGACACAGCGGAGTGGGAAACGAGGTGCTTTAGATGCGCCATCAAGTGGAAGAGGTGGTATCCGTAACGGCTGATCGGTGGGATGAGCGTTAGTATCCTTGTCGGCGGGGGGGGCTTCGGAGGTAGGGCCATACTGGTTCCGGTGGGTTTGGATATTGACGTCGGCAGTGGACATCATCAATAAGTGGTGAGTCCCTGAATCAAACATGGGTTGATCAGGAGCGGCGTAAGTGATTTGCTATGGTTGTACGTTGCCCTGTGGGGGGGCTAACGGTTGAGTGTTCACCACTCCTTGTGTTGGAAAAGGGTTTTGTAGCACCAAAGGTTGTTGTTGAGGTGGTGGAGGGTTGGGTGGCGGCTGAGGAGCCGCCTGCCCTTGACGATGGGCGTCATCTGTCCATAGTTGTCGAGCTCGCTCCAGATGTGGGCAAGCGTGGGTATAGTGGCCATAGACACCGCAAATAGAACAAGGATGGTTTGTTCGTAAATTAGCATTTTTGGCTTGCTTAGGTGGCCGATCAGGATTCTGATGAGCAGGCGCCGCGTTATTGTTTTGCGGAGGATGGGTAGGTTGTGGAGCTTGGTTATGGTTTTGGTTGTTTCCACGGTTACGTCCTCTTCCTCGGTTTGGTTTCCCACCCTGGTTGCGTTGGTTATTTTGGTATTGGGGCTGATGTTGTTGTGCGTACACATGCCCTTGAGCATTAGGGCGATTCTGAGGAGCCGCAGGTGCGGGAGCAGGTTGCGGTGGATAATATGCTGGTGGAGCTGGAGGTGGTCCAGCTGCCTGTTGGGGTTGTTGGTACCCCTGAGCTGGTGGAGGTGTGAGGTTAGCTGGTGCAGCTGGTTGTGGGTAATGCATCTGCTGTTGTGGGAACTGCATGGGGGTCGGTGTGGTAGGTTGAGTATAATATGTAGGAGGTATATACGTTGATGGCGCCTGCCCATAACAATGTTGTGGACAAGAGGGTCCATGAACGTGATGGGTCTAGTTTGTTGGAGCATAAGAAGTTGTTGCTCCGGAACTGGATGTAGCCCTAGAGAGGTCTGGGGCGGGCATGGTGCTTACCATGCTAAAAGGTTTAGGTTGTGGGGTGATTTGGCCAATGATGCCATCAGCGGCATGTGATGCCCCTGGTGCGTCGCCACGTGCAGAGTCACCTCGTGGGGCGTCCGGTATGATGGTGTATAAATAACCTGACTGGGCGTAGATGAGATCAAACTGTTGGGCTTTGAGGATGGCCTCTTCTTCAGACTGGGGTCTTTCAGATGCCACATCCTTCGTGATGAGCGGGAGGAGGGATTTTAGAAACCAATCTAAAAAGATACAGTCGTCTAACTTAATTTTGCAGAGGCTCCGGCGTCGACGCCACTCATGAATGTGGTCAGTGATGTGGGTGGCCATATTCTGTCTGCAAGACAGTAGGATCTCGACGCCCGCATCATAGTGGACAGGTAACTGAAAGAACTGTAGAAAGGTCGAGGCCAGGGAGGTAAAGGTGGCATGCGTCCCATGGGGTTGCTCAATATACCACTTGGCTGCAGAGCCAGTGAAGGTGCGCTGTAAGAGCCAGAGGCGGACAGAGTCATCCACTATGGAGTTGGAGGAACACCATAGATGGAAGGACATGATATGGTTCTAGGGGTCTTCACCCGTCTTACCCTCAAACTTAGGGATGTCAGAGGGGAGTTTGGTGGGCATGTGAGGCCACGCAGGATCATGTCTGATGGGGTCATTTGTGAGCCTAGCTAAGTCTGGTAGGTTCAGACTCGCCATGTATGGTAAGCTAGCAGATGTGGGGACTGGAACTGGGATATGCCTAGTCATTGTGGTGTGGGGTCCAGTAGCACCTAAAGGTATGCTAGGTATGGAGGGTATGTGCCCTCCAATAGGTGTAGTCTGGTATGGGCCAGCACCTCCAAGTGCAACATGGGTTACACTTGGGTTAGGAATAGCAGTGGGGATTCCTGGGATAGGGTTTGTGGGAACCAGAGGGGGTGTGACCCCTATGTTGGGCATGCCCATAACAGGTGGTGGACCTGTGTTGGGAATTCCTAAATGTGGAGTGTTGCCCATATTGGGCATACCCAGGGGGGTGGTTGCTGCCGTGGACGGCAGTGTAGTAGAAGGGTCTGTAGACGTCTCTCCTATGGTGCTGGTAAAGGGTGGATCAAATGGTGTTCCAGCCATAATGGTGGTTGGTGGTAACTCTGTGGGGTTTTCGGATTCTACCTCCAAATCAAATGTGAAGTGAGGTGTGTCAGAATCGGATGACTGTCCAGCTGATTGACGATGTGTCGAATCAAGGGATAAGGCCCTGCGTCCGTGACGTGGAGAGCCAAGTGGACTAAACTCTAGGAGTTCTCCCTGTAGACGACGAGAGCGTCTAAAATTCTCAATGGTGAGAATTAGGTTTTTGTGTGAAAAATGTGTTTAAGTATCAGGTGGTGATATATATATAAAAGACTCAAAACCCTAATGCAACCAAGGGTGCAAGAAGGGGAGTGAAAAAGAAGGCTCTCAGGCCAAAAAATCAACCTCAGAAAAGGCACTTATTCTAGCAGTTGTGCTACAATAAGTGGAGGAAAGCAACAAATGGTCAGAGTACCAACATGCAAACAGCTTCTAGAAAAAATAGGTGTAACTAGACCAAAGGTGGGTTGAATCATGCAAACACCTAACTAAAAGTATTGTGACTCAAACAATCGATATCCTCTGCAAGGTGATGAAATCCAAGTCAGACAATATGATTGTTGAGACAACGGCTAGATATCCCCCTACCGGGAGGGACACCGGGTAATCAATCCTAAAGACAGGCTACTAGGATACTCCGTTCATGACGCGTCGAGAAAAGGTAAATCTGTCGTTTGGTCCTTTGATCACAATATCCCAATATAGGGATATACCGAGAACTGCGAATGGTAGCCCTTCGGTTACTGAATGGATTTCGGTATTCCACTCAGGCTTCCGGAACCATCCTCGCAACTTCAACCCTCCTAAGGGAGAGGCCTTCCCACAAACCGGTTGTGACCGCGCCAAAAAGTACTAAGAGATTTTAGCTCCCTAATTGGACAACTTCTATGTCTCAGATGTAATAACTGAGGGGTGTTATTGGAACATCTATCCCCCCAATACTACCTAGCTACAAACGTTCTTTTAGTGTTCCCCAAGTGGGGTTAAAAGTGTGTTGAAATTAGGGTACGTTTTAAGGCTTAGTTCAATTAAGTGATCGAGTGAGTGCACGTGATGTATTGTAAACTGAACTTTGAAAAAGGTAAATGCTTTATAGGAAATTTTCACAAAACAAAGGAGCTTCTGAAAATAAAAAAACAAATATTTATGACTTTTTCAAATAAATTAAATGCTTTTGCAAATATCAACTCAAAAAACAATGGATTCTTTAAATTATGAAAGCAAATAATAAACTTCTTTTGAAGAAATAAATGGATTTCTTCTTTCAAGTAAATTGCTAAGGGCAAGATTTTAAAGAAGTAAAACAGGAAAAAATTTAAATCTAGATAAAAATGTAGAAATAAGTCTTTCTTTCACTTTCTTGAAAATTTTTAAAAAGATTTCTAGATATGCATTTTAAATAGTAAAAATTTTTTTCAAAGCTGTAAAATATGCAGAATTTAATACTGTAAAAAATGTTCTATGGGCAGAAAGTATAGTAAAAATTAATTTTTAAAATCGGAATGACCGAATGAAAAAATCAGCAGCGCGGGTTTTGACAGAAAAGCCGCGATGGACCGCGCGGGTTTCTGTCGCACAGTCGCGATGGACCGCGCGGGTTTTGGTTACGCAGTCGCGATGGACCGCGCGGAAAATATCTGCGAAGCCGTGGTGTGCAGCGCGCAAATAGGCCACGAAGCCGCGGTGAACCGCGCGGAAAAAGGGCCGCGCAGTCGCGATGTGCAGCGCGGTAAATGACCGCGATGCCGCGATGTGCAACGCGGAAAACGGCAAAAAAGCCACGGTGAACCGCGCGGAAAAAAAGCTGAAAGTCGCGATGGACCGCGCGACTGTCAAGCTAAAAACCGCGAGGCGGAAGCTGTGCACAGAAGCCGAAAAATGAACCCGAAAATCAAGAATTCTGGGCTGTTAATGGCAATAGATGAGGCCAAAACTTAGAGCAGCAATGGATCTGCTGTCTAAGATGGCAGATCTATGGATCTAAAGGTTAAAAACTAATAAAAAACTAAGATTAAAAGCAAAACTAGAGATCTATTGTTCAAAACCCAGCGGAGTCACCAAAAACTGTTGGCCCGGTTTTGCAACCAGGCTTAGTGCTATGGGCACCTGCTAACTAGTAGCAGCAGTTTCAATGTAAAGCAAATAACAATAAACTAAATTAAACTAAACTAATCATGGGTCTATGTAATAATCTAAGCAAATAATTTAAACATTTAAAAACAAGAACAATAAAATCTTAAAGAATGAATTTGTATTGAAAAATGGGGGGCAAGCAAGTGCTTGCGATAATACCTTCAATGGTGAAGGTTGAATGGCTCCAAGGATGAGCAACTCCAATCTCCAATGGTCTCTTCTCCAATGTGGTTTGCAATGGCTAAAATGCTCAAGGGAGATTTCAGCAGCATAAGGATGAGATAATGGATGGATGTGAAATGAGGAGCCCCTACCACCTTTTTATAGGTTTTGGTGGTGGGGAATACCATTTGTGGTTTTGTGGAAACCAAATGGTATTGACCAACATGGTTTAGGTACTTTTCCCTCCTTTTTCATTTTTTGAATAAAAATAATATTTTAATTCCCTTTTTAATATTTTTGGGAATTTGGACCCTTTTTGAGGGTTTTTTATGCTTTTTAGGAAAAATAATCTTTTTTAATGGAAAAAGGGGTGTACTCAGGTCTTTTGGTGACCTTTTGTTGGTTTCAGAGGCTCCGATGGTGAAAAAGTGGACAAATGGGTCATGTGAATAGGGAAATGAGCTAGTGAGCACTTTTTAGGTGTTAACAAGCCCCATAAAATTATTTCATGAGCAATCACATACTAAATGGAGATATGAAGATGCATAAGTATTTGTTTATACACAGCAGAAGTAATTTCAATTACTCATTCATTTCACATTCAAGGTATTCATCCATTAAACCATTGAAAGATAGCACAAGAGGATACTTATCTTAATGAAGTAATCCCAAGCAACCAGCTACGCTTCTGCAACGTTCCACCCAACCGTAGGCCAGTGTGCTCCTTAATCTCTCAGCACCACTGCCACCCCCGAGCTGGGAACGATCTCCACAAGGAAAAAGGGGAAACAGGCTTTCACATAGCCAAAGATATGCCAGAATCAGCCAAGCCAACTAGCAGTTGGGTTTCTCAGGCTTCTAAGAGGTGGGCAGAGGTGAATTACTAGGCTAGTGGCTCAACCATGGATCTATGGGTACACCATTGGGCTCATCAAGCCAAATCTGTCCTCTCCCACTCTTGAAGCTCCTGCTCACAGGTTCAAATCCAAAACGAGATGCATTGAACAACAAAACCACGATTACTGGGCGTGAGGAAAACGCTTTCCACAGTGGGATGCATGAGATGGGGTTTCAACTATCTCAGAAAAACCGTGGGAACCCATAAAAACAAAATGGGAAGTTGGGGAACAACCCTGGGAAGCCAATACGTTTTTATAAAAACGTCCTTGGATATTTGGGGGCAAAAACGACCTCCATACAGTCCCCAAAACGTGGCTCTCCTCTCCCAGGCTACTGCATATGCAAAAACGAACTCCCAGGCATGGAGAAATGCAGGATTTGGATGAAAAACGTCTAGGGAAAGACCCAACTAGCTCCAACCGCGTGAATGAGTGAAGACTCCCCCTTCAGAATGGCTTTGGGCACCATTTCGTGGGTGTTTTCTTGCCCAACAAGTAAAAACACGAATTTCCAAGTTGATGGCTTGCCCACGCACGAAATTGGATGCCATACTTCTTCATTTCCAAGGCAATAACTGCCCCAACCAATCTTTGGAAGAATTAAAAGATTGGGTGCATGAGACAAAATGGGTAGTTGGTGGTTTATGGGTTTTCTCATTGACACATGGATTAAAACCATTGGCTCAAGGGTTCGGTTATTTTCCCTCCCTCTTCCTTGTAAAGATCATGCCCCCATCTCTTTTGTTGCATTGCATAGCTAGTTGTGGGTTTTTCATTAAAATTGCATATTTACATGATGTCCGATTTTACATTGTGCACTGCTAGCACAAGAACCATATGCATCTATTCTAATTTCCAATACATAAAACGATAAGTCAGTGGCGGGGCCTTGGCCTTGAGCTCCTCACTATGACTAAATGACAATATTTACATTATTTACAATATTAATGCAATAGGGTTAAGCTGGGGACGTTAGATTCCCCTCCCCTTGGAATAACACCGTCCTCGGTGTTCCAACACTTCGGAAAATAGATACCCACTTTACATATGTCCAAATTCCCAAAATGTGGTAGGTTTGTCCTGCATTTCACCCTTTACTTGGGTCTTTCGGGACTAATTCCTTTGGTCTTTACAAACTGCTCTTGCTGGCTAGGACCCTCTAGCTTCTCATGAGGACATCGTTCCAAAACAATTCCCTTTTTTTTCTTTTCCTTCCAACTGGTCCACGAACTTGGAGAATTTGCAGTTGCTGCCCTCTTGATATTCTTTTGTTGGGCAGTCACGGAGGCAATGATTTCCTCCACATCCCCAACATTTCATTAACGGCTTTACCTTTTCCCGGTCCATTTCCTTTGAGTCTTCCCACCTGGAACGTTTCTTACTCGGACAGTTGGATGAATGCTTCTCCATTGATCCACTTTCCTTCCCTTGCTGATTGCTCCCATAATGCTTTTTACCTCTTTTTGCAGACGAATAGAGTCCTGCAAAGCCTCATGGTTTATCTCATTCTGTTGCCTCTGTAGCTTGAGCATCTCCCCAAGATTCTCTTGGGTCCTGGAAATTGTTTGAAGAAGACTTTCAACCAACTCTAATAGCCCTCGGTCTGCTGCCATGGTCAATGGGCACAACTGAATACACTTTGCTTGCTAGCAATACTTTCTTGTGCCGGCCGCAACCAATTGTTTCACTTTCTTACCTGTGAAATTCATCATGGGAATTCTTTGTTAGGACAAGCATAACATAAACATTTAGGATTAGTCAATTATTTTCCTAATTGACATGGAATGTCCCTGCTTTATTCATGGGACTTCCACATTTTTCATGCTTTCCCCAACATACACATGAACTCATTCATGTTCATCCTTTCACAGGAAATTTACTATTTCAGCATTCACAATTCATCTCAATCAATTAAACACAATCTATTTTCAGCCATGATATGCACTCAACAATCTTTTGTTTTATCAATGCATCAATCAAAAGGAAAGAGAAGAGTAGGGGTTTCTCCCTCTTAGTCGGGTTCCATTATGGAGCTACACTACCGCTGTGGTCTCATGCTCCTTAGTCTCTTTCACTTCAATGTGAATGCTTTGACTTTCCTTTCTTGGCTATGACACTTAGTGTCTAAGGTCTGTATATGGATTTTCAGCTAGGGCACCCTTCCCATCATTGCCTACAGAACCTTTGGCTGCTAGGATCCACTCGTATCCACTAGCACCATCTTTCATCACTGCTCATACTGAGCTCTTTAGGGCGGTCACATGTCCACATGCATCTCTAGGATGCCTTCATAATCCTTGCTTCCAGCAATACCTACACTCAAACATTGAATTAATTCACATGTTTAGTTCATTTTCATAGGTTTTTTTTTTTTCTCTTAACAAGAGTTTTAGGAAAACATAACCAAATCATATACACACGTATATTCATGAGCAAGAAGCTGCATGGTAACTGAATATTTATCTGTATTGGATGTCTTCACTTTATTCCACGGGATCCTTCTCTGCTTTACGAGCCTTGGATTTCCCGTGAACATAATAACGAATGTTGGGCTAGCCCGTCGGCTACTCCACAATCATTCGAATAGCCACTTCCAGGCCAGTACACCGACTGGGTTTACCAATTGTTTAAGGGGTGTTGGGCCAGCGTACACGCTGCTTTACCCTATCAAGTAGTTAATGCCCAACTAGTCACTCTCTGGACTTATCAAGAACTTTATAGCATTCAACCAGCTACTCCCTGGATTTCTTAATAATTTATATCGCCCACTCATTTACTCTTTGGATTTACCAGCAATTTATAGTCTTTCAGGGTCTTGCCTTCCTGCAACGACCAAGGTTTCCAACAAAGAAACAATAGTGTATCAGCTTAGCTGTTAAAAGATTTATACCTGTAATCTTCATTAAAAAAGACATAAATGAAAACGAATACTTATCTGTATTGTGCGTTTCCCCTATGGTCCATAGGATCCTGCTTCGCTTTGCAAGCCTTGGGATCGCCTATGGACTTGGATATAGTTAATGCTTAACCAGTACACCTCCCCATCGGCTGGATTTACCAAGCATTCGGTAGTGCCCAACCAGTCCCATACCTGGTTGGCCCTCTCCAGTGCCGAGCCAGCACATTCGTCTGGGTCATCGACCAATGGAATGAAACTGTGCCACCGGTCATCATAGGTCAAGGCTCTACTATGGAGCCATACGTATCTCAGGGTTTCCAGTCAGTCATCGGCGCCCGCCCTCCCACTGCTGACCCAATAGAGATTTCAGGGTTTTCAGTCAGTCATCGGCGCCCGCCCTCCCACTGCTGACCCAATAGGCATCTCAGGGTTTTCAGTCAGTCATCGGTGCCCGCCCTCGCACTACTAACCCAATAGAGATTTCATGCCTTTACCAATGCCACCACACCTTCTTGCACCATAACCCTTCACACACATCGGCTCTTTATTTATACAAGGACGCCACTCCTTCTTTTGTGCAATTCAGTGGTTCCTTTTAGGAACGTTATAGGTGACTTTCTTGACTGCAGGTTAACATGACCCCTACTCACACAAGGATGATACCTTCTCTTATTACACAGCTCTTCGGGCCTGTCCATCCCTTCTGGTAATATTTCACGTGAGCATAGATAGGTTGCTAATTCCCATACAGTCTCTTTGCGTACCCTTCTTCACTCTGCCCGTTAATGTGCAGTATCAATCTGCATCTGTGTAGGCTGACAACACAAGAAGGATAAGCAAGCTCATCAGTATTGTTGTTCAATTCTTAACCACATTCCATATCATTCACTACCAAGTATTGAAACACCAGGAATGCGTCCATTCCCTTAGGGTGTAGTCAATATTGAAAACCCTATCATGACCCAGCACCAGAAAAGGTGTGCACCCCCTTTCCGATGTGCGCCATGTAGGCCCTAATCATATTCAAGTAGTCTGCAATGATATAAGTAATATAGAGCATGCTCTGCAAATTAACCCTAATAATTTAGACATGAATGTTCTTTTCTAGGGTTACAGGATACTCATTCATTTTGCAGATGTGTCTCACATGCCTTCTGGGCATAACTTTACCATTTCACTCTCATGGTTTACCGACATGCAGTTTGGCTGAGACATTATCAATGGCGTTTCACCCAAAACCCATTTATAAAGCATGGGATCCTTCCCATCTAGTTTGGCTTCTGCAGGCCATCACACATGGTCTTCCTGCAATGTGTCATCCTGGCACACTTAATCAAATAGCCAAACAGTTAGCAACATTTAGCAATAAGCTTCAAATATGATTGTTCCATAACCAGTCAATAGTATTTATAATTAAATTCAATATGAATTTACAATTCTGTCTCCTACAGAAATTGATTTGCTTGGCTCCTGTAAGTGACATCACTCTGCCCATTATGGTCTTATGCCCGCTGCCATATATGAGCATCCACTTACAGCATGTTCTCCTGACACATTTCATATAATCCAAACAGTCATTAGCAAAATTTCAAATCCGAAACATTTACAAATCTGATATCTACAACTGTTCTTACTAATAGAACTTAGAGCTCTCAACCATGAGATTCCTTCTCATAAGCTCTAGATCAAATTTCACAGTCATATCATTCATACAACTCTGTCCTTCCACAGAGCATTCTAGCAGCCCATCGATCATGATTGGGATCTTCATGCACTTACTATTCTGCATTCATAACAGCCCATGAAATGGTCCTAGAATTATCATCAATTCATCATTTCATTCATGATTTATTTTGCACTGACATATGTATCATCCCTATGCATTCATACAATGCATCACAAGATTTATAAAATCTCTTAATGCACATCTACTCAATGCTACCTTGCATTGTTTCATGAGTACTATGCATTCAATCATATTATGATCGAAACATGACTATCTCATATAACCTGCATTACCCTAATTAGGACCACCAGTCCTCACTTGCTTGGTTTATTAAGCACATAACCAATCATACGCATGGCATGATATAAATTCACATGAATGTATTGAGATTTCTAAACAGTCATAGGGTGTAAGGGTCATCCTCTTCACTTACCCACACCTCACCAAGCTTGGTAGGTTAACAGCCCTAGTCGATATTCAATATTACATGCAAATTAGCTCAACATAGCTCAAACATAGTTGAAGAGATCTTACCAAATCCCCTTTCAACATTCAAGCAATTTATGCACCAATAACAATTACCTGTATGGCTGTCGTTTACATCACTTGATGTTACCTGACAAGTTGGCCTCTTACCAATGCTACACAGTCCTTTTTGCCAACCTCGTGATCATAGGTTTGTTGCGCCATCATTTCCGCATAAGGTTGTTTGGCTTCATGCAACAACATCCTCGGCACATTTAGCCATGCTCTCTGTTATCTTTGGTCCTACAACCAATACCAACATCAATAGCGATTATCAATCACAATATTCTCCATTAATGGTTCATTGCATAAGCAGACTCCATTATTCTACCAATATGCAATATCCCATTTATGCACAATCATTTCTCATATGCACTATGCAATATTTGTTAAGATGCCATCTAGTGCATATACCTCTATGTAATCCCTTATATTTCTAACATTTTTATGCTATATGACAATAAGTATAATAACAAAATAGGGGTTTAAGGAATTCTTCCCTTTTCGGTCCCTCTTCGTAACATGGAATTCCTCTTCCATATCATGCAATTGTAGAAATTACTCATATCGACAACAAGATTTGTTTGTCAAAACAGCCGCTGGCACTCTTCTGCACTAAATATCTATGATATATGTAGACCTCCTTCAAACTCTGGTCATGCATCATTGTTCCCTGCTGGACAAGCTTTCCAATGCCTGTCTTCATGCTCCATTCTGACATCAGGTGCGGGAATTGCATCCTTTAAAAAATGACAACTTTCACTCCCATTCTGCACATTTTACACAGTTGCATTATATTCTCTGAAATTCACAAATTACTTCATGCACGTGGGAAGAACGCCATACTAACAATTCGTCAAATCACAAACAAAGACACATGAGGGGGAAAAAGAAAAGGAGGGTTAAGGGGGCTTTGCTGAGCGGAGCCATTCGGCGAAGGCTTCCGCAGTTCCGGAGCCATCCGCGGAATGCTTCCGCTGGAATGCTTCCCCAATTTTGGATGGTTTTTCGGAATGATTCGGCGAAGTCTTCCGCAACTTCGGAATGACTCATCGAACTCTTCCGCGTTTCAGAACGATTTGCGGAATCCTTCCGAAATTTCAGAAGAGAATTCCTTCCGCAATTTCGGAAGAGAATTCCTTCCGAAAAAGTTTCCGTTCGATGCCGACACTTAAAAAAATTTCTCCGTTGTTTCAGAGCAGTTCGCTGAATCCTTCCGCAATTGCGGGAAGGTTTGCGGAACTCTTCCGCAATTGCGGGAAGGTTCGCGGAACCTTTCCGCAGTTTCGGGATGACTCCCCAAAACTGACTTAAAACATAAATTTCCAAAAACAGAGTTAAAACAAAATTTTTCAAACTCTTAAGGAAAAATTTAAAATCTTTCCTTCTAACTGCGATCAGATTTGGCCCATAGAGGCCCAATGCTGCAACGCAGCTCTGATACCATTCTGTCACGTCCCCTCCCATAATACTACTGCAATGGAGAGGATCGTGATCCCAAATCGGGCATCCAGCCCCATAAACTTATTTCATGAGCAATCACATACTAAATGGAGATATGAAGATGCATAAGTATTTGTTTATACACAGCAGAAGTAATTTCAATTACTCATTCATTTCACATTCAAGGTATTCATCCATTAAACCATTGAAAGATAGCACAAGAGGATACTTATCTTAATGAAGTAATCCCAAGCAACCAGCTACGCTTCTGCAACGTTCCACCCAACCGTAGGCTAGTGTGCTGCTTAATCTCTCAGCACCACTGCCACCCCTGAGCTGGGCACGATCTCCACAAGGAAAAAGGGGAAACAGGCTTTCACATAGCCAAAGATATGCCAGAATCAGCCAAGCCAACTAGCAGTTGAGTTTCTTAGGCTGCTAAGAGGTGGGAATAGGTGAATTACTAGGCTAGTGGCTCAACCATGGAGCTATGGGTACACCATTGGGCTCATCAAGCCAAATCTGTCCTCTCCCACTCTTGAAGCTCCTGCTCATAGGTTCAAATCCAAAATGGGATGCACTAAACAACAAAACCACGATTACTGGGCGTGAGGAAAACGCTTTCCACAGTGGGATGCATGAGATGGGGTTTCAACTATCTCAGAAAAACCGTGGGAACCCATAAAAACGAAATGGGAAGTTGGGGAACAACCCTAGGAAGACAATCCATTTTTATAAAAACGTCCTTGGATATTTGGGGGCAAAAACGACCTCCATACAGTCCCCAAAACGTGGCTCTCCTCTCCCAGGCTATTGCATATGCAAAAACGAACTCCCAGGCATGGAGAAATGCAGGATTTGGATGAAAAACGTGTAGGGAAAGACCCAACTAGCTCCAACCGCGTGAATGAGTGAAGACTCCCCCTTCAGAATGGCTTTGGGCACCATTTCGTGGGTGTTTTCTTGCCCAACAAGCAAAAACATGAATTTCCAGGTTGATGGCTTGCCCATGCATGAAATTGGCTGCCATACTTCTTCATTTCCAAGGCAATAACTGCCCCAACCAATCTTTGGAAGAATTAAATGATTGGGTGCATGAGACAAAATGGGTAGTTGGTGGTTTATGGGTTTTCTCATTGACACATGGATTAAAACCATTGGCTCAAGGGTTCGGTTATTTTTCCTCCCTCTTCCTTGTAAAGATCATGCCCCCATCTCTTTTGTTGCATTGTGTAGCTGGTTGTGGGTTTTTCATTAAAATTGCATATTTACATGATGTCCGATTTTACATTGTGCACTGCTAGCACAAGAACCATATGCATCTATTCTAATTGCCGATACATAAAACGATAAGTCAGTGGAGACGCCTTGGCCTTGAGCTCCTCACCATGACTAAATGACAATATTTACATCATTTACAATATTAATGCAATAGGGTTAAGCTGGGGACGTTACAAGCTCTTCGAGAGGATAAGTCATATCAGAGTAATGTCTGATAAACTTCCTGGAATACCCCGTATGACCCAACAGTATCCGCACTTGCTTCGGATTGACTGGAGGCTTCAGGTCGAGAATAATTTTTTTCTTTGCATAATCGACCTTGATTCCTTCTTTGCATACTACATTTCCCAACAATATGCCAATAGGTGGCGCAAAATTGCACTTTCTAATGTTCAGTGATAACTGAATCTGCCAACAACATTCCAACATCAGTCAAAGCCATTTGCAATGATCTCTTAGCATTGTGTAGATTGTCCAGTTGTCAAAGTAAACAACCATGGTTTTGTAGATATATTCTTGAAACGCATTGATGACAATCCAGGAAAAGACCACTGGTGTGTTCGTCAGACTGAAGGGCATGACTTTGTACGCGAGACCCAAATTCGCACACGAATGTAGTTTTTTTCTGGTCTTCTTTAGCAATAGGCACTTGATTGTACCCAGAAAATCGATTCGTGAAGGAATAACACTCGTGCCCTGCAACTTCATTAATAATCTCATATGCAAAAGGAGTTGGAAAGGGGTCTGTGAGTGTTACCTTGTTCAACTCACGAAATTCGACACAGATTCTCAATCGTGTCGGATCTTGCTTCTTCCGCTGAACAACCATTGTGCTCGCCCACTCTATCTGGTCGATAGGATATATAATTCCTGTTTCGAGCATGCTATCGATCTCCTTTTTAATAATGTCTTTGTACTTTTGAGCAAGCTTATAGGGTCTTTTCTTTACTGGTATGGCGTCTCGCTTGATATCAATTTTCATTTCCCCCATCTCCTGTACAAGTCCTTTCAAGTCTTTGTAATCCTAAGCAAATACATCTTGAAATTCCTTGAGGAGACTGGTGATTTCGGCTGTTTGTTCTTCATTCCAATAATCACCAATTTTGTCCATTTTCGGTCGGTCATTGTTTGAAATATCTACTTTTATTTATTTATTTTGGCATCCATCCATTCTGGAGCACGACTGTCACTTATCGATCTTTCACCTTCTTTAATTTGTGTGAATGCTGGTGAAAAGTATTTTTCTGATAACCTTTATGGTTCGTCCTTCTCGACAATCTCTACGCTAAATATTGTTTTACATGCTTCGACGTGTTGGAGTGATCCTGTCTCCATTGAAAACTCTTCCTGACTGATTTCTCCCTTTCTAGGATTAATCTTGTCGAATGTTGGCTTCCTGTCTACATTATGCTATAGCAGGTAGTAGGTCGGCAAGTAATGCAGCAACCGTATCCGGTTGGACTGTTAATAGTCGAATCTGACTCTCATATTGAATGATAAAATGATAATATATTATATGATGATGACAAATTACAATAAGATCGCCTTTTATAGGGCTTTGTCAAGCCTAGTGAAGGGTTACGCCCTTTCACTAGTAACCTAATAATCTATTAATTTATAAATAATAATATTAAATAAATATTCACAACATTGCCTTCCCCTTAGGAAAGCTTTGTCCTCAAAGCTTAGATTATTGTTGTCGTCTTTTCATTCTCATTTTGTGTTGAAACAATGTCATTACTTCCTTTATGTCTTTTTTAGAACTGGTATTAAGTATATACTTGGTATTTGCGCAATATTTCATCATCTTCCTTTCATTTGTAACGTGAATTTGTACTCCATTATGTTTATTATTGTTATCCCATTTTCCTTGTACATGAATACAAGGAGTATTTTTGTGACTGACCATATCAAGCCTTGTTTTAGAAGTCACTTGTCCTACGATATTTAGGATGTCATCACGTAATGTTTTCCTTTTATTATCCTTACGTGCTATCTTGAGAAGTGGCATATCGTGAGGCTTCTCAAACTCAAAGTCACCTAATAGTGTTACATTTAGGTTTCTCCAAGGTGGTAGAAGAGTTAAGGTAGAAGATGAATCTACGATATATGATTCCTTTGACTTGGATTCCTTTGCATATTGTAGGATCCATCTTTTGTCATTGTATGGATTGTCCTTATTGTCAATGATACTGGCTTGCCTCTCATTATGATCTTGGTTGTGCTCATCTTTATCAAAAATATTATTGGTATTTTGGTCATCCCTACGATATTTAGTCTCCTTGTCTTGTTTATTGTCTTGATCAATTTTGTTACTCTCATTTTTGTTGACATAGTGGTCCAACATATCTAAGTTATTGATATGGTTTGTATTAGACCTTAGTTTTTGTAACATTTCCATTATGGTATTCTGGTTCCGTGTCATTATGCTCAAGTTCTGGGCCATGGTGCTTATGTTCTGTGTCATCGCACACATCTTGTTATCTAACTCTTTTTGTTTCTTGTGCATGATGTCTACTTTGTCATCAAGTTTTCTTTCTAGTACTAGAACAACATCTTCTTTAATTCCTTTCTTAAGTGCCTTGTTATTTTTCGTTTCTTCTCTGAATTTTTCTTGGTTGGCAACAAGGGCCTTGATGTTCTTTCCCAATTTCTCAAGTTTGTATTTTAATTCTGCCATGGTCTTGGACCTTGTATGCGGAGGTGTGTACTTCGACGTTATTTTGGCTTGTAAGGGGTGAGTAATATTTGTGGGATTTTTTGTGTGTGCTTGATTAAAATCAAGTGGTAGCAATAATAATAATATAATTATTATTATTATATGAAATGTTGTAAAGTTGGAATATAATAAAGTTTAAATATTATACTTGTTTAACGTTATTTATTTTTATTTTTTTTTAATTCTGTAGGGTTTCAAAGTGGAGGAGTTGGGAGGATGGGCAGGAGAGTGCGTGGTGGAGGGCGGCGGTGGAAATGGACGTGAAGGAGCAGGGAGGGGCGGCGTCATGGGCGGTGCTGGAGAGGAGGGTGTGAGGAGAGGGTGCGGGAGTAACCGGAGCAGGGAGGAGCGGAGGACTGGCGCGGGTGGAGGAGAGAGCGAGGATGGTGGTCGAGGGAATGGTGAGGGCACTCAGGCAGAGCACGGGCACACAAAGGGGAGGGCATGAGGTACTGGGGGCGGGAGATGGGAGGATGAGGGGAGGTGCAGTGGTGGATGGGAGAATGGGTAGTGACGGGGTGGAGGGAGAGGCGTTGGCAGTGGAGGGGAGCGCTGGTAGAGGGGGAGCTACGTTGAGCAGTGAGGAGTGGTAGTCGCGGCATGGGTTGGAGTTTGCAGGATAGGGAAGAGTGCATGCATCTTGGAGCGTGAGGAGAAGAGCCCAAAATGAGCGCTAAGCGAGTGGGGAGGAGACACATTATTGGAGTAGGGAGGATTAGCAGGAGAGCAGAATGGAGGAAGGTGGCTGGTGTAGGCACGTAGGAGTTGAGATAGGGAATGGCATGAAGGAATAGGGAGTTGGAGGGTGCAGTGTGCAGGTTGGGTGCGTGAACTTCAAGGAGAGGAGTGGAAAGGTGGGCACGTGAGAGGGCGCAGGCGCATGTGTAGGGAGTGTGGAGAGAGAGTAAGGAATGGAAAAACGAGTGAGGTTGCTAGCGAGGAAGGGAAGTGGGTGGAAAGTGCGAGGAGTGCAGGATGGTAAGTGGTGTAATGAGGGTGTGAGGGGAGCCGGTGTGGTGAGAGAAGCAGAATATGGGGAACGGATGGAGAGTGCGGTGGTGGAGTGGATGGGGTAGCAGAAGGATGGAGTTTGAAGGAGAAGTGGAGAGCAAAGGAGCGAAGAAATCACGAATTGATGAGTCGGGTCCGAGCTTAAGTAGTAATTGATGAGCCAAGTCCGAGCTCAAAGTGCACGAGCCAAATCCGAGCTCAGGTCAAAGGAGCCGAATCTGAGCTATAATACCAAATGCAGCAGTCGTATCCGGTTGGACTGTTAATAGTCGAATCCGACTCTCATATTGAATGATAAAATGATAATATATTAGATGATGATGATAAATTACAATAATATCGCCTTTTATAGGGCTTTATCAAGCATAGTGAAGGGTTACGCCCTTTCACTAGTAACCTAATAATCTATTAATTTATAAATAATGATATTAAATAAATATTCACAACAAGTAATCTACTACTTTTCTGCAAGTACTGAATTTTCTGTCAGCTACAGAAATTCTTTGATAGTTCTACTTGCTTCAACCAACTTCTCTTCCTTTGGAGAAAACTGGAAATCCTTGATGAAATTTTCTTTCAAGTCTTTCCAGGTGAAAGTTTCTCCTCTCGCCTCTTCCATCTTATACCATTTATTGGGTAAATCATCAAGTGTTTGGGGAAAGAGGTGAGGCCATTCCCTTTCATCTTTATAGCCTAATTTTCTCCATTCGTTTTCACAACAGTCAATGTGGAATTCAGGATTTGTCCCTGTGTGAACATAGGGATGTTGGCCTGAGTTGTCAACTTCTTTCCTCCAAACCTTTCTACAAAATATGTAGATGTGGTATTCCAAGTTTGGAGTTTTGACTGATGGGTGTCCCACCATCTCGCGGCTTGACCAGTGAATGTCTCAACTAGACTTTGTAGTCCGCCTTTCTATCCAACATGTTTTGATACCTATTCGACATGTAAAACAGGGGAATCACATTCCTTGTATCTCAATGTCGTATTACATTTCTGTGAATTCCTGTCTGGAACACGAGTCAGATATGCTCGCATTTTCCGCTCAAATATATTTGGTGTATATGATATTGAGAGACACTTCTTCATTTGCTTCTTTGAGATGGCTTCCACCGTCCAACATTCTTTTGCATGAAGATCATAATTCTCTATCTGCCAGTCATATAGCTCTACATCAGAATTATATCCGAGTGAAAAAGGATCTCCAAGGTGAAGTTATCCTGGGGAATTTGGTTCAATATGGTCTTCATTATTGTCTATTTGATAAATATGTCGAATACCATTGTCTACTTCTGCAGGTTCTGACCATGTTTTTCCTTGAGATTGGAAGATTGGTACAATAACTTTCTGACTATTTCCCTTGAGCTTGATGCAACTTTTATCTAAGTAAATTGAATCCTTCATCTTTCGCCCCCAAGGTCAACCGACCAAGGTTGGGAAATATCTTGCATAATCTTTGGGATTAATGATCTCAAAATCAACTTTTGTTTTGATGCACTTGATGGATGTTTCGACTCCTTTCCATACTCCAATCGGTTCAATTAATTCTTGATATGCGAGCTTCAGATAAATGCCTGATTCCTACAATTGTGGTCAACCAAGTTGGTACCAGGTATCACGAGTCATGATATTCACTTGGGATCCGAAGTCTAGTACGACTTGTCGTACATGATATCCATTTATGTCCAGGTCGACCAACGGGTCAGCATCATTTTTTTCTTTTTGATTTAGTCGACAAATGTTTTTGGTTTGTCTTTGCTCGATGTGTTTATACTTAAATTTATGCAACATGTCAATCAATTTTCCTACAACTTCATCATTTGAAATTAATGTGAACAATTCATTGAGAAATTCCTGTTGGTTTTCTTCAATATCTTCGTGGGCTGCCAATTCACAAAATATGTCGGATGCATTTTTGTACACAGATTTTTGTTTCATAGGATTTCGGTAATCATCTTTTCTTATAATTTGACTTATCTGTGTCTTATCTTGACCAATGTGGGTAGCTTGCCTAGTGACAATTTGCAAGTTTTTAATACAAAGCACATCATATTTAGGTACACAAGATAAGACATGAACATTCTTTTTATTATTTATTTTCTCAATCATGGTAGGGCAATCCTCTAAAAAGTGATCACCTACCCCACACTTTGTACAAAACTTAAGATCAGTTCTTTCTTTGTAAGCAAATTTTGCATGCCAATGATCCTCACTAAGACATGTGAAACATAATCCAGGTCGATTAGGTCGAATACCACGGCCACCACCACCATGACCACGACCCTGGTATCCTCCGTGCCTATTATAGCCGTCGTATCGTCGATCATATCTACGGTCGTTATATCTCGAGTATTTGTTATTCCTGTTCTGATTGTACCGGTTATTTCTTCCATCATTTCTATCAAACCTGTCATTTCCCATGTTTTTGTCATGATGATGCTCGACAAAGTTTGTCTGATATACTGCATGGTAGTTTTGTCGATTTTTCAAATTCAAATGACATTCTTCAATCGAATGGGTACTGAATTCGCATATTTGACACCATTTTTCTTTTTTCTTTTTTAGATTGTATGGACAATCATTTGTGGTATATGAGTCATATTCTTTACACAGATCACAAAATAATCTAGTTTGAATAAGTTTAACTTCTTGTCGTCGATCCTCAATTCAACAAGAGTCTTTAGTGTGTCCTGCAGTTCGACATGTAGTACACCAAAACTCTGGCCCTTTCAAAGTCATACTTCAGATTGCTTGCTCCATACTCTCAAGGCTTTCGTCAACATGTCTATCCATGGAGACTAAAGGATATTCGTCGTCCATTTCAATCTCCAGTGTTGCCTTCAATGCTACTGTATAAGTATCGACACTCTGTCGATGTGCATGTATTTTAATTTTACTTATGAGACCGACAATGAACCATTTATTTAATAAATTTTCTTCGATCTCATAGTCAAGTTATCTCAGGAGGTCTTTGAACCTCTTTATCATATTCCTTGATAGTTTATGTTGGCTCCTGGACCATTGTTTTCAGTCGTTCAGCTGCCAGATATGTTGCATTGTCTATCATGAAAAAGGCCAAAAAACTTTGCGCCTTGGTTGCATTTGGTGTCTTTGCAATAAATCCGATATACCATTTCAATGCTCGTTTTCTCAGCAAAACAACGAACTGGGCCATTTGTCGTTCTTCACAGGTGAGTTGGTTCTCCGTCCATATCGATTCACACACAAACCAATGTCGTATCGGATCTTCATCTCCTTCATAAAATAGAAGGTGTGTTGTTGAATGCGACATTTCTCCTAATGTATTGACTTGAGAATTAGATGGTGGAGTAGGTGGATTATTTCCGCAAATAGAACTTGGTGCTTCTTTGACTTCAATTGGATACCTATCAGGATTGGGTTCTCTATCTTCAGAACCAGTATCTAGAACTTCTTTTGTTTCGTCGGGTCTGTCTTTTTTTTGTTACTTCTATAGAAATCCAAGTAAAGTTATGCTCGAATGGGTTTTCGCTAAATCTCAGGTTCTCCGACATACTCGATGGATCACTCAAATCTAGCATTGGCAGGGGGGCACTTCTTCATGTTCTGAGTACACTAGATGAAAGCTTCTATTCAAAAATTTGGGTTGAAAGGACACCCAATTTCCTTCCTCCGGTCGATGAATCAATAATATATTGATGTCATCGCCTTATTCACTTTGACGACTCCATATTCCCGACTAACCAGCAGGGAGATAAAGGTTTTCCTCAACAATTTCTTGCACCCGGACACTTTGTGTTAAACTAAATGGATAAGGACGTGTTACCTTCTCAGGTATCTGAACTTGGAGAGCTCTACCATGCTCTATCAACAAGTATTCATCCATCGATGACAGGTCTTCTTCGATGCCCTGATCATTGCAGGCTCGACTTGACTCTGGAATATTTCCTTTTGCATCTGTCATGACACTTGATCCTCACATCCTCCGGAGCGCAATTTCCTGCTCCCTCAGCTCTTCATGCTGCTATCTCATTTTTTCTCTTTCAATTTTCTGGATATCCAGCATGTTTTATGACTCATAAATCTGTCTTTGTCGGATTTACATCCATTGCTGGTCATTTCTCCCTGTCATTGTCATTTTTCATCAAACTCGGTACATCATAACATGCTTCGTCACCCCCCCAATGCCAGCCCAAAGATTTCTAGACCACTGGGGGGGAAGTACAAACCATCATTTGTTCAAAAAGAATTCCCATTCGCGCTCCTTCACAAATATTTCCCACTGTCGTTCATTCTCCTCCCCATTAGAGTTTGGAAGGGCAGGGAGCAGCAATGGTCATGTCTTGACAATATGCGCAACGCCTTTCTCGATCAAAAACTTGAACAATAAGGTCGACATAGCACACAGAATTTGATCAACTAGTTTGGTGAATAACTGTCTTCTAACTTCGTCTATAGATACGCGGTCTTCAATCACTTGCTCTTCACAGAAGTCATCTGCAATCTTTTTGCACCACTCCGACAGATTTGTGCATCCTCCATTGATCAACTTCGACAACAGCTTCCTCTTTGCTTGTAATACCCCATTTTGACACTTAGGATATATTAGCTTTTAATGTAAATATTGTATACATGTGATGTATGTTTTCCTAGCGTGGAGCTCAAGGCCAAGGCCCCGCTAGTGGAAGCTTGGATTTTATTTAAAGGCAAGTATTAGACATTATGTTGCCCATGTTCTATTTAGCCATAGAACATTGTAAAAATGATGTAAATAAACATCATGCAATAAAATACCAAAACTGGCTATGGAGGCAACGAATGAGAAGGGGCCATGTGTATCCACTAGGGAGTGGTGAGGGGGATGTGGGATTGAACCATAGGCTTCCATATGTCACCTAGAGAACCCATTTGACTTACCTTGCTGACATTTATTTCTGTTGTAAGGAAGTGGTTGAGGAATTCAGTCCATGGCTTCAATGGAGCATGGGCAGCCCAGAAATTCGTATGGCAGAGTATGGGCTTTGTTTTCTTGTACCACAAGCCACTCTACCTCATGGGAGTTGCTTCTTCCTCATCCCCATTCCATTGTGGAAGTTACCAGCACCATTTCCCATCCAAAAACGAATTGCCAGCAGAGAGAAAAAACAGAAATCGCAACTTTGAAAGAACCCATGTTTTGAAGAGCCATAAACGCCCAGAATTAGTATTGGACAGTGAAATCTAATGGGGGATCCATAGGTATGAACCTTGGGGCGAATTTGAGAGTATTGGATACTCCAAAATCCATTGGGAAACCCAGCTTTTATAGCCCAGAAACCCAATGACGGGATTGATTTATTTGTTGCCAGAATGGTGAGAAATCCAAGCATGGATGTTTGAACAGAGGATGGGATTGCTTGAATTTAGCTTGAGATGTTTGCAGCTCTGTGGTTGAGCTCACCGGTTTAGCATCCTCCTCCATTTCTTTTTGGTATGCTTGATAAACCCAACTGTGTGTTGGCTTAGCATGACCGTTTGAGTGAATCCATGGCTGTGAGTGAGCCTGTCTAGTTCCTCCTTAATGGATACACAACCCAGCTTGGGAGTGATCTCTCAACTAAAAGAATACTGGCTAGATAGAGATCTATGGTTGGGTGGAACATTACTCTCACGTAGCCAGTTGTTTGGACATTTGCATTTCAAGATAAGTATTCTCTGTGGATTAATTTATTTGCATTATGTGTTCAATAATGTGTTAATCCTGTATGTTAAATTACTCATGTTACTTGGATGAAATGATTATCTTAAGTTAGTTGGCATGATGCCTGTGTATAGCATGAGAATGGGATGGATTACTGTATGACCGTTTCATCATTCTGCCTGGAAGAAATAGGCTAATGCATCTCCTTCTGCTTGTATGTTATAATGATTATTCCACTGTGTTTATTAGATGAGTTGTGTTAATTCTATGTTATGTAATGTCTTAATTAGTGACTATTGTTTATATGTTGAATGCATGATAAAACTATGTGCATCTATAGTGTTTAATTCCGTTGTGCTTGTTGAGTACGAATATGTACGCACAAGTTTTTATTTAACCATGCATTTCTTAAACATTTCGAATGGGGTTGAGATTGCCAATAAGCCTGGTATGTTGGTTCATGTTCTCTCCCCTGCATTGGGATGACGGGAGGGGACGTGACAGAGTGGTATCAAAGCCAAGCTTGCAGCACTGGGGCTGCTTGGGCTAGACTCTGAGTTTGCAGGCATGTAACAGGATGTTTTAACACAGTATTGGGAAGTTGGGGGCGGCATTTTGATTGGCGAAAATGATAGGATCAGATTTTTCATATGTGGAAGAGGATCACACAGGTGCATAGATCTGTCCAAGAGCTTTCCAGCGGTATCTCATTTGCTCAATTTGGTTAAGGGATGAAGGAGATACGAACCCCACAAGTTGCAAGAAAACACAGGTGTTTTCGCAGTTTCGGGATGTCGGGATGCGGTATGCGGGTTGCGGGATGGTTACATCCCCGTGACCGCAGCTTGACCCCCCCAGAAACCGCAATGTCGGATTGCGTGATGCGAGATGCGGGATGCGCGTTGCGGGATGGTTACATTTCCATGACCGTAGCTTGACCCCCCCCGAAACCGTAATGTCGGATTGTGGGATGCAGGATGCAGGATGCGCATTGTGGTATGGTTACATCCCCGTGACCGCAGCTTCAACCCCCCCCCAAACCCGCAAAGTCGGATTGCGGGATGTAGGTTGTGGCCTGTGTGTGTCGAAATTCAAAAAAAAAAATATAGAGCCCGAAATTAGAATTTTGGATAGCAGGAGCAAGCAAGATCAGATTTTGATGAGGTCAGTGGCATTCTGAGGCCATCGACGTAGGCCATGAATGAACCAGTGAAGATCCCGAGCTCATTATGCTCCAATTTGGCATAAAATTGGAATTATTGGCTTTTACAAATCAGTGTCCCGACGCTGGATGGGAGGTCAGATTGAGCCGAAATTGATATGGGATGGTCATGGAGCAGGCACGGTGTTAAGTTTGGAGTTTTGGAGCCAAACTCCAAAGGATGTGGAGTCGAGGTGTGCAAGAAGGCCGAAAAGCACTATTATGGGCCATGTTTTGGGAATTTTGAAAACCTTGCAGTGATTGAAAGTGACCCTAGAATTCGGAATCAAGAAAATTACTGAACTCAGCATTTCATATTCTCAGCAAACCAAACATTTCACGTTAGAGAAAGATTTTCCATAAATACACCGTTTGGAAATTAGCTATTTTTTGCCCAAAATTTGGAATTTTGGAAAATGTGAAAAGTGGAAAGTAGTCAAACCTAGAATTTTATAGAAGATGAATGGTGCATCGGAACAGAGATCCGTGAATTGCTGAGCGTTCCTTGTTATATGGACTAACTTCGCCCGGTAGAAGAATTTTTGTGATTCTCAATAGATTTTCTTCCACAGGTGGCTGAAGTTGGCATTCGGGACCAAAATACAATTGTGTAAAAGTATGCAGAATTATGGTGAAAGTTGTCATTTTTGAAATAACACAGTTTCCACACCCGAGGTCGGAATGGAGCAAGTGGATAGGCATTGGAAAGCATATCCAGCAGGGAACAGTGGTGCATAATCAGAATTTGAAGGAAGTTATCAGACATCATAGATAATTGGAGCAGAAAAGTGCTAGTGGTTATTTGGCAAAATTGTTGTCAATATGGGCAAATTCTAGAATTGCATGCCTAGAAGTAGCATGCCATGAAATCGAACCAGCTATGATGTGAAAGAGGAAGTTCATGCATAGATGAGGGATCATAAAGGGAGAATTCATTAACCCCTGTCTTGCTAACTGCATTTATATTTTATAAGCTTTATGTGCATAAAACTATGGCATGAGAATGTTGAAAATGCAAGAGATTAGATGAGTGGAATGAATATGCATTGATTGGCATGTTAATAAACATTGCACAGTGCATGAGTATATGTTTTGCATGCATATGACACTACATATTGGTAAAAGTAGTGAGATTTTACATATGCAATGAACCACTAATGGTAAATATTGTGGTTGATAATCACTATTGGTGATTGGTTTTGGTTGTAGGACCAAAGACAACAGAAGCATGGCTAAATATGTTGAGGATGTTGTTGCATGAAGCCAACAACCTTATGAAGAAAGGATGGTGCAACAAATCTGTGATCATGAGATTGGCAAAAGGACCGTGTAGCCTTGGTAAGAGGCCAATTGATCAGGTAACATCAAGTGATGTTAATGACAACCATGCAGGTAATGGTTATTGATGCATAATTGCATGAATGTTGAAAGAGGATTTGGTAAGATCCCTTCGACTATGTTTGAACTATGTTGATTTGGTTTGCATGTGGTATTGAGTGCCCGAATGGGAATGTTAACCTACCGAGTATGGTGAGGTGTGGGTAAGTGAAGGCAATGATCCTTACACAATATACTTGCTTAGAATCTCAATGCATTCATATGAAATTACATCATGCCATTTGAGTATGTCGATTGTGAGTTTAACAACCAAAGCAAGTGAGGATCAGTGGTCCTGATTATGGTAATGCATGTTATATGAGATAGTCACGATTAAGTCATAATGTGCTTGAATGCATAGTACTCATGAAACAATGCAAGGTGGCATTGAGTGGATGTGTATTAAGAGATTTTATAAATCTTGTAGTTAAGCATTGAGTGAATGCATATAAAAAACTTGAATAAATGTTGTGAATATGCATGCATGTGGGTAACTACACCTGAAGGGACATATTGTGTGCATGCATGATTGTGATATATGTATATGTCTCATTACAATTGAGCAATAGATGAAATGATGAATTAATGATAATTCTGAGATCATTTCATGAGCTGCTATGAATGCAGGCGAAGAATTGCATGAAGGTAGTCATGATTGACAGGCTTTCAAAGTGCTCTGTTGGAAGGCCAGAGTTGTATAAATAATATGGCTATGAAGTAATGAGCATTTAAAAGCTTTAAGTTGATTGCATAAATGATGTGACTGTACCTTGCAATTTCAATATGATAATGATTTACATGAAGTAAATGAGTTTGTTATATTGATATGTTAACAGCTGGAAGTGTTTGAATTATGGAATGTTATAATTATGGAAATGCACCAGTGATTGTTGCAGCAATGAAATATTATATGCATGGAGACCTACAAAATGTTGGCTGATTGAAGATTCAGATTTCAGGTAGATTGTTCTAGGCATGGAAATGTGGGTAAGTCCATGATGAATGATGGAGTCTACCATGTGCAAAAGCCAAAGGTTATGAGAAGATTCTCATGGGTGTGAAATTTAACTTATGCACGAAACAAATATGAAAATATTCTCATTTAAGTTTATGAGAATAATATCATGGTTGCAAATCTAATTTCTGTAGGGAGCAGATTTGAAAATTCGATTTAGAGCTTATGAGAAGGAATCTCATGGTTGAGAAATCTAAGCTCTGTTAGAAAGAAGAATTGTAAATCTCAGATTTGTAAATTTTTCAGATTTGAAATTTTGCTTATAATTACTTATGACTGTTTGGATTGTGTAAAATTGTGTCAGGAGGACATGTTGTAGGTGGATGTCCATGTATGGCAGCAAACATAAACCCATAATGGGTAGAATGGTGCCACTTACAAGAGCCAAGAAATATGAGGATAGCCTCATGGATAAGAAAATCATTTTATGTAGTAGACAGAGTTGCAAATTCATATTGAATTTAATTATTAGTACCATTGATCGGTTATGAAACAATCAAATTTGAATTGCATTGTTAAATGTTGCTGACTGTTTGGCTATTTAATAAGTGTGTCAGGAAGACACGTTGCAGGAAGACCATGTGTGATGGCCTGCAAAAGACAAACTTGATGGGAAGAGATTCCATGATTTGGAAATGGGTTTCGGGTGAAACGCCATTAGACATTATTAATGTCTCATCCGCATTGCATGATTGGTAAACAATATGAGTGAGATGGTAAAGATTATGTCAGTAAGACATATGAGGGTTATGTAACATCAAAAGGAGCTAGGATGGCTAACCGAGGGACTGTCAACTCAGAGAAGGAGCCCCCATTCCTCATTAATGAAGAGAAACTACATATGCGTAATTGATAAGTGTTCTATAAACCCTAACTGATATATGTATACCTATATGCATGTTTAATTGTTAGATTAAATATGCAGAGCCTGTTTTGATTTTATTTTCATTATGGCAGATTGCTTGAATATGATTAGGACCTACATAGTTCACATCAGTGAGGAGTGCACACCTTTTCGGTGCTTAGTTATGTTAGGGATGCCAATATTGATTACGCCCTAAAGGAATGGACACATTCCTGGTGTTTCAATACTTGATAGTGAATGCTATGAAGTATGGTTATAATTTTTTAACAATAGCGCTGACAAGTTTGCCTATACTACTTGTGTTGTTACCTTAAACATATGCAATTTGGTGCTACACACTAAAGGAACATAGTAAAAGGTTGTTGTGAGGGGTTGTAGTGGAAGGGTTAATGTGTATGAAAGGATGTTGTGGAGGTTGTGGGTTTTTTATGAAAGGTTGTGAAGGTGTTGATGAAAGGGCTATTATATGCCTATGCCTCCATAGTAGAGCGTTGACCTAGAAATGGTCATGATGAAGTTTCCTTCCAAGTCGGCGTGAAGGTGTACTGGTTGGAAATTGATTATTTGATGTTTTGGAGAAGCTTGCATGCTGGCAAAACATCCCAGTCCGCAGGAGGATCCCAAGGCTTATAAAGTAAAAGCAAGACCCTGTGGACCAAAGAGGAAATGCACAATACAGATAAGTATTCAATTTCATTTATTTCTTGTTTGGAATAATGAAGATTTCAAGTATAAGTCTTGTAACAGTTAAGCTGATGCACTATTGTTTCTTTGTTGGAAACATTGGCCATTACAGGAAGCAAGGATCCCGCAAGAACTATAAATTGCTTGGTAAATCCAGAGAGTGACTGGTTGGGAATTAATTTTTTATGACTTGGAGCAGCCTACGTGCTGGCCAAACATACAAGATTATTTGATGATTTGGAGCAGCCTGTGTGCTAGCCAAACATACAAAGTTATTTGGTGATTTCGAGCAGCTTGCGTGCTGGCCAAACATACAAGATTATTTGATGATTTGGAGTAGCCTGCGTGCTGGCCAAACATACAAGGTTGTTTGATGTTGTGGAGCAGCCTATGTGCTGGCCAAACATATAAGATTATTTGATGATGAGGGACAGCCTGCGTGCTGGACAAACATTCAAGTGCATAGGCGATTCCGAGGCTTGTAAAGCAAAGAAGGACCCTATGGAATAAAGTGAAGACATCCAATGCAGATAAGTATTTGGTTATCTTGTAATTTCATGCTTATGAATATACATATGTATATGATTTGGTTATGATTTCCTATGAAAATAAACTAAACATGTGAATTAATTCAATGTTTGAGTGTAGGTATTGCTGGAAGCAATGACTATGAAAGCATCTTAAGGATGCGTGTAGACATGTGACTGTCCTAAAAGAGCTCAACTTGAGCAGCAATGAAGGATGGTGCTAGTCGGACTGTGTGGGTCCTAGCAGCCAAGAGTTGTAGACAAACCATGTGGAGGGACTCCATGGTTGAGAGGTCTGAAATAGACCATAGACACTAAGTGTCATAGCCAAGAAGGGCAGGTCAAGCATTCACGTTGAAGTGAAAGAGGCTAGGAGCATGAAAACCACAGTGGTGGTGTGGGTTCCAGAATGAAACAAGACTAAGAGAAGAGAACTCTTACTGCTCTCTCTTTCCTTTTTATTGATGCATTTATAATAAAAAAAAACAAAAAAATTATTGAATGCATGTATGGCTGAAAGTAGAATGTGTTTATTGCTTGAAATAAATTGTGAATGCTGAAGTAATTAATTTATTGTGAATGGATGAACATGAAAGAATTCATGTGTATGCTAGGAAAGCATGGAAAGTGTGAAAGTCTCATGAATAGAGCATGGGACCTCCATGTCAATTGGGGAAAAACAATTGACTGATTTTTAATGTTTAGGTTATGCTTGGCCTAACAAGATTTGCAATGAAGAATTTCACAGGTAGAAATTAAATCAATTGGTTGCAGTTGTTACAAGCAAGTGTTGCTTGTGAGCCAAGTGAGAACCAGTTGTGCACAATGACCATGGAAACAAACCATAGGCTGTTGGAATTGGCTGAAAGTCTTCTTCAAACAATTTACAAGACCCAAGAAAATCTTGGAGAGATGCTCAAGATACAGAAGAGGGAGAATGAGATAAACCACAATGTTTTGCAGAACTCTATTGGTCTGCAAAGAGAGGTAAAAAGCATTATGAGAGAAATCAGTAAGAAAAAAGAAAGTGGATCAAGGATGAGGCATTCGTTCAATCGATCCATTAAGAAATGTTCCAGGCATGAAGACTCAGAGGAGATTGAGCAGGTAAGATGAAGCAGCCAGTGAAATGTTGGAAATGTGGAGGACATCATTGCCTTTGCAACTACCCAACAAGGGAACCTCAAGAGAGTAGCAGCCATAAAGTTTTCAGACTTGTGGACGAGCTGAAAGATCAGAACCAGCGGGAGAAGTTCGTGGAAGTCAAGGGACTTGGTCCTGAAAGTTCAAAGTAAATGATAAAATGCAGGGAATACTTGCAAAATGTTTTGAAAATTTTGTAAGTGTAAATTGTATATGTATTCCAAGTGTTGGAACACCGAGGACGGTGTTATTCTAAGGGGGAGGGGATTGTAATACCCCATTTTGACCCTTAGGATATAATAGCTTTTAATGTAAATATTGTATACATGTGATGTATGTTTCCCTAGCATGGAGCTCAAGGCCAAGGCCCCGCTAGTGGAAGCTCGAATTTTATTTAAAGGAAAGTATTAGACATTATGTTTCCTATGTGCTATTTAGCCATGGAACATTGTAAAAATGATGTAAATAAACATCATGCAATAAAATACCAAAACTGGCTATGGAGGCAACGAATGAGAAGGAACCTGTGAAGCACCTGCAACAATTAATTAATAAGAATATGCGAAATAACAGAAATGACAGAACTCAGAATCACTTTTATATTGATCACATGCCACTTCGAGGGGGCAACCTCCTATGAGCAAGCTCAATAGAAATAACTTCACGGTGCCTTCATAGGTCTCAACACACACTTATATACTAATTCTAGGTGCCAATACTATGGGTCAAAACCATGGGCCACTACAAACTATGGATCAACAATACTACGGGCGACTTACAAAGCATATGCGCCAACAAAAATAACACAAACTATTGATCAACAAATACTACAGGACGACTTACAAAGCATATGCGTCCAACAACAATATACTAACAAAGTAAAGACATGGGTTCCTAACATCCCCTCCCCCTTAAAAAAAGCTTTGTCCTCAAAGCTTTAGATGTGGAAATTGTTGTTGAATCTGAAGGAGTGGTTCCCATGTAGCATCCTCTGGTTGCATGCCGTGCCACTGAATTAAGACCTCTGTGATAGAGCGAGAGCGAAGCTGACAATTGTGGTAGTAGCCAGTCAAACCCAAAAAACCACGAAGGCTCTTGAGTGTCTGAGGATGCGGCCAATTGTTCATGGCATCGATTTTGGCAGGATCCACACGAACCCCTTATGCTGAGATAATGTGCCCGAGATACTCAACTTCCTTCTGTCCAAAAACACATTTAGACTGCTTGGCGTGGAGATGATGGTCAGAGAAAAGTTGCATGACAAGATCCAGATGCTGGAGATGTTCATCCCATGTTTTACTGTAGATGAGGATATCATCAAAGAATACCATAATGAATTTCCGCAAGTAGGGTCGAAATATTTTATTCATTAAGGCATGGAATGTGGAAGGAGCATTAGTGAGGCCAAAGGGCATGACCAAAAACTCATAATGGCCATCATGTGTGTGGAAAGCTGTTTTAGGGATATCATCCTCATGAACCCGAATTTGATGATACCCAGAACGAAGATCCAACTTGGAGAAAAAGTGAGCCCCATGAAGCTCATCAAGAAGCTCATCAACAACAGGAATTGGAAACTTATCCTTGATGGTGAGGTGATTAAGTGCTCAGAAGTCAATGCAGAGGCGCCATGACCCATCTTTTTTGCCAACAAGAAGAACTGGAGAAGAAAAGGAACTAGTGCTTGGGCGAATAATACCTTGCTTCAATAAGTCCCGAACGAGCATTTAAATCTCCATTTTTTGGTGAAATGGGTAGTGATAGGGCCTGATGTTGGGAGGAACGCTTCCAGGAAGGAGCTGAATACGATGGTCTTCTGGCCTGGAAGGTGGCAATCCCACTAGTTCAGCAAAGACACCTGTATATTGATCCAGAATTTGTTGTAGATCCAAAGGAGTAGTGGAGACCGCTGATGGTTGCATCTGAATGGAATGGATCTGAGCAATGACACCATGTGAATTCTTCTTGAAGAGTTTTTTCATGCAATGTGAACTGATGATGCTAAGAGAACCTGGTTGTAATCCTGTCAATGTGTGTTTTTGTCCATTGAGGAAAAACTGCATCCAAAGTTCAGCAAAATCCCATAAGATAGGGCTAAGTGTGCATAGCCATTAAGCGCCCAAAACCACATCACATCCACCTAAGGTCAAGGAAAACATGTCAGAGTGCAAGGTATAATCTCCCATAGAGATATGCACATTTCGACACATCCCTTTGCAAGGTAAGGTGCCCCCATTGGCAACCATGACTTCAAAGTTGGAGCAAGGATGCATAAAACAATCAGCTTGTTTGGCGATCCAAGGGTCAATGAAATTATGAGTGCTACCAGAATCAATGAGTATTGTAAGAGGTAGCTTCTTGAAGTAACCCCTGACCCGCATTGTTTGGGGGGTGGTGATTCTAGCTAAAGCATGGAGAGATATCTCTGGATGGTCATCCTGAGACGGAGGGTCAATAGGCGGTTCCTGAATGTCAACCGGAGCATCCATTGTTTCTGGATCTTCGTCACCAATTTCAGAGGCAGGCAGAGAATCCACATCCAAGAGATAGAGCTTTTGTTGAACACATCTATGTCCCCAAGTGAATTTATAATCACAATTATAGTAAGGCCCCTTTTCTTTGCGTGATTGCATCTCTATTTCAGACAAACGCTTGATATGAGTTGGTCGAGGAGCCTGCGGTATAGGTGGTCGTTGAGAACCCATATTTCAGAAGGGAACAAAAGTGGGCTTGGAGCGTTGTTGGGCTGCAATCTTGTCTTCTGCCAACTTAGCCAACCCTAGGGCTTCCATCATTATGTTGGGACATAACATTTTGACCTCAGAGCATATGGCAACTTTTAGACCACTGATAAAACAACTCCAGTAAAAGTCATCAGACAATCCTTCAGTGTGGTTGGCTAGTTTCTCAAATTTGGTTTGATACTCTCTCACAATGCCAATTTGGCGAAGTTTAGTGAGGGCTCCTGTGAAGTCATCAAAAGCACTAGGACCAAATCGTTGCAAAAGGAGCTGGCAAAAGTCTAGCCATTTTGGCTCTTCATGAGCCTTGATGTACCAACGGTACCATTGAAGAGCTTCCTGTTCCAAATGAAAAGATGCAAGAAGAACTTTGTTGACATCAAAAGTATTATGCAGACTGAAATATTGTTCTGCACGATAGATCCATCCAGCTGGATCGGTACCATTGAAGCGAGGAAAATCAAGCTTTGGACCACGGAAATTGTTGGAAGAAGAGAACCCATTGTCTAATGAAGACTCGGACTGTCGTTTGTTGTTCATAGCTGAATGTTCAAGATGGAGGCCAATAAATTTTTCATCCAGATCCTGGAGTTTGGCTTGGATGGCTGCAAGTGCGTCTTCCATGGTTTTTGCTCCTGCATGGTTGACAACCATAACCAGGAGTTTTTTTTTTTTGGTTGACTGGGTAGGAAAACAAAAACAGAAACTGCTTCAGTAAAGGAAAATCTGGACTTGGGAAAAAATCTAAAGGGTAATTGGGGTTTGACTAGGTTTTGGACACTGTCGAATAGATAGGGAAGCAAAAATGAAGATTTCAGAAGCGGGGTGAAAGAATGGGAAAATTTGGCAGAGGGGGACAAAGAAGCAGAATTCAGAAAGGAATTCTGTGGTAAGATTTGAAGGTGATTGGATGAAATCTGAGGAAGTTATGGAAAACCCTAAAAATAGACAAATGTGGGATTTCGGGCTTTGGGAAGGGGAATTGGGGATAGGGTCCTCGGGAATGAAATATGCAGAATGGGATGACAGGGGTTCCCCGAAAATTTCAAGGGAAACAGAGTGAAAACAAGGGAGATATGGAGAAAAAACTGAATTTTATACTGGCCTTTTTTTTTTTTCCAGACTGGAGCGGCTACGGCTCGGAAGGGATCTAGAACAGATAAATCTGCAACAACCCAAAAGCGAGCGAAAATAGAGGGATCTGAAATGGCGCCGAATGGATTGAAAATGGCTGGATCTGGGATGACTTTCAGAATGGATCTGAATGGCTGGATCTAAAACGGCGCAGCAGTGATCGACAACAGTTCAACTGAAAATAGATATGGACCCCAGGTATGTGCGGCTTCCTAACAGTTCAGGGGTTTCACTCGGCCACCAATGTTGTCTCATGGCTTGCGTATTGGGGCAGTACCCCTCACTCCACGGCTCAAGTAAAACTGATAACCACTTTGCCACAAACGACAGCTCTTGGTTTACCTCACGGGTGGGAACTAGTCAATCAGGTAGGGGTCGTTGCCCTTTTCGCTGGCAGGTCCTCTCAATGGGCCAGCTACTTCGGGGTTCCTGTGATACTCCTCACAATGAGTTTTAGGGCTTATGCCCAAGTACTTCCCACAGTTAAGCGGATAGGGATTATTCCCAAATCCGAACCTGCAACAGATGCGAAAAAAAAATTTGGCAGAAATTTCACCCAGCGAGCCCAAGAAAGTGCTCTGATACCAGATGTGAAGCACCTGCAACAATTAATTAATAAGAATATGCGAAATAACAGAAATGACAGAACTCAGAATCATTTTCATATTGATCACAGGCCACTTCAAGGGGGCAACCTCCTATGAGCAAGCTCAATACAAATAACTTCACGGTGCCTTCATAGGTCTCAATACACACTTATATACTAAGTCTAGGCGCCAATACTATGGGTCAAAACCATGGGCCACTACAAACTATGGATCAACAATACTACGGGCGACTTACAAAGCATATGCGCCAACAACAATAACACAAACTATTGATCAACAAATACTACAGGACGACTTACAAAGCATATGCGTCCAACAACAATATACTAACAAAGTAAAGACATGGGTTCCTAACAGGGCCATGTGTATCCACTAGGGAGTGGTGAGGGGGCTGTGGGATTGAACCATAGGATGCCATATATCAGCTAGAGAACCCATTTGACTTACCTTGCTGAAATTTATTTCTGTTGTAAGGAAGTGGTTGAGGAATTCAGTCCATGGCTTCAATGGAGCATGGACAGCCCAGAAATTCGTATGGCAGAGTATGGGCTCTGTTTTCTTATACCACAAGCCACTCTACCTCATGGGAGTTGCTTCATCCTTATCCCCATTCCATTCTGGAAGTTACTAGCACCATTTCCCATCCAAAAACGAATTGCAAGCAGAGAGAAAAACCAGAAATCGCAACTTTGAAAGAACCCACGTTTTGAAGAGCCATAAACGCCTAGAATTGGTATTGGACAGTGAAATCCAATGGGGGATCCATAAGTATGAACCTTGGGGTGAATTTGAGAGTATTGGATACTCCGAAATCCATTGGGAAACCCAATTTTTATAGCCCAAAAACCCAGTGACGGGATTGAGTTATTTGTTGCCAGAATGGTGAGAAATCCAAGCGTGGATGTTTGTATAGAGGATGGGATTGCTTGAATTTAGCTTGAGATGTCTGCAGCTCTGTGGTTGAGCTCACCGGTTTAGCATCCTCCTCCATTTCCTTTTGGTATGCTTGATAAACCCAACTATGTGTTGGCTTATCATGAACGTTTGAGTGAATCCATGGTTGTGAGTGAGCCTGTCTAGTTCCTGCTTAGTGGATACACAGCCCAGCTCGGGGGTGATCTCTCAGCTGAAAGAATACAGGCTAGACAGAGATCTATGGTTGGGTGGAACATTGCTCTCACGTAGCCAGTTGTTTGTACATTTGCATTTCAAAATAAGTATTCTCTACGGATTAATTTATTTGCATTATGTGTTCAATAATGTGTTAATCCTGTATGTTAAATTACTCATGTTACTTGGATGAAATAATTATCTTAAATTAGTTGGCATAATGCCTATGTATAGCATGAGAATGGGATGGATTACTGTATGATCGTTTCATCATTCTGCCTGGAATAAATAGGCTGATGCATCTCCTTCTGCTTGTATGTTATTATGATTATTCCACTGTGTTTATTAAATGAGTTGTGTTAATTCTATGTTCTGTAATGTCTTAATTAGTGACTATTGTTTATATGTTGAATGCATGATGAAACTATGTGCATCTATAGTGTTTAATTCCGTTGTGCTTGTTGAGTACGAATATGTACGCACAAGTTTTTATTTAACTGTGCATTTCTTAAACATTTCAAATGGGGCTGAGATTGCCAATAAGCCCAGTATGTTGGTTCATGTTCTCTCCCCTGCATTAGGATGACGAGAGGGAACGTGACATTGCTTCATCAACTGGTCTTTTCATCCAGAACCTTCTTCAAGGCGGTCGGCATAGACTTTACGAATTTTTCATGGTTCTCGGAGAAGAATCATTCCCTTGCTTGGATAATCATTAGCTTGTTTCGCCGCGCATAATTCTGGAGATAATTTGATATTTTCTTCTCCCACCAGTCCTTAATCTCCTACTCTTAAATCATATATCATGCTGTTATTTATGAATGCATCAACCAGCAATAGCACCAGATGTTGTAGTCCCAAGGGTCACATGGTTACCATGGATACATTACATATTATAAGCAAGCATGCACAATGATACAGATACAAGAGACAAGAGACCAATAGAGAGAAGCACAAGCCTTTATTAACCAGCAAGAGCAGAATACACCATAGAACAGATATAGTCTGGTAAACAGCTCAACATCCTATATATATGCATTTAGAAGCAGTTATGTAATTGTCTGTTCGGTTCAACCAACCGATGTGACCCAACTGGTCGACGCAGCTATCGACATATACTTACAATAGGTCGGGTGGGGAGCCTAGTCGACAGGCCGACCTAGTCTCCTCCAACATCTCCCCCACCTCAATGTAGGGGAGGATCCTCGGTCAGCCTGTCAACTAGTCTCACCGCCCGACCTATTGTAAGTATATGTCGACAGCTGTGTCAACCAGTCGGGTCATGTCAGTTGGTTGAACCGACCAGACAGTTACATAACCACTTGTAAATGCATATATATAGGTTGTTGAGCCATGTACTAGACTAGATCTGTTCTATGGTGTGTTCTGCTCTTGCTAGTTAATAAAGGCTTGTGCTTCTCTCTATTGGTCTCTTGTCTCTTGTAGCTGTATCATTGTGCATGCCTGCTTATAATATATAATGTATCTCTAGTAACCACATGACCCTTGGGACTACAACAGGGATCCATTAATGCCTTACTTCCAGTGAATCTCATTCCATCGACTCCAACTCATTTATTCTGGAATCGAGATTTAGAGTCCTTTGAGTACCTTGAGACTTGCAGTCATCAGTAGTAGGTTCTCTCGCCATCGACAGTTGGGAATTCATTAATGTCCCATGATCGATGGATTCATCAAGTGTTCAAACTCAACACCTTAATTCACACTTGGTGAATGTACTCAGTGCCCTAGTACCCATTTTCATCATTGCTGGGTTATCTCGTGTCTATTAACGTTATACCTCAATGACCGGTAATCAGACGATTTCACATCAGGTTCGACATCAATACCTTTACTCACTTGATGGGGCATGCACCATAGATGGTTTGTGTAGAAGACCACATACTTCAGTGGAATTCATTATATGCTACTTGTGATCGTGATTGTACATATGAGATATTATTCTCATGCACCAGTAGTTTGTACCATCACTATGCATCAGATGTTTCATCTTCAGCAAGAGACCATATCTTACTGTATATGGGTCATGGCTTTGACCATTCATGATATGTGTTCATTATATACTTCCTATTCATGGCCATTGTATCATATTTCTATGTATTGTACCAATATGTACACAGAGATATCATTATATTGTGACGAGTGGGATACTCCTTCCAGTTGTGTCTCCATCACTCCACTTCTAAGATAGGTAATGTATTTCGGCCATTGTAGTACCTTCTCCGACCTTACACATTAGGGGGCATCTGTTACACTGTATTTTTCCACCTTGTGAGAATTATCACTCCTTGGCCTCCCTTACCCATTTGAAGACTCAAAACCATATATTTGGTTCTCCTTGAACCCCTTTTCCCCTATTTTTCCTATTGTACGGGGTCGGCTTCAGTACACCTCGCATATACGCATGTTTCATTACTACAGCTAGCGTACATCGACTTTTGGTAAATAAAAGTAAAATATCCATTTTCACTCCAAATAATCGGCCATTGTGATCTTTGGCATTCCATGTATCTTGAAACGACTCGATCCTACCTTTCACTTTCCTTTGGAGAGTTATATATTGAGCTCATGTGATGCATGGTGGGAGCAGAAAAGAGAAGAGTATCGAAAATATACCAAAATTTTGCCTTAATTGTTTGAGTCTACATCCATTGATCCTAGTTGTTGTGAACCATTTATGTTCACCTCCCAAACTCTTTCATATCTTGTGAAGTATTTGTTCTTTTACTCGTGAGTTTTCCATCGTATGGGGGATTGAAGTGGTGGAGGCATAAGTGGAGGGACCTATTTCTTGGTTCAGATGACTTGCCGTTAGGAGGTTGTATCTTGTACTTCTTGTTTACATTAATAGAAATACTCATTTTCTCGTCCATTTATGTTGTGAATGATCATTCATTCTCATTGGGTACATTTTCTTATATATATCATGGATTATGTTATTGTATATGGTGACCGCTTTTATATATCATATGCACTTGTTTGCGTTTATTGTTGAGGCTAAGTTGTAGGTTCAAGTGTTGTGATTTGAAATCTCAACAAAAATTTTCATCAAACGTCTGGTTGAGGTAAGTCCTTTCTTTTGCTTATCATCATTTACATTTATATAGCATATGTTGGTAAGTGAGTTGATTTCTTGAGTTCATCTGTTTGTTGTGGTCTATCCCAAGCCATAGGAAAAAAATTTCTGTAATAAATATTTTCCTAGTCAAATTTATTGTTATGGAAGGCCCATTGGACTTCAATATGCTCCTTGGGTTTGATTATGTATATTATATGAATTCTATGGTGTCTACATTCTTTCGTGTGATGCATTTTCCTAAAAAAGGAAGAATTTTCATTGTTGATAAACTTTCATTTACTAATCATTTTCTTTATCCAACTTTAGACCAAGTGGACCCTTTGTCTATTTCTAGTGCTTTGGTAGACACTACGCCACCACAAGTGAATTATGTGGCCTCATAAGTTATGCGTTCAATTTCCACTAAGGAGGAGCATATGCATTCCTACTCACCTTTGGACTTGTGTTTGGTTGTTGACTAGGTTATTTATCCAATGGGATAAATGGATCAAGTCTTCCCCCTATTAAGACAAGTGAATGTTTTGTCAAGCATTTTCTTTGGGATGATGTTCTTCCCTCAAATGAAGCTCTCCTAGAGCATATGATCGATTTTGACATTCCTTTTAATATTTTTATCCTTTCCAAAGATCATATGCCTATGTTAGACACATTTGCAATCAAATATAGCCCCAACTTGCCTTTTGAGTTTGATCTTACAATTTATGTATTCTCAAAATTTATCCTTTTTAAGTATTTAGACTTTGTCATTGAGTTTCAAGTTTGTGTTCCTTATGAGATTGATTTATATAGTGTGTATTTAGACCCTATGATGATGAGCTTGTTCCTACAAACTATGTCCTTGATTTCCACTTTGATCTTCCTTTTAAGTTTGATCTTAGTGTTTGTAGGTCCTCGGGCCTTGACATTATTGAGTCTTCATTAGTTCCCAGTGTTCCATATGAGCTTGATTTCTTAAGTTATCTTTATACCCTTGTGATGATGAGTTTGTTCCTACAAACTTTGTCCTTGATTTACATTTTGATCTTCCTTTTGAGTCTAATATTAGTGTTTGCAAGTCCACAGGCCTTGAAATTCTTAAGTATTCACTAGTAGACAATACCAAGGCAATGAATATGGTTGAAGATATCAAATTTGAATATACCCCTATAAAAGTAATTCTCATCAGATCTTTATTTTCATATTTTTTGGATATGATCATGCCATTGTTTTTTAAGGGATACAATATTTTGAGTTGGATTCTTGATTACTTAGGGATCATGCTTTGCACATCTATTACAGCGTAATTTTCCACCTCATGAGAACTAGCATTATTTGGCCTTCAGGATCCATTTCACTGACTCAGATTCACTTTATGTCCTCCAGATAAAAATAAATAAAATAAAATAAAATAAAATAAATTCCCTAGTTTTCTTCCTATACACTTGTTGTCCCATTCTAGCAAGCGTACACGCAGGTTGTTCCACTATAGCCCACGGGTACCAAGTAAAATGGTAAAAATCATTAGAAAATTACTTTTCACTCCCAAAAAGCAGTGACTCAGATTCACTTTATGTCCTCCAGAGATTAAAAAAAAAAAAAAAATTCCCTAGTTTTCTTCCTATACACTTGTTGTCCCATTCTAGCAAGCGTACACGCAGGTTGTTCCACTATAGCCCGCGGGTACCAAGTAAAATGGTAAAAATCATTAGAAAATTACTTTTACTCCCAAAAAGCAGTCTTAGGGTGACCTTTGGCCCTCCATATGCCCCGAAATGCCTCGATGTGTCCTTTAACTTACCTTTGGAAGGCTATATATTGAGCTCTTATGGCATATGGAAGGGAGGAGAAAGAGAGAGCAAGATAACTCTAGTGGATTTTTTCCGTGACTTGAGTCTACACTCATTGATCCTTGTTGTTGTGAACTCCTTATGTTCACCTACCAAACTCCTTTCATAGTTTCAGTTTTCCATTACATGGAGGATTGAAGTGGCGAGGGCACAAGTGGAGAGACCCGGTTCTTGGTTCATATTGGTTGCTGGAAAGAGGTCATATATTGTACTTCTTGTTATTCATTAATGGAAATACTCATTTTCTCATCCAATTGATGTTGTGAATATTGTTAATTACATTGGGTTATATTCGCTTATTATATCATGGATCATGCTATTGATTATGCTAATGTCTTTCAAACATTATATGCACTTTCATGTACTTGTTGTTAAGACTAATCTGTAGGTTCAAGTGTAGAGGTTGAAAGCTCAACGGGGATCTACTTCGAACATCCGGTTGAAGGTTGGTCTTCTCTCCATTATCTTAGCATTGTCATTTATATAGCATTGCATTGGGAATTGAGTCATTTTCTAGTAGTCAGCTATCTATTATGGTCTACCCCAATCCATAGGAAGTTTTCTCCGTAATAGAAATGGCGACTCCGCTGGGGAGAACATCCATTTTTGGGGATTTTTAGGCATTTGTCCTTATTTAGAGTTGTTATGTGTCGAGCTTCTGTGTCATTGATTGGCCGTTGGGATATACTATAGAAAACAAGATTTTTCTGGGTTATTGGACTCTCTATTTGCTCATTTGATTTTCCCTCTACGTGGGTCAACTTAGTTTTGCCCACGTCTACCTGCCTCTATCTGCACTGTAGCTCATGTGTACCCGGATTTTTCCTTTCGACAATAGCGTATAACTTTGGGTTTGATTGATTTATGGCCTTGGGTTGTTGTTGGGTTGGTTTTGAGTGTTCCTGAGTCTTATTTGGCCTCATTCCTGACTGTTCCATGCCCTGTTTGTGACCAGAAACTCCTCTTTCTCTTTGTTTTGAGCATTGTTGGTTTTTCACCATTTTTTATTTTCTAGCTCATTACATTGGCTGAGTCTCACTGTTTGGGATTTTTTGGGTTGTCTTAGTGATCTAGTTTGCATTTCTTTAACCAAATAGGTAGATTTTACTTGCATTTTTTCATTTCATTATATTGAAAAAATACAAAAACATAGTTTTGCATTTTCCTTTCAATTATAAGAGAAAATACAAAAATATTTTCTTTCCGTACAACATTTTACATATGAGTGCTTGTTCTTTCATCTAGGATCTGCTTGTGCATTGGAAATTTAAAAGAATTGCATTTTATTTCAAACCGTCGGATTGATTGTCATTTTAGTGGCATTGTCTTTATCGATAGATGAGTCTAGAGTTGGTTGATTGTGCATACTATTGAGTCCTATACATCATCAGTTTGACGACCATATCCTTTGAGTAATTACAGCCATTTAAAATCAATGCTTAATCTTAAAATTGATTAGAACATTTTTTCTTTTATAGGGTGCACCAGCTAGTATAGGTTTAGAGTCTTGGAATAGATCATTGTGAGTTAACAATCCAAGACTACTAGAAAAAGCACTATGTGTCTGACTAGGGAGTGGTGAATTCCATAATATACATCATTGTTCTCAGGAAGCTCTACTCATACTAGAGTTAAGCACGAGGTCATGGGAGGTTGGTTGCAGAGATAGCCCTCCAATATTGGCTGAACGTGGGAGATATTTCCAAGATTTGTTCGTGTACGGGGGCTCTCAAGGGATAAGAACCTTTTGAGTTTCGGGCTTTGCTATCCTTCCCATACAACGGATCCCACCTGTGACTGTCTGCCTGAGCATTGGTTATATTGTGGTTACCTTAGTTTCCTTACCTAGGTATTGCATAGGGTATTCGTAGTGGTTATACTGTGGTTGTCCTTAGTCATATAGGGGTTGTGTTGTTGGTACAACATCCCCCCCAATTTTGGTTAGCATTGGGGCCCCTCCTTTATTTTTCTTAGAAAATCCATTTAGGAGCTAAGTTTTCTTTGGGAAGTTTTTTTACACTTAGTTTTTGTTTGAAGTCAAAACTCAGGTTTCTCTCCCGAAATGACGGAAGTACTCAGGTTTCTTCCCCGAAATGACGGATGAAAATCACAAGTTCCTTCCGCAACAGCAGAAGCATTTGCGAAGTTTTCCTCTAAGTCAAAGCTCAGAGTTTCGGGCCGCAACAGTGAAAGAAATCAATATTTTCTCCTGAAACGGCAGAAGAACTTAGATTTCTCTCCCGAAACAGCGGAAGAACTTATACTTTTCTTCTAAGTCAAAACTCAAGTTTTCCTCCCGAAAATGCAGAAGAACTCAAGTTTTCTTTCCGAAACGGCGGAAGCACTTAACAAGTTTTCTTTCTGAAACGACGGAAGCACTCATGCAACTTCAAGAAAAACTCAAGATTTTTATCCACAACCTCGGAAGAACTCAAGCTTTTCATCTTCAACGGTGGAAGAACTCATGAAGTTTTTCCGCAACAGACCATCGACTTGTCTTTTTAGGAAACAACTCACAAGTTCCTTCCGCAACATCGGAAGAACTCTCATTTCTCTCCCGCAACAGCCGGATGCCTTGTTCAAATGCCAAGTCATCCGCAAGATCGGAAGAAACTCACCAGTTCTTTTCACAACTTCGGAAGAACTCAACGTTTCATCCCGAAATGGCAGATAAAACTCGCCTTTTCCCACTTCGGCTAGCCAGCGAAAATGCCCCTTTTGGGCAGCGAACCTGTATTCCTCAGAAGGTAGCATTATGATTTATTAAAGTATATTTTTGTTGCTAGTCTCATGTTTTAAAGTGCTAGGGTATCATGATCCATCCTGCATAATAATTTGCAATCTCATGTTCATTCACGTTGTGGTTTCTTAACATGGATAAGATACAACGCCAAAGGGTAAGCCAAAGATGATCTCCATCACTATGTTGGGCTATCAGTAGCAGCGGTAGCAACCAGCATTGACGCATCATCACCAGTAGAAGCACCACCCCAAGGATCATTGAGAAGCAGCAAGAATGCAACAAGAGCAGGCTCTTCAATTGCAACAAAGAGAAAAAGTTGTTAAAACCCAGAAAGAAGAGGAAGACATGATTATCCAGGAGCAAGTCACTAAGATGCAAGAAGAGGAGTTAGCGAGCCAGCAAAGAGAAGCCAAATGAAATAGATGAAATATCAAAATTTTTATTTGTCTTAACCTGAGGAGGAGCTGAAATTCCTTTATTGTATAAATACTTTAAAAGACAGCTGGCTCTGTCTTTGTCTTATGTGAAAGGCTTTCTATGAATCTGTAGTCATGTGCTAAAGACAAATTAGAGGAATATAAATAGTTAGGGTATAGGTGGCAACTCCTGGCACATCTTGTAAATCTATATATAAATGATTGGAGGGAGAGAGAAGGGGACTTTTGGCAGGTGAAAGGTTTTTCTGTCCTGTAGATGAACTATTTATGCTACATGAATGGAAATTTTATTTTTTTTGGCCTGTGGAAGCCTGCACAACGTTTTGCTTGGAGTCTTGTTGGATAATTGCTGAACTATTTCTGCGTTTTTAACATTTCTTGTGAGATCTTTCCTGGCTCCTATGAATTATTTCTTTGTTATGAATTGTTTCACTTTCTCTGCAAAATTTCTGTGTTAAATGGGTAATTCAATGTTTATACTAATCTGAGCTATCTTGGATAATCTTTATTTCTGCTGTAAATGCTCCTTTCAATTTAACAACTATCTATGGAAGTATTGGGTGTGTTTTTCAGTTTATTACCCATCTTTTAAATCTGCTCCTTATAAGGATAGGAAATTTAGATTTAAATTAGAGTAGCATAGATTTGTTTATCACATGCATTTAATTTAGGGCACTTGCATATCATAATAAATACAAAATTACATAACCAGTGGATCGGGCCGCAACCGGTAAAACAAACAAATCTGTAAAACTCACGGTAGCCGGAACCGTTAATCGGACAGATTCCCCACACCAAACGGTGAGTGATCTAGTTGAGATTGCTTACCGGGGAGAATCCCTAACTGATTGATTCAGCGATATTCGAGGCATCAACAGTTTTTGGCGCTAGAAGGAGAGCCATCAGTGCATGGCTAGCGGAAAAGATTCTTTTGTTAGCAAAATTTTCACTGAAAACCCATCCACAACATCTTTTCAAGAATTTCAAGATATGGAATCCAGAAATCAAGAAGATCCTAACCCTAGAACCGAATAGTCAGAAGTAGTGTATGCTATCCCTTTTGAGGAAGTAAATCAATTCAGGAGACATACCCGTTCTTATGTGAGAAGTCTTGGAGGATTAACCACAGTCCCTTTATTACCAAGAACCAGAGTCTCTTTGTTAAGCAAATAAGAAATACTATTCATTGTCTTTCACCACATTTAAAGGGCTATCAAGCAGAAATCTGGAATTTAATCTCGTGTTTTGATGCTTTTAACATTAATTCTGTCCCAAGAGTACAAAACGCTGCAGCTGACCTGTTAGCTATGTCTGCTTCTAGATTAGTACCTACTAATAATAAATGTTCCATTGAATTGATTTTTCAGGCCTTATGTGCCAGATAACATCACAAATTTCAGAGTATTTGACGATGACGAACAGATCATTAGTTTCTTAACCAACGAAGATGCTTTTCAAGAAGCCATCATAGAAGAAGAAGAGCATGACTCAAGTGTACTAAATAAAGGTACAATTAAAGGAAACTTCATGCCCAAAGGAGTGAGAACATTAGAAGCTCTCTTCAATCTACAAAAAAAATTCAAAAGATCGGCAAACGCCAAGACCCATAGTTCGACCCTGCAATATGAATTGATTAATTTGGGCACAGAAGCTAAACCAAAGTATGTCAATTTGGGAAAATGTTGTACTCCGGCGGAAAGAAGCAGATTCATTAAAAAAATTTAACAATATAAAGATGTGTTCGCTTGGACCTATGATGATCTGAAGACATATGACACCCGTATCATTCAACACGTAATACCTATGAAAGAAGGGGTCAAACCTTTTCAGCAACAGCTGAGGAGAATGCATCCAACGCTTGAGCCTCTAATCCAGAAAGAATTAAAAAATTTGTTGGAAGCCAAAATCATTTTTAAAGTCCGACATTCTGAATGGGTGGCTAATTTAGTTCCTGTGCGGAAGAAATCAGAAGAAATCAGGCTGTGCGTAGATTTCCGGAACTTGAATAGAGCCTCTGATAAAGACAACTATCCAGTGCCTCCAATGGAACTGATATTACAGATGGTATCAGGATCGGAACTCTTTTCCCTACTAGATGGTTTCTCTGGTTACAACCAAGTGCTTGTGGCAGAGGAGGACCGACTCAAAACCACTTTTCGAACAAAACGGGGAACCTTCGCATATCGAAGAATGCCCTTTGGCTTAATTAATGTAGGATCTACTTTTCAGCGAGCCATGGACATCGCTTTTCGAGGACTGGGTGGTTAGTGTGTAGTGGTATATTTAGATGATGTAACGGTCTTTTCTAAGAAAAGAGAAGACCATGTTTCTCACCTAAAGCAAATCTTTGATCGCTGTAGGAAGTACGACATCTCTCTAAATCCTAAGAAAAGCATTTTCGCTGTTCTCGAAGGAAAGCTTCTTGGCCATATCATTTCCAAGGAAGGAATCTCAATAGATCAAGAAAGAATTCAGGTTATCCATAAGATTCCCATGCCCCATAGCAAGAAGTCTATGCAATCATTCATGGGCACCATAAATTTTGTCTGAAGGTTCATTCCAGACTTCGCTCAGATTGTTAAACCTTCGCAACAAATGGTTAAGCAGAATGCACAATTTAAGTGGATAGACTTGGAGAAGGTCGCATTCAAAGAAATCAAAGCTTCTATAGCCAAGGCACCTTCTTTAAGAAGCTCGGACTTTGAAAAAGATTTTATAATGTACACGTTTTCCTCTGATGATTCTCTTGTAGCTTTCCTAACTCAGAAGACAGAAACGGGAGATGAATATCCAATCTCTTTTATGAGCACTGGTCTGCAAGGCGCCGAGCTAAACTATCCCATGGTAGACAAACAAGCATATGCAGTCTTCAAAGTAGTAAAACAGTTCAGGCCATATATTCTAAAAAATAGAACGAGAGTCATAGTTCCTCATCCCGCTGTCAGAACTCTTTTCGTTCAAAAGGACTTGGGAGAAAGAAGAGGGAATTGGGTCACTACCCTCCAGGAATATGACTTAGAATTCAAGCCAGCTAGTATTATTAAAGGTCAAGGCCCGTGTAAGTTACTCACTCAAAGACAAACGGACGAAGAACTAGATTGGAGGAATGAAGCCGAGCTAAATATGATGGATGTGTGTTCAATATTCACAGCTCCAGAGTCTTGGTACAGAGACCTAGTACATTACTTACAATCAGGCTACTTGCCAGAGCATTGGAGTCCGAAGAAAAGGAGAGCTCTCCGTCTTAAATCAACATCTTATCATATCATTGAAGGAGTACTCTTCAGGAAGAATTATGATGGCATTTATCTCAGGTCTTTAGGAAAGGAAGATGCTATTAGTGTGGTCAAAGAACTACATGACGGACCTGCTGGAGGACATTACTCAGGGGATACTACAGCCCACAAAATCCTCAGACCAGGATATTATTGGCCTACTCTCTTCAAAGATGCCCATGCCTATGTGATAAATTGTGATGTATGCCAAAGGAGCAATGGAAAGCTACCCAAAGCAGCAGGGCCTCTTCAACCAGTCATCATTACTGAACCATTCGAGCAGTGGGGCATAGACACAATTGGAGAAATAAACCCCAACTCTTCACTGCAGCATCGGTACATTCTGACCGCTACAGATTATTTTATGAGATGGGTGGAAGTTGTTCCCCTAAAGAAAGCTAATGAAGACACGGTCATCAACTTCTTGGAAGAGAATATCATAACCAGGTTTGGGGTTCCAATTTCCCTAGTTTCTTATAATGCACCTTATTTTTCATCAATAAAAATTAATGAATTCACTTTTGAAAGGGGAATCAAATTACATTATTTAGCCAATTACTACCCCCAGGGAAACGGTTTAGCTAAATCAACCAATAAAAACCTCATACGTATCCTAAAAAAGACCATGATTGAAAATCAAAGGAGTTGGCACACAACCCTCCCTAATGCCCTGTGGGCAGACAGAGTAACACCCAAAAACGCCTTAGGAGCTTCTCCTTTCAACCCGGTCTATGGAAAAGAAGCCATTCTTCCTCCGAATATATTACTCCCATCCTTGAAGTTAGCCCAATCCTCCCGAGGTTCTAGCAGTCAATCCCTACAGTCCAGAATCGATACCCTGCTGAAACTAGAAGAGTCAAGGGAAAGGGCCAAAGAACGTTTTCATCACCACCAAGACATAGTCAAGCGATGGTTTGATAACAGAAAATCTAGGAAGAAAACTTTCGAAGTAGGGGACTTAGTCCTCAAATGGGATCACCAACACGATGGTAAGGGAATGCACATAAAATTTCAGCACCTATGGCTCGGTCCTTATCAAATTTCTGAGAAGCTGGGTCCATCAACCTATAGATTGAATGACCTACAAGGATAGGAACTAAACCTTCCTCTCAACGGCCTTGCTTTAAAACAATACTTTGCATAAACCTCTATGGGTTCTTGTACATAAATAAAGCACGCTTTCCTTCTTTCTGATTTGTCTCCTTTTCTTTTGCTTTGCTTTAGTTTTCTTTATTTTTCCTTTAGCCCGCTAGTCATTTTATTTTTTGCTCATTTTGCTTTCAATAAAGCCAAACGCAGTTCATGGTGTAGCTGAGGGAATGAGACTCCAAAAAACTCAGAAGGATGGTCATGAGAAGCCCATAAACAAAGGAAATACATATTTGTAACCTTGCTTTCACTAATTGGTTTCTTAGAATGCAGCGATCCTCTTTCTTGTTGGTCAAAATAAACCCTGTCAAATACCTGAGACCCAACATTTCCTTTTGACTATCTTGGGGCCCGTCCACCTTAATCTTAGTAGCTGTCTAAAGAAGTTAACTATGGTAGGACCAATGGAGAGGAAGCAGGTCTCACAGATAGATGGCATTTAAAATGACCCCATGCTGCAAGTAAGCCAAAAGGCATGTATCAAAGAGTATGATTTCCAAAAATTCCCGCCTCAATTAAAGCATGGCGGAGAAAATAAAAAAAAAGCTCAAGGAAGCTGAAGAAAGTTGTCTAACAAACTAGCCTAGCAAAGTTCTTGTCCGTCTGTGAATCATGAAATCAAAACTGTTTGTTCACACAAAAGGACATTTTGGATTGAAGAACTTGCATTGAAACTTTGAAATCAAGAGAAACTTATTTCTGGAAGACTCAAAACGGCTAAAAGTCGAGAATTGAAGAACATCTAAAAAAGGATGTGATAGCGTGGGGATGAGGAACAAACAAATGTTCCTGTGAGGTTTTGTTACGATCCTGTGGAAGTCCTATACTTTGGAGCTTCTAAAAGATAGTCTTCCCTTTAATCCCACAATTCGGCCCTTAGAGAATTTCAAGGAAATCTGAGTCAAAGTTGCCTATTCCCTTTGATCACCATCACGCTAAGAGTGATCAATGCATTCTAGAAAGTTGAACTATGGAGGCATCTGGTTGAGTGTATAATCAACACTTTGAAAGTTTCCTGACTTCTAGATGAGTTTGTTTTAGAGATCTATGTTCGCCAGCAAATTGCCATTTGTTGTTGGTACAACATCCCCCCCAATTTTTGTTAACATTGGGGCCCCTCCTTTATTTTTCTTAGAAAATCCATTTAGGAGCTAAGTTTTCTTTGGGAAGTTTTTTTACACTTAGTTTTTGTTTGAAGTCAAAACTTAGGTTTCTCTCCTAAAACGACGGAAGCACTCAGGTTTCTTCCCCGAAACGGTGTATGAAACTCACAAGTTCCTTCCGCAACAGCGGAAGCATTTGCGAAGTTTTCCTCTAAGTCAAAACTCAGAGTTTTGGGCCGCAACGACGGAAGAACTCAATATTTTCTCCCGAAACGGTGGAAGAACTTAGACTTCTCTCCCGAAACGGAGGAAGAACTTATACTTTTCTTATAAGTCAAAACTCAAGTTTTCCTCCCGAAAATGAAGAAGAACTCAAGTTTTCTTTCCGAAATGGCGGAAGCACTTAACAAGTTTTCTTTCTGAAACGACGGAAGCACTCACGCAACTTCAAGAAAAAATCAGGATTTTTATCCGCAACCTCGGAAGAACTCAAGCTTTTCATCCGCAATGGTGGAAGAACTCATGAAGTTTTTCCGCAACAGACCATCGACTTGTCTTTTTCGGAAACAACTCACAAGTTCCTTCCGCAACATCGGAAGAACTCTCGTTTTTCTCCCGCAACGGCCGGATGCCTCATTCAAACGCCAAGTCATCCGCAAGATCGGAAGAAACTCACCAGTTATTTCCACAACTTCGGAAGAAATCAATGTTTCATTCCGAAATGGCGGATAAAACTCGCCTTTTCCCACTTTGGCTAGCCAGCGAAAATGCCCCTTTTGGGAAGCGAACCTGTAGTCCTCAGTAGGCAGCATTATGATTTATTAAAGTATATTTTTGTTGCTAGTCTCATGTTTTAAAATGCTGGGGTATCGTGCTCCATCCTGCATAATAATTTGCAATCTCATGTTCATTCATGTTGTGGTTGCTTAACAGGGATAAGCTACAACACCAAAGGGTAAGCCACAGATGATATCCATCACTACGTTGGGCTATCAGTAGTAGTGGTAGCAACCAGAATTGACGCATCATCACCTGCAGAAGCACCACCCCAAGGATCAGGGAGAAGCAACAAGAATACAACGAGAGCAGGCTCTTCAATTGCAACAAGGAGAAAAAGATGTTAAAACCCACAAAGAAGAGGAAGACAGGATTATCCAGGAGCAAGTCACTAAGATGCAAGAAGAGGAGTTAGCGAGCCAGCAAAGACAAGCCAAATGAAATAGATGAAATATCAAAATTTTTATTTGTCTTAACGTGAGGAGGAGCTGAAATTCCTTTATTGTATAAATACTTTAAAAGATAGCTGGCTCTATCTTTGTCTTATGTGAAAGGCTTTCTATGAATTTTTAGTCATGTGCTAAAGACAAATTAGAGGAATATAAATAGTTAGGGTATAGGTGGCAATTCCTGGCACATCTTTTAAATCTATATATAGCTGATTGGAGGGAGAGAGAAGGGGTCTTTTGGCAGGTGAAAGGTTTTTTTGTCCTGTAGATGAACTATTTCTGCTACATGAACGGAATTTTTTTTTTTTGGCCTGTGGAAGCCTGCACAGCGTTTTGCTTGGAGTCTTGTTGGATAATTGCTGTACTATTTCTGCGTTTTCAACATTTATTGTGAGATCTTTCCTGGCTCTTATGAATTATTTCTTTGCTATGAATTGTTTCACTTTCTCTGCAAAATTTATGTGTTAAATGGGTAATTGAATGTTTATACTAATCTGAGCTATCTTGGATAATCTTTATTTCTGCTGTAAATGCTCCTTTCAATTTAACAACTATCTGTGGAATTATTGGGTGTGTTTTTCAGTTTATTACCCATCTTTTAAATCTGCTCCTTATAAGGATAGGAAATTTAGATTTAAATTAGAGTAGCATAGATTTGTTTATCAAATGCATTTAATTTAGGGCATTTTCATATCATAATAAATACAAAATTACATAACCGGTGGATCAGGCCACAACCGGTAAAACAAACAAATCTTTAAAACTCACGGTAGCCGGAACCGTTAACCAGACGGATTCCCCACACCAAACGGTGAGTGATCTAGTTGGGATTGCTTACCGGGGAGAATCCTTAACTGATTGATGTAGCAATATTCGAGGCATCAACAGGTTGGATAGAACAGTTTTCTTGTTGTATAGGTATTTGACCTTGTGCACGTAGTGAAGTCTGGGAACCCTTATAACTGATTCTGTTACCTTCGGTTATATTTTTGGAGGCTCAAGCCTCTCCTAGGAGAGACATACCGGCTGTAGTGTCAGGAGGTCCCTTGAGCCAATCCTATTTGTGTGCATTTGGCTATAGTTTCTTTAGGTGTGTGCTCTTTGATCGTTAGTTTGGCCATTAGGGGATGCTTTAATTTATTGACTCTTTAGAGGTATCGTGTTGTGAGGTCCAACTCTCCGCCAGTCTCGTCGATTGGTTGGTTTACCGGCAGCCAAAGTTACACATCGTCTTCATAGGGGATGCCGGAAGGCCCTCTTTGATTCTTCTGATTCATTTGAAGCGCTTCACGCTAACATTATCACTGGTCATTTTGGCATGGGAGAAATCCCTACGACTCCGTCGGGTAGAGTCGAAGACGTTTATGCTCCTCCTACGCCTAGAGAGGCATGGGGGGGTGATCCATTAATACTAGAGACTTAACCTCTTCTGTTTGGATCTACTCCACCCGAGGATGACCCATTCGATCCTTCAAATCCACGGAATTTCGTATATGGGATGTCGAATTTGCATGTTAACACAGGTCCTAGGACCACTACAAACGCTATCCCGTTCTCTCATGGTATGCCTAATTACAACACAGTCAATCCATCCACTATGTCTGGTAGTCATGCTAACACTAGTCATGGTGTTGACAACACTGCACCCACTGGGGGCACCACATTTTCTACTCACAGACATCATATGGGGATTGGATGTATCCCTTCAAACATCACATATTTTGGAGGAAGGTCGCCTCTTAGGACTACCCCTCCTGGTGGGAACATAGTTCACAATACGAATCACAATCCACAGTACAAAACACATGCCCATACACATCAACCCAGGACCACGTTCACTAATGTTAACAATCCTCCTAATACCGGGGGTGGGAATATCCCTTATACTTATGGTCACACCACAACTGCTCCTGCTACTAGTAATGTTAATGTAGGGGGTGGGAATATCCCTTATACTTATGGTCACACCATGACTGCTCCTGCTACTTGTAATGCTTATCTAGGGGGCGGGAACATACCTAATAATTATGGTCATTACAACACGGTTCCCACTACGAGTAATACTTATATGCCCCATAATTATTTTGGTAACCCTTACTATAATACAGTCGGTGTTGGCCCTTGTTAAAACCCACCTCATTACGGTGCTCATAATACATATATACCTGCTTACCCTCACATGGGTCAGGTTGGAGGAGGTTATCACCCTTATGGCCAGGGTCATGGTTATGGTCCATCTTATCCTTCAAGTCCGTATAATCAACCTTTTATGGGAGATTATAATCAAGCTTTACATCCGCGACTCCCGTTCCTTGCTCGATTGAATCTTCTAGATCTCTCAAAGCTCACGAATGATCCAGTGTGTCACAATCCTAATTGGCCTACAGTCCCTACCAAGCTCCCTTTGGACATTCCCAAGTTTGAGGGGATGGGTGGTGAGGATCTGGGTGATCACGTCACAACTTTTCACCTTTGGTGCTCGTCAAACTCGTTAAATCGTGATTCCATTCGTTTGAGACTATTTCAACACACCCTCACGGGGGAAGCCACGAAGTGGTATGTCGAGTTTCCTGGGGGCACGTACAGGGGTTTCAATGAGACAACCTTGGTTTTCCTGGATCATTTCTAGCTGTCGGTTCACTACGATATTGGCACTGAACTCTTGTCTACCTTCCACCATAATAAGGCCACACACATATCTGACCACGTTCAATAGTGGCATCGACGGAAGAGGCTTTTGAAAGCCAACATTCCTCCAGAGTTTCTGTTGGAGTGGTTTCTCAAGTCTTTGCTTCCATACATTTCTAAGGATGTTTCGATGTCCGGCATTACGACTGAGGAACAAGCTATATTAAAAGTCCAGCAGCTAGATTTACTCTATGCTCAATCTGGCATCCTTTATGACATTATTCTTGATGCACCACGATCACGACATGAGCCCAAACCAATTCCTAGACCACATGCCGATGGCATTTTTGGATCCGCAAGTACTCGACCCGTAGATTTGGTTTCTAATCAAATGCAAAATTTGTCACTTAACCAATCTACTCCCTAACAGGTTCACACCTTGTCCACTTCCACCCCATCGTCTGATGTACACGTTATGCAATCGATGAACCCATTGGGTAACTAGCATCCTGATGGTAAGAAGAGGGTGAGAAATAATCACAAGGGTGGAAGTAATGGGAACAATGGTAGTAATCGTAATACTCCTCGAAAAGAGAACACCAACCCTCCTTGGGATGGTGGAAATGCTAGTGGGGACCGTAAACCTAGGCATAAAGTGAAATTCCCTTGCAAGCTTTGTGGGGAAGATCATCTTACTCAGTTGTGTCCTTGGATTGAAGAAGCATCGAAGCATCTTGCACAAAGCCCAACTGTGTTGAAATATCCCCTTCCACATCATCAGAATATGGCTTCGAATGCTCCCGCTACTGGTTATGGGACCCATGAAACATCCACGTCTGCTCCCATGCCAGTGGCTTTGGATGAGTGAATATAGCTAAATCAAAGGTTAGTGTTGCTACTTGCCAACGTGATTATGATGCACCACAACCGAATATGGGGAATGAGCCTCCTCCTCCCCTTGATACCTCTTTGCATATTGAGAATCCCACTACTATGCCACAGATACCGAAAGGTTTTCTTAAGCACTCTATGCATAATCCCAATGCTAGAGTTGCCTAGAACTACTCTATTGTAGAATATTTGGGTCAAACTCCATGTGCTATGTCGGCTCTTGAGGTTTTACAGGCATGTCCTTCTCAAAGGCATGCCCTTTTGTGCACTTTAGGAATTCAGGATGGGGGAATTCCTAACATTATCAAGTTTGACACTACTAACGTTCAACCTTGCTTACCTTACCATGTGGATTTTCAAGTCCATGTGGAGTGCCTGCAGAATATCCTCAAAAGAACGATGGTTGACGAAGGTGCTTCTAAATCAGTAATGTCTTTATCTTGTTGTAAAGCTCTTGGCTCTCCTCCCTTATCCAAGTCTATGACCATTCTCACTGCATTCAATGGTCGATCATTTAAGCTGCATGGTATCCTCCCTTCCCTTGTTGTCCACTTGGGTGGGAAACCCGTGCCTATTGAAGTCGAGGTGGTTGATGCGCCCATCGACTACAGCCTTCTACTGGGTAGGAATTGGATTTACGCTATGAGAGCAGTCATGTCCTCTGTATTCAAAATTATTTTCTTTCCACATGAAGGAAATATTGTGATGATTACCAACTAGATTTCATTAGTCCCTATTCCACAACATCCACAGGATCTATTTTCCCCTAATTCAAATATTCCTAGCCAAAAATGGGGAACATTGGTGTAGGATTGTACCCCTCATTGATGGGATATTTTGATTTCCTTGCACCAATTGCTTTTATTGGAACCATTTTCGATAATGCGCCTCCTCCATTGAATAATGTACCATTCTGGACTTTGTATTTTAAAGATCCATGTACCTTACCGTCCACGAGTTCCACGTCTAGAGACATTGCGCATGTTGGAATGGCTATGACACTATCTGCTGCTGAGCTTGCATATCAAGATATTCAACAAGCCACTATAGAGTCGGATCTTTCCTCTTCATGAATAGAGGAGGAAGATCCCATTATGCTGTCGGAATGGGCAGTCAAATCATCTTGTTTGCATGATTATCTTGACGATACTTTACCTTCGGATGAAGCTATTGTTGAGGCCATGTATGGTAGTGAAAGACCTTGGGAAGACATGCATCATCGCTCCCATTTTCTTCCTAACCTTGATCTTATCGAGCAAGAAGAGTTTATGACGACTCTTTCCGAGATGGTTGGTCACCCTGTGGTTCCTTGGGATTCGCATGGGATTTACACAGAGGGGAACATGGCTAACATTTCCCCTACCATACCGAGCAACATTTCTTGTACCCTCGGAAAGGTTGAGAACATTTACATCGGTGTTGATTGCTCTCCTAAAGAGGTTCACATTTACACCGAATTTTTTAAGGAACTCTAGGAACCTTTTGCCTGGTCATATGAGGAGATGCCAGGAATAGACCCCAGCATTGTCGAACATGAGATTAGAACATACCCAAATGTTAAGTCGGTTCGACAACGCCTTCATGCTGTGAGCCCTAGAAAGGCAGCCGCTATCAAGGCAAAGGTGGAGAAACTGCTTAAGGCTGGTTTTATCTACCCAGCTCCCCTTACCGAATGGGTGTCAAATCCTGTTCTTATGGATAAGAAGCAGGAAACTATCTGTGTATGCACTGATTTTAGAGACCTAAACCATGCATGTCCAAAAGACAATTTCCCCACACCATTCATAGATCATATTTTGGATGCTTGTGCGGAAAGCAAAGTCTTTTTGTTTATGGACGGCTTTTCAGGATGTAACCAGATACAGATAAAGCCTGAGGACCAACATAAGACTGCTTTTACTTGTCCTTGGGATACATTTGCGTACCGTAAAATCCCTTTAGCCTTAAAAATGTTGGAGCCATTTTTCAACGTGCTATGACCTACGCCTTTCATGACCTTAAATGCATAGTGGAGGCATACTTGGATGATCTTATTGGCCATTCTCGCAAGAGAGTGGACCCCCCCAAGCACCTCCATTTAATTCTAGAAAGATGCATATGCTACAAGATTCGGTTAAATCCCAATAAGTGCATATTTGTTCTGAAAATGGGTCACCTTCTAGGTTTCATAGTTTCTAAAGAGGGTATCAGAGTCGATCCTCTTAAAGTTGAGGCAATAATTCGGTTTCCTCCTCCGCAAAATTTACTTCAACTTCAAAGCCTCCAAGGGAGAGCCACTTTTCTATGTCGCTTTGTAGTGAATTATGCTAATCTTACCAAAGGTTTCGCGTGCTTGTTGAAGAAAGACACACCGTTTATCTCAGAGGAGTGAGCCCAGCAGTCTTTCGATGCTCTTAAGAAAGCTTTGGTATCGTCCTCTCTGCTTAGTTCGCCTGACTTCACAAGAGATTTTATACTTTGCGTGGCCACGTCTTAGGAGACGATTGCATGGTCTTAGTTTAGGTTGATGATGTGCTCGTGGAGCATGTGATCTATTATCTTAGTTGAAATCTAGTAGTCGCTGAGCTGAGATACACTCATGTGGAGAAGTTGGCACTTGCGACCGTTCATGCAGTCCAACATCTAAGGCATTACATAATGCTTAGGAAAAAAATAGTCATAGCACATATCAATCCATTTCAGTTCGTGTTATCATGACTTCTTATAGGGGGGAAGTACAATAAATGGATTGTGATCCTTCAGGAGTTTGATTTTGATTTTTCTTTGGTGAAGTCGGTGAAATCCTTGGTTTTTGCTGAGCTCATGTCGGGTCTTCTGCGACTTGATGAGGATATTATCCATTTTGTGGATGAAAACTTATTTCTTATCTCGTCTGTGGACCCTTGGTATGGGGATATCATTTTATATCTTCAAACTTTGAAGTTTCCTTCGCACTATTCACGAGACGAATGACGGTGTGTGAAACACCACGCTAAGGATTATACCATCGTCGGCAACACTTTGTATCGTCGAGGGAAGGATTCTATACTTCGTCATTGTTTGAATCACGAATAAGCGGAGCGTGTTCTTAATGATTGCCACGCTGGGGTGTGTGGTGGTCACTTATCCGAGCTTGCATTAACCCAACGCATTATGTGAGCTGGTTACTTTTGGCCTTCAATCTTCAAGGATTGTATGAATGCCGTAAAGGGATGTCACCCTTGCCAGGTGTTTTCTTGAAATGTACACTTGCATCGAACGCCCCTTCACCCGGTCGTCACCGTCGGTCCCTTCACCAAGTGGGGGGTGGATTTCATGGATTGCAAACCAGCTTCGGTTGGGGGGCATCACCATATCATTGTGGTCGTGGATTATTTATCCAAATGGGTTGAGGCCATGCCTACTGTAAAAGCCGATGGTGCTACAGCATCCCACTTCGTATTCAATAAGATTATCGCTCGTTTCGGTATTCCGAGAGAGATTGTCACTGACCATGGCAGTCACTTTCAGAACAAGATGATGGCATATTTATCACTCAAGCATGGGTTTCGCAATATCACTCCTCCTCATACTACCCCCAAGCGAATGGTCAGGTTGAGGTAGTTAATAAGTCCATAAAGACCATTCTCCAATGTACCATCCAACAAAGCAAGTGCAACTGGCACATTATGTTATACCCTGCTTTGTGGGCGTATTGAACCGTAGTTAAGACTGCCACCAGGTTCTCACCGTTTCAGCTCGTACATGGTGTGGACTCTATTCTACCAATTGAATGTGAAATCCCTTCATTAAAACTAGCCATAGAGCTCTGCCCTGATTAGTTGGATGTTGAGCAACGTTTGATCCACCTTGAGCAGCTTGACAAGCATCGTCGAGATGCCACTGTGGCTATAGATGCCAATAAACGTCATGTCAAGGTTAGTACAATAGGTCTGTCCATCCCCGGAAATATGATGAAGGTGACGTTGTCCTCTTATATGACCAAGCTAAAGAACCCCTAGGGGCAGGAAATTTTAATCCCATGTGGCACGGTCCTTACATAGTGAGCATGTCTTGAAAAAAGGAGCCTACGAATTGGAATATTATGAAGGGAATGCCTTGAAGGAGCCTAGAAACGGGCTCTACCTCAAGCGGTATTACGCTTGAACTTCTAGTTCGAGCTAATACTTTTGTATACTATTGTATAGTTGATTCTGTACATAGTTTAGATTTATTATGGTTTTTCGGTCTGCTAATTCGCCTCCATTTGGTTGACAGATGTCAGCGGAATCTCCTATGTTCGTGGGATTCGCAGATGGTGCTCGACGTCATACGCAACAACTTGCTTCTGCTACTTGGGTTATTTATTCGCCTGACCACCTAGTTGTGTCTTCGGGAGGTGCTTGTCTTGGTCCTACATCCAACAATGTGGCTGAGTATAGTGTTGTAGTTGAGATACTCTGGAATGCTATTTCGCATGGTATCCAGTTTTTAGAATTCCGCCTGGATTCACTACTAGTTGTGTCTCAATTGAATGGTCAGTACCATGTGAGGGATCCTACTTTACTATGGAGATTCTTAAGGGTAAGACTCTTGGAACGTCATTTTGTTTCCATTACATGCATTCATGTTCCAAGAATTTTTAATCATGTATCTGATGCATATGATAACTATGTCCTAGATTGGCATGTTGATGTATATGTAACTTCGGAATGTATTTCACATATATGTATATTGTATTCCTATAGAGATGTTATTATTCCTCTATAAGGAAGTGTCATCATTTATATTGTAAGTGTTGTAACTTATACTTGATGGGTTATTAGACCACCTTGTTGGGGTCGTCCCTATATAAGTCATGTGGGTCAAAGGGTTATTAGACCACCCTATTGGGGGTCGGCCATGTGGGTCAAAGGGTTATTAGACCACCCTAGTGGGGGTCATCCCAATCAGCATTATGTTAAGTGGTTAAGTTGAGGCCAACCTAGTTGAGTAAAGGTCAAGTCAAGTTAGTGTATAAATAGAGAGTGTGTCTCTCTCATTTTACACATTCTATTCTCTCACTCACACTTGGGAGAGTGGCGCACTTGTGGAGGAGGAGGCTCTGCTACTAGGAGAAGACTATCTCTTGTATTTTGGTTATATCATTGCTCTATCTATCTCTGAGGAAGTTATTGGGGTTTTTCACCTTTATCGTTTTCCCCAAGTAAACTCTGTGTCTCTTGTGTGCTTGCATTATTGTGTCCATGATTGATATGCTGTAGATTTGTTGTACATGTTGTTCTCTCAGTTAATATCCTAGATCAAATTGAAGTAAATTCTGAAAATTTAACATGGTATCAGAGCTAGCCTGAAAGAAGGCATGATATGGCATGTATGACACTTGTTGCACTTACGATCCTAGGGCTTGATATAGAAAACCCCAGTCATCATAGAACTTTCGCTATAAATCCGTTTTGGCGAAGTTTTTGGATCTGAAACTTTTACAGATCGAAGATAAGATCCCCATGTACCTTGTGTCCAAAGGAAAACCTCTAATTCGTTGTACTTTGTGATTTATGATCTGTACAATATAGGGTTTCTGCCTCTTCCAGATTTGAGTCAAAATTAGGTGACCTTGGGAAAAAGGTCATAACTTGGGCTACGAAGCTCCAAATGAAGTTTCGTAAAAGGAGACAGGCAGTACATAGACTGTACTATCTCAGAAAAAGTTTCAAAGGCCGACATTGAACGAATGACACGTGGCACGCCGTACAAGTTCGCTCTCCTGTATTATCCCATAAACAAGTCACGTTGCGACACTTGGCATAACTCTCTCTTAGAGAATCCAATTGAGGTCAGACCTATCGAGATGAAAATATAATAGGTCGGGATATTTTAGAAAAACATTTCAGAGGCTGAAGTTGAACCAGTGACACGTGGCATGTCGTACAAGTTCGCTCTCCTGTATTATCCCATAAACAGGTCACGTTGCGACACTTGGCATAACTCTCTCTCAGAGAATCCAATTGAGGTCAGACCTATCGGGATGGAAAGAAAACAGGTCAGACTATCTCAAGAAAAAATTTCAGACCCTATGGATCGAAAAGTTTGGAGTTACACCAGAAATAATCAGGTACATATTTCTGTCAAAACAGAATTATTTTTTAGTACCTTCATTCATGGCTTCCGGAATTTAGGGTTTCGGATAAAGTTGGAATTTTTGTAATCAGAGACCACGGATGAATGATACTCATCAAAATCGAAATTTAGAGACCACGGATTGCATCGTCCCTAGACATGGTGAGGTGTCTTAAAGTGATAAGGACTAATCATCCTGTAAGTAGATTGGGATTGCATCGTCCCTAGACATGGTAAGGTGTCTTAAAGTGATAAGGACTAATCATCCTGTAAGTTGATTCGGGATTGCATCATCCTTAGACATGGTGAGGTGTCTTAAAAGGATAAGGATTGATCATCCTGTAAGTTGATCTAGATTGCATCATCCATAGACATGAGAGATGTCTTAAATTGAGAGGGATTGATCATCCCATAAGTGGATCAGGATTGTATCATCCTTGGACCTATGTCCTAAAGTGAGAGGGATTGACCATCCCGTAATTGGATCATGTGTGTTGCAGGGTATGCTGCTGTTGTGTATACTTGTATCAGTGTGGATACTTGTATTGATAGATGTATTAGTGAGAATACATGCTTTTGATGATAGATGTATTAGTGAGAATACATGCTTTTGATGATAGATGTATTAGTGAGAATACATACTTTTGATGATACATGTATTGATTAATGTACTTGTATGGTTGAGGATACTTATGTTGTAGATCGAGATGATCCAGATGCTGTAGATCGAGATGATCCAGATGCTGTAGATCGTGATGATCCAGATGCTGTAGATCGAGATGATCCAGATGGTGTAGATCGAGATGATCCAGATGCTGTAGATCGAGATGATCCAGATGCTGTAGATGAGATGATCCAGATGCTGTAGATCGAGATGATCCAGATGTTATAGATCGAGATGATCCAGATGCTGTAGATCGAGATGATCCAGATGTTGTAGATCGTGATGATCCAGATGCTGTAGATCGAGATGATCCAGATGCTGTAGATCGAGATGATATGACGATGCTGATGATCGTGAGATGACGATGTTGATGATCGTATGATGACGATGCTGATGATCGTGAGATGACGATGCTGTTGATCATGTGATGACGATGCTGATGATCGTGTGATGGCGATGCTGACAATCGTGAGGATTCAGATATTGATGTTGCTGTAGCTGTTTGAGTGCTGCGGAAGATAAAGACTCAGTACTAAAGATGTTGATGTTCCAGTATTGAAGATATTCCAGTAACTGGTTGAGTTACTGATGATGTTGAGAAAGCTTCCAATGATTTATAGATGTATCATGTATGATGTTGATGACTCCTTGCTCGTGCAGATGCTGTTATAATATCCTTCTCGTTAAGGGGGAGTGTTGAGATATTGTAACTTCAAAGAATATTATATTTGTACTTTATTATTCCGGAGATGATTCATTCCTCCGTGAAGATCTTATTGTATATCCGGAGATGTTTATTCCTCCGTCGGAATGTGGTAACTTGGGTTATTAGACTTCCCTAGTGGGGGTCGGCCCTGTATGTGTTATGTGGGTCAAAGGGTTATTAGAACACCCTAGAGGGGTCGGCCTAGTCAGTTATAATGGGGTATTTAACCTAATGGTTAAATACGAGCCTACATGTACTTGTGTAAAATACATATCAGAGTAGTGTATAAATAGAGGAGGTGTGTTCCTCATTATACACATTCACTCACTTGAGGATAGCGCACTTGTGGAGGAGAGGTCTGCTATTGTGGAGGAGGAGATCATGTCTCAGGGTTTCATCTTTGTATATTGCTGGTCATCTATATTGAGGAAGCTTTGCTGGGTTTTCTACCCCATGAGGGTTTCCCAGGATAAATCTCTGTCTCTTGTGTTTATGCTGTGCTTGTTGTTTCTTCAGTGATCCTGTATATGCTATTATTGTGAAATGGAATGTAATGCTGCTATTTTCTGTCTTAGCATCTTGAATTTTAACATGGTATCAGAGCTAACCTGAAGGAAGACAAGGTATGGCACTAAAGACACTTGCTTTACTTACGACAATTTGAAGGTTAGGGTTTTACATAGCAAAAACCAGTCATCATAGAACTTTCGCTATAAATCCGTTTTGGAGAAGTTTTCGGATCTGAAATTGTTACAGGACGAATCTAAAATCGCCAGGTACCTTGTGTCTAAAGGACAACCTCTAATTCGTTGTACTTTGTGATTTATGATCTGTACAATATAGGGTTTCTGCCTCTTCCAGATCTGAGTCAAAATCAGGTGACCTTGGGAAAAAGGTCATAACTTGGGCTAGGAAGCTCCAAATGAAATTTCGTGAAAAGTGACAGGTAGTACACAGAATTTACTATCTCAAAAAACGTTTTCAGGGGCCGAAGTTGAATCAGTGACACGTGGCACGCCGTACAAGTTCGCTCTCCTGTATTATCCCATAAACAGGTCATGTTGCGACACTTGGCATAAATCTCTCTCAGAGAATCCAATTGAGGTCAGACCTGTCAGGATGGAAAGATAACAGGCCGTGCTATCGTAGAAAACTTTTTCAGAGGCCGAAGGTCAAACAGTGACACGTGGCATGCCGTACAAGTTCGCTCTCCTGTATTTTCCCAAAACAGGTCACGTTGCGACATTTGGCATAACTCTCTCTCAGAACATCCAATTGAGGTCAGACCTGTCAGGATGGAAAGCTAACAGGTCATGCTATCTCAGAAAACTTTTTCAGACCCTGTGGATTAAAAATTTCGGAGTTACACCAGAAACAATCAGGTACATATTTCTATCAAAACAGAATTATTTTTTGGTACCTTCATTCATGGCTTCCGGAATTTAGGGCTTTGAAGAAAGTTGGAATTTTTGTAATCGGAGACCACGGCTGGATGCTACTCATAAAAATAGAAATTTAGAGACCAAGATCAGAATTTTTGGTTGGGCAGAAGGCCGGGCTTGATTAGACCCTAGTTCGGGACTTTGATCAGAAAAGTGGAAAATTAGGGCTTCTGTAAAAATGGGAATTTTTGAAATCTGTGACCACGGCTGGAAGCTCCTCAGAAAAATAGAAGCTTAGAGCTTTGGATCAAACCTTTTGATGGGGAAAAAGAGTGGGCTTCATCAAACCCCAGTTCAGGGTCACGTCCAGTGAATCCGAAAGTTTCAAAGGCAAAATTAAGGAGTAAAACTTTGCAGTTTTCAAATTCTGAATATACCAGTTTGATCAGCTCATCAAGGCGCATATTTATATCCTTTCGGAAGTTTGAAATTCAAAGTTTGAATTTTTTTTTGGTTTCTCTGAAAAACCCATATCCAGCTCTAGGTCCAGTTCTTGCAAATCAAGTGGATTGGGTTAATCCTAGAAGAAGATGGATTGGTCACCTGCATAAGTGAAGAAGTTCCTGTCTCAGAGGGAGATGAGGATAAGGGCTTACATAAGAAGAATACAAGCGATCTCGACAGGTATGACTCATCGAGGTATGTTTCGATATTTGTCCATGATTAAGTTTATGGTATGTTTGTCTTCAGGTTATTACAGTTAGTACAATTTTGATTTTAGATTTGGCGTATAACCTTAACAAAATTATGAATGCATGATAGAAGATATTCATTGGTTAGGGTGTTGACACTTATGATTGTACTAATGCATTATGATGTTGTGTGAGGTTGATGTTGTCTGCTAACAAGATACAGGTACATCACAAAAGACAAATCAGGTTCCATGACCATGAAAACATGAAGACAAAGACTCATCCATAATCTTTGTTCTACTTACGAGGTATGTATGACTTTGTTATATTATGCTTAACCTATGAGACATGCAGGTTCTAGCTCAGGATCTCTAAATCATTGAAGAGATTGTTTAGGTATGTTGTACATAACCAAGTAGGTATACTAATCCAGGTATGTTTCCCATGAATCTTACCTTGTGTTAGGATCCCTTATATAAGTATACTTGATATGATTGGTTATGCTTATTCATAAAGTTAGTAATCAAGGGTTTATGCATGATTTAATTAACCAGAAGAGTACTATGATCAAACAAGAATATGCATGAGTAAAAGAAGACTTACTTGAAACCCTGAATACTAATGATCATGACTATACATATTCAAGATTATTTAGAATTAGAATGTTTTGAGAATATACTAATGAATGAGTGTTTGTGTATGAGATCATGAGGATGACACTAGTGCACACTTGAGCATGCACAGTGGTACAGAATGAATAGAAGTTCAAAGGACATATAGAAGATCAAGCGGGAGGCAACCACACAAACATAAAAGATAAGTATTTGAGTTGTTATTTAAAATAGTAAATGATATTTCTTGTATGCATATTTGTATTCCTAGAACATATCATGCTGAGTGCAAACATTCATAGAGCATTGAACATTATACTACTAATATGCATATGATTGGTAAGTTGGAAAAACATTCCATTGTTGCTTGTCTAGAATGAAACCTCTTTGCTGACATGCTGAGAGCTGTGCACACTCTCGATAGTATGTTCTGGTAGAGATGGAAGGCATCTAGATAGCCACTGTATGCATACAGGATATGGGAAAGTGTTGTGCCAAAGTATTGGTCAAGATAGTTGCATAACTATATAAATGATATCTGTATGCATAATAGGTTATCATGACTTCATGATTATGAAGGATTACTAATCATGTACTTAATTTTGTTTTGTAGGAAAGATCATGAAGAATAATGAACACCGAACAAGTGATGGATGTTCAACAAGAAGATTTACAAATCAAACAAAATATAGAAGGCTTGTGGCTAGAAGATTCTCTTAGAAAGAGGAAGAGAATCATGATGAGATGTTTGCTCCAAGTGGCTAGATAAGACCATTCTCTTAATGGTGCAATTAAAGAAGAAGTGTGAATCAGGTTCTGTATGGGTTCCCCGGATCGATAGTATATTGATGAGAATACATGTGGGGATTGTATCATCCTTGAACACTTGTTCTAAAGTGAGCCGTAGACAGGTGTCTCCGAGAAAGAAAAGGGATTGGATCATCCCTGGACTTTCAGTCCTAAAGAGAGCCGTAGACGTAAGGTCTCCGAGAATGAAGTCCTTAGTGGACAGTTAAGGGGATTGGATCATCCCTGGACTTTCAGTCCTAAAGAGAGCCGTAGACGTAAGGTCTCCGAGAATGAAGTCCTTAGTGGACAGTTAAGGGGATTGGATCATCCCTGGACTTTCAGTCCTAAAGAGAGCCGTAGACGTGAGGTCTCCGAGAATGAAGTCCTTAGTGGACAGTTGAAGGGATTGGATCATCCCTGGACTTTCAGTCCTAAAGAGAGCCGTAGACGTAAGGTCTCCGAGAATGAAGTCCTTAGTGGACAGTTAAGGGGATTGGATCATCACTGGACTTTCAGTCCTAAAGAGAGCCGTAGACGTAAGGTCTCCGAGAATGAAGTCCTTAGTGGACAGTTAAGGGGATTGGATCATCCCTGGACTTTCAGTCCTAAAGAGAGCCGTAGACGTGAGGTCTCCGATAATGAAGTCCTTAGTGGACAGTTGAAGGGATTGGATCATCCCTGGACTTTCAGTCCTAAAGAGATCCGTAGACGTGAGGTCTCCGAGAATGAAGTCCTTAGTGGACAGTTGAGGGGATTGGATCATCCCTGGACTTTCAGTCCTAAAGAGAGCCGTAGACGTAAGGTCTCCGAGAAGTGGGGATTGTATCATCCCCGGACCTTGGTCCCTGAATTGATCCGTAGACGTATGGTCTTCGAGAATAAAGTGATGGGGATTGCATCATCCCGGAACCACTAGTTCAAAATGTACGTGAGGACTGCATCATCCATGAACTGGGTTCAAAATGTACATGAGGACTGCATCGTCCATGAACTGGGTTCAAAATGTACGTGAGGACTGCATCGTCCATGAACTGGGTTCAAAATGTACGTGAGGACTGCATCGTCCATGAACTGGGTTCAAAATGTACGTGAGGACTGCATCGTCCATGAACTGGGTTCAAAATGTACGTGAGGACTGCATCGTCCATGAACTGGGTTCAAAATGTACGTGAGGACTGCATCGTCCATGAACTGGGTTCAAAATGTACGTGAGGACTGCATCGTCCATGAACTGGGTTCAAAATGTACGTGAGGACTGCATCGTCCATGAACTGGGTTCAAAATGTACGTAAGGACTGCATCGTCCATGAACTGGGTTCAAAATGTACGTGAGGACTGCATCATCCATGAACTGGGTTCAAAATGTACGTGATGGGATTGCATCGTCCCTAGACATGAGACTTGTCTTAAAGTGATAAGGACTAATCATCCTGTAAGTAGATTGGGATTGCATCGTCCCTAGACATGGTGAGGTGTCTTAAAGTGATAAGGACTAATCCTCCTGTAAGTAGATTGGGATTGCATCGTCCCTAGACATGGTGAAGTGTCTTAAAGTGATAAGGACTAATCATCCTGTAAGTAGATTGGGATTGCATCGTCCCTAGACATGGTGAGGTGTCTTAAAGTGATAAGGACTAATCATCCTGTAAGTAGATTGGGATTGCATCGTCCCTAGACATGGTGAGGTGTCTTAAAGTGATAAGGACTAATCATCCTGTAAGTAGATTGGGATTGCATCATCCCTAGACATGGTGAGGTGTCTTAAAGTGATAAGGACTAATCATCCTGTAAGTAGATTGGGATTGCATCGTCCCTAGACATGGTGAGGTGTCTTAAAGTGATAAGGACTAATCATCCTGTAAGTAGATTGGGATTGCATCGTCCCTAGACATGGTAAGGTGTCTTAAAGTGATAAGGACTAATCATCCTGTAAGTTGATTCAGGATTGCATCATCCTTAGACATGGTGAGGTGTCTTAAAAGGATAAGGATTGATCATCCTGTAAGTTGATCTAGATTGCATCATCCATAGACATGAGAGATGTCTTAAATTGAGAGGGATTGATCATCCCATAAGTGGATCAGGATTGTATCATCCTTGGACCTATGTCCTAAAGTGAGAGGGATTGACCATCCCGTAATTGGATCATGTGTGTTGCAGGGTATGCTGCTGTTGTGTATACTTGTATCAGTGTGGATACTTGTATTGATAGATGTATTAGTGAGAATACATGCTTTTGATGATAGATGTATTAGTGAGAATACATGCTTTTGATGATAGATGTATTAGTGAGAATACATACTTTTGATGATACATGTATTGATTAATGTACTTGTATGGTTGAGGATACTTATGTTGTAGATCGAGATGATCCAGATGCTGTAGATCGATATGATCCAGATGCTGTAGATCGTGATGATCCAGATGCTGTAGATCGAGATGATCCAGATGGTGTAGATCGAGATGATCCAGATGCTGTAGATCGAGATGATCCAGATGCTGTAGATGAGATGATCCAGATGCTGTAGATCGAGATGATCCAGATGTTATAGATCGAGATGATCCAGATGCTGTAGATCGAGATGATCCAGATGTTGTAGATCGTGATGATCCAGATGCTGTAGATCGAGATGATCCAGATGCTGTAGATCGAGATGATATGACGATGCTGATGATCGTGAGATGACGATGTTGATGATCGTATGATGACGATGCTGATGATCGTGAGATGACGATGCTGTTGATCATGTGATGACGATGCTGATGATCGTGTGATGGCGATGCTGACAATCGTGAGGATTCAGATATTGATGTTGCTGTAGCTGTTTGAGTGCTGCGGAAGATAAAGACTCAGTACTAAAGATGTTGATGTTCCAGTATTGAAGATATTCCAGTAACTGGTTGAGTTACTGATGATGTTGAGAAAGCTTCCAATGATTTATAGATGTATCATGTATGATGTTGATGACTCCTTGCTCGTGCAGATGCTGTTATAATATCCTTCTCGTTAAGGGGGAGTGTTGAGATATTGTAACTTCAAAGAATATTATATTTGTACTTTATTATTCCGGAGATGATTCATTCCTCCGTGAAGATCTTATTGTATATCCGGAGATGTTTATTCCTCCGTCGGAATGTGGTAACTTGGGTTATTAGACTTCCCTAGTGGGGGTCGGCCCTGTATGTGTTATGTGGGTCAAAGGGTTATTAGAACACCCTAGAGGGGTCGGCCTAGTCAGTTATAATGGGGTATTTAACCTAATGGTTAAATACGAGCCTACATGTACTTGTGTAAAATACATATCAGAGTAGTGTATAAATAGAGGAGGTGTGTTCCTCATTATACACATTCACTCACTTGAGGATAGCGCACTTGTGGAGGAGAGGTCTGCTATTGTGGAGGAGGAGATCATGTCTCAGGGTTTCATCTTTGTATATTGCTGGTCATCTATATTGAGGAAGCTTTGCTGGGTTTTCTACCCCATGAGGGTTTCCCAGGATAAATCTCTGTCTCTTGTGTTTATGCTGTGCTTGTTGTTTCTTCAGTGATCCTGTATATGCTATTATTGTGAAATGGAATGTAATGCTGCTATTTTCTGTCTTAGCATCTTGAATTTTAACAGGATTGTGGGATGCAGGATACAGGATGCGCATTGTGGTATGGTTACATCCCCGTGACCGCAGCTTCAACCCCCCCCCAAACCCGCAAAGTCGGATTGCGGGATGTAGGTTGTGGCCTGTGTGTGTCGAAATTAAAAAAAAAAAATATAGAGCCCGAAATTAGAATTTTGGATAGCAGGAGCAAGCAAGATCAGATTTTGATGAGGTCAGTGGCATTCTGAGGCCATCGACGTAGGCCATGAATGAACCAGTGAAGATCCCGAGCTCATTATGCTCCAATTTGGCATAAAATTGGAATTATTGGCTTTTACAAATCAGTGTCCCGACGCTGGATGGGAGGTCAGATTGAGCCGAAATTGATATGGGATGGTCATGGAGCAGGCACGGTGTTAAGTTTGGAGTTTTGGAGCCAAACTCCAAAGGATGTGGAGTCGAGGTGTGCAAGAAGGCCGAAAAGCACTATTATGGGCCATGTTTTGGGAATTTTGAAAACCTTGCAGTGATTGAAAGTGACCCTAGAATTCGGAATCAAGAAAATTACTGAACTCAGCATTTCATATTCTCAGCAAACCAAACATTTCACGTTAGAGAAAGATTTTCCATAAATACACCGTTTGGAAATTAGCTATTTTTTGCCCAAAATTTGGAATTTTGGAAAATGTGAAAAGTGGAAAGTAGTCAAACCTAGAATTTTATAGAAGATGAATGGTGCATCGGAACAGAGATCCGTGAATTGCTGAGCGTTCCTTGTTATATGGACTAACTTCGCCCGGTAGAAGAATTTTTGTGATTCTCAATAGATTTTCTTCCACAGGTGGCTGAAGTTGGCATTCGGGACCAAAATACAATTGTGTAAAAGTATGCAGAATTATGGTGAAAGTTGTCATTTTTGAAATAACACAGTTTCCACACCCGAGGTCGGAATGGAGCAAGTGGATAGGCATTGGAAAGCATATCCAGCAGGGAACAGTGGTGCATAATCAGAATTTGAAGGAAGTTATCAGACATCATAGATAATTGGAGCAGAAAAGTGCTAGTGGTTATTTGGCAAAATTGTTGTCAATATGGGCAAATTCTAGAATTGCATGCCTAGAAGTAGCATGCCATGAAATCGAACCAGCTATGATGTGAAAGAGGAAGTTCATGCATAGATGAGGGATCATAAAGGGAGAATTCATTAACCCCTGTCTTGCTAACTGCATTTATATTTTATAAGCTTTATGTGCATAAAACTATGGCATGAGAATGTTGAAAATGCAAGAGATTAGATGAGTGGAATGAATATGCATTGATTGGCATGTTAATAAACATTGCACAGTGCATGAGTATATGTTTTGCATGCATATGACACTACATATTGGTAAAAGTAGTGAGATTTTACATATGCAATGAACCACTAATGGTAAATATTGTGGTTGATAATCACTATTGGTGATTGGTTTTGGTTGTAGGACCAAAGACAACAGAAGCATGGCTAAATATGTTGAGGATGTTGTTGCATGAAGCCAACAACCTTATGAAGAAAGGATGGTGCAACAAATCTGTGATCATGAGATTGGCAAAAGGACCGTGTAGCCTTGGTAAGAGGCCAATTGATCAGGTAACATCAAGTGATGTTAATGACAACCATGCAGGTAATGGTTATTGATGCATAATTGCATGAATGTTGAAAGAGGATTTGGTAAGATCCCTTCGACTATGTTTGAACTATGTTGATTTGGTTTGCATGTGGTATTGAGTGCCCGAATGGGAATGTTAACCTACCGAGTATGGTGAGGTGTGGGTAAGTGAAGGCAATGATCCTTACACAATATACTTGCTTAGAATCTCAATGCATTCATATGAAATTACATCATGCCATTTGAGTATGTCGATTGTGAGTTTAACAACCAAAGCAAGTGAGGATCAGTGGTCCTGATTATGGTAATGCATGTTATATGAGATAGTCACGATTAAGTCATAATGTGCTTGAATGCATAGTACTCATGAAACAATGCAAGGTGGCATTGAGTGGATGTGTATTAAGAGATTTTATAAATCTTGTAGTTAAGCATTGAGTGAATGCATATAAAAAACTTGAATAAATGTTGTGAATATGCATGCATGTGGGTAACTACACCTGAAGGGACATATTGTGTGCATGCATGATTGTGATATATGTATATGTCTCATTACAATTGAGCAATAGATGAAATGATGAATTAATGATAATTCTGAGATCATTTCATGAGCTGCTATGAATGCAGGCGAAGAATTGCATGAAGGTAGTCATGATTGACAGGCTTTCAAAGTGCTCTGTTGGAAGGCCAGAGTTGTATAAATAATATGGCTATGAAGTAATGAGCATTTAAAAGCTTTAAGTTGATTGCATAAATGATGTGACTGTACCTTGCAATTTCAATATGATAATGATTTACATGAAGTAAATGAGTTTGTTATATTGATATGTTAACAGCTGGAAGTGTTTGAATTATGGAATGTTATAATTATGGAAATGCACCAGTGATTGTTGCAGCAATGAAATATTATATGCATGGAGACCTACAAAATGTTGGCTGATTGAAGATTCAGATTTCAGGTAGATTGTTCTAGGCATGGAAATGTGGGTAAGTCCATGATGAATGATGGAGTCTACCATGTGCAAAAGCCAAAGGTTATGAGAAGATTCTCATGGGTGTGAAATTTAACTTATGCACGAAACAAATATGAAAATATTCTCATTTAAGTTTATGAGAATAATATCATGGTTGCAAATCTAATTTCTGTAGGGAGCAGATTTGAAAATTCGATTTAGAGCTTATGAGAAGGAATCTCATGGTTGAGAAATCTAAGCTCTGTTAGAAAGAAGAATTGTAAATCTCAGATTTGTAAATTTTTCAGATTTGAAATTTTGCTTATAATTACTTATGACTGTTTGGATTGTGTAAAATTGTGTCAGGAGGACATGTTGTAGGTGGATGTCCATGTATGGCAGCAAACATAAACCCATAATGGGTAGAATGGTGCCACTTACAAGAGCCAAGAAATATGAGGATAGCCTCATGGATAAGAAAATCATTTTATGTAGTAGACAGAGTTGCAAATTCATATTGAATTTAATTATTAGTACCATTGATCGGTTATGAAACAATCAAATTTGAATTGCATTGTTAAATGTTGCTGACTGTTTGGCTATTTAATAAGTGTGTCAGGAAGACACGTTGCAGGAAGACCATGTGTGATGGCCTGCAAAAGACAAACTTGATGGGAAGAGATTCCATGATTTGGAAATGGGTTTCGGGTGAAACGCCATTAGACATTATTAATGTCTCATCCGCATTGCATGATTGGTAAACAATATGAGTGAGATGGTAAAGATTATGTCAGTAAGACATATGAGGGTTATGTAACATCAAAAGGAGCTAGGATGGCTAACCGAGGGACTGTCAACTCAGAGAAGGAGCCCCCATTCCTCATTAATGAAGAGAAACTACATATGCGTAATTGATAAGTGTTCTATAAACCCTAACTGATATATGTATACCTATATGCATGTTTAATTGTTAGATTAAATATGCAGAGCCTGTTTTGATTTTATTTTCATTATGGCAGATTGCTTGAATATGATTAGGACCTACATAGTTCACATCAGTGAGGAGTGCACACCTTTTCGGTGCTTAGTTATGTTAGGGATGCCAATATTGATTACGCCCTAAAGGAATGGACACATTCCTGGTGTTTCAATACTTGATAGTGAATGCTATGAAGTATGGTTATAATTTTTTAACAATAGCGCTGACAAGTTTGCCTATACTACTTGTGTTGTTACCTTAAACATATGCAATTTGGTGCTACACACTAAAGGAACATAGTAAAAGGTTGTTGTGAGGGGTTGTAGTGGAAGGGTTAATGTGTATGAAAGGATGTTGTGGAGGTTGTGGGTTTTTTATGAAAGGTTGTGAAGGTGTTGATGAAAGGGCTATTATATGCCTATGCCTCCATAGTAGAGCGTTGACCTAGAAATGGTCATGATGAAGTTTCCTTCCAAGTCGGCGTGAAGGTGTACTGGTTGGAAATTGATTATTTGATGTTTTGGAGAAGCTTGCATGCTGGCAAAACATCCCAGTCCGCAGGAGGATCCCAAGGCTTATAAAGTAAAAGCAAGACCCTGTGGACCAAAGAGGAAATGCACAATACAGATAAGTATTCAATTTCATTTATTTCTTGTTTGGAATAATGAAGATTTCAAGTATAAGTCTTGTAACAGTTAAGCTGATGCACTATTGTTTCTTTGTTGGAAACATTGGCCATTACAGGAAGCAAGGATCCCGCAAGAACTATAAATTGCTTGGTAAATCCAGAGAGTGACTGGTTGGGAATTAATTTTTTATGACTTGGAGCAGCCTACGTGCTGGCCAAACATACAAGATTATTTGATGATTTGGAGCAGCCTGTGTGCTAGCCAAACATACAAAGTTATTTGGTGATTTCGAGCAGCTTGCGTGCTGGCCAAACATACAAGATTATTTGATGATTTGGAGTAGCCTGCGTGCTGGCCAAACATACAAGGTTGTTTGATGTTGTGGAGCAGCCTATGTGCTGGCCAAACATATAAGATTATTTGATGATGAGGGACAGCCTGCGTGCTGGACAAACATTCAAGTGCATAGGCGATTCCGAGGCTTGTAAAGCAAAGAAGGACCCTATGGAATAAAGTGAAGACATCCAATGCAGATAAGTATTTGGTTATCTTGTAATTTCATGCTTATGAATATACATATGTATATGATTTGGTTATGATTTCCTATGAAAATAAACTAAACATGTGAATTAATTCAATGTTTGAGTGTAGGTATTGCTGGAAGCAATGACTATGAAAGCATCTTAAGGATGCGTGTAGACATGTGACTGTCCTAAAAGAGCTCAACTTGAGCAGCAATGAAGGATGGTGCTAGTCGGACTGTGTGGGTCCTAGCAGCCAAGAGTTGTAGACAAACCATGTGGAGGGACTCCATGGTTGAGAGGTCTGAAATAGACCATAGACACTAAGTGTCATAGCCAAGAAGGGCAGGTCAAGCATTCACGTTGAAGTGAAAGAGGCTAGGAGCATGAAAACCACAGTGGTGGTGTGGGTTCCAGAATGAAACAAGACTAAGAGAAGAGAACTCTTACTGCTCTCTCTTTCCTTTTTATTGATGCATTTATAATAAAAAAAAACAAAAAAATTATTGAATGCATGTATGGCTGAAAGTAGAATGTGTTTATTGCTTGAAATAAATTGTGAATGCTGAAGTAATTAATTTATTGTGAATGGATGAACATGAAAGAATTCATGTGTATGCTAGGAAAGCATGGAAAGTGTGAAAGTCTCATGAATAGAGCATGGGACCTCCATGTCAATTGGGGAAAAACAATTGACTGATTTTTAATGTTTAGGTTATGCTTGGCCTAACAAGATTTGCAATGAAGAATTTCACAGGTAGAAATTAAATCAATTGGTTGCAGTTGTTACAAGCAAGTGCTGCTTGTGAGCCAAGTGAGAACCAGTTGTGCACAATGACCATGGAAACAAACCATAGGCTGTTGGAATTGGCTGAAAGTCTTCTTCAAACAATTTACAAGACCCAAGAAAATCTTGGAGAGATGCTCAAGATACAGAAGAGGGAGAATGAGATAAACCACAATGTTTTGCAGAACTCTATTGGTCTGCAAAGAGAGGTAAAAAGCATTATGAGAGAAATCAGTAAGAAAAAAGAAAGTGGATCAAGGATGAGGCATTCGTTCAATCGATCCATTAAGAAATGTTCCAGGCATGAAGACTCAGAGGAGATTGAGCAGGTAAGATGAAGCAGCCAGTGAAATGTTGGAAATGTGGAGGACATCATTGCCTTTGCAACTACCCAACAAGGGAACCTCAAGAGGGTAGCAGCCATAAAGTTTTCAGACTTGTGGACGAGCTGAAAGATCAGAACCAGCGGGAGAAGTTCGTGGAAGTCAAGGGACTTGGTCCTGAAAGTTCAAAGTAAATGATAAAATGCAGGGAATACTTGCAAAATGTTTTGAAAATTTTGTAAGTGTAAATTGTATATGTATTCCAAGTGTTGGAACACCGAGGACGGTGTTATTCTAAGGGGGAGGGGATTGTAATACCCCATTTTGACCCTTAGGATATAATAGCTTTTAATGTAAATATTGTATACATGTGATGTATGTTTCCCTAGCATGGAGCTCAAGGCCAAGGCCCCGCTAGTGGAAGCTCGAATTTTATTTAAAGGAAAGTATTAGACATTATGTTTCCTATGTGCTATTTAGCCATGGAACATTGTAAAAATGATGTAAATAAACATCATGCAATAAAATACCAAAACTGGCTATGGAGGCAACGAATGAGAAGGAACCTGTGAAGCACCTGCAACAATTAATTAATAAGAATATGCGAAATAACAGAAATGACAGAACTCAGAATCACTTTTATATTGATCACATGCCACTTCGAGGGGGCAACCTCCTATGAGCAAGCTCAATAGAAATAACTTCACGGTGCCTTCATAGGTCTCAACACACACTTATATACTAATTCTAGGTGCCAATACTATGGGTCAAAACCATGGGCCACTACAAACTATGGATCAACAATACTACGGGCGACTTACAAAGCATATGCGCCAACAAAAATAACACAAACTATTGATCAACAAATACTACAGGACGACTTACAAAGCATATGCGTCCAACAACAATATACTAACAAAGTAAAGACATGGGTTCCTAACATCCCCTCCCCCTTAAAAAAAGCTTTGTCCTCAAAGCTTTAGATGTGGAAATTGTTGTTGAATCTGAAGGAGTGGTTCCCATGTAGCATCCTCTGGTTGCATGCCGTGCCACTGAATTAAGACCTCTGTGATAGAGCGAGAGCGAAGCTGACAATTGTGGTAGTAGCCAGTCAAACCCAAAAAACCACGAAGGCTCTTGAGTGTCTGAGGATGCGGCCAATTGTTCATGGCATCGATTTTGGCAGGATCCACACGAACCCCTTATGCTGAGATAATGTGCCCGAGATACTCAACTTCCTTCTGTCCAAAAACACATTTAGACTGCTTGGCGTGGAGATGATGGTCAGAGAAAAGTTGCATGACAAGATCCAGATGCTGGAGATGTTCATCCCATGTTTTACTGTAGATGAGGATATCATCAAAGAATACCATAATGAATTTCCGCAAGTAGGGTCGAAATATTTTATTCATTAAGGCATGGAATGTGGAAGGAGCATTAGTGAGGCCAAAGGGCATGACCAAAAACTCATAATGGCCATCATGTGTGTGGAAAGCTGTTTTAGGGATATCATCCTCATGAACCCGAATTTGATGATACCCAGAACGAAGATCCAACTTGGAGAAAAAGTGAGCCCCATGAAGCTCATCAAGAAGCTCATCAACAACAGGAATTGGAAACTTATCCTTGATGGTGAGGTGATTAAGTGCTCAGAAGTCAATGCAGAGGCGCCATGACCCATCTTTTTTGCCAACAAGAAGAACTGGAGAAGAAAAGGAACTAGTGCTTGGGCGAATAATACCTTGCTTCAATAAGTCCCGAACGAGCATTTAAATCTCCATTTTTTGGTGAAATGGGTAGTGATAGGGCCTGATGTTGGGAGGAACGCTTCCAGGAAGGAGCTGAATACGATGGTCTTCTGGCCTGGAAGGTGGCAATCCCACTAGTTCAGCAAAGACACCTGTATATTGATCCAGAATTTGTTGTAGATCCAAAGGAGTAGTGGAGACCGCTGATGGTTGCATCTGAATGGAATGGATCTGAGCAATGACACCATGTGAATTCTTCTTGAAGAGTTTTTTCATGCAATGTGAACTGATGATGCTAAGAGAACCTGGTTGTAATCCTGTCAATGTGTGTTTTTGTCCATTGAGGAAAAACTGCATCCAAAGTTCAGCAAAATCCCATAAGATAGGGCTAAGTGTGCATAGCCATTAAGCGCCCAAAACCACATCACATCCACCTAAGGTCAAGGAAAACATGTCAGAGTGCAAGGTATAATCTCCCATAGAGATATGCACATTTCGACACATCCCTTTGCAAGGTAAGGTGCCCCCATTGGCAACCATGACTTCAAAGTTGGAGCAAGGATGCATAAAACAATCAGCTTGTTTGGCGATCCAAGGGTCAATGAAATTATGAGTGCTACCAGAATCAATGAGTATTGTAAGAGGTAGCTTCTTGAAGTAACCCCTGACCCGCATTGTTTGGGGGGTGGTGATTCTAGCTAAAGCATGGAGAGATATATCTGGATGGTCATCCTGAGACGGAGGGTCAATAGGCGGTTCCTGAATGTCAACCGGAGCATCCATTGTTTCTGGATCTTCGTCACCAATTTCAGAGGCAGGCAGAGAATCCACATCCAAGAGATAGAGCTTTTGTTGAACACATCTATGTCCCCAAGTGAATTTATAATCACAATTATAGTAAGGCCCCTTTTCTTTGCGTGATTGCATCTCTATTTCAGACAAACGCTTGATAGGAGTTGGTCGAGGAGCCTGCGGTATAGGTGGTCGTTGAGAACCCATATTTCAGAAGGGAACAAAAGTGGGCTTGGAGCGTTGTTGGGCTGCAATCTTGTCTTCTGCCAACTTAGCCAACCCTAGGGCTTCCATCATTATGTTGGGACATAACATTTTGACCTCAGAGCATATGGCAACTTTTAGACCACTGATAAAACAACTCCAGTAAAAGTCATCAGACAATCCTTCAGTGTGGTTGGCTAGTTTCTCAAATTTGGTTTGATACTCTCTCACAATGCCAATTTGGCGAAGTTTAGTGAGGGCTCCTGTGAAGTCATCAAAAGCACTAGGACCAAATCGTTGCAAAAGGAGCTGGCAAAAGTCTAGCCATTTTGGCTCTTCATGAGCCTTGATGTACCAACGGTACCATTGAAGAGCTTCCTGTTCCAAATGAAAAGATGCAAGAAGAACTTTGTTGACATCAAAAGTATTATGCAGACTGAAATATTGTTCTGCACGATAGATCCATCCAGCTGGATCGGTACCATTGAAGCGAGGAAAATCAAGCTTTGGACCACGGAAATTGTTGGAAGAAGAGAACCCATTGTCTAATGAAGACTCGGACTGTCGTTTGTTGTTCATAGCTGAATGTTCAAGATGGAGGCCAATAAATTTTTCATCCAGATCCTGGAGTTTGGCTTGGATGGCTGCAAGTGCGTCTTCCATGGTTTTTGCTCCTGCATGGTTGACAACCATAACCAGGAGTTTTTTTTTTTTGGTTGACTGGGTAGGAAAACAAAAACAGAAACTGCTTCAGTAAAGGAAAATCTGGACTTGGGAAAAAATCTAAAGGGTAATTGGGGTTTGACTAGGTTTTGGACACTGTCGAATAGATAGGGAAGCAAAAATGAAGATTTCAGAAGCGGGGTGAAAGAATGGGAAAATTTGGCAGAGGGGGACAAAGAAGCAGAATTCAGAAAGGAATTCTGTGGTAAGATTTGAAGGTGATTGGATGAAATCTGAGGAAGTTATGGAAAACCCTAAAAATAGACAAATGTGGGATTTCGGGCTTTGGGAAGGGGAATTGGGGATAGGGTCCTCGGGAATGAAATATGCAGAATGGGATGACAGGGGTTCCCTGAAAATTTCAAGGGAAACAGAGTGAAAACAAGGGAGATATGGAGAAAAAACTGAATTTTATACTGGCCTTTTTTTTTTTTCCAGACTGGAGCGGCTACAGCTCGGAAGGGATCTAGAACAGATAAATCTGCAACAACCCAAAAGCGAGCGAAAATAGAGGGATCTGAAATGGCGCCGAATGGATTGAAAATGGCTGGATCTGGGATGACTTTCAGAATGGATCTGAATGGCTGGATCTAAAACGGCGCAGCAGTGATCGACAACAGTTCAACTGAAAATAGATATGGACCCCAGGTATGTGCGGCTTCCTAACAGTTCAGGGGTTTCACTCGGCCACCAATGTTGTCTCATGGCTTGCGTATTGGGGCAGTACCCCTCACTCCACGGCTCAAGTAAAACTGATAACCACTTTGCCACAAACGACAGCTCTTGGTTTACCTCACGGGTGGGAACTAGTCAATCAGGTAGGGGTCGTTGCCCTTTTCGCTGGCAGGTCCTCTCAATGGGCCAGCTACTTCGGGGTTCCTGTGATACTCCTCACAATGAGTTTTAGGGCTTATGCCCAAGTACTTCCCACAGTTAAGCGGATAGGGATTATTCCCAAATCCGAACCTGCAACAGATGCGAAAAAAAAAATTTGGCAGAAATTTCACCCAGCGAGCCCAAGAAAGTGCTCTGATACCAGATGTGAAGCACCTGCAACAATTAATTAATAAGAATATGCGAAATAACAGAAATGACAGAACTCAGAATCATTTTCATATTGATCACAGGCCACTTCAAGGGGGCAACCTCCTATGAGCAAGCTCGATACAAATAACTTCACGGTGCCTTCATAGGTCTCAATACACACTTATATACTAAGTCTAGGCGCCAATACTATGGGTCAAAACCATGGGCCACTACAAACTATGGATCAACAATACTACGGGCGACTTACAAAGCATATGCGCCAACAACAATAACACAAACTATTGATCAACAAATACTACAGGACGACTTACAAAGCATATGCGTCCAACAACAATATACTAACAAAGTAAAGACATGGGTTCCTAACAGGGCCATGTGTATCCACTAGGGAGTGGTGAGGGGGCTGTGGGATTGAACCATAGGATGCCATATATCAGCTAGAGAACCCATTTGACTTACCTTGCTGAAATTTATTTCTGTTGTAAGGAAGTGGTTGAGGAATTCAGTCCATGGCTTCAATGGAGCATGGACAGCCCAGAAATTCGTATGGCAGAGTATGGGCTCTGTTTTCTTATACCACAAGCCACTCTACCTCATGGGAGTTGCTTCATCCTTATCCCCATTCCATTCTGGAAGTTACTAGCACCATTTCCCATCCAAAAACGAATTGCAAGCAGAGAGAAAAACCAGAAATCGCAACTTTGAAAGAACCCACGTTTTGAAGAGCCATAAACGCCTAGAATTGGTATTGGACAGTGAAATCCAATGGGGGATCCATAAGTATGAACCTTGGGGTGAATTTGAGAGTATTGGATACTCCGAAATCCATTGGGAAACCCAATTTTTATAGCCCAAAAACCCAGTGACGGGATTGAGTTATTTGTTGCCAGAATGGTGAGAAATCCAAGCGTGGATGTTTGTATAGAGGATGGGATTGCTTGAATTTAGCTTGAGATGTCTGCAGCTCTGTGGTTGAGCTCACCGGTTTAGCATCCTCCTCCATTTCCTTTTGGTATGCTTGATAAACCCAACTATGTGTTGGCTTATCATGAACGTTTGAGTGAATCCATGGTTGTGAGTGAGCCTGTCTAGTTCCTGCTTAGTGGATACACAGCCCAGCTCGGGGGTGATCTCTCAGCTGAAAGAATACAGGCTAGACAGAGATCTATGGTTGGGTGGAACATTGCTCTCACGTAGCCAGTTGTTTGTACATTTGCATTTCAAAATAAGTATTCTCTACGGATTAATTTATTTGCATTATGTGTTCAATAATGTGTTAATCCTGTATGTTAAATTACTCATGTTACTTGGATGAAATAATTATCTTAAATTAGTTGGCATAATTCCTATGTATAGCATGAGAATGGGATGGATTACTGTATGATCGTTTCATCATTCTGCCTGGAATAAATAGGCTGATGCATCTCCTTCTGCTTGTATGTTATTATGATTATTCCACTGTGTTTATTAAATGAGTTGTGTTAATTCTATGTTCTGTAATGTCTTAATTAGTGACTATTGTTTATATGTTGAATGCATGATGAAACTATGTGCATCTATAGTGTTTAATTCCGTTGTGCTTGTTGAGTACGAATATGTACGCACAAGTTTTTATTTAACTGTGCATTTCTTAAACATTTCAAATGGGGCTGAGATTGCCAATAAGCCCAGTATGTTGGTTCATGTTCTCTCCCCTGCATTAGGATGACGAGAGGGAACGTGACATTGCTTCATCAACTGGTCTTTTCATCCAGAACCTTCTTCAAGGCGGTCGGCATAGACTTTACGAATTTTTCATGGTTCTCGGAGAAGAATCATTCCCTTGCTTGGATAATCATTAGCTTGTTTCGCCGCGCATAATTCTGGAGATAATTTGATATTTTCTTCTCCCACCAGTCCTTAATCTCCTACTCTTAAATCATATATCATGCTGTTATTTATGAATGCATCAACCAGCAATAGCACCAGATGTTGTAGTCCCAAGGGTCACATGGTTACCATGGATACATTACATATTATAAGCAAGCATGCACAATGATACAGATACAAGAGACAAGAGACCAATAGAGAGAAGCACAAGCCTTTATTAACCAGCAAGAGCAGAATACACCATAGAACAGATATAGTCTGGTAAACAGCTCAACATCCTATATATATGCATTTAGAAGCAGTTATGTAATTGTCTGTTCGGTTCAACCAACCGATGTGACCCAACTGGTCGACGCAGCTATCGACATATACTTACAATAGGTCGGGTGGGGAGCCTAGTCGACAGGCCGACCTAGTCTCCTCCAACATCTCCCCCACCTCAATGTAGGGGAGGATCCTCGGTCAGCCTGTCAACTAGTCTCACCGCCCGACCTATTGTAAGTATATGTCGACAGCTGTGTCAACCAGTCGGGTCATGTCAGTTGGTTGAACCGACCAGACAGTTACATAACCACTTGTAAATGCATATATATAGGTTGTTGAGCCATGTACTAGACTAGATCTGTTCTATGGTGTGTTCTGCTCTTGCTAGTTAATAAAGGCTTGTGCTTCTCTCTATTGGTCTCTTGTCTCTTGTAGCTGTATCATTGTGCATGCCTGCTTATAATATATAATGTATCTCTAGTAACCACATGACCCTTGGGACTACAACAGGGATCCATTAATGCCTTACTTCCAGTGAATCTCATTCCATCGACTCCAACTCATTTATTCTGGAATCGAGATTTAGAGTCCTTTGAGTACCTTGAGACTTGCAGTCATCAGTAGTAGGTTCTCTCGCCATCGACAGTTGGGAATTCATTAATGTCCCATGATCGATGGATTCATCAAGTGTTCAAACTCAACACCTTAATTCACACTTGGTGAATGTACTCAGTGCCCTAGTACCCATTTTCATCATTGCTGGGTTATCTCGTGTCTATTAACGTTATACCTCAATGACCGGTAATCAGACGATTTCACATCAGGTTCGACATCAATACCTTTACTCACTTGATGGGGCATGCACCATAGATGGTTTGTGTAGAAGACCACATACTTCAGTGGAATTCATTATATGCTACTTGTGATCGTGATTGTACATATGAGATATTATTCTCATGCACCAGTAGTTTGTACCATCACTATGCATCAGATGTTTCATCTTCAGCAAGAGACCATATCTTACTGTATATGGGTCATGGCTTTGACCATTCATGATATGTGTTCATTATATACTTCCTATTCATGGCCATTGTATCATATTTCTATGTATTGTACCAATATGTACACAGAGATATCATTATATTGTGACGAGTGGGATACTCCTTCCAGTTGTGTCTCCATCACTCCACTTCTAAGATAGGTAATGTATTTCGGCCATTGTAGTACCTTCTCCGACCTTACACATTAGGGGGCATCTGTTACACTGTATTTTTCCACCTTGTGAGAATTATCACTCCTTGGCCTCCCTTACCCATTTGAAGACTCAAAACCATATATTTGGTTCTCCTTGAACCCCTTTTCCCCTATTTTTCCTATTGTACGGGGTCGGCTTCAGTACACCTCGCATATACGCATGTTTCATTACTACAGCTAGCGTACATCGACTTTTGGTAAATAAAAGTAAAATATCCATTTTCACTCCAAATAATCGGCCATTGTGATCTTTGGCATTCCATGTATCTTGAAACGACTCGATCCTACCTTTCACTTTCCTTTGGAGAGTTATATATTGAGCTCATGTGATGCATGGTGGGAGCAGAAAAGAGAAGAGTATCGAAAATATACCAAAATTTTGCCTTAATTGTTTGAGTCTACATCCATTGATCCTAGTTGTTGTGAACCATTTATGTTCACCTCCCAAACTCTTTCATATCTTGTGAAGTATTTGTTCTTTTACTCGTGAGTTTTCCATCGTATGGGGGATTGAAGTGGTGGAGGCATAAGTGGAGGGACCTATTTCTTGGTTCAGATGACTTGCCGTTAGGAGGTTGTATCTTGTACTTCTTGTTTACATTAATAGAAATACTCATTTTCTCGTCCATTTATGTTGTGAATGATCATTCATTCTCATTGGGTACATTTTCTTATATATATCATGGATTATGTTATTGTATATGGTGACCGCTTTTATATATCATATGCACTTGTTTGCGTTTATTGTTGAGGCTAAGTTGTAGGTTCAAGTGTTGTGATTTGAAATCTCAACAAAAATTTTCATCAAACGTCTGGTTGAGGTAAGTCCTTTCTTTTGCTTATCATCATTTACATTTATATAGCATATGTTGGTAAGTGAGTTGATTTCTTGAGTTCATCTGTTTGTTGTGGTCTATCCCAAGCCATAGGAAAAAAATTTCTGTAATAAATATTTTCCTAGTCAAATTTATTGTTATGGAAGGCCCATTGGACTTCAATATGCTCCTTGGGTTTGATTATGTATATTATATGAATTCTATGGTGTCTACATTCTTTCGTGTGATGCATTTTCCTAAAAAAGGAAGAATTTTCATTGTTGATAAACTTTCATTTACTAATCATTTTCTTTATCCAACTTTAGACCAAGTGGACCCTTTGTCTATTTCTAGTGCTTTGGTAGACACTACGCCACCACAAGTGAATTATGTGGCCTCATAAGTTATGCGTTCAATTTCCACTAAGGAGGAGCATATGCATTCCTACTCACCTTTGGACTTGTGTTTGGTTGTTGACTAGGTTATTTATCCAATGGGATAAATGGATCAAGTCTTCCCCCTATTAAGACAAGTGAATGTTTTGTCAAGCATTTTCTTTGGGATGATGTTCTTCCCTCAAATGAAGCTCTCCTAGAGCATATGATCGATTTTGACATTCCTTTTAATATTTTTATCCTTTCCAAAGATCATATGCCTATGTTAGACACATTTGCAATCAAATATAGCCCCAACTTGCCTTTTGAGTTTGATCTTACAATTTATGTATTCTCAAAATTTATCCTTTTTAAGTATTTAGACTTTGTCATTGAGTTTCAAGTTTGTGTTCCTTATGAGATTGATTTATATAGTGTGTATTTAGACCCTATGATGATGAGCTTGTTCCTACAAACTATGTCCTTGATTTCCACTTTGATCTTCCTTTTAAGTTTGATCTTAGTGTTTGTAGGTCCTCGGGCCTTGACATTATTGAGTCTTCATTAGTTCCCAGTGTTCCATATGAGCTTGATTTCTTAAGTTATCTTTATACCCTTGTGATGATGAGTTTGTTCCTACAAACTTTGTCCTTGATTTACATTTTGATCTTCCTTTTGAGTCTAATATTAGTGTTTGCAAGTCCACAGGCCTTGAAATTCTTAAGTATTCACTAGTAGACAATACCAAGGCAATGAATATGGTTGAAGATATCAAATTTGAATATACCCCTATAAAAGTAATTCTCATCAGATCTTTATTTTCATATTTTTTGGATATGATCATGCCATTGTTTTTTAAGGGATACAATATTTTGAGTTGGATTCTTGATTACTTAGGGATCATGCTTTGCACATCTATTACAGCGTAATTTTCCACCTCATGAGAACTAGCATTATTTGGCCTTCAGGATCCATTTCACTGACTCAGATTCACTTTATGTCCTCCAGATAAAAATAAATAAAATAAAATAAAATAAAATAAATTCCCTAGTTTTCTTCCTATACACTTGTTGTCCCATTCTAGCAAGCGTACACGCAGGTTGTTCCACTATAGCCCACGGGTACCAAGTAAAATGGTAAAAATCATTAGAAAATTACTTTTCACTCCCAAAAAGCAGTGACTCAGATTCACTTTATGTCCTCCAGAGATTAAAAAAAAAAAAAAAATTCCCTAGTTTTCTTCCTATACACTTGTTGTCCCATTCTAGCAAGCGTACACGCAGGTTGTTCCACTATAGCCCGCGGGTACCAAGTAAAATGGTAAAAATCATTAGAAAATTACTTTTACTCCCAAAAAGCAGTCTTAGGGTGACCTTTGGCCCTCCATATGCCCCGAAATGCCTCGATGTGTCCTTTAACTTACCTTTGGAAGGCTATATATTGAGCTCTTATGGCATATGGAAGGGAGGAGAAAGAGAGAGCAAGATAACTCTAGTGGATTTTTTCCGTGACTTGAGTCTACACTCATTGATCCTTGTTGTTGTGAACTCCTTATGTTCACCTACCAAACTCCTTTCATAGTTTCAGTTTTCCATTACATGGAGGATTGAAGTGGCGAGGGCACAAGTGGAGAGACCCGGTTCTTGGTTCATATTGGTTGCTGGAAAGAGGTCATATATTGTACTTCTTGTTATTCATTAATGGAAATACTCATTTTCTCATCCAATTGATGTTGTGAATATTGTTAATTACATTGGGTTATATTCGCTTATTATATCATGGATCATGCTATTGATTATGCTAATGTCTTTCAAACATTATATGCACTTTCATGTACTTGTTGTTAAGACTAATCTGTAGGTTCAAGTGTAGAGGTTGAAAGCTCAACGGGGATCTACTTCGAACATCCGGTTGAAGGTTGGTCTTCTCTCCATTATCTTAGCATTGTCATTTATATAGCATTGCATTGGGAATTGAGTCATTTTCTAGTAGTCAGCTATCTATTATGGTCTACCCCAATCCATAGGAAGTTTTCTCCGTAATAGAAATGGCGACTCCGCTGGGGAGAACATCCATTTTTGGGGATTTTTAGGCATTTGTCCTTATTTAGAGTTGTTATGTGTCGAGCTTCTGTGTCATTGATTGGCCGTTGGGATATACTATAGAAAACAAGATTTTTCTGGGTTATTGGACTCTCTATTTGCTCATTTGATTTTCCCTCTACGTGGGTCAACTTAGTTTTGCCCACGTCTACCTGCCTCTATCTGCACTGTAGCTCATGTGTACCCGGATTTTTCCTTTCGACAATAGCGTATAACTTTGGGTTTGATTGATTTATGGCCTTGGGTTGTTGTTGGGTTGGTTTTGAGTGTTCCTGAGTCTTATTTGGCCTCATTCCTGACTGTTCCATGCCCTGTTTGTGACCAGAAACTCCTCTTTCTCTTTGTTTTGAGCATTGTTGGTTTTTCACCATTTTTTATTTTCTAGCTCATTACATTGGCTGAGTCTCACTGTTTGGGATTTTTTGGGTTGTCTTAGTGATCTAGTTTGCATTTCTTTAACCAAATAGGTAGATTTTACTTGCATTTTTTCATTTCATTATATTGAAAAAATACAAAAACATAGTTTTGCATTTTCCTTTCAATTATAAGAGAAAATACAAAAATATTTTCTTTCCGTACAACATTTTACATATGAGTGCTTGTTCTTTCATCTAGGATCTGCTTGTGCATTGGAAATTTAAAAGAATTGCATTTTATTTCAAACCGTCGGATTGATTGTCATTTTAGTGGCATTGTCTTTATCGATAGATGAGTCTAGAGTTGGTTGATTGTGCATACTATTGAGTCCTATACATCATCAGTTTGACGACCATATCCTTTGAGTAATTACAGCCATTTAAAATCAATGCTTAATCTTAAAATTGATTAGAACATTTTTTCTTTTATAGGGTGCACCAGCTAGTATAGGTTTAGAGTCTTGGAATAGATCATTGTGAGTTAACAATCCAAGACTACTAGAAAAAGCACTATGTGTCTGACTAGGGAGTGGTGAATTCCATAATATACATCATTGTTCTCAGGAAGCTCTACTCATACTAGAGTTAAGCACGAGGTCACGGGAGGTTGGTTGCAGAGATAGCCCTCCAATATTGGCTGAACGTGGGAGATATTTCCAAGATTTGTTCGTGTACGGGGGCTCTCAAGGGATAAGAACCTTTTGAGTTTCGGGCTTTGCTATCCTTCCCATACAACGGATCCCACCTGTGACTGTCTGCCTGAGCATTGGTTATATTGTGGTGACCTTAGTTTCCTTACCTAGGTATTGCATAGGGTATTCGTAGTGGTTATACTGTGGTTGTCCTTAGTCATATAGGGGTTGTGTTGTTGGTACAACATCCCCCCCAATTTTGGTTAGCATTGGGGCCCCTCCTTTATTTTTCTTAGAAAATCCATTTAGGAGCTAAGTTTTCTTTGGGAAGTTTTTTTACACTTAGTTTTTGTTTGAAGTCAAAACTCAGGTTTCTCTCCCGAAATGACGGAAGTACTCAGGTTTCTTCCCCGAAATGACGGATGAAAATCACAAGTTCCTTCCGCAACAGCAGAAGCATTTGCGAAGTTTTCCTCTAAGTCAAAGCTCAGAGTTTCGGGCCGCAACAGTGAAAGAAATCAATATTTTCTCCTGAAACGGCAGAAGAACTTAGATTTCTCTCCCGAAACAGCGGAAGAACTTATACTTTTCTTCTAAGTCAAAACTCAAGTTTTCCTCCCGAAAATGCAGAAGAACTCAAGTTTTCTTTCCGAAACGGCGGAAGCACTTAACAAGTTTTCTTTCTGAAACGACGGAAGCACTCATGCAACTTCAAGAAAAACTCAAGATTTTTATCCACAACCTCGGAAGAACTCAAGCTTTTCATCTTCAACGGTGGAAGAACTCATGAAGTTTTTCCGCAACAGACCATCGACTTGTCTTTTTAGGAAACAACTCACAAGTTCCTTCCGCAACATCGGAAGAACTCTCATTTCTCTCCCGCAACAGCCGGATGCCTTGTTCAAATGCCAAGTCATCCGCAAGATCGGAAGAAACTCACCAGTTCTTTCCACAACTTCGGAAGAACTCAACGTTTCATCCCGAAATGGCAGATAAAACTCGCCTTTTCCCACTTCGGCTAGCCAGCGAAAATGCCCCTTTTGGGCAGCGAACCTGTATTCCTCAGAAGGTAGCATTATGATTTATTAAAGTATATTTTTGTTGCTAGTCTCATGTTTTAAAGTGCTAGGGTATCATGATCCATCCTGCATAATAATTTGCAATCTCATGTTCATTCACGTTGTGGTTTCTTAACATGGATAAGATACAACGCCAAAGGGTAAGCCAAAGATGATCTCCATCACTATGTTGGGCTATCAGTAGCAGCGGTAGCAACCAGCATTGACGCATCATCACCAGTAGAAGCACCACCCCAAGGATCATTGAGAAGCAGCAAGAATGCAACAAGAGCAGGCTCTTCAATTGCAACAAAGAGAAAAAGTTGTTAAAACCCAGAAAGAAGAGGAAGACATGATTATCCAGGAGCAAGTCACTAAGATGCAAGAAGAGGAGTTAGCGAGCCAGCAAAGAGAAGCCAAATGAAATAGATGAAATATCAAAATTTTTATTTGTCTTAACCTGAGGAGGAGCTGAAATTCCTTTATTGTATAAATACTTTAAAAGACAGCTGGCTCTGTCTTTGTCTTATGTGAAAGGCTTTCTATGAATCTGTAGTCATGTGCTAAAGACAAATTAGAGGAATATAAATAGTTAGGGTATAGGTGGCAACTCCTGGCACATCTTGTAAATCTATATATAAATGATTGGAGGGAGAGAGAAGGGGACTTTTGGCAGGTGAAAGGTTTTTCTGTCCTGTAGATGAACTATTTATGCTACATGAATGGAAATTTTATTTTTTTTGTCCTGTGGAAGCCTGCACAACGTTTTGCTTGGAGTCTTGTTGGATAATTGCTGAACTATTTCTGCGTTTTTAACATTTCTTGTGAGATCTTTCCTGGCTCCTATGAATTATTTCTTTGTTATGAATTGTTTCACTTTCTCTGCAAAATTTCTGTGTTAAATGGGTAATTCAATGTTTATACTAATCTGAGCTATCTTGGATAATCTTTATTTCTGCTGTAAATGCTCCTTTCAATTTAACAACTATCTATGGAAGTATTGGGTGTGTTTTTCAGTTTATTACCCATCTTTTAAATCTGCTCCTTATAAGGATAGGAAATTTAGATTTAAATTAGAGTAGCATAGATTTGTTTATCACATGCATTTAATTTAGGGCACTTGCATATCATAATAAATACAAAATTACATAACCAGTGGATCGGGCCGCAACCGGTAAAACAAACAAATCTGTAAAACTCACGGTAGCCGGAACCGTTAATCGGACAGATTCCCCACACCAAACGGTGAGTGATCTAGTTGAGATTGCTTACCGGGGAGAATCCCTAACTGATTGATTCAGCGATATTCGAGGCATCAACAGTTTTTGGCGCTAGAAGGAGAGCCATCAGTGCATGGCTAGCGGAAAAGATTCTTTTGTTAGCAAAATTTTCACTGAAAACCCATCCACAACATCTTTTCAAGAATTTCAAGATATGGAATCCAGAAATCAAGAAGATCCTAACCCTAGAACCGAATAGTCAGAAGTAGTGTATGCTATCCCTTTTGAGGAAGTAAATCAATTCAGGAGACATACCCGTTCTTATGTGAGAAGTCTTGGAGGATTAACCACAGTCCCTTTATTACCAAGAACCAGAGTCTCTTTGTTAAGCAAATAAGAAATACTATTCATTGTCTTTCACCACATTTAAAGGGCTATCAAGCAGAAATCTGGAATTTAATCTCGTGTTTTGATGCTTTTAACATTAATTCTGTCCCAAGAGTACAAAACGCTGCAGCTGACCTGTTAGCTATGTCTGCTTCTAGATTAGTACCTACTAATAATAAATGTTCCATTGAATTGATTTTTCAGGCCTTATGTGCCAGATAACATCACAAATTTCAGAGTATTTGACGATGACGAACAGATCATTAGTTTCTTAACCAACGAAGATGCTTTTCAAGAAGCCATCATAGAAGAAGAAGAGCATGACTCAAGTGTACTAAATAAAGGTACAATTAAAGGAAACTTCATGCCCAAAGGAGTGAGAACATTAGAAGCTCTCTTCAATCTACAAAAAAAATTCAAAAGATCGGCAAACGCCAAGACCCATAGTTCGACCCTGCAATATGAATTGATTAATTTGGGCACAGAAGCTAAACCAAAGTATGTCAATTTGGGAAAATGTTGTACTCCGGCGGAAAGAAGCAGATTCATTAAAAAAATTTAACAATATAAAGATGTGTTCGCTTGGACCTATGATGATCTGAAGACATATGACACCCGTATCATTCAACACGTAATACCTATGAAAGAAGGGGTCAAACCTTTTCAGCAACAGCTGAGGAGAATGCATCCAACGCTTGAGCCTCTAATCCAGAAAGAATTAAAAAATTTGTTGGAAGCCAAAATCATTTTTAAAGTCTGACATTCTGAATGGGTGGCTAATTTAGTTCCTGTGCGGAAGAAATCAGAAGAAATCAGGCTGTGCGTAGATTTCCGGAACTTGAATAGAGCCTCTGATAAAGACAACTATCCAGTGCCTCCAATGGAACTGATATTACAGATGGTATCAGGATCGGAACTCTTTTCCCTACTAGATGGTTTCTCTGGTTACAACCAAGTGCTTGTGGCAGAGGAGGACCGACTCAAAACCACTTTTCGAACAAAACGGGGAACCTTCGCATATCGAAGAATGCCCTTTGGCTTAATTAATGTAGGATCTACTTTTCAGCGAGCCATGGACATCGCTTTTCGAGGACTGGGTGGTTAGTGTGTAGTGGTATATTTAGATGATGTAACGGTCTTTTCTAAGAAAAGAGAAGACCATGTTTCTCACCTAAAGCAAATCTTTGATCGCTGTAGGAAGTACGACATCTCTCTAAATCCTAAGAAAAGCATTTTCGCTGTTCTCGAAGGAAAGCTTCTTGGCCATATCATTTCCAAGGAAGGAATCTCAATAGATCAAGAAAGAATTCAGGTTATCCATAAGATTCCCATGCCCCATAGCAAGAAGTCTATGCAATCATTCATGGGCACCATAAATTTTGTCTGAAGGTTCATTCCAGACTTCGCTCAGATTGTTAAACCTTCGCAACAAATGGTTAAGCAGAATGCACAATTTAAGTGGATAGACTTGGAGAAGGTCGCATTCAAAGAAATCAAAGCTTCTATAGCCAAGGCACCTTCTTTAAGAAGCTCGGACTTTGAAAAAGATTTTATAATGTACACGTTTTCCTCTGATGATTCTCTTGTAGCTTTCCTAACTCAGAAGACAGAAACGGGAGATGAATATCCAATCTCTTTTATGAGCACTGGTCTGCAAGGCGCCGAGCTAAACTATCCCATGGTAGACAAACAAGCATATGCAGTCTTCAAAGTAGTAAAACAGTTCAGGCCATATATTCTAAAAAATAGAACGAGAGTCATAGTTCCTCATCCCGCTGTCAGAACTCTTTTCGTTCAAAAGGACTTGGGAGAAAGAAGAGGGAATTGGGTCACTACCCTCCAGGAATATGACTTAGAATTCAAGCCAGCTAGTATTATTAAAGGTCAAGGCCCGTGTAAGTTACTCACTCAAAGACAAACGGACGAAGAACTAGATTGGAGGAATGAAGCCGAGCTAAATATGATGGATGTGTGTTCAATATTCACAGCTCCAGAGTCTTGGTACAGAGACCTAGTACATTACTTACAATCAGGCTACTTGCCAGAGCATTGGAGTCCGAAGAAAAGGAGAGCTCTCCGTCTTAAATCAACATCTTATCATATCATTGAAGGAGTACTCTTCAGGAAGAATTATGATGGCATTTATCTCAGGTCTTTAGGAAAGGAAGATGCTATTAGTGTGGTCAAAGAACTACATGACGGACCTGCTGGAGGACATTACTCAGGGGATACTACAGCCCACAAAATCCTCAGACCAGGATATTATTGGCCTACTCTCTTCAAAGATGCCCATGCCTATGTGATAAATTGTGATGTATGCCAAAGGAGCAATGGAAAGCTACCCAAAGCAGCAGGGCCTCTTCAACCAGTCATCATTACTGAACCATTCGAGCAGTGGGGCATAGACACAATTGGAGAAATAAACCCCAACTCTTCACTGCAGCATCGGTACATTCTGACCGCTACAGATTATTTTATGAGATGGGTGGAAGTTGTTCCCCTAAAGAAAGCTAATGAAGACACGGTCATCAACTTCTTGGAAGAGAATATCATAACCAGGTTTGGGGTTCCAATTTCCCTAGTTTCTTATAATGCACCTTATTTTTCATCAATAAAAATTAATGAATTCACTTTTGAAAGGGGAATCAAATTACATTATTTAGCCAATTACTACCCCCAGGGAAACGGTTTAGCTAAATCAACCAATAAAAACCTCATACGTATCCTAAAAAAGACCATGATTGAAAATCAAAGGAGTTGGCACACAACCCTCCCTAATGCCCTGTGGGCAGACAGAGTAACACCCAAAAACGCCTTAGGAGCTTCTCCTTTCAACCCGGTCTATGGAAAAGAAGCCATTCTTCCTCCGAATATATTACTCCCATCCTTGAAGTTAGCCCAATCCTCCCGAGGTTCTAGCAGTCAATCCCTACAGTCCAGAATCGATACCCTGCTGAAACTAGAAGAGTCAAGGGAAAGGGCCAAAGAACGTTTTCATCACCACCAAGACATAGTCAAGCGATGGTTTGATAACATAAAATCTAGGAAGAAAACTTTCGAAGTAGGGGACTTAGTCCTCAAATGGGATCACCAACACGATGGTAAGGGAATGCACATAAAATTTCAGCACCTATGGCTCGGTCCTTATCAAATTTCTGAGAAGCTGGGTCCATCAACCTATAGATTGAATGACCTACAAGGATAGGAACTAAACCTTCCTCTCAACGGCCTTGCTTTAAAACAATACTTTGCATAAACCTCTATGGGTTCTTGTACATAAATAAAGCACGCTTTCCTTCTTTCTGATTTGTCTCCTTTTCTTTTGCTTTGCTTTAGTTTTCTTTATTTTTCCTTTAGCCCGCTAGTCATTTTATTTTTTGCTCATTTTGCTTTCAATAAAGCCAAACGCAGTTCATGGTGTAGCTGAGGGAATGAGACTCCAAAAAACTCAGAAGGATGGTCATGAGAAGCCCATAAACAAAGGAAATACATATTTGTAACCTTGCTTTCACTAATTGGTTTCTTAGAATGCAGCGATCCTCTTTCTTGTTGGTCAAAATAAACCCTGTCAAATACCTGAGACCCAACATTTCCTTTTGACTATCTTGGGGCCCGTCCACCTTAATCTTAGTAGCTGTCTAAAGAAGTTAACTATGGTAGGACCAATGGAGAGGAAGCAGGTCTCACAGATAGATGGCATTTAAAATGACCCCATGCTGCAAGTAAGCCAAAAGGCATGTATCAAAGAGTATGATTTCCAAAAATTCCCGCCTCAATTAAAGCATGGCGGAGAAAATAAAAAAAAAGCTCAAGGAAGCTGAAGAAAGTTGTCTAACAAACTAGCCTAGCAAAGTTCTTGTCCGTCTGTGAATCATGAAATCAAAACTGTTTGTTCACACAAAAGGACATTTTGGATTGAAGAACTTGCATTGAAACTTTGAAATCAAGAGAAACTTATTTCTGGAAGACTCAAAACGGCTAAAAGTCGAGAATTGAAGAACATCTAAAAAAGGATGTGATAGCGTGGGGATGAGGAACAAACAAATGTTCCTGTGAGGTTTTGTTACGATCCTGTGGAAGTCCTATACTTTGGAGCTTCTAAAAGATAGTCTTCCCTTTAATCCCACAATTCAGCCCTTAGAGAATTTCAAGGAAATCTGAGTCAAAGTTGCCTATTCCCTTTGATCACCATCACGCTAAGAGTGATCAATGCATTCTAGAAAGTTGAACTATGGAGGCATCTGGTTGAGTGTATAATCAACACTTTGAAAGTTTCCTGACTTCTAGATGAGTTTGTTTTAGAGATCTATGTTCGCCAGCAAATTGCCATTTGTTGTTGGTACAACATCCCCCCCAATTTTTGTTAACATTGGGGCCCCTCCTTTATTTTTCTTAGAAAATCCATTTAGGAGCTAAGTTTTCTTTGGGAAGTTTTTTTACACTTAGTTTTTGTTTGAAGTCAAAACTTAGGTTTCTCTCCTAAAACGACGGAAGCACTCAGGTTTCTTCCCCGAAACGGTGTATGAAACTCACAAGTTCCTTCCGCAACAGCGGAAGCATTTGCGAAGTTTTCCTCTAAGTCAAAACTCAGAGTTTTGGGCCGCAACGACGGAAGAACTCAATATTTTCTCCCGAAACGGTGGAAGAACTTAGACTTCTCTCCCGAAACGGAGGAAGAACTTATACTTTTCTTATAAGTCAAAACTCAAGTTTTCCTCCCGAAAATGAAGAAGAACTCAAGTTTTCTTTCCGAAATGGCGGAAGCACTTAACAAGTTTTCTTTCTGAAACGACGGAAGCACTCACGCAACTTCAAGAAAAAATCAGGATTTTTATCCGCAACCTCGGAAGAACTCAAGCTTTTCATCCGCAATGGTGGAAGAACTCATGAAGTTTTTCCGCAACAGACCATCGACTTGTCTTTTTCGGAAACAACTCACAAGTTCCTTCCGCAACATCGGAAGAACTCTCGTTTTTCTCCCGCAACGGCCGGATGCCTCATTCAAACGCCAAGTCATCCGCAAGATCGGAAGAAACTCACCAGTTATTTCCACAACTTCGGAAGAAATCAATGTTTCATTCCGAAATGGCGGATAAAACTCGCCTTTTCCCACTTTGGCTAGCCAGCGAAAATGCCCCTTTTGGGAAGCGAACCTGTAGTCCTCAGTAGGCAGCATTATGATTTATTAAAGTATATTTTTGTTGCTAGTCTCATGTTTTAAAATGCTGGGGTATCGTGCTCCATCCTGCATAATAATTTGCAATCTCATGTTCATTCATGTTGTGGTTGCTTAACAGGGATAAGCTACAACACCAAAGGGTAAGCCACAGATGATATCCATCACTACGTTGGGCTATCAGTAGTAGTGGTAGCAACCAGAATTGACGCATCATCACCTGCAGAAGCACCACCCCAAGGATCAGGGAGAAGCAACAAGAATACAACGAGAGCAGGCTCTTCAATTGCAACAAGGAGAAAAAGATGTTAAAACCCACAAAGAAGAGGAAGACAGGATTATCCAGGAGCAAGTCACTAAGATGCAAGAAGAGGAGTTAGCGAGCCAGCAAAGACAAGCCAAATGAAATAGATGAAATATCAAAATTTTTATTTGTCTTAACGTGAGGAGGAGCTGAAATTCCTTTATTGTATAAATACTTTAAAAGATAGCTGGCTCTATCTTTGTCTTATGTGAAAGGCTTTCTATGAATTTTTAGTCATGTGCTAAAGACAAATTAGAGGAATATAAATAGTTAGGGTATAGGTGGCAATTCCTGGCACATCTTTTAAATCTATATATAGCTGATTGGAGGGAGAGAGAAGGGGTCTTTTGGCAGGTGAAAGGTTTTTTTGTCCTGTAGATGAACTATTTCTGCTACATGAACGGAATTTTTTTTTTTTGGCCTGTGGAAGCCTGCACAGCGTTTTGCTTGGAGTCTTGTTGGATAATTGCTGTACTATTTCTGCGTTTTCAACATTTATTGTGAGATCTTTCCTGGCTCTTATGAATTATTTCTTTGCTATGAATTGTTTCACTTTCTCTGCAAAATTTATGTGTTAAATGGGTAATTGAATGTTTATACTAATCTGAGCTATCTTGGATAATCTTTATTTCTGCTGTAAATGCTCCTTTCAATTTAACAACTATCTGTGGAATTATTGGGTGTGTTTTTCAGTTTATTACCCATCTTTTAAATCTGCTCCTTATAAGGATAGGAAATTTAGATTTAAATTAGAGTAGCATAGATTTGTTTATCAAATGCATTTAATTTAGGGCATTTTCATATCATAATAAATACAAAATTACATAACCGGTGGATCAGGCCACAACCGGTAAAACAAACAAATCTTTAAAACTCACGGTAGCCGGAACCGTTAACCAGACGGATTCCCCACACCAAACGGTGAGTGATCTAGTTGGGATTGCTTACCGGGGAGAATCCTTAACTGATTGATGTAGCAATATTCGAGGCATCAACAGGTTGGATAGAACAGTTTTCTTGTTGTATAGGTATTTGACCTTGTGCACGTAGTGAAGTCTGGGAACCCTTATAACTGATTCTGTTACCTTCGGTTATATTTTTGGAGGCTCAAGCCTCTCCTAGGAGAGACATACCGGCTGTAGTGTCAGGAGGTCCCTTGAGCCAATCCTATTTGTGTGCATTTGGCTGTAGTTTCTTTAGGTGTGTGCTCTTTGATCGTTAGTTTGGCCATTAGGGGATGCTTTAATTTATTGACTCTTTAGAGGTATCGTGTTGTGAGGTCCAACTCTCCGCCAGTCTCGTCGATTGGTTGGTTTACCGGCAGCCAAAGTTACACATCGTCTTCATAGGGGATGCCGGAAGGCCCTCTTTGATTCTTCTGATTCATTTGAAGCGCTTCACGCTAACATTATCACTGGTCATTTTGGCATGGGAGAAATCCCTACGACTCCGTCGGGTAGAGTCGAAGACGTTTATGCTCCTCCTACGCCTAGAGAGGCATGGGGGGGTGATCCATTAATACTAGAGACTTAACCTCTTCTGTTTGGATCTACTCCACCCGAGGATGACCCATTCGATCCTTCAAATCCACGGAATTTCGTATATGGGATGTCGAATTTGCATGTTAACACAGGTCCTAGGACCACTACAAACGCTATCCCGTTCTCTCATGGTATGCCTAATTACAACACAGTCAATCCATCCACTATGTCTGGTAGTCATGCTAACACTAGTCATGGTGTTGACAACACTGCACCCACTGGGGGCACCACATTTTCTACTCACAGACATCATATGGGGATTGGCTGTATCCCTTCAAACATCACATATTTTGGAGGAAGGTTGCCTCTTAGGACTACCCCTCCTGGTGGGAACATAGTTCACAATACGAATCACAATCCACAGTACAAAACACATGCCCATACACATCAACCCAGGACCACGTTCACTAATGTTAACAATCCTCCTAATACCGGGGGTGGGAATATCCCTTATACTTATGGTCACACCACAACTGCTCCTGCTACTAGTAATGTTAATGTAGGGGGTGGGAATATCCCTTATACTTATGGTCACACCATGACTGCTCCTGCTACTTGTAATGCTTATCTAGGGGGCGGGAACATACCTAATAATTATGGTCATTACAACACGGTTCCCACTACGAGTAATACTTATATGCCCCATAATTATTTTGGTAACCCTTACTATAATACAGTCGGTGTTGGCCCTTGTTAAAACCCACCTCATTACGGTGCTCATAATACATATATACCTGCTTACCCTCACATGGGTCAGGTTGGAGGAGGTTATCACCCTTATGGCCAGGGTCATGGTTATGGTCCATCTTATCCTTCAAGTCCGTATAATCAACCTTTTATGGGAGATTATAATCAAGCTTTACATCCGCGACTCCCGTTCCTTGCTCGATTGAATCTTCTAGATCTCTCAAAGCTCACGAATGATCCAGTGTGTCACAATCCTAATTGGCCTACAGTCCCTACCAAGCTCCCTTTGGACATTCCCAAGTTTGAGGGGATGGGTGGTGAGGATCTGGGTGATCACGTCACAACTTTTCACCTTTGGTGCTCGTCAAACTCGTTAAATCGTGATTCCATTCGTTTGAGACTATTTCAACACACCCTCACGGGGGAAGCCACGAAGTGGTATGTCGAGTTTCCTGGGGGCACGTACAGGGGTTTCAATGAGACAACCTTGGTTTTCCTGGATCATTTCTAGCTGTCGGTTCACTACGATATTGGCACTGAACTCTTGTCTACCTTCCACCATAATAAGGCCACACACATATCTGACCACGTTCAATAGTGGCATCGACGGAAGAGGCTTTTGAAAGCCAACATTCCTCCAGAGTTTCTGTTGGAGTGGTTTCTCAAGTCTTTGCTTCCATACATTTCTAAGGATGTTTCGATGTCCGGCATTACGACTGAGGAACAAGCTATATTAAAAGTCCAGCAGCTAGATTTACTCTATGCTCAATCTGGCATCCTTTATGACATTATTCTTGATGCACCACGATCACGACATGAGCCCAAACCAATTCCTAGACCACATGCCGATGGCATTTTTGGATCCGCAAGTACTCGACCCGTAGATTTGGTTTCTAATCAAATGCAAAATTTGTCACTTAACCAATCTACTCCCTAACAGGTTCACACCTTGTCCACTTCCACCCCATCGTCTGATGTACACGTTATGCAATCGATGAACCCATTGGGTAACTAGCATCCTGATGGTAAGAAGAGGGTGAGAAATAATCACAAGGGTGGAAGTAATGGGAACAATGGTAGTAATCGTAATACTCCTCGAAAAGAGAACACCAACCCTCCTTGGGATGGTGGAAATGCTAGTGGGGACCGTAAACCTAGGCATAAAGTGAAATTCCCTTGCAAGCTTTGTGGGGAAGATCATCTTACTCAGTTGTGTCCTTGGATTGAAGAAGCATCGAAGCATCTTGCACAAAGCCCAACTGTGTTGAAATATCCCCTTCCACATCATCAGAATATGGCTTCGAATGCTCCCGCTACTGGTTATGGGACCCATGAAACATCCACGTCTGCTCCCATGCCAAAGGCTTTGGATGAGTGAATATAGCTAAATCAAAGGTTAGTGTTGCTACTTGCCAACGTGATTATGATGCACCACAACCGAATATGGGGAATGAGCCTCCTCCTCCCCTTGATACCTCTTTGCATATTGAGAATCCCACTACTATGCCACAGATACCGAAAGGTTTTCTTAAGCACTCTATGCATAATCCCAATGCTAGAGTTTCCTAGAACTACTCTATTGTAGAATATTTGGGTCAAACTCCATGTGCTATGTCGGCTCTTGAGGTTTTACAGGCATGTCCTTCTCAAAGGCATGCCCTTTTGTGCACTTTAGGAATTCAGGATGGGGGAATTCCTAACATTATCAAGTTTGACACTACTAACGTTCAACCTTGCTTACCTTACCATGTGGATTTTCAAGTCCATGTGGAGTGCCTGCAGAATATCCTCAAAAGAACGATGGTTGACGAAGGTGCTTCTAAATCAGTAATGTCTTTATCTTGTTGTAAAGCTCTTGGCTCTCCTCCCTTATCCAAGTCTATGACCATTCTCACTGCATTCAATGGTCGATCATTTAAGCTGCATGGTATCCTCCCTTCCCTTGTTGTCCACTTGGGTGGGAAACCCGTGCCTATTGAAGTCGAGGTGGTTGATGCGCCCATCGACTACAGCCTTCTACTGGGTAGGAATTGGATTTACGCTATGAGAGCAGTCATGTCCTCTGTATTCAAAATTATTTTCTTTCCACATGAAGGAAATATTGTGATGATTACCAACTAGATTTCATTAGTCCCTATTCCACAACATCCACAGGATCTATTTTCCCCTAATTCAAATATTCCTAGCCAAAAATGGGGAACATTGGTGTAGGATTGTACCCCTCATTGATGGGATATTTTGATTTCCTTGCACCAATTGCTTTTATTGGAACCATTTTCGATAATGCGCCTCCTCCATTGAATAATGTACCATTCTGGACTTTGTATTTTAAAGATCCATGTACCTTACCGTCCACGAGTTCCACGTCTAGAGACATTGCGCATGTTGGAATGGCTATGACACTATCTGCTGCTGAGCTTGCATATCAAGATATTCAACAAGCCACTATAGAGTCGGATCTTTCCTCTTCATGAATAGAGGAGGAAGATCCCATTATGCTGTCGGAATGGGCAGTCAAATCATCTTGTTTGCATGATTATCTTGACGATACTTTACCTTCGGATGAAGCTATTGTTGAGGCCATGTATGGTAGTGAAAGACCTTGGGAAGACATGCATCATCGCTCCCATTTTCTTCCTAACCTTGATCTTATCGAGCAAGAAGAGTTTATGACGACTCTTTCCGAGATGGTTGGTCACCCTGTGGTTCCTTGGGATTCGCATGGGATTTACACAGAGGGGAACATGGCTAACATTTCCCCTACCATACCGAGCAACATTTCTTGTACCCTCGGAAAGGTTGAGAACATTTACATCGGTGTTGATTGCTCTCCTAAAGAGGTTCACATTTACACCGAATTTTTTAAGGAACTCTAGGAACCTTTTGCCTGGTCATATGAGGAGATGCCAGGAATAGACCCCAGCATTGTCGAACATGAGATTAGAACATACCCAAATGTTAAGTCGGTTCGACAACGCCTTCATGCTGTGAGCCCTAGAAAGGCAGCCGCTATCAAGGCAAAGGTGGAGAAACTGCTTAAGGCTGGTTTTATCTACCCAGCTCCCCTTACCGAATGGGTGTCAAATCCTGTTCTTATGGATAAGAAGCAGGAAACTATCTGTGTATGCACTGATTTTAGAGACCTAAACCGTGCATGTCCAAAAGACAATTTCCCCACACCATTCATAGATCATATTTTGGATGCTTGTGCGGAAAGCAAAGTCTTTTTGTTTATGGACGGCTTTTCAGGATGTAACCAGATACAGATAAAGCCTGAGGACCAACATAAGACTGCTTTTACTTGTCCTTGGGATACATTTGCGTACCGTAAAATCCCTTTAGCCTTAAAAATGTTGGAGCCATTTTTCAACGTGCTATGACCTACGCCTTTCATGACCTTAAATGCATAGTGGAGGCATACTTGGATGATCTTATTGGCCATTCTCGCAAGAGAGTGGACCCCCCCAAGCACCTCCATTTAATTCTAGAAAGATGCATATGCTACAAGATTCGGTTAAATCCCAATAAGTGCATATTTGTTCTGAAAATGGGTCACCTTCTAGGTTTCATAGTTTCTAAAGAGGGTATCAGAGTCGATCCTCTTAAAGTTGAGGCAATAATTCGGTTTCCTCCTCCGCAAAATTTACTTCAACTTCAAAGCCTCCAAGGGAGAGCCACTTTTCTATGTCGCTTTGTAGTGAATTATGCTAATCTTACCAAAGGTTTCGCGTGCTTGTTGAAGAAAGACACACCGTTTATCTCAGAGGAGTGAGCCCAGCAGTCTTTCGATGCTCTTAAGAAAGCTTTGGTATCGTCCTCTCTGCTTAGTTCGCCTGACTTCACAAGAGATTTTATACTTTGCGTGGCCACGTCTTAGGAGACGATTGCATGGTCTTAGTTTAGGTTGATGATGTGCTCGTGGAGCATGTGATCTATTATCTTAGTTGAAATCTAGTAGTCGCTGAGCTGAGATACACTCATGTGGAGAAGTTGGCACTTGCGACCGTTCATGCAGTCCAACATCTAAGGCATTACATAATGCTTAGGAAAAAAATAGTCATAGCACATATCAATCCATTTCAGTTCGTGTTATCATGACTTCTTATAGGGGGGAAGTACAATAAATGGATTGTGATCCTTCAGGAGTTTGATTTTGATTTTTCTTTGGTGAAGTCGGTGAAATCCTTGGTTTTTGCTGAGCTCATGTCGGGTCTTCTGCGACTTGATGAGGATATTATCCATTTTGTGGATGAAAACTTATTTCTTATCTCGTCTGTGGACCCTTGGTATGGGGATATCATTTTATATCTTCAAACTTTGAAGTTTCCTTCGCACTATTCACGAGACGAATGACGGTGTGTGAAACACCACGCTAAGGATTATACCATCGTCGGCAACACTTTGTATCGTCGAGGGAAGGATTCTATACTTCGTCATTGTTTGAATCACGAATAAGCGGAGCGTGTTCTTAATGATTGCCACGCTGGGGTGTGTGGTGGTCACTTATCCGAGCTTGCATTAACCCAACGCATTATGTGAGCTGGTTACTTTTGGCCTTCAATCTTCAAGGATTGTATGAATGCCGTAAAGGGATGTCACCCTTGCCAGGTGTTTTCTTGAAATGTACAGTTGCATCGAACGCCCCTTCACCCGGTCGTCACCGTCGGTCCCTTCACCAAGTGGGGGGTGGATTTCATGGATTGCAAACCAGCTTCGGTTGGGGGGCATCACCATATCATTGTGGTCGTGGATTATTTATCCAAATGGGTTGAGGCCATGCCTACTGTAAAAGCCGATGGTGCTACAGCATCCCACTTCGTATTCAATAAGATTATCGCTCGTTTCGGTATTCCGAGAGAGATTGTCACTGACCATGGCAGTCACTTTCAGAACAAGATGATGGCATATTTATCACTCAAGCATGGGTTTCGCAATATCACTCCTCCTCATACTACCCCCAAGCGAATGGTCAGGTTGAGGTAGTTAATAAGTCCATAAAGACCATTCTCCAATGTACCATCCAACAAAGCAAGTGCAACTGGCACATTATGTTATACCCTGCTTTGTGGGCGTATTGAACCGTAGTTAAGACTGCCACCAGGTTCTCACCGTTTCAGCTCGTACATGGTGTGGACTCTATTCTACCAATTGAATGTGAAATCCCTTCATTAAAACTAGCCATAGAGCTCTGCCCTGATTAGTTGGATGTTGAGCAACGTTTGATCCACCTTGAGCAGCTTGACAAGCATCGTCGAGATGCCACTGTGGCTATAGATGCCAATAAACGTCATGTCAAGGTTAGTACAATAGGTCTGTCCATCCCCGGAAATATGATGAAGGTGACGTTGTCCTCTTATATGACCAAGCTAAAGAACCCCTAGGGGCAGGAAATTTTAATCCCATGTGGCACGGTCCTTACATAGTGAGCATGTCTTGAAAAAAGGAGCCTACGAATTGGAATATTATGAAGGGAATGCCTTGAAGGAGCCTAGAAACGGGCTCTACCTCAAGCGGTATTACGCTTGAACTTCTAGTTCGAGCTAATACTTTTGTATACTATTGTATAGTTGATTCTGTACATAGTTTAGATTTATTATGGTTTTTCGGTCTGCTAATTCGCCTCCATTTGGTTGACAGATGTCAGCGGAATCTCCTATGTTCGTGGGATTCGCAGATGGTGCTCGACGTCATACGCAACAACTTGCTTCTGCTACTTGGGTTATTTATTCGCCTGACCACCTAGTTGTGTCTTCGGGAGGTGCTTGTCTTGGTCCTACATCCAACAATGTGGCTGAGTATAGTGTTGTAGTTGAGCTACTCTAGAATGCTATTTCGCATGGTATCCAGTTTTTAGAATTCCGCCTGGATTCACTACTAGTTGTGTCTCAATTGAATGGTCAGTACCATGTGAGGGATCCTACTTTACTATGGAGATTCTTAAGGGTAAGACTCTTGGAACGTCATTTTGTTTCCATTACATGCATTCATGTTCCAAGAATTTTTAATCATGTATCTGATGCATATGATAACTATGTCCTAGATTGGCATGTTGATGTATATGTAACTTCGGAATGTATTTCACATATATGTATATTGTATTCCTATAGAGATGTTATTATTCCTCTATAAGGAAGTGTCATCATTTATATTGTAAGTGTTGTAACTTATACTTGATGGGTTATTAGACCACCTTGTTGGGGTCGTCCCTATATAAGTCATGTGGGTCAAAGGGTTATTAGACCACCCTATTGGGGGTCGGCCATGTGGGTCAAAGGGTTATTAGACCACCCTAGTGGGGGTCATCCCAATCAGCATTATGTTAAGTGGTTAAGTTGAGGCCAACCTAGTTGAGTAAAGGTCAAGTCAAGTTAGTGTATAAATAGAGAGTGTGTCTCTCTCATTTTACACATTCTATTCTCTCACTCACACTTGGGAGAGTGGCGCACTTGTGGAGGAGGAGGCTCTGCTACTAGGAGAAGACTATCTCTTGTATTTTGGTTATATCATTGCTCTATCTATCTCTGAGGAAGTTATTGGGGTTTTTCACCTTTATCGTTTTCCCCAAGTAAACTCTGTGTCTCTTGTGTGCTTGCATTATTGTGTCCATGATTGATATGCTGTAGATTTGTTGTACATGTTGTTCTCTCAGTTAATATCCTAGATCAAATTGAAGTAAATTCTGAAAATTTAACATGGTATCAGAGCTAGCCTGAAAGAAGGCATGATATGGCATGTATGACACTTGTTGCACTTACGATCCTAGGGCTTGATATAGAAAACCCCAGTCATCATAGAACTTTCGCTATAAATCCGTTTTGGCGAAGTTTTTGGATCTGAAACTTTTACAGATCGAAGATAAGATCCCCATGTACCTTGTGTCCAAAGGAAAACCTCTAATTCGTTGTACTTTGTGATTTATGATCTGTACAATATAGGGTTTCTGCCTCTTCCAGATTTGAGTCAAAATTAGGTGACCTTGGGAAAAAGGTCATAACTTGGGCTACGAAGCTCCAAATGAAGTTTCGTAAAAGGAGACAGGCAGTACATAGACTGTACTATCTCAGAAAAAGTTTCAAAGGCCGACATTGAACGAATGACACGTGGCACGCCGTACAAGTTCGCTCTCCTGTATTATCCCATAAACAAGTCACGTTGCGACACTTGGCATAACTCTCTCTTAGAGAATCCAATTGAGGTCAGACCTATCGAGATGAAAATATAATAGGTCGGGATATTTTAGAAAAACATTTCAGAGGCTGAAGTTGAACCAGTGACACGTGGCATGTCGTACAAGTTCGCTCTCCTGTATTATCCCATAAACAGGTCACGTTGCGACACTTGGCATAACTCTCTCTCAGAGAATCCAATTGAGGTCAGACCTATCGGGATGGAAAGAAAATAGGTCAGACTATCTCAAGAAAAAATTTCAGACCCTATGGATCGAAAAGTTTGGAGTTACACCAGAAATAATCAGGTACATATTTCTGTCAAAACAGAATTATTTTTTAGTACCTTCATTCATGGCTTCCGGAATTTAGGGTTTCGGATAAAGTTGGAATTTTTGTAATCAGAGACCACGGATGAATGATACTCATCAAAATCGAAATTTAGAGACCACGGATTGCATCGTCCCTAGACATGGTGAGGTGTCTTAAAGTGATAAGGACTAATCATCCTGTAAGTAGATTGGGATTGCATCGTCCCTAGACATGGTAAGGTGTCTTAAAGTGATAAGGACTAATCATCCTGTAAGTTGATTCGGGATTGCATCATCCTTAGACATGGTGAGGTGTCTTAAAAGGATAAGGATTGATCATCCTGTAAGTTGATCTAGATTGCATCATCCATAGACATGAGAGATGTCTTAAATTGAGAGGGATTGATCATCCCATAAGTGGATCAGGATTGTATCATCCTTGGACCTATATCCTAAAGTGAGAGGGATTGACCATCCCGTAATTGGATCATGTGTGTTGCAGGGTATGCTGCTGTTGTGTATACTTGTATCAGTGTGGATACTTGTATTGATAGATGTATTAGTGAGAATACATGCTTTTGATGATAGATGTATTAGTGAGAATACATGCTTTTGATGATAGATGTATTAGTGAGAATACATACTTTTGATGATACATGTATTGATTAATGTACTTGTATGGTTGAGGATACTTATGTTGTAGATCGAGATGATCCAGATGCTGTAGATCGAGATGATCCAGATGCTGTAGATCGTGATGATCCAGATGCTGTAGATCGAGATGATCCAGATGGTGTAGATCGAGATGATCCAGATGCTGTAGATCGAGATGATCCAGATGCTGTAGATGAGATGATCCAGATGCTGTAGATCGAGATGATCCAGATGTTATAGATCGAGATGATCCAGATGCTGTAGATCGAGATGATCCAGATGTTGTAGATCGTGATGATCCAGATGCTGTAGATCGAGATGATCCAGATGCTGTAGATCGAGATGATATGACGATGCTGATGATCGTGAGATGACGATGTTGATGATCGTATGATGACAATGCTGATGATCGTGAGATGACGATGCTGTTGATCATGTGATGACGATGCTAATGATCGTGTGATGGCGATGCTGACAATCGTGAGGATTCAGATATTGATGTTGCTGTAGCTGTTTGAGTGCTGCGGAAGATAAAGACTCAGTACTAAAGATGTTGATGTTCCAGTATTGAAGATATTCCAGTAACTGGTTGAGTTACTGATGATGTTGAGAAAGCTTCCAATGATTTATAGATGTATCATGTATGATGTTGATGACTCCTTGCTCGTGCAGATGCTGTTATAATATCCTTCTCGTTAAGGGGGAGTGTTGAGATATTGTAACTTCAAAGAATATTATATTTGTACTTTATTATTCCGGAGATGATTCATTCCTCCGTGAAGATCTTATTGTATATCCGGAGATGTTTATTCCTCCGTCGGAATGTGGTAACTTGGGTTATTAGACTTCCCTAGTGGGGGTCGGCCCTGTATGTGTTATGTGGGTCAAAGGGTTATTAGAACACCCTAGAGGGGTCGGCCTAGTCAGTTATAATGGGGTATTTAACCTAATGGTTAAATACGAGCCTACATGTACTTGTGTAAAATACATATCAGAGTAGTGTATAAATAGAGGAGGTGTGTTCCTCATTATACACATTCACTCACTTGAGGATAGCGCACTTGTGGAGGAGAGGTCTGCTATTGTGGAGGAGGAGATCATGTCTCAGGGTTTCATCTTTGTATATTGCTGGTCATCTATATTGAGGAAGCTTTGCTGGGTTTTCTACCCCATGAGGGTTTCCCAGGATAAATCTCTGTCTCTTGTGTTTATGCTGTGCTTGTTGTTTCTTCAGTGATCCTGTATATGCTATTATTGTGAAATGGAATGTAATGCTGCTATTTTCTGTCTTAGCATCTTGAATTTTAACATGGTATCAGAGCTAACCTGAAGGAAGACAAGGTATGGCACTAAAGACACTTGCTTTACTTACGACAATTTGAAGGTTAGGGTTTTACATAGCAAAAACCAGTCATCATAGAACTTTCGCTATAAATCCGTTTTGGAGAAGTTTTCGGATCTGAAATTGTTACAGGACGAATCTAAAATCGCCAGGTACCTTGTGTCTAAAGGACAACCTCTAATTCGTTGTACTTTGTGATTTATGATCTGTACAATATAGGGTTTCTGCCTCTTCCAGATCTGAGTCAAAATCAGGTGACCTTGGGAAAAAGGTCATAACTTGGGCTAGGAAGCTCCAAATGAAATTTCGTGAAAAGTGACAGGTAGTACACAGAATTTACTATCTCAAAAAACGTTTTCAGGGGCCGAAGTTGAATCAGTGACACGTGGCACGCCGTACAAGTTCGCTCTCCTGTATTATCCCATAAACAGGTCATGTTGCGACACTTGGCATAAATCTCTCTCAGAGAATCCAATTGAGGTCAGACCTGTCAGGATGGAAAGATAACAGGCCGTGCTATCGTAGAAAACTTTTTCAGAGGCCGAAGGTCAAACAGTGACACGTGGCATGCCGTACAAGTTCGCTCTCCTGTATTTTCCCAAAACAGGTCACGTTGCGACATTTGGCATAACTCTCTCTCAGAACATCCAATTGAGGTCAGACCTGTCAGGATGGAAAGCTAACAGGTCAGGCTATCTCAGAAAACTTTTTCAGACCCTGTGGATTAAAAATTTCGGAGTTACACCAGAAACAATCAGGTACATATTTCTATCAAAACAGAATTATTTTTTGGTACCTTCATTCATGGCTTCCGGAATTTAGGGCTTTGAAGAAAGTTGGAATTTTTGTAATCGGAGACCACGGCTGGATGCTACTCATAAAAATAGAAATTTAGAGACCAAGATCAGAATTTTTGGTTGGGAAGAAGGCCGGGCTTGATTAGACCCTAGTTCGGGACTTTGATCAGAAAAGTGGAAAATTAGGGCTTCTGTAAAAATGGGAATTTTTGAAATCTGTGACCACGGCTGGAAGCTCCTCAGAAAAATAGAAGCTTAGAGCTTTGGATCAAACCTTTTGATGGGGCAAAAGAGTGGGCTTCATCAAACCCCAGTTCAGGGTCACGTCCAGTGAATCCGAAAGTTTCAAAGGCAAAATTAAGGAGTAAAACTTTGCAGTTTTCAAATTCTGAATATACCAGTTTGATCAGCTCATCAAGGCGCATATTTATATCCTTTCGGAAGTTTGAAATTCAAAGTTTGAATTTTTTTTTGGTTTCTCTGAAAAACCCATATCCAGCTCTAGGTCCAGTTCTTGCAAATCAAGTGGATTGGGTTAATCCTAGAAGAAGATGGATTGGTCACCTGCATAAGTGAAGAAGTTCCTGTCTCAGAGGGAGATGAGGATAAGGGCTTACATAAGAAGAATACAAGCGATCTCGACAGGTATGACTCATCGAGGTATGTTTCGATATTTGTCCATGATTAAGTTTATGGTATGTTTGTCTTCAGGTTATTACAGTTAGTACAATTTTGATTTTAGATTTGGCGTATAACCTTAACAAAATTATGAATGCATGATAGAAGATATTCATTGGTTAGGGTGTTGACACTTATGATTGTACTAATGCATTATGATGTTGTGTGAGGTTGATGTTGTCTGCTAACAAGATACAGGTACATCACAAAAGACAAATCAGGTTCCATGACCATGAAAACATGAAGACAAAGACTCATCCATAATCTTTGTTCTACTTACGAGGTATGTATGACTTTGTTATATTATGCTTAACCTATGAGACATGCAGGTTCTAGCTCAGGATCTCTAAATCATTGAAGAGATTGTTTAGGTATGTTGTACATAACCAAGTAGGTATACTAATCCAGGTATGTTTCCCATGAATCTTACCTTGTGTTAGGATCCCTTATATAAGTATACTTGATATGATTGGTTATGCTTATTCATAAAGTTAGTAATCAAGGGTTTATGCATGATTTAATTAACCAGAAGAGTACTATGATCAAACAAGAATATGCATGAGTAAAAGAAGACTTACTTGAAACCCTGAATACTAATGATCATGACTATACATATTCAAGATTATTTAGAATTAGAATGTTTTGAGAATATACTAATGAATGAGTGTTTGTGTATGAGATCATGAGGATGACACTAGTGCACACTTGAGCATGCACAGTGGTACAGAATGAATAGAAGTTCAAAGGACATATAGAAGATCAAGCGGGAGGCAACCACACAAACATAAAAGATAAGTATTTGAGTTGTTATTTAAAATAGTAAATGATATTTCTTGTATGCATATTTGTATTCCTAGAACATATCATGCTGAGTGCAAACATTCATAGAGCATTGAACATTATACTACTAATATGCATATGATTGGTAAGTTGGAAAAACATTCCATTGTTGCTTGTCTAGAATGAAACCTCTTTGCTGACATGCTGAGAGCTGTGCACACTCTCGATAGTATGTTCTGGTAGAGATGGAAGGCATCTAGATAGCCACTGTATGCATACAGGATATGGGAAAGTGTTGTGCCAAAGTATTGGTCAAGATAGTTGCATAACTATATAAATGATATCTGTATGCATAATAGGTTATCATGACTTCATGATTATGAAGGATTACTAATCATGTACTTAATTTTGTTTTGTAGGAAAGATCATGAAGAATAATGAACACCGAACAAGTGATGGATGTTCAACAAGAAGATTTACAAATCAAACAAAATATAGAAGGCTTGTGGCTAGAAGATTCTCTTAGAAAGAGGAAGAGAATCATGATGAGATGTTTGCTCCAAGTGGCTAGATAAGACCATTCTCTTAATGGTGCAATTAAAGAAGAAGTGTGAATCAGGTTCTGTATGGGTTCCCCGGATCGATAGTATATTGATGAGAATACATGTGGGGATTGTATCATCCTTGAACACTTGTTCTAAAGTGAGCCGTAGACAGGTGTCTCCGAGAAAGAAAAGGGATTGGATCATCCCTGGACTTTCAGTCCTAAAGAGAGCCGTAGACGTAAGGTCTCCGAGAATGAAGTCCTTAGTGGACAGTTAAGGGGATTGGATCATCCCTGGACTTTCAGTCCTAAAGAGAGCCGTAGACGTAAGGTCTCCGAGAATGAAGTCCTTAGTGGACAGTTAAGGGGATTGGATCATCCCTGGACTTTCAGTCCTAAAGAGAGCCGTAGACGTGAGGTCTCCGAGAATGAAGTCCTTAGTGGACAGTTGAAGGGATTGGATCATCCCTGGACTTTCAGTCCTAAAGAGAGCCGTAGACGTAAGGTCTCCGAGAATGAAGTCCTTAGTGGACAGTTAAGGGGATTGGATCATCACTGGACTTTCAGTCCTAAAGAGAGCCGTAGACGTAAGGTCTCCGAGAATGAAGTCCTTAGTGGACAGTTAAGGGGATTGGATCATCCCTGGACTTTCAGTCCTAAAGAGAGCCGTAGACGTGAGGTCTCCGATAATGAAGTCCTTAGTGGACAGTTGAAGGGATTGGATCATCCCTGGACTTTCAGTCCTAAAGAGATCCGTAGACGTGAGGTCTCCGAGAATGAAGTCCTTAGTGGACAGTTGAGGGGATTGGATCATCCCTGGACTTTCAGTCCTAAAGAGAGCCGTAGACGTAAGGTCTCCGAGAAGTGGGGATTGTATCATCCCCGGACCTTGGTCCCTGAATTGATCCGTAGACGTATGGTCTTCGAGAATAAAGTGATGGGGATTGCATCATCCCGGAACCACTAGTTCAAAATGTACGTGAGGACTGCATCATCCATGAACTGGGTTCAAAATGTACATGAGGACTGCATCGTCCATGAACTGGGTTCAAAATGTACGTGAGGACTGCATCGTCCATGAACTGGGTTCAAAATGTACGTGAGGACTGCATCGTCCATGAACTGGGTTCAAAATGTACGTGAGGACTGCATCGTCCATGAACTGGGTTCAAAATGTACGTGAGGACTGCATCGTCCATGAACTGGGTTCAAAATGTACGTGAGGACTGCATCGTCCATGAACTGGGTTCAAAATGTACGTGAGGACTGCATCGTCCATGAACTGGGTTCAAAATGTACGTGAGGACTGCATCGTCCATGAACTGGGTTCAAAATGTACGTAAGGACTGCATCGTCCATGAACTGGGTTCAAAATGTACGTGAGGATTGCATCATCCATGAACTGGGTTCAAAATGTACGTGATGGGATTGCATCGTCCCTAGACATGAGACTTGTCTTAAAGTGATAAGGACTAATCATCCTGTAAGTAGATTGGGATTGCATCGTCCCTAGACATGGTGAGGTGTCTTAAAGTGATAAGGACTAATCCTCCTGTAAGTAGATTGGGATTGCATCGTCCCTAGACATGGTGAAGTGTCTTAAAGTGATAAGGACTAATCATCCTGTAAGTAGATTGGGATTGCATCGTCCCTAGACATGGTGAGGTGTCTTAAAGTGATAAGGACTAATCATCCTGTAAGTAGATTGGGATTGCATCGTCCCTAGACATGGTGAGGTGTCTTAAAGTGATAAGGACTAATCATCCTGTAAGTAGATTGGGATTGCATCGTCCCTAGACATGGTGAGGTGTCTTAAAGTGATAAGGACTAATCATCCTGTAAGTAGATTGGGATTGCATCGTCCCTAGACATGGTGAGGTGTCTTAAAGTGATAAGGACTAATCATCCTGTAAGTAGATTGGGATTGCATCGTCCCTAGACATGGTAAGGTGTCTTAAAGTGATAAGGACTAATCATCCTGTAAGTTGATTCGGGATTGCATCATCCTTAGACATGGTGAGGTGTCTTAAAAGGATAAGGATTGATCATCCTGTAAGTTGATCTAGATTGCATCATCCATAGACATGAGAGATGTCTTAAATTGAGAGTGATTGATCATCCCATAAGTGGATCAGGATTGTATCATCCTTGGACCTATGTCCTAAAGTGAGAGGGATTGACCATCCCGTAATTGGATCATGTGTGTTGCAGGGTATGCTGCTGTTGTGTATACTTGTATCAGTGTGGATACTTGTATTGATAGATGTATTAGTGAGAATACATGCTTTTGATGATAGATGTATTAGTGAGAATACATGCTTTTGATGATAGATGTATTAGTGAGAATACATACTTTTGATGATACATGTATTGATTAATGTACTTGTATGGTTGAGGATACTTATGTTGTAGATCGAGATGATCCAGATGCTGTAGATCGAGATGATCCAGATGCTGTAGATCGTGATGATCCAGATGCTGTAGATCGAGATGATCCAGATGGTGTAGATCGAGATGATCCAGATGCTGTAGATCGAGATGATCCAGATGCTGTAGATGAGATGATCCAGATGCTGTAGATCGAGATGATCCAGATGTTATAGATCGAGATGATCCAGATGCTGTAGATCGAGATGATCCAGATGTTGTAGATCGTGATGATCCAGATGCTGTAGATCGAGATGATCCAGATGCTGTAGATCGAGATGATATGACGATGCTGATGATCGTGAGATGACGATGTTGATGATCGTATGATGACGATGCTGATGATCGTGAGATGACGATGCTGTTGATCATGTGATGACGATGCTGATGATCGTGTGATGGCGATGCTGACAATCGTGAGGATTCAGATATTGATGTTGCTGTAGCTGTTTGAGTGCTGCGGAAGATAAAGACTCAGTACTAAAGATGTTGATGTTCCAGTATTGAAGATATTCCAGTAACTGGTTGAGTTACTGATGATGTTGAGAAAGCTTCCAATGATTTATAGATGTATCATGTATGATGTTGATGACTCCTTGCTCGTGCAGATGCTGTTATAATATCCTTCTCGTTAAGGGGGAGTGTTGAGATATTGTAACTTCAAAGAATATTATATTTGTACTTTATTATTCCGGAGATGATTCATTCCTCCGTGAAGATCTTATTGTATATCCGGAGATGTTTATTCCTCCGTCGGAATGTGGTAACTTGGGTTATTAGACTTCCCTAGTGGGGGTCGGCCCTGTATGTGTTATGTGGGTCAAAGGGTTATTAGAACACCCTAGAGGGGTCGGCCTAGTCAGTTATAATGGGGTATTTAACCTAATGGTTAAATACGAGCCTACATGTACTTGTGTAAAATACATATCAGAGTAGTGTATAAATAGAGGAGGTGTGTTCCTCATTATACACATTCACTCACTTGAGGATAGCGCACTTGTGGAGGAGAGGTCTGCTATTGTGGAGGAGGAGATCATGTCTCAGGGTTTCATCTTTGTATATTGCTGGTCATCTATATTGAGGAAGCTTTGCTGGGTTTTCTACCCCATGAGGGTTTCCCAGGATAAATCTCTGTCTCTTGTGTTTATGCTGTGCTTGTTGTTTCTTCAGTGATCCTGTATATGCTATTATTGTGAAATGGAATGTAATGCTGCTATTTTCTGTCTTAGCATCTTGAATTTTAACAGGATTGTGGGATGCAGGATGCAGGATGCGCATTGTGGTATGGTTACATCCCCGTGACCGCAGCTTCAACCCCCCCCCAAACCCGCAAAGTCGGATTGCGGGATGTAGGTTGTGGCCTGTGTGTGTCGAAATTAAAAAAAAAAAATATAGAGCCCGAAATTAGAATTTTGGATAGCAGGAGCAAGCAAGATCAGATTTTGATGAGGTCAGTGGCATTCTGAGGCCATCGACGTAGGCCATGAATGAACCAGTGAAGATCCCGAGCTCATTATGCTCCAATTTGGCATAAAATTGGAATTATTGGCTTTTACAAATCAGTGTCCCGACGCTGGATGGGAGGTCAGATTGAGCCGAAATTGATATGGGATGGTCATGGAGCAGGCACGGTGTTAAGTTTGGAGTTTTGGATCCAAACTCCAAAGGATGTGGAGTCGAGGTGTGCAAGAAGGCCGAAAAGCACTATTATGGGCCATGTTTTGGGAATTTTGAAAACCTTGCAGTGATTGAAAGTGACCCTAGAATTCGGAATCAAGAAAATTACTGAACTCAGCATTTCATATTCTCAGCAAACCAAACATTTCACGTTAGAGAAAGATTTTCCATAAATACACCGTTTGGAAATTAGCTATTTTTTGCCCAAAATTTGGAATTTTGGAAAATGTGAAAAGTGGAAAGTAGTCAAACCTAGAATTTTATAGAAGATGAATGGTGCATCGGAACAGAGATCCGTGAATTGCTGAGCGTTCCTTGTTATATGGAATAACTTCGCCCGGTAGAAGAATTTTTGTGATTCTCAATAGATTTTCTTCCACAGGTGGCTGAAGTTGGCATTCGGGACCAAAATACAATTGTGTAAAAGTATGCAGAATTATGGTGAAAGTTGTCATTTTTGAAATAACACAGTTTCCACACCCGAGGTCGGAATGGAGCAAGTGGATAGGCATTGGAAAGCATATCCAGCAGGGAACAGTGGTGCATAATCAGAATTTGAAGGAAGTTATCAGACATCATAGATAATTGGAGCAGAAAAGTGCTAGTGGTTATTTGGCAAAATTGTTGTCAATATGGGCAAATTCTAGAATTGCATGCCTAGAAGTAGCATGCCATGAAATCGAACCAGCTATGATGTGAAAGAGGAAGTTCATGCATAGATGAGGGATCATAAAGGGAGAATTCATTAACCCCTGTCTTGCTAACTGCATTTATATTTTATAAGCTTTATGTGCATAAAACTATGGCATGAGAATGTTGAAAATGCAAGAGATTAGATGAGTGGAATGAATATGCATTGATTGGCATGTTAATAAACATTGCACAGTGCATGAGTATATGTTTTGCATGCATATGACACTACATATTGGTAAAAGTAGTGAGATTTTACATATGCAATGAACCACTAATGGTAAATATTGTGGTTGATAATCACTATTGGTGATTGGTTTTGGTTGTAGGACCAAAGACAACAGAAGCATGGCTAAATATGTTGAGGATGTTGTTGCATGAAGCCAACAACCTTATGAAGAAAGGATGGTGCAACAAATCTGTGATCATGAGATTGGCAAAAGGACCGTGTAGCCTTGGTAAGAGGCCAATTGATCAGGTAACATCAAGTGATGTTAATGACAACCATGCAGGTAATGGTTATTGATGCATAATTGCATGAATGTTGAAAGAGGATTTGGTAAGATCCCTTCGACTATGTTTGAACTATGTTGATTTGGTTTGCATGTGGTATTGAGTGCCCGAATGGGAATGTTAACCTACCGAGTATGGTGAGGTGTGGGTAAGTGAAGGCAATGATCCTTACACAATATACTTGCTTAGAATCTCAATGCATTCATATGAAATTACATCATGCCATTTGAGTATGTCGATTGTGAGTTTAACAACCAAAGCAAGTGAGGATCAGTGGTCCTGATTATGGTAATGCATGTTATATGAGATAGTCACGATTAAGTCATAATGTGCTTGAATGCATAGTACTCATGAAACAATGCAAGGTGGCATTGAGTGGATGTGTATTAAGAGATTTTATAAATCTTGTAGTTAAGCATTGAGTGAATGCATATAAAAAACTTGAATAAATGTTGTGAATATGCATGCATGTGGGTAACTACACCTGAAGGGACATATTGTGTGCATGCATGATTGTGATATATGTATATGTCTCATTACAATTGAGCAATAGATGAAATGATGAATTAATGATAATTCTGAGATCATTTCATGAGCTGCTATGAATGCAGGCGAAGAATTGCATGAAGGTAGTCATGATTGACAGGCTTTCAAAGTGCTCTGTTGGAAGGCCAGAGTTGTATAAATAATATGGCTATGAAGTAATGAGCATTTAAAAGCTTTAAGTTGATTGCATAAATGATGTGACTGTACCTTGCAATTTCAATATGATAATGATTTACATGAAGTAAATGAGTTTGTTATATTGATATGTTAACAGCTGGAAGTGTTTGAATTATGGAATGTTATAATTATGGAAATGCACCAGTGATTGTTGCAGCAATGAAATATTATATGCATGGAGACCTACAAAATGTTGGCTGATTGAAGATTCAGATTTCAGGTAGATTGTTCTAGGCATGGAAATGTGGGTAAGTCCATGATGAATGATGGAGTCTACCATGTGCAAAAGCCAAAGGTTATGAGAAGATTCTCATGGGTGTGAAATTTAACTTATGCACGAAACAAATATGAAAATATTCTCATTTAAGTTTATGAGAATAATATCATGGTTGCAAATCTAATTTCTGTAGGGAGCAGATTTGAAAATTCGATTTAGAGCTTATGAGAAGGAATCTCATGGTTGAGAAATCTAAGCTCTGTTAGAAAGAAGAATTGTAAATCTCAGATTTGTAAATTTTTCAGATTTGAAATTTTGCTTATAATTACTTATGACTGTTTGGATTGTGTAAAATTGTGTCAGGAGGACATGTTGTAGGTGGATGTCCATGTATGGCAGCAAACATAAACCCATAATGGGTAGAATGGTGCCACTTACAAGAGCCAAGAAATATGAGGATAGCCTCATGGATAAGAAAATCATTTTATGTAGTAGACAGAGTTGCAAATTCATATTGAATTTAATTATTAGTACCATTGATCGGTTATGAAACAATCAAATTTGAATTGCATTGTTAAATGTTGCTGACTGTTTGGCTATTTAATAAGTGTGTCAGGAAGACACGTTGCAGGAAGACCATGTGTGATGGCCTGCAAAAGACAAACTTGATGGGAAGAGATTCCATGATTTGGAAATGGGTTTCGGGTGAAACGCCATTAGACATTATTAATGTCTCATCCGCATTGCATGATTGGTAAACAATATGAGTGAGATGGTAAAGATTATGTCAGTAAGACATATGAGGGTTATGTAACATCAAAAGGAGCTAGGATGGCTAACCGAGGGACTGTCAACTCAGAGAAGGAGCCCCCATTCCTCATTAATGAAGAGAAACTACATATGCGTAATTGATAAGTGTTCTATAAACCCTAACTGATATATGTATACCTATATGCATGTTTAATTGTTAGATTAAATATGCAGAGCCTGTTTTGATTTTATTTTCATTATGGCAGATTGCTTGAATATGATTAGGACCTACATAGTTCACATCAGTGAGGAGTGCACACCTTTTCGGTGCTTAGTTATGTTAGGGATGCCAATATTGATTACGCCCTAAAGGAATGGACACATTCCTGGTGTTTCAATACTTGATAGTGAATGCTATGAAGTATGGTTATAATTTTTTAACAATAGCGCTGACAAGTTTGCCTATACTACTTGTGTTGTTACCTTAAACATATGCAATTTGGTGCTACACACTAAAGGAACATAGTAAAAGGTTGTTGTGAGGGGTTGTAGTGGAAGGGTTAATGTGTATGAAAGGATGTTGTGGAGGTTGTGGGTTTTTGATGAAAGGTTGTGAAGGTGTTGATGAAAGGGCTATTATATGCCTATGCCTCCATAGTAGAGCGTTGACCTAGAAATGGTCATGATGAAGTTTCCTTCCAAGTCGGCGTGAAGGTGTACTGGTTGGAAATTGATTATTTGATGTTTTGGAGAAGCTTGCATGCTGGCAAAACATCCCAGTCCGCAGGAGGATCCCAAGGCTTATAAAGTAAAAGCAAGACCCTGTGGACCAAAGAGGAAATGCACAATACAGATAAGTATTCAATTTCATTTATTTCTTGTTTGGAATAATGAAGATTTCAAGTATAAGTCTTGTAACAGTTAAGCTGATGCACTATTGTTTCTTTGTTGGAAACATTGGCCATTACAGGAAGCAAGGATCCCGCAAGAACTATAAATTGCTTGGTAAATCCAGAGAGTGACTGGTTGGGAATTAATTTTTTATGACTTGGAGCAGCCTACGTGCTGGCCAAACATACAAGATTATTTGATGATTTGGAGCAGCCTGTGTGCTAGCCAAACATACAAAGTTATTTGGTGATTTCGAGCAGCTTGCGTGCTGGCCAAACATACAAGATTATTTGATGATTTGGAGTAGCCTGCGTGCTGGCCAAACATACAAGGTTGTTTGATGTTGTGGAGCAGCCTATGTGCTGGCCAAACATATAAGATTATTTGATGATGAGGGACAGCCTGCGTGCTGGACAAACATTCAAGTGCATAGGCGATTCCGAGGCTTGTAAAGCAAAGAAGGACCCTATGGAATAAAGTGAAGACATCCAATGCAGATAAGTATTTGGTTATCTTGTAATTTCATGCTTATGAATATACATATGTATATGATTTGGTTATGATTTCCTATGAAAATAAACTAAACATGTGAATTAATTCAATGTTTGAGTGTAGGTATTGCTGGAAGCAATGACTATGAAAGCATCTTAAGGATGCGTGTAGACATGTGACTGTCCTAAAAGAGCTCAACTTGAGCAGCAATGAAGGATGGTGCTAGTCGGACTGTGTGGGTCCTAGCAGCCAAGAGTTGTAGACAAACCATGTGGAGGGACTCCATGGTTGAGAGGTCTGAAATAGACCATAGACACTAAGTGTCATAGCCAAGAAGGGCAGGTCAAGCATTCACGTTGAAGTGAAAGAGGCTAGGAGCATGAAAACCACAGTGGTGGTGTGGGTTCCAGAATGAAACAAGACTAAGAGAAGAGAACTCTTACTGCTCTCTCTTTCCTTTTTATTGATGCATTTATAATAAAAAAAAACAAAAAAATTATTGAATGCATGTATGGCTGAAAGTAGAATGTGTTTATTGCTTGAAATAAATTGTGAATGCTGAAGTAATTAATTTATTGTGAATGGATGAACATGAAAGAATTCATGTGTATGCTAGGAAAGCATGGAAAGTGTGAAAGTCTCATGAATAGAGCATGGGACCTCCATGTCAATTGGGGAAAAACAATTGACTGATTTTTAATGTTTAGGTTATGCTTGGCCTAACAAGATTTGCAATGAAGAATTTCACAGGTAGAAATTAAATCAATTGGTTGCAGTTGTTACAAGCAAGTGCTGCTTGTGAGCCAAGTGAGAACCAGTTGTGCACAATGACCATGGAAACAAACCATAGGCTGTTGGAATTGGATGAAAGTCTTCTTCAAACAATTTACAAGACCCAAGAAAATCTTGGAGAGATGCTCAAGATACAGAAGAGGGAGAATGAGATAAACCACAATGTTTTGCAGAACTCTATTGGTCTGCAAAGAGAGGTAAAAAGCATTATGAGAGAAATCAGTAAGAAAAAAGAAAGTGGATCAAGGATGAGGCATTCGTTCAATCGATCCATTAAGAAATGTTCCAGGCATGAAGACTCAGAGGAGATTGAGCAGGTAAGATGAAGCAGCCAGTGAAATGTTGGAAATGTGGAGGACATCATTGCCTTTGCAACTACCCAACAAGGGAACCTCAAGAGGGTAGCAGCCATAAAGTTTTCAGACTTGTGGACGAGCTGAAAGATCAGAACCAGCGGGAGAAGTTCGTGGAAGTCAAGGGACTTGGTCCTGAAAGTTCAAAGTAAATGATAAAATGCAGGGAATACTTGCAAAATGTTTTGAAAATTTTGTAAGTGTAAATTGTATATGTATTCCAAGTGTTGGAACACCGAGGACGGTGTTATTCTAAGGGGGAGGGGATTGTAATACCCCATTTTGACCCTTAGGATATAATAGCTTTTAATGTAAATATTGTATACATGTGATGTATGTTTCCCTAGCATGGAGCTCAAGGCCAAGGCCCCGCTAGTGGAAGCTCGAATTTTATTTAAAGGAAAGTATTAGACATTATGTTTCCTATGTGCTATTTAGCCATGGAACATTGTAAAAATGATGTAAATAAACATCATGCAATAAAATACCAAAACTGGCTATGGAGGCAACGAATGAGAAGGAACCTGTGAAGCACCTGCAACAATTAATTAATAAGAATATGCGAAATAACAGAAATGACAGAACTCAGAATCACTTTTATATTGATCACATGCCACTTCGAGGGGGCAACCTCCTATGAGCAAGCTCAATAGAAATAACTTCACGGTGCCTTCATAGGTCTCAACACACACTTATATACTAATTCTAGGTGCCAATACTATGGGTCAAAACCATGGGCCACTACAAACTATGGATCAACAATACTACGGGCGACTTACAAAGCATATGCGCCAACAAAAATAACACAAACTATTGATCAACAAATACTACAGGACGACTTACAAAGCATATGCGTCCAACAACAATATACTAACAAAGTAAAGACATGGGTTCCTAACATCCCCTCCCCCTTAAAAAAAGCTTTGTCCTCAAAGCTTTAGATGTGGAAATTGTTGTTGAATCTGAAGGAGTGGTTCCCATGTAGCATCCTCTGGTTGCATGCCGTGCCACTGAATTAAGACCTCTGTGATAGAGCGAGAGCGAAGCTGACAATTGTGGTAGTAGCCAGTCAAACCCAAAAAACCACGAAGGCTCTTGAGTGTCTGAGGATGCGGCCAATTGTTCATGGCATCGATTTTGGCAGGATCCACACGAACCCCTTATGCTGAGATAATGTGCCCGAGATACTCAACTTCCTTCTGTCCAAAAACACATTTAGACTGCTTGGCGTGGAGATGATGGTCAGAGAAAAGTTGCATGACAAGATCCAGATGCTGGAGATGTTCATCCCATGTTTTACTGTAGATGAGGATATCATCAAAGAATACCATAATGAATTTCCGCAAGTAGGGTCGAAATATTTTATTCATTAAGGCATGGAATGTGGAAAGCTGTTTTAGGGATATCATCCTCATGAACCCGAATTTGATGATACCCAGAACGAAGATCCAACTTGGAGAAAAAGTGAGCCCCATGAAGCTCATCAAGAAGCTCATCAACAACAGGAATTGGAAACTTATCCTTGATGGTGAGGTGATTAAGTGCTCAGAAGTCAATGCAGAGGCGCCATGACCCATCTTTTTTGCCAACAAGAAGAACTGGAGAAGAAAAGGAACTAGTGCTTGGGCGAATAATACCTTGCTTCAATAAGTCCCGAACGAGCATTTAAATCTCCATTTTTTGGTGAAATGGGTAGTGATAGGGCCTGATGTTGGGAGGAACGCTTCCAGGAAGGAGCTGAATACGATGGTCTTCTGGCCTGGAAGGTGGCAATCCCACTAGTTCAGCAAAGACACCTGTATATTGATCCAGAATTTGTTGTAGATCCAAAGGAGTAGTGGAGACCGCTGATGGTTGCATCTGAATGGAATGGATCTGAGCAATGACACCATGTGAATTCTTCTTGAAGAGTTTTTTCATGCAATGTGAACTGATGATGCTAAGAGAACCTGGTTGTAATCCTGTCAATGTGTGTTTTTGTCCATTGAGGAAAAACTGCATCCAAAGTTCAGCAAAATCCCATAAGATAGGGCTAAGTGTGCATAGCCATTAAGCGCCCAAAACCACATCACATCCACCTAAGGTCAAGGAAAACATGTCAGAGTGCAAGGTATAATCTCCCATAGAGATATGCACATTTCGACACATCCCTTTGCAAGGTAAGGTGCCCCCATTGGCAACCATGACTTCAAAGTTGGAGCAAGGATGCATAAAACAATCAGCTTGTTTGGCGATCCAAGGGTCAATGAAATTATGAGTGCTACCAGAATCAATGAGTATTGTAAGAGGTAGCTTCTTGAAGTAACCCCTGACCCGCATTGTTTGGGGGGTGGTGATTCTAGCTAAAGCATGGAGAGATATCTCTGGATGGTCATCCTGAGACGGAGGGTCAATAGGCGGTTCCTGAATGTCAACCGGAGCATCCATTGTTTCTGGATCTTCGTCACCAATTTCAGAGGCAGGCAGAGAATCCACATCCAAGAGATAGAGCTTTTGTTGAACACATCTATGTCCCCAAGTGAATTTATAATCACAATTATAGTAAGGCCCCTTTTCTTTGCGTGATTGCATCTCTATTTCAGACAAACGCTTGATAGGAGTTGGTCGAGGAGCCTGCGGTATAGGTGGTCGTTGAGAACCCATATTTCAGAAGGGAACAAAAGTGGGCTTGGAGCGTTGTTGGGCTGCAATCTTGTCTTCTGCCAACTTAGCCAACCCTAGGGCTTCCATCATTATGTTGGGACATAACATTTTGACCTCAGAGCATATGGAAACTTTTAGACCACTGATAAAACAACTCCAGTAAAAGTCATCAGACAATCCTTCAGTGTGGTTGGCTAGTTTCTCAAATTTGGTTTGATACTCTCTCACAATGCCAATTTGGCGAAGTTTAGTGAGGGCTCCTGTGAAGTCATCAAAAGCACTAGGACCAAATCGTTGCAAAAGGAGCTGGCAAAAGTCTAGCCATTTTGGCTCTTCATGAGCCTTGATGTACCAACGGTACCATTGAAGAGCTTCCTGTTCCAAATGAAAAGATGCAAGAAGAACTTTGTTGACATCAAAAGTATTATGCAGACTGAAATATTGTTCTGCACGATAGATCCATCCAGCTGGATCGGTACCATTGAAGCGAGGAAAATCAAGCTTTGGACCACGGAAATTGTTGGAAGAAGAGAACCCATTGTCTAATGAAGACTCGGACTGTCGTTTGTTGTTCATAGCTGAATGTTCAAGATGGAGGCCAATAAATTTTTCATCCAGATCCTGGAGTTTGGCTTGGATGGCTGCAAGTGCGTCTTCCATGGTTTTTGCTCCTGCATGGTTGACAACCATAACCAGGAGTTTTTTTTTTTTGGTTGACTGGGTAGGAAAACAAAAACAGAAACTGCTTCAGTAAAGGAAAATCTGGACTTGGGAAAAAATCTAAAGGGTAATTGGGGTTTGACTAGGTTTTGGACACTGTCGAATAGATAGGGAAGCAAAAATGAAGATTTCAGAAGCGGGGTGAAAGAATGGGAAAATTTGGCAGAGGGGGACAAAGAAGCAGAATTCAGAAAGGAATTCTGTGGTAAGATTTGAAGGTGATTGGATGAAATCTGAGGAAGTTATGGAAAACCCTAAAAATAGACAAATGTGGGATTTCGGGCTTTGGGAAGGGGAATTGGGGATAGGGTCCTCGGGAATGAAATATGCAGAATGGGATGACAGGGGTTCCCCGAAAATTTCAAGGGAAACAGAGTGAAAACAAGGGAGATATGGAGAAAAAACTGAATTTTATACTGGCCTTTTTTTTTTTTCCAGACTGGAGCGGCTACGGCTCGGAAGGGATCTAGAACAGATAAATCTGCAACAACCCAAAAGCGAGCGAAAATAGAGGGATCTGAAATGGCGCCGAATGGATTGAAAATGGCTGGATCTGGGATGACTTTCAGAATGGATCTGAATGGCTGGATCTAAAACGGCGCAGCAGTGATCGACAACAGTTCAACTGAAAATAGATATGGACCCCAGGTATGTGCGGCTTCCTAACAGTTCAGGGGTTTCACTCGGCCACCAATGTTGTCTCATGGCTTGCGTATTGGGGCAGTACCCCTCACTCCACGGCTCAAGTAAAACTGATAACCACTTTGCCACAAACGACAGCTCTTGGTTTACCTCACGGGTGGGAACTAGTCAATCAGGTAGGGGTCGTTGCCCTTTTCGCTGGCAGGTCCTCTCAATGGGCCAGCTACTTCGGGGTTCCTGTGATACTCCTCACAATGAGTTTTAGGGCTTATGCCCAAGTACTTCCCACAGTTAAGCGGATAGGGATTATTCCCAAATCCGAACCTGCAACAGATGCGAAAAAAAATTTTGGCAGAAATTTCACCCAGCGAGCCCAAGAAAGTGCTCTGATACCAGATGTGAAGCACCTGCAACAATTAATTAATAAGAATATGCGAAATAACAGAAATGACAGAACTCAGAATCATTTTCATATTGATCACAGGCCACTTCAAGGGGGCAACCTCCTATGAGCAAGCTCAATACAAATAACTTCACGGTGCCTTCATAGGTCTCAATACACACTTATATACTAAGTCTAGGCTCCAATACTATGGGTCAAAACCATGGGCCACTACAAACTATGGATCAACAATACTACGGGCGACTTACAAAGCATATGCGCCAACAACAATAACACAAACTATTGATCAACAAATACTACAGGACGACTTACAAAGCATATGCGTCCAACAACAATATACTAACAAAGTAAAGACATGGGTTCCTAACAGGGCCATGTGTATCCACTAGGGAGTGGTGAGGGGGCTGTGGGATTGAACCATAGGATGCCATATATCAGCTAGAGAACCCATTTGACTTACCTTGCTGAAATTTATTTCTGTTGTAAGGAAGTGGTTGAGGAATTCAGTCCATGGCTTCAATGGAGCATGGACAGCCCAGAAATTCGTATGGCAGAGTATGGGCTCTGTTTTCTTATACCACAAGCCACTCTACCTCATGGGAGTTGCTTCATCCTTATCCCCATTCCATTCTGGAAGTTACTAGCACCATTTCCCATCCAAAAACGAATTGCAAGCAGAGAGAAAAACCAGAAATCGCAACTTTGAAAGAACCCACGTTTTGAAGAGCCATAAACGCCTAGAATTGGTATTGGACAGTGAAATCCAATGGGGGATCCATAAGTATGAACCTTGGGGTGAATTTGAGAGTATTGGATACTCCGAAATCCATTGGGAAACCCAATTTTTATAGCCCAAAAACCCAGTGACGGGATTGAGTTATTTGTTGCCAGAATGGTGAGAAATCCAAGCGTGGATGTTTGTATAGAGGATGGGATTGCTTGAATTTAGCTTGAGATGTCTGCAGCTCTGTGGTTGAGCTCACCGGTTTAGCATCCTCCTCCATTTCCTTTTGGTATGCTTGATAAACCCAACTATGTGTTGGCTTATCATGAACGTTTGAGTGAATCCATGGTTGTGAGTGAGCCTGTCTAGTTCCTGCTTAGTGGATACACAGCCCAGCTCGGGGGTGATCTCTCAGCTGAAAGAATACAGGCTAGACAGAGATCTATGGTTGGGTGGAACATTGCTCTCACGTAGCCAGTTGTTTGTACATTTGCATTTCAAAATAAGTATTCTCTACGGATTAATTTATTTGCATTATGTGTTCAATAATGTGTTAATCCTGTATGTTAAATTACTCATGTTACTTGGATGAAATAATTATCTTAAATTAGTTGGCATAATGCCTATGTATAGCATGAGAATGGGATGGATTACTGTATGATCGTTTCATCATTCTGCCTGGAATAAATAGGCTGATGCATCTCCTTCTGCTTGTATGTTATTATGATTATTCCACTGTGTTTATTAAATGAGTTGTGTTAATTCTATGTTCTGTAATGTCTTAATTAGTGACTATTGTTTATATGTTGAATGCATGATGAAACTATGTGCATCTATAGTGTTTAATTCCGTTGTGCTTGTTGAGTACGAATATGTACGCACAAGTTTTTATTTAACTGTGCATTTCTTAAACATTTCAAATGGGGCTGAGATTGCCAATAAGCCCAGTATGTTGGTTCATGTTCTCTCCCCTGCATTAGGATGACGAGAGGGAACGTGACATTGCTTCATCAACTGGTCTTTTCATCCAGAACCTTCTTCAAGGCGGTCGGCATAGACTTTACGAATTTTTCATGGTTCTCGGAGAAGAATCATTCCCTTGCTTGGATAATCATTAGCTTGTTTCGCCGCGCATAATTCTGGAGATAATTTGATATTTTCTTCTCCCACCAGTCCTTAATCTCCTACTCTTAAATCATATATCATGCTGTTATTTATGAATGCATCAACCAGCAATAGCACCAGATGTTGTAGTCCCAAGGGTCACATGGTTACCATGGATACATTACATATTATAAGCAAGCATGCACAATGATACAGATACAAGAGACAAGAGACCAATAGAGAGAAGCACAAGCCTTTATTAACCAGCAAGAGCAGAATACACCATAGAACAGATATAGTCTGGTAAACAGCTCAACATCCTATATATATGCATTTAGAAGCAGTTATGTAATTGTCTGTTCGGTTCAACCAACCGATGTGACCCAACTGGTCGACGCAGCTATCGACATATACTTACAATAGGTCGGGTGGGGAGCCTAGTCGACAGGCCGACCTAGTCTCCTCCAACATCTCCCCCACCTCAATGTAGGGGAGGATCCTCGGTCAGCCTGTCAACTAGTCTCACCGCCCGACCTATTGTAAGTATATGTCGACAGCTGTGTCAACCAGTCGGGTCATGTCAGTTGGTTGAACCGACCAGACAGTTACATAACCACTTGTAAATGCATATATATAGGTTGTTGAGCCATGTACTAGACTAGATCTGTTCTATGGTGTGTTCTGCTCTTGCTAGTTAATAAAGGCTTGTGCTTCTCTCTATTGGTCTCTTGTCTCTTGTAGCTGTATCATTGTGCATGCCTGCTTATAATATATAATGTATCTCTAGTAACCACATGACCCTTGGGACTACAACAGGGATCCATTAATGCCTTACTTCCAGTGAATCTCATTCCATTGACTCCAACTCATTTATTCTGGAATCGAGATTTAGAGTCCTTTGAGTACCTTGAGACTTGCAGTCATCAGTAGTAGGTTCTCTCGCCATCGACAGTTGGGAATTCATTAATGTCCCATGATCGATGGATTCATCAAGTGTTCAAACTCAACACCTTAATTCACACTTGGTGAATGTACTCAGTGCCCTAGTACCCATTTTCATCATTGCTGGGTTATCTCGTGTCTATTAACGTTATACCTCAATGACCGGTAATCAGACGATTTCACATCAGGTTCGACATCAATACCTTTACTCACTTGATGGGGCATGCACCATAGATGGTTTGTGTAGAAGACCACATACTTCAGTGGAATTCATTATATGCTACTTGTGATCGTGATTGTACATATGAGATATTATTCTCATGCACCAGTAGTTTGTACCATCACTATGCATCAGATGTTTCATCTTCAGCAAGAGACCATATCTTACTGTATATGGGTCATGGCTTTGACCATTCATGATATGTGTTCATTATATACTTCCTATTCATGGCCATTGTATCATATTTCTATGTATTGTACCAATATGTACACAGAGATATCATTATATTGTGACGAGTGGGATACTCCTTCCAGTTGTGTCTCCATCACTCCACTTCTAAGATAGGTAATGTATTTCGGCCATTGTAGTACCTTCTCCGACCTTACACATTAGGGGGCATCTGTTACACTGTATTTTTCCACCTTGTGAGAATTATCACTCCTTGGCCTCCCTTACCCATTTGAAGACTCAAAACCATATATTTGGTTCTCCTTGAACCCCTTTTCCCCTATTTTTCCTATTGTACGGGGTCGGCTTCAGTACACCTCGCATATACGCATGTTTCATTACTACAGCTAGCGTACATCGACTTTTGGTAAATAAAAGTAAAATATCCATTTTCACTCCAAATAATCGGCCATTGTGATCTTTGGCATTCCATGTATCTTGAAACGACTCGATCCTACCTTTCACTTTCCTTTGGAGAGTTATATATTGAGCTCATGTGATGCATGGTGGGAGCAGAAAAGAGAAGAGTATCGAAAATATACCAAAATTTTGCCTTAATTGTTTGAGTCTACATCCATTGATCCTAGTTGTTGTGAACCATTTATGTTCACCTCCCAAACTCTTTCATATCTTGTGAAGTATTTGTTCTTTTACTCGTGAGTTTTCCATCGTATGGGGGATTGAAGTGGTGGAGGCATAAGTGGAGGGACCTATTTCTTGGTTCAGATGACTTGCCGTTAGGAGGTTGTATCTTGTACTTCTTGTTTACATTAATAGAAATACTCATTTTCTCGTCCATTTATGTTGTGAATGATCATTCATTCTCATTGGGTACATTTTCTTATATATATCATGGATTATGTTATTGTATATGGTGACCGCTTTTATATATCATATGCACTTGTTTGCGTTTATTGTTGAGGCTAAGTTGTAGGTTCAAGTGTTGTGATTTGAAATCTCAACAAAAATTTTCATCAAACGTCTGGTTGAGGTAAGTCCTTTCTTTTGCTTATCATCATTTACATTTATATAGCATATGTTGGTAAGTGAGTTGATTTCTTGAGTTCATCTGTTTGTTGTGGTCTATCCCAAGCCATAGGAAAAAAATTTCTGTAATAAATATTTTCCTAGTCAAATTTATTGTTATGGAAGGCCCATTGGACTTCAATATGCTCCTTGGGTTTGATTATGTATATTATATGAATTCTATGGTGTCTACATTCTTTCGTGTGATGCATTTTCCTAAAAAAGGAAGAATTTTCATTGTTGATAAACTTTCATTTACTAATCATTTTCTTTATCCAACTTTAGACCAAGTGGACCCTTTGTCTATTTCTAGTGCTTTGGTAGACACTACGCCACCACAAGTGAATTATGTGGCCTCATAAGTTATGCGTTCAATTTCCACTAAGGAGGAGCATATGCATTCCTACTCACCTTTGGACTTGTGTTTGGTTGTTGACTAGGTTATTTATCCAATGGGATAAATGGATCAAGTCTTCCCCCTATTAAGACAAGTGAATGTTTTGTCAAGCATTTTCTTTGGGATGATGTTCTTCCCTCAAATGAAGCTCTCCTAGAGCATATGATCGATTTTGACATTCCTTTTAATATTTTTATCCTTTCCAAAGATCATATGCCTATGTTAGACACATTTGCAATCAAATATAGCCCCAACTTGCCTTTTGAGTTTGATCTTACAATTTATGTATTCTCAAAATTTATCCTTTTTAAGTATTTAGACTTTGTCATTGAGTTTCAAGTTTGTGTTCCTTATGAGATTGATTTATATAGTGTGTATTTAGACCCTATGATGATGAGCTTGTTCCTACAAACTATGTCCTTGATTTCCACTTTGATCTTCCTTTTAAGTTTGATCTTAGTGTTTGTAGGTCCTCGGGCCTTGACATTATTGAGTCTTCATTAGTTCCCAGTGTTCCATATGAGCTTGATTTCTTAAGTTATCTTTATACCCTTGTGATGATGAGTTTGTTCCTACAAACTTTGTCCTTGATTTACATTTTGATCTTCCTTTTGAGTCTAATATTAGTGTTTGCAAGTCCACAGGCCTTGAAATTCTTAAGTATTCACTAGTAGACAATACCAAGGCAATGAATATGGTTGAAGATATCAAATTTGAATATACCCCTATAAAAGTAATTCTCATCAGATCTTTATTTTCATATTTTTTGGATATGATCATGCCATTGTTTTTTAAGGGATACAATATTTTGAGTTGGATTCTTGATTACTTAGGGATCATGCTTTGCACATCTATTACAGCGTAATTTTCCACCTCATGAGAACTAGCATTATTTGGCCTTCAGGATCCATTTCACTGACTCAGATTCACTTTATGTCCTCCAGATAAAAATAAATAAAATAAAATAAAATAAAATAAATTCCCTAGTTTTCTTCCTATACACTTGTTGTCCCATTCTAGCAAGCGTACACGCAGGTTGTTCCACTATAGCCCACGGGTACCAAGTAAAATGGTAAAAATCATTAGAAAATTACTTTTCACTCCCAAAAAGCAGTGACTCAGATTCACTTTATGTCCTCCAGAGATTAAAAAAAAAAAACAAATTCCCTAGTTTTCTTCCTATACACTTGTTGTCCCATTCTAGCAAGCGTACACGCAGGTTGTTCCACTATAGCCCGCGGGGTACCAAGTAAAATGGTAAAAATCATTAGAAAATTACTTTTACTCCCAAAAAGCAGTCTTAGGGTGACCTTTGGCCCTCCATATGCCCCGAAATGCCTCGATGTGTCCTTTAACTTACCTTTGGAAGGCTATATATTGAGCTCTTATGGCATATGGAAGGGAGGAGAAAGAGAGAGCAAGATAACTCTAGTGGATTTTTTCCGTGACTTGAGTCTACACTCATTGATCCTTGTTGTTGTGAACTCCTTATGTTCACCTACCAAACTCCTTTCATAGTTTCAGTTTTCCATTACATGGAGGATTGAAGTGGCGAGGGCACAAGTGGAGAGACCCGGTTCTTGGTTCATATTGGTTGCTGGAAAGAGGTCATATATTGTACTTCTTGTTATTCATTAATGGAAATACTCATTTTCTCATCCAATTGATGTTGTGAATATTGTTAATTACATTGGGTTATATTCGCTTATTATATCATGGATCATGCTATTGATTATGCTAATGTCTTTCAAACATTATATGCACTTTCATGTACTTGTTGTTAAGACTAATCTGTAGGTTCAAGTGTAGAGGTTGAAAGCTCAACGGGGATCTACTTCGAACATCCGGTTGAAGGTTGGTCTTCTCTCCATTATCTTAGCATTGTCATTTATATAGCATTGCATTGGGAATTGAGTCATTTTCTAGTAGTCAGCTATCTATTATGGTCTACCCCAATCCATAGGAAGTTTTCTCCGTAATAGAAATGGCGACTCCGCTGGGGAGAACATCCATTTTTGGGGATTTTTAGGCATTTGTCCTTATTTAGAGTTGTTATGTGTCGAGCTTCTGTGTCATTGATTGGCCGTTGGGATATACTATAGAAAACAAGATTTTTCTGGGTTATTGGACTCTCTATTTGCTCATTTGATTTTCCCTCTACGTGGGTCAACTTAGTTTTGCCCACGTCTACCTGCCTCTATCTGCACTGTAGCTCATGTGTACCCGGATTTTTCCTTTCGACAATAGCGTATAACTTTGGGTTTGATTGATTTATGGCCTTGGGTTGTTGTTGGGTTGGTTTTGAGTGTTCCTGAGTCTTATTTGGCCTCATTCCTGACTGTTCCATGCCCTGTTTGTGACCAGAAACTCCTCTTTCTCTTTGTTTTGAGCATTGTTGGTTTTTCACCATTTTTTATTTTCTAGCTCATTACATTGGCTGAGTCTCACTGTTTGGGATTTTTTGGGTTGTCTTAGTGATCTAGTTTGCATTTCTTTAACCAAATAGGTAGATTTTACTTGCATTTTTTCATTTCATTATATTGAAAAAATACAAAAACATAGTTTTGCATTTTCCTTTCAATTATAAGAGAAAATACAAAAATATTTTCTTTCCGTACAACATTTTACATATGAGTGCTTGTTCTTTCATCTAGGATCTGCTTGTGCATTGGAAATTTAAAAGAATTGCATTTTATTTCAAACCGTCGGATTGATTGTCATTTTAGTGGCATTGTCTTTATCGATAGATGAGTCTAGAGTTGGTTGATTGTGCATACTATTGAGTCCTATACATCATCAGTTTGATGACCATATCCTTTGAGTAATTACAGCCATTTAAAATCAATGCTTAATCTTAAAATTGATTAGAACATTTTTTCTTTTATAGGGTGCACCAACTAGTATAGGTTTAGAGTCTTGGAATAGATCATTGTGAGTTAACAATCCAAGACTACTAGAAAAAGCACTATGTGTCTGACTAGGGAGTGGTGAATTCCATAATATACATCATTGTTCTCAGGAAGCTCTACTCATACTAGAGTTAAGCACGAGGTCACGGGAGGTTGGTTGCAGAGATAGCCCTCCAATATTGGCTGAACGTGGGAGATATTTCCAAGATTTGTTCGTGTACGGGGGCTCTCAAGGGATAAGAACCTTTTGAGTTTCGGGCTTTGCTATCCTTCCCATACAACGGATCCCACCTGTGACTGTCTGCCTGAGCATTGGTTATATTGTGGTGACCTTAGTTTCCTTACCTAGGTATTGCATAGGGTATTCGTAGTGGTTATACTGTGGTTGTCCTTAGTCATATAGGGGTTGTGTTGTTGGTACAACATCCCCCCCAATTTTGGTTAGCATTGGGGCCCCTCCTTTATTTTTCTTAGAAAATCCATTTAGGAGCTAAGTTTTCTTTGGGAAGTTTTTTTACACTTAGTTTTTGTTTGAAGTCAAAACTCAGGTTTCTCTCCCGAAATGACGGAAGTACTCAGGTTTCTTCCCCGAAATGACGGATGAAAATCACAAGTTCCTTCCGCAACAGCAGAAGCATTTGCGAAGTTTTCCTCTAAGTCAAAGCTCAGAGTTTCGGGCCGCAACAGTGAAAGAAATCAATATTTTCTCCTGAAACGGCAGAAGAACTTAGATTTCTCTCCCGAAACAGCGGAAGAACTTATACTTTTCTTCTAAGTCAAAACTCAAGTTTTCCTCCCGAAAATGCAGAAGAACTCAAGTTTTCTTTCCGAAACGGCGGAAGCACTTAACAAGTTTTCTTTCTGAAACGACGGAAGCACTCATGCAACTTCAAGAAAAACTCAAGATTTTTATCCACAACCTCGGAAGAACTCAAGCTTTTCATCTTCAACGGTGGAAGAACTCATGAAGTTTTTCCGCAACAGACCATCGACTTGTCTTTTTAGGAAACAACTCACAAGTTCCTTCCGCAACATCGGAAGAACTCTCATTTCTCTCCCGCAACAGCCGGATGCCTTGTTCAAATGCCAAGTCATCCGCAAGATCGGAAGAAACTCACCAGTTCTTTCCACAACTTCGGAAGAACTCAACGTTTCATCCCGAAATGGCAGATAAAACTCGCCTTTTCCCACTTCGGCTAGCCAGCGAAAATGCCCCTTTTGGGCAGCGAACCTGTATTCCTCAGAAGGTAGCATTATGATTTATTAAAGTATATTTTTGTTGCTAGTCTCATGTTTTAAAGTGCTAGGGTATCATGATCCATCCTGCATAATAATTTGCAATCTCATGTTCATTCACGTTGTGGTTTCTTAACATGGATAAGATACAACGCCAAAGGGTAAGCCAAAGATGATCTCCATCACTATGTTGGGCTATCAGTAGCAGCGGTAGCAACCAGCATTGACGCATCATCACCAGTAGAAGCACCACCCCAAGGATCATTGAGAAGCAGCAAGAATGCAACAAGAGCAGGCTCTTCAATTGCAACAAAGAGAAAAAGTTGTTAAAACCCAGAAAGAAGAGGAAGACATGATTATCCAGGAGCAAGTCACTAAGATGCAAGAAGAGGAGTTAGCGAGCCAGCAAAGAGAAGCCAAATGAAATAGATGAAATATCAAAATTTTTATTTGTCTTAACCTGAGGAGGAGCTGAAATTCCTTTATTGTATAAATACTTTAAAAGACAGCTGGCTCTGTCTTTGTCTTATGTGAAAGGCTTTCTATGAATCTGTAGTCATGTGCTAAAGACAAATTAGAGGAATATAAATAGTTAGGGTATAGGTGGCAACTCCTGGCACATCTTGTAAATCTATATATAAATGATTGGAGGGAGAGAGAAGGGGACTTTTGGCAGGTGAAAGGTTTTTCTGTCCTGTAGATGAACTATTTATGCTACATGAATGGAAATTTTATTTTTTTTGGCCTGTGGAAGCCTGCACAACGTTTTGCTTGGAGTCTTGTTGGATAATTGCTGAACTATTTCTGCGTTTTTAACATTTCTTGTGAGATCTTTCCTGGCTCCTATGAATTATTTCTTTGTTATGAATTGTTTCACTTTCTCTGCAAAATTTCTGTGTTAAATGGGTAATTCAATGTTTATACTAATCTGAGCTATCTTGGATAATCTTTATTTCTGCTGTAAATGCTCCTTTCAATTTAACAACTATCTATGGAAGTATTGGGTGTGTTTTTCAGTTTATTACCCATCTTTTAAATCTGCTCCTTATAAGGATAGGAAATTTAGATTTAAATTAGAGTAGCATAGATTTGTTTATCACATGCATTTAATTTAGGGCACTTGCATATCATAATAAATACAAAATTACATAACCAGTGGATCGGGCCGCAACCGGTAAAACAAACAAATCTGTAAAACTCACGGTAGCCGGAACCGTTAATCGGACAGATTCCCCACACCAAACGGTGAGTGATCTAGTTGAGATTGCTTACCGGGGAGAATCCCTAACTGATTGATTCAGCGATATTCGAGGCATCAACAGTTTTTGGCGCTAGAAGGAGAGCCATCAGTGCATGGCTAGCGGAAAAGATTCTTTTGTTAGCAAAATTTTCACTGAAAACCCATCCACAACATCTTTTCAAGAATTTCAAGATATGGAATCCAGAAATCAAGAAGATCCTAACCCTAGAACCGAATAGTCAGAAGTAGTGTATGCTATCCCTTTTGAGGAAGTAAATCAATTCAGGAGACATACCCGTTCTTATGTGAGAAGTCTTGGAGGATTAACCACAGTCCCTTTATTACCAAGAACCAGAGTCTCTTTGTTAAGCAAATAAGAAATACTATTCATTGTCTTTCACCACATTTAAAGGGCTATCAAGCAGAAATCTGGAATTTAATCTCGTGTTTTGATGCTTTTAACATTAATTCTGTCCCAAGAGTACAAAACGCTGCAGCTGACCTGTTAGCTATGTCTGCTTCTAGATTAGTACCTACTAATAATAAATGTTCCATTGAATTGATTTTTCAGGCCTTATGTGCCAGATAACATCACAAATTTCAGAGTATTTGACGATGACGAACAGATCATTAGTTTCTTAACCAACGAAGATGCTTTTCAAGAAGCCATCATAGAAGAAGAAGAGCATGACTCAAGTGTACTAAATAAAGGTACAATTAAAGGAAACTTCATGCCCAAAGGAGTGAGAACATTAGAAGCTCTCTTCAATCTACAAAAAAAATTCAAAAGATCGGCAAACGCCAAGACCCATAGTTCGACCCTGCAATATGAATTGATTAATTTGGGCACAGAAGCTAAACCAAAGTATGTCAATTTGGGAAAATGTTGTACTCCGGCGGAAAGAAGCAGATTCATTAAAAAAATTTAACAATATAAAGATGTGTTCGCTTGGACCTATGATGATCTGAAGACATATGACACCCGTATCATTCAACACGTAATACCTATGAAAGAAGGGGTCAAACCTTTTCAGCAACAGCTGAGGAGAATGCATCCAACGCTTGAGCCTCTAATCCAGAAAGAATTAAAAAATTTGTTGGAAGCCAAAATCATTTTTAAAGTCCGACATTCTGAATGGGTGGCTAATTTAGTTCCTGTGCGGAAGAAATCAGAAGAAATCAGGCTGTGCGTAGATTTCCGGAACTTGAATAGAGCCTCTGATAAAGACAACTATCCAGTGCCTCCAATGGAACTGATATTACAGATGGTATCAGGATCGGAACTCTTTTCCCTACTAGATGGTTTCTCTGGTTACAACCAAGTGCTTGTGGCAGAGGAGGACCGACTCAAAACCACTTTTCAAACAAAACGGGGAACCTTCGCATATCGAAGAATGCCCTTTGGCTTAATTAATGTAGGATCTACTTTTCAGCGAGCCATGGACATCGCTTTTCGAGGACTGGGTGGTTAGTGTGTAGTGGTATATTTAGATGATGTAACGGTCTTTTCTAAGAAAAGAGAAGACCATGTTTCTCACCTAAAGCAAATCTTTGATCGCTGTAGGAAGTACGACATCTCTCTAAATCCTAAGAAAAGCATTTTCGCTGTTCTCGAAGGAAAGCTTCTTGGCCATATCATTTCCAAGGAAGGAATCTCAATAGATCAAGAAAGAATTCAGGTTATCCATAAGATTCCCATGCCCCATAGCAAGAAGTCTATGCAATCATTCATGGGCACCATAAATTTTGTCTGAAGGTTCATTCCAGACTTCGCTCAGATTGTTAAACCTTCGCAACAAATGGTTAAGCAGAATGCACAATTTAAGTGGATAGACTTGGAGAAGGTCGCATTCAAAGAAATCAAAGCTTCTATAGCCAAGGCACCTTCTTTAAGAAGCTCGGACTTTGAAAAAGATTTTATAATGTACACGTTTTCCTCTGATGATTCTCTTGTAGCTTTCCTAACTCAGAAGACAGAAACGGGAGATGAATATCCAATCTCTTTTATGAGCACTGGTCTGCAAGGCGCCGAGCTAAACTATCCCATGGTAGACAAACAAGCATATGCAGTCTTCAAAGTAGTAAAACAGTTCAGGCCATATATTCTAAAAAATAGAACGAGAGTCATAGTTCCTCATCCCGCTGTCAGAACTCTTTTCGTTCAAAAGGACTTGGGAGAAAGAAGAGGGAATTGGGTCACTACCCTCCAGGAATATGACTTAGAATTCAAGCCAGCTAGTATTATTAAAGGTCAAGGCCCGTGTAAGTTACTCACTCAAAGACAAACGGACGAAGAACTAGATTGGAGGAATGAAGCCGAGCTAAATATGATGGATGTGTGTTCAATATTCACAGCTCCAGAGTCTTGGTACAGAGACCTAGTACATTACTTACAATCAGGCTACTTGCCAGAGCATTGGAGTCCGAAGAAAAGGAGAGCTCTCCGTCTTAAATCAACATCTTATCATATCATTGAAGGAGTACTCTTCAGGAAGAATTATGATGGCATTTATCTCAGGTCTTTAGGAAAGGAAGATGCTATTAGTGTGGTCAAAGAACTACATGACGGACCTGCTGGAGGACATTACTCAGGGGATACTACAGCCCACAAAATCCTCAGACCAGGATATTATTGGCCTACTCTCTTCAAAGATGCCCATGCCTATGTGATAAATTGTGATGTATGCCAAAGGAGCAATGGAAAGCTACCCAAAGCAGCAGGGCCTCTTCAACCAGTCATCATTACTGAACCATTCGAGCAGTGGGGCATAGACACAATTGGAGAAATAAACCCCAACTCTTCACTGCAGCATCGGTACATTCTGACCGCTACAGATTATTTTATGAGATGGGTGGAAGTTGTTCCCCTAAAGAAAGCTAATGAAGACACGGTCATCAACTTCTTGGAAGAGAATATCATAACCAGGTTTGGGGTTCCAATTTCCCTAGTTTCTTATAATGCACCTTATTTTTCATCAATAAAAATTAATGAATTCACTTTTGAAAGGGGAATCAAATTACATTATTTAGCCAATTACTACCCCCAGGGAAACGGTTTAGCTAAATCAACCAATAAAAACCTCATACGTATCCTAAAAAAGACCATGATTGAAAATCAAAGGAGTTGGCACACAACCCTCCCTAATGCCCTGTGGGCAGACAGAGTAACACCCAAAAACGCCTTAGGAGCTTCTCCTTTCAACCCGGTCTATGGAAAAGAAGCCATTCTTCCTCCGAATATATTACTCCCATCCTTGAAGTTAGCCCAATCCTCCCGAGGTTCTAGCAGTCAATCCCTACAGTCCAGAATCGATACCCTGCTGAAACTAGAAGAGTCAAGGGAAAGGGCCAAAGAACGTTTTCATCACCACCAAGACATAGTCAAGCGATGGTTTGATAACAGAAAATCTAGGAAGAAAACTTTCGAAGTAGGGGACTTAGTCCTCAAATGGGATCACCAACACGATGGTAAGGGAATGCACATAAAATTTCAGCACCTATGGCTCGGTCCTTATCAAATTTCTGAGAAGCTGGGTCCATCAACCTATAGATTGAATGACCTACAAGGATAGGAACTAAACCTTCCTCTCAACGGCCTTGCTTTAAAACAATACTTTGCATAAACCTCTATGGGTTCTTGTACATAAATAAAGCACGCTTTCCTTCTTTCTGATTTGTCTCCTTTTCTTTTGCTTTGCTTTAGTTTTCTTTATTTTTCCTTTAGCCCGCTAGTCATTTTATTTTTTGCTCATTTTGCTTTCAATAAAGCCAAACGCAGTTCATGGTGTAGCTGAGGGAATGAGACTCCAAAAAACTCAGAAGGATGGTCATGAGAAGCCCATAAACAAAGGAAATACATATTTGTAACCTTGCTTTCACTAATTGGTTTCTTAGAATGCAGCGATCCTCTTTCTTGTTGGTCAAAATAAACCCTGTCAAATACCTGAGACCCAACATTTCCTTTTGACTATCTTGGGGCCCGTCCACCTTAATCTTAGTAGCTGTCTAAAGAAGTTAACTATGGTAGGACCAATGGAGAGGAAGCAGGTCTCACAGATAGATGGCATTTAAAATGACCCCATGCTGCAAGTAAGCCAAAAGGCATGTATCAAAGAGTATGATTTCCAAAAATTCCCGCCTCAATTAAAGCATGGCGGAGAAAATAAAAAAAAAGCTCAAGGAAGCTGAAGAAAGTTGTCTAACAAACTAGCCTAGCAAAGTTCTTGTCCGTCTGTGAATCATGAAATCAAAACTGTTTGTTCACACAAAAGGACATTTTGGATTGAAGAACTTGCATTGAAACTTTGAAATCAAGAGAAACTTATTTCTGGAAGACTCAAAACGGCTAAAAGTCGAGAATTGAAGAACATCTAAAAAAGGATGTGATAGCGTGGGGATGAGGAACAAACAAATGTTCCTGTGAGGTTTTGTTACGATCCTGTGGAAGTCCTATACTTTGGAGCTTCTAAAAGATAGTCTTCCCTTTAATCCCACAATTCGGCCCTTAGAGAATTTCAAGGAAATCTGAGTCAAAGTTGCCTATTCCCTTTGATCACCATCACGCTAAGAGTGATCAATGCATTCTAGAAAGTTGAACTATGGAGGCATCTGGTTGAGTGTATAATCAACACTTTGAAAGTTTCCTGACTTCTAGATGAGTTTGTTTTAGAGATCTATGTTCGCCAGCAAATTGCCATTTGTTGTTGGTACAACATCCCCCCCAATATTTGTTAACATTGGGGCCCCTCCTTTATTTTTCTTAGAAAATCCATTTAGGAGCTAAGTTTTCTTTGGGAAGTTTTTTTACACTTAGTTTTTGTTTGAAGTCAAAACTTAGGTTTCTCTCCTAAAACGACGGAAGCACTCAGGTTTCTTCCCCGAAACGGTGTATGAAACTCACAAGTTCCTTCCGCAACAGCGGAAGCATTTGCAAAGTTTTCCTCTAAGTCAAAACTCAGAGTTTTGGGCCGCAACGACGGAAGAACTCAATATTTTCTCCCGAAACGGTGGAAGAACTTAGACTTCTCTCCCGAAACGGAGGAAGAACTTATACTTTTCTTATAAGTCAAAACTCAAGTTTTCCTCCCGAAAATGAAGAAGAACTCAAGTTTTCTTTCCGAAATGGCGGAAGCACTTAACAAGTTTTCTTTCTGAAACGACGGAAGCACTCACGCAACTTCAAGAAAAAATCAGGATTTTTATCCGCAACCTCGGAAGAACTCAAGCTTTTCATCCGCAATGGTGGAAGAACTCATGAAGTTTTTCCGCAACAGACCATCGACTTGTCTTTTTCGGAAACAACTCACAAGTTCCTTCCGCAACATCGGAAGAACTCTCGTTTTTCTCCCGCAACGGCCGGATGCCTCATTCAAACGCCAAGTCATCCGCAAGATCGGAAGAAACTCACCAGTTATTTCCACAACTTCGGAAGAAATCAATGTTTCATTCCGAAATGGCGGATAAAACTCGCCTTTTCCCACTTTGGCTAGCCAGCGAAAATGCCCCTTTTGGGAAGCGAACCTGTAGTCCTCAGTAGGCAGCATTATGATTTATTAAAGTATATTTTTGTTGCTAGTCTCATGTTTTAAAATGCTGGGGTATCGTGCTCCATCCTGCATAATAATTTGCAATCTCATGTTCATTCATGTTGTGGTTGCTTAACAGGGATAAGCTACAACACCAAAGGGTAAGCCACAGATGATATCCATCACTACGTTGGGCTATCAGTAGTAGTGGTAGCAACCAGAATTGACGCATCATCACCTGCAGAAGCACCACCCCAAGGATCAGGGAGAAGCAACAAGAATACAACGAGAGCAGGCTCTTCAATTGCAACAAGGAGAAAAAGATGTTAAAACCCACAAAGAAGAGGAAGACAGGATTATCCAGGAGCAAGTCACTAAGATGCAAGAAGAGGAGTTAGCGAGCCAGCAAAGACAAGCCAAATGAAATAGATGAAATATCAAAATTTTTATTTGTCTTAACGTGAGGAGGAGCTGAAATTCCTTTATTGTATAAATACTTTAAAAGATAGCTGGCTCTATCTTTGTCTTATGTGAAAGGCTTTCTATGAATTTTTAGTCATGTGCTAAAGACAAATTAGAGGAATATAAATAGTTAGGGTATAGGTGGCAATTCCTGGCACATCTTTTAAATCTATATATAGCTGATTGGAGGGAGAGAGAAGGGGTCTTTTGGCAGGTGAAAGGTTTTTTTGTCCTGTAGATGAACTATTTCTGCTACATGAACGGAATTTTTTTTTTTTGGCCTGTGGAAGCCTGCACAGCGTTTTGCTTGGAGTCTTGTTGGATAATTGCTGTACTATTTCTGCGTTTTCAACATTTATTGTGAGATCTTTCCTGGCTCTTATGAATTATTTCTTTGCTATGAATTGTTTCACTTTCTCTGCAAAATTTATGTGTTAAATGGGTAATTGAATGTTTATACTAATCTGAGCTATCTTGGATAATCTTTATTTCTGCTGTAAATGCTCCTTTCAATTTAACAACTATCTGTGGAATTATTGGGTGTGTTTTTCAGTTTATTACCCATCTTTTAAATCTGCTCCTTATAAGGATAGGAAATTTAGATTTAAATTAGAGTAGCATAGATTTGTTTATCAAATGCATTTAATTTAGGGCATTTTCATATCATAATAAATACAAAATTACATAACCGGTGGATCAGGCCACAACCGGTAAAACAAACAAATCTTTAAAACTCACGGTAGCCGGAACCGTTAACCAGACGGATTCCCCACACCAAACGGTGAGTGATCTAGTTGGGATTGCTTACCGGGGAGAATCCTTAACTGATTGATGTAGCAATATTCGAGGCATCAACAGGTTGGATAGAACAGTTTTCTTGTTGTATAGGTATTTGACCTTGTGCACGTAGTGAAGTCTGGGAACCCTTATAACTGATTCTGTTACCTTCGGTTATATTTTTGGAGGCTCAAGCCTCTCCTAGGAGAGACATACCGGCTGTAGTGTCAGGAGGTCCCTTGAGCCAATCCTATTTGTGTGCATTTGGCTGTAGTTTCTTTAGGTGTGTGCTCTTTGATCGTTAGTTTGGCCATTAGGGGATGCTTTAATTTATTGACTCTTTAGAGGTATCGTGTTGTGAGGTCCAACTCTCCGCCAGTCTCGTCGATTGGTTGGTTTACTGGCAGCCAAAGTTACACATCGTCTTCATAGGGGATGCCGGAAGGCCCTCTTTGATTCTTCTGATTCATTTGAAGCGCTTCACGCTAACATTATCACTGGTCATTTTGGCATGGGAGAAATCCCTACGACTCCGTCGGGTAGAGTCGAAGACGTTTATGCTCCTCCTACGCCTAGAGAGGCATGGGGGGGTGATCCATTAATACTAGAGACTTAACCTCTTCTGTTTGGATCTACTCCACCCGAGGATGACCCATTCGATCCTTCAAATCCACGGAATTTCGTATATGGGATGTCGAATTTGCATGTTAACACAGGTCCTAGGACCACTACAAACGCTATCCCGTTCTCTCATGGTATGCCTAATTACAACACAGTCAATCCATCCACTATGTCTGGTAGTCATGCTAACACTAGTCATGGTGTTGACAACACTGCACCCACTGGGGGCACCACATTTTCTACTCACAGACATCATATGGGGATTGGCTGTATCCCTTCAAACATCACATATTTTGGAGGAAGGTCGCCTCTTAGGACTACCCCTCCTGGTGGGAACATAGTTCACAATACGAATCACAATCCACAGTACAAAACACATGCCCATACACATCAACCCAGGACCACGTTCACTAATGTTAACAATCCTCCTAATACCGGGGGTGGGAATATCCCTTATACTTATGGTCACACCACAACTGCTCCTGCTACTAGTAATGTTAATGTAGGGGGTGGGAATATCCCTTATACTTATGGTCACACCATGACTGCTCCTGCTACTTGTAATGCTTATCTAGGGGGCGGGAACATACCTAATAATTATGGTCATTACAACACGGTTCCCACTACGAGTAATACTTATATGCCCCATAATTATTTTGGTAACCCTTACTATAATACAGTCGGTGTTGGCCCTTGTTAAAACCCACCTCATTACGGTGCTCATAATACATATATACCTGCTTACCCTCACATGGGTCAGGTTGGAGGAGGTTATCACCCTTATGGCCAGGGTCATGGTTATGGTCCATCTTATCCTTCAAGTCCGTATAATCAACCTTTTATGGGAGATTATAATCAAGCTTTACATCCGCGACTCCCGTTCCTTGCTCGATTGAATCTTCTAGATCTCTCAAAGCTCACGAATGATCCAGTGTGTCACAATCCTAATTGGCCTACAGTCCCTACCAAGCTCCCTTTGGACATTCCCAAGTTTGAGGGGATGGGTGGTGAGGATCTGGGTGATCACGTCACAACTTTTCACCTTTGGTGCTCGTCAAACTCGTTAAATCGTGATTCCATTCGTTTGAGACTATTTCAACACACCCTCACGGGGGAAGCCACGAAGTGGTATGTCGAGTTTCCTGGGGGCACGTACAGGGGTTTCAATGAGACAACCTTGGTTTTCCTGGATCATTTCTAGCTGTCGGTTCACTACGATATTGGCACTGAACTCTTGTCTACCTTCCACCATAATAAGGCCACACACATATCTGACCACGTTCAATAGTGGCATCGACGGAAGAGGCTTTTGAAAGCCAACATTCCTCCAGAGTTTCTGTTGGAGTGGTTTCTCAAGTCTTTGCTTCCATACATTTCTAAGGATGTTTCGATGTCCGGCATTACGACTGAGGAACAAGCTATATTAAAAGTCCAGCAGCTAGATTTACTCTATGCTCAATCTGGCATCCTTTATGACATTATTCTTGATGCACCACGATCACGACATGAGCCCAAACCAATTCCTAGACCACATGCCGATGGCATTTTTGGATCCGCAAGTACTCGACCCGTAGATTTGGTTTCTAATCAAATGCAAAATTTGTCACTTAACCAATCTACTCCCTAACAGGTTCACACCTTGTCCACTTCCACCCCATCGTCTGATGTACACGTTATGCAATCGATGAACCCATTGGGTAACTAGCATCCTGATGGTAAGAAGAGGGTGAGAAATAATCACAAGGGTGGAAGTAATGGGAACAATGGTAGTAATCGTAATACTCCTCGAAAAGAGAACACCAACCCTCCTTGGGATGGTGGAAATGCTAGTGGGGACCGTAAACCTAGGCATAAAGTGAAATTCCCTTGCAAGCTTTGTGGGGAAGATCATCTTACTCAGTTGTGTCCTTGGATTGAAGAAGCATCGAAGCATCTTGCACAAAGCCCAACTGTGTTGAAATATCCCCTTCCACATCATCAGAATATGGCTTCGAATGCTCCCGCTACTGGTTATGGGACCCATGAAACATCCACGTCTGCTCCCATGCCAGTGGCTTTGGATGAGTGAATATAGCTAAATCAAAGGTTAGTGTTGCTACTTGCCAACGTGATTATGATGCACCACAACCGAATATGGGGAATGAGCCTCCTCCTCCCCTTGATACCTCTTTGCATATTGAGAATCCCACTACTATGCCACAGATACCGAAAGGTTTTCTTAAGCACTCTATGCATAATCCCAATGCTAGAGTTGCCTAGAACTACTCTATTGTAGAATATTTGGGTCAAACTCCATGTGCTATGTCGGCTCTTGAGGTTTTACAGGCATGTCCTTCTCAAAGGCATGCCCTTTTGTGCACTTTAGGAATTCAGGATGGGGGAATTCCTAACATTATCAAGTTTGACACTACTAACGTTCAACCTTGCTTACCTTACCATGTGGATTTTCAAGTCCATGTGGAGTGCCTGCAGAATATCCTCAAAAGAACGATGGTTGACGAAGGTGCTTCTAAATCAGTAATGTCTTTATCTTGTTGTAAAGCTCTTGGCTCTCCTCCCTTATCCAAGTCTATGACCATTCTCACTGCATTCAATGGTCGATCATTTAAGCTGCATGGTATCCTCCCTTCCCTTGTTGTCCACTTGGGTGGGAAACCCGTGCCTATTGAAGTCGAGGTGGTTGATGCGCCCATCGACTACAGCCTTCTACTGGGTAGGAATTGGATTTACGCTATGAGAGCAGTCATGTCCTCTGTATTCAAAATTATTTTCTTTCCACATGAAGGAAATATTGTGATGATTACCAACTAGATTTCATTAGTCCCTATTCCACAACATCCACAGGATCTATTTTCCCCTAATTCAAATATTCCTAGCCAAAAATGGGGAACATTGGTGTAGGATTGTACCCCTCATTGATGGGATATTTTGATTTCCTTGCACCAATTGCTTTTATTGGAACCATTTTCGATAATGCGCCTCCTCCATTGAATAATGTACCATTCTGGACTTTGTATTTTAAAGATCCATGTACCTTACCGTCCACGAGTTCCACGTCTAGAGACATTGCGCATGTTGGAATGGCTATGACACTATCTGCTGCTGAGCTTGCATATCAAGATATTCAACAAGCCACTATAGAGTCGGATCTTTCCTCTTCATGAATAGAGGAGGAAGATCCCATTATGCTGTCGGAATGGGCAGTCAAATCATCTTGTTTGCATGATTATCTTGACGATACTTTACCTTCGGATGAAGCTATTGTTGAGGCCATGTATGGTAGTGAAAGACCTTGGGAAGACATGCATCATCGCTCCCATTTTCTTCCTAACCTTGATCTTATCGAGCAAGAAGAGTTTATGACGACTCTTTCCGAGATGGTTGGTCACCCTGTGGTTCCTTGGGATTCGCATGGGATTTACACAGAGGGGAACATGGCTAACATTTCCCCTACCATACCGAGCAACATTTCTTGTACCCTCGGAAAGGTTGAGAACATTTACATCGGTGTTGATTGCTCTCCTAAAGAGGTTCACATTTACACCGAATTTTTTAAGGAACTCTAGGAACCTTTTGCCTGGTCATATGAGGAGATGCCAGGAATAGACCCCAGCATTGTCGAACATGAGATTAGAACATACCCAAATGTTAAGTCGGTTCGACAACGCCTTCATGCTGTGAGCCCTAGAAAGGCAGCCGCTATCAAGGCAAAGGTGGAGAAACTGCTTAAGGCTGGTTTTATCTACCCAGCTCCCCTTACCGAATGGGTGTCAAATCCTGTTCTTATGGATAAGAAGCAGGAAACTATCTGTGTATGCACTGATTTTAGAGACCTAAACCGTGCATGTCCAAAAGACAATTTCCCCACACCATTCATAGATCATATTTTGGATGCTTGTGCGGAAAGCAAAGTCTTTTTGTTTATGGACGGCTTTTCAGGATGTAACCAGATACAGATAAAGCCTGAGGACCAACATAAGACTGCTTTTACTTGTCCTTGGGATACATTTGCGTACCGTAAAATCCCTTTAGCCTTAAAAATGTTGGAGCCATTTTTCAACGTGCTATGACCTACGCCTTTCATGACCTTAAATGCATAGTGGAGGCATACTTGGATGATCTTATTGGCCATTCTCGCAAGAGAGTGGACCCCCCCAAGCACCTCCATTTAATTCTAGAAAGATGCATATGCTACAAGATTCGGTTAAATCCCAATAAGTGCATATTTGTTCTGAAAATGGGTCACCTTCTAGGTTTCATAGTTTCTAAAGAGGGTATCAGAGTCGATCCTCTTAAAGTTGAGGCAATAATTCGGTTTCCTCCTCCGCAAAATTTACTTCAACTTCAAAGCCTCCAAGGGAGAGCCACTTTTCTATGTCGCTTTGTAGTGAATTATGCTAATCTTACCAAAGGTTTCGCGTGCTTGTTGAAGAAAGACACACCGTTTATCTCAGAGGAGTGAGCCCAGCAGTCTTTCGATGCTCTTAAGAAAGCTTTGGTATCGTCCTCTCTGCTTAGTTCGCCTGACTTCACAAGAGATTTTATACTTTGCGTGGCCACGTCTTAGGAGACGATTGCATGGTCTTAGTTTAGGTTGATGATGTGCTCGTGGAGCATGTGATCTATTATCTTAGTTGAAATCTAGTAGTCGCTGAGCTGAGATACACTCATGTGGAGAAGTTGGCACTTGCGACCGTTCATGCAGTCCAACATCTAAGGCATTACATAATGCTTAGGAAAAAAATAGTCATAGCACATATCAATCCATTTCAGTTCGTGTTATCATGACTTCTTATAGGGGGGAAGTACAATAAATGGATTGTGATCCTTCAGGAGTTTGATTTTGATTTTTCTTTGGTGAAGTCGGTGAAATCCTTGGTTTTTGCTGAGCTCATGTCGGGTCTTCTGCGACTTGATGAGGATATTATCCATTTTGTGGATGAAAACTTATTTCTTATCTCGTCTGTGGACCCTTGGTATGGGGATATCATTTTATATCTTCAAACTTTGAAGTTTCCTTCGCACTATTCACGAGACGAATGACGGTGTGTGAAACACCACGCTAAGGATTATACCATCGTCGGCAACACTTTGTATCGTCGAGGGAAGGATTCTATACTTCGTCATTGTTTGAATCACGAATAAGCGGAGCGTGTTCTTAATGATTGCCACGCTGGGGTGTGTGGTGGTCACTTATCCGAGCTTGCATTAACCCAACGCATTATGTGAGCTGGTTACTTTTGGCCTTCAATCTTCAAGGATTGTATGAATGCCGTAAAGGGATGTCACCCTTGCCAGGTGTTTTCTTGAAATGTACACTTGCATCGAACGCCCCTTCACCCGGTCGTCACCGTCGGTCCCTTCACCAAGTGGGGGGTGGATTTCATGGATTGCAAACCAGCTTCGGTTGGGGGGCATCACCATATCATTGTGGTCGTGGATTATTTATCCAAATGGGTTGAGGCCATGCCTACTGTAAAAGCCGATGGTGCTACAGCATCCCACTTCGTATTCAATAAGATTATCGCTCGTTTCGGTATTCCGAGAGAGATTGTCACTGACCATGGCAGTCACTTTCAGAACAAGATGATGGCATATTTATCACTCAAGCATGGGTTTCGCAATATCACTCCTCCTCATACTACCCCCAAGCGAATGGTCAGGTTGAGGTAGTTAATAAGTCCATAAAGACCATTCTCCAATGTACCATCCAACAAAGCAAGTGCAACTGGCACATTATGTTATACCCTGCTTTGTGGGCGTATTGAACCGTAGTTAAGACTGCCACCAGGTTCTCACCGTTTCAGCTCGTACATGGTGTGGACTCTATTCTACCAATTGAATGTGAAATCCCTTCATTAAAACTAGCCATAGAGCTCTGCCCTGATTAGTTGGATGTTGAGCAACGTTTGATCCACCTTGAGCAGCTTGACAAGCATCGTCGAGATGCCACTGTGGCTATAGATGCCAATAAACGTCATGTCAAGGTTAGTACAATAGGTCTGTCCATCCCCAGAAATATGATGAAGGTGACGTTGTCCTCTTATATGACCAAGCTAAAGAACCCCTAGGGGCAGGAAATTTTAATCCCATGTGGCACGGTCCTTACATAGTGAGCATGTCTTGAAAAAAGGAGCCTACGAATTGGAATATTATGAAGGGAATGCCTTGAAGGAGCCTAGAAACGGGCTCTACCTCAAGCGGTATTACGCTTGAACTTCTAGTTCGAGCTAATACTTTTGTATACTATTGTATAGTTGATTCTGTACATAGTTTAGATTTATTATGGTTTTTCGGTCTGCTAATTCGCCTCCATTTGGTTGACAGATGTCAGCGGAATCTCCTATGTTCGTGGGATTCGCAGATGGTGCTCGACGTCATACGCAACAACTTGCTTCTGCTACTTGGGTTATTTATTCGCCTGACCACCTAGTTGTGTCTTCGGGAGGTGCTTGTCTTGGTCCTACATCCAACAATGTGGCTGAGTATAGTGTTGTAGTTGAGCTACTCTGGAATGCTATTTCGCATGGTATCCAGTTTTTAGAATTCCGCCTGGATTCACTACTAGTTGTGTCTCAATTGAATGGTCAGTACCATGTGAGGGATCCTACTTTACTATGGAGATTCTTAAGGGTAAGACTCTTGGAACGTCATTTTGTTTCCATTACATGCATTCATGTTCCAAGAATTTTTAATCATGTATCTGATGCATATGATAACTATGTCCTAGATTGGCATGTTGATGTATATGTAACTTCGGAATGTATTTCACATATATGTATATTGTATTCCTATAGAGATGTTATTATTCCTCTATAAGGAAGTGTCATCATTTATATTGTAAGTGTTGTAACTTATACTTGATGGGTTATTAGACCACCTTGTTGGGGTCGTCCCTATATAAGTCATGTGGGTCAAAGGGTTATTAGACCACCCTATTGGGGGTCGGCCATGTGGGTCAAAGGGTTATTAGACCACCCTAGTGGGGGTCATCCCAATCAGCATTATGTTAAGTGGTTAAGTTGAGGCCAACCTAGTTGAGTAAAGGTCAAGTCAAGTTAGTGTATAAATAGAGAGTGTGTCTCTCTCATTTTACACATTCTATTCTCTCACTCACACTTGGGAGAGTGGCGCACTTGTGGAGGAGGAGGCTCTGCTACTAGGAGAAGACTATCTCTTGTATTTTGGTTATATCATTGCTCTATCTATCTCTGAGGAAGTTATTGGGGTTTTTCACCTTTATCGTTTTCCCCAAGTAAACTCTGTGTCTCTTGTGTGCTTGCATTATTGTGTCCATGATTGATATGCTGTAGATTTGTTGTACATGTTGTTCTCTCAGTTAATATCCTAGATCAAATTGAAGTAAATTCTGAAAATTTAACATGGTATCAGAGCTAGCCTGAAAGAAGGCATGATATGGCATGTATGACACTTGTTGCACTTACGATCCTAGGGCTTGATATAGAAAACCCCAGTCATCATAGAACTTTCACTATAAATCCGTTTTGGCGAAGTTTTTGGATCTGAAACTTTTACAGATCGAAGATAAGATCCCCATGTACCTTGTGTCCAAAGGAAAACCTCTAATTCGTTGTACTTTGTGATTTATGATCTGTACAATATAGGGTTTCTGCCTCTTCCAGATTTGAGTCAAAATTAGGTGACCTTGGGAAAAAGGTCATAACTTGGGCTACGAAGCTCCAAATGAAGTTTCGTAAAAGGAGACAGGCAGTACATAGACTGTACTATCTCAGAAAAAGTTTCAAAGGCCGACATTGAACGAATGACACGTGGCACGCCGTACAAGTTCGCTCTCCTGTATTATCCCATAAACAAGTCACGTTGCGACACTTGGCATAACTCTCTCTTAGAGAATCCAATTGAGGTCAGACCTATCGAGATGAAAATATAATAGGTCGGGATATTTTAGAAAAACATTTCAGAGGCTGAAGTTGAACCAGTGACACGTGGCATGTCGTACAAGTTCGCTCTCCTGTATTATCCCATAAACAGGTCACGTTGCGACACTTGGCATAACTCTCTCTCAGAGAATCCAATTGAGGTCAGACCTATCGGGATGGAAAGAAAACAGGTCAGACTATCTCAAGAAAAAATTTCAGACCCTATGGATCGAAAAGTTTGGAGTTACACCAGAAATAATCAGGTACATATTTCTGTCAAAACAGAATTATTTTTTAGTACCTTCATTCATGGCTTCCGGAATTTAGGGTTTCGGATAAAGTTGGAATTTTTGTAATCAGAGACCACGGATGAATGATACTCATCAAAATCGAAATTTAGAGACCACGATCAGAATTTTTGGTTGGGCAGAAGGCCGAGCTTGATCAGACCCTAGTTCGAGACTTTGATCAGAAAAGTGGAAAATTAGGGCTTCTGCAAAAATGGGAATTTTTGAAATTTGTGACCACGGCTGGAAGCTCCTCATAAAAATAGAAGCTTAGAGCTTTGGATCAAACCTTTTGATGGGGAAGAAGAGTGGGCTTCATCAAACCCCACATCGGGGTCACGTCTAGTGAATCCGAAAGTTTCAAAGGAAAAATTGAGGAGTGAAACTTTGCAGTTTTCAAATTCTGAACATACCAGCTTGATCAGCTCATCAAGGCACATATTTCTATCCTTTTGGAAGTTTGAAATTCAAAGTTTGAATTTTTGGGGTTTCTCTGACAAACCCTAATCCAGCTCCAGATCCAGTTCTTGCAAATCAAGTGGATTGGGTTAATCCTAGAAGAAGATGGATTGGTCACCTGCATAAGTGAAGAAGTTCATGTTTCAGAGGGAGATGAGGCTAAGGCCTTACATAAGAAGATTACAAGCAATATCAAAAGGTATGACTTATCCAGGTATGTTTTGAGATTTGTTCATGATTAAGTTTATGGTATATTTGTCTTCATATTATTACGGTTAGTACAATCTTGATTAAATCTAGACTTGTCGTATCACCTTAATAAAATTATGAATGCACGATAAAAGATATTCATTGATTAGGGTGTTGACACTTATGATTGTACTAATGCATTATGGTGTTGTATGAGGTTTATGTTGTCTGCTAACACAAAAGGTACACCAAGAAAGTCAAATCATGTTCTACTTCAAGAACATATGCTCATGGTGACATGAAGACAAAGATTCATCCATTGTCATGGATCACATAGAAGATCTACTTTCGAGGTATGTATAGCTTGGTTCTACAATGGTTAACTTATGAGACATGCAGGTTACTAGCACAAATCACTGAAGATAACCAGAAGACATTATGCGGGTATGTTAGACATAACTAGCTAGCATGATAATCCAGGTATGTTTTTCCTATATCAAGCTAGAATCCTACCTTGTGTTAGGATCTTATACTGTTGTGTTGTTGATAATGATTATTCATGAAGTCATAGGTTTGAATAGTCATGGTTGTATGCATATTATGTTTCTTACCATAATTGATGATATGACTAACTAGAAGAATCGTGAAGGTATAGGTTTGAGTAATCACGGGTTTATGCATTGATGATTTAACTAATCAGAAGATTCCTATGATCAAATAAGAATATGCATGAGTAAAAGAAGACTTCTCTGAAACCTTGAATACTAATGTTTATTATCTGTGAATGATCATGAATATACATGTTTAAGATTATTGTGTTTTGATAGTATTAAGATTATACTAATAAATGTGTGATTATGTATGAGACCTCAAGGATAACACAATGATGATACTAATAAGCATGCATAGTGATTAAGGATGGATGTAATTTCAAGGACAGGTAATCCAGGAAGAAAAGATCAAGAGGGATCACACTCCAGTTGTTCCTGCAAGAAAGCAAAGGAGCACACTTTAGTAGTTTCCGCAAGGATGCAGATATTCAGAGGGAGTTGACCATCTTTCTACATTCCACAACAGAAAGGTGTAGAAGAAGCTACTTCAACAGCTCCTGCAAGGAAGCAAAAACTCAAAGGGAGTCCACCCAGCAACCAAACAAAAGATAAGTATTTTTAATTATCATTTCTTGCATATTTGTTTGTTTAAATAAAATTGTTCAATGATGTATATGCTCATGTTCCTAGACTTAGGATGTGTATTGTGCATATTAGAATGATTGCATTAATGAACAGTATACTACTAATATGCATGTGATGGGTAAGTGGCCTATGGCACTGTACAACATTCCATTGCTACTTATCTAGAATGAAACCTCTTTGCTGACATGTTGGGAGTTGTGCACACTCTTAACAATGTTCTGGTAGAGATTGAAAGGCATCTAGAAAGTTACAGGATATGGATAAATGTTGTATTGAAGCATTGGCTAAGATAATTGCATGACTGTATGACATATTTCTTTATGTGTAAGAATTTGTTCTGAAAACTATGAGATGTTTTCTAATCATGCAATTTAACTTGTTGTGTAGGAAAGATCATATGCCATCACCTACAAAAGAAGAACTACAACATTTGTTACAAAATTATCCATTGAAGATATTGAAGTTCCCAAGATATGGGAAGAATGCCATGATCCGTCAATCATGAAGAATGATGTTTGGGCTGTAGTCTCAAGACCTGAAGGGAAGTTTGTTATGACTTCCATATGGATATATTAGATCAAGCATGTTGCAGATGGCAGCATAGAGAAATATAAAAGTGATGAAATAGAATATACACCAGATGGATTTCAAGACAGCCTTCTTGAATGGTGTAGTCATATATGTGTGCAGAACTTGGTAGGATAGATAGCTTTCTGTTCAGTTTGGGCTTTACCAAGAGTAAAGCGGATTCCAACCTTTACTATAAGGTTGAGGAAGGAAATCCAGTGATACTACTTTTGTATATGGATGACCTGTTTATTACAGGTGAAGATAGATTGATTGCTGACATGCAACGGAAGCTTGCTGCCGAGTTCGAGATGAAGAACTTGGGGATGATGCACTATTTGTTTTTGGCATGGAGGTGTGGCAGAGTGCAGATGGAATCTTCCTTGGACAAGGGAAGTATGCAGTAGAGATCCTGAAGAGGTTCGGGATGATGGACTGCAAGGCTATGGCATCGAACCTGAAGCTTCTGTGTGATGCTTCACCTGAATCGGTTGATGTCACTATGTATCGTCAGATGATTGGGTCCTTGATGTACCTGACGAACATGAGATCAGATATTTGCTTTGCAGTGAACACATTGAGCCAGTTACTCACAGATCTGAGGAGTGTTCACCTGGTTGCTGTAAAGCATATTCTGAGGTACCTGAAGGGTACAGTTGATTATGGGCTCAAGTATGATGCAAATCAAAAGTTTAACCTGTATGGTTATGTTGATTCAGATTGGGCAGGCAGTGCTACAGATAAGATGAGCACTTCTGGGTGCTGCTTCAGTATGGGATCAGGTGTGATCTCTTGGTTTAGCAGGAAGCAGTCCTATGTAGCACTGAGTATAGCTGAGGCAGAGTATGTTGCAGCCTATTCAGCTAGTTGTGAGGCAGTATGGCTACGAAAGCTACTGTCTAAGTTATTTGATCTCCTGTTGGAGGCTACTGGTATCTTTTGTGACAACCAGAGTTGTGTGAAGCTGTCCGAGAACCCGGTGTTCCACGACAGGTCGAAACACATAGAGATTAAATATCACCATATTAGGGATATGGTACAGAGAGGAGCGGTGAAGCTCCTGTATGTTGCGATGGACGAGCAGATTGTAGATGTGCTGACGAAGCCACTAGCCAGAGTGAAGTTCGAGTACTTCAGAGAGAGGCTTGGTGTTCTTTAGATCGACGATACTTCGAGGAAGAAGTGATGGACACATTTGTTGAAGCCATTCCAAGCATGTTGGAAGGAGGATCCTTCACATGGCTATGGATGTAAGCGCTGGATGATGAGCATCAGGACGATGCTCCAGTTACTGCTCTGTATATGCATCATGTTGGATGCTGGATATGATCAGTTGGATCATTTATATTTGTATGTATGTACGCATCGTGTTGATGCTGGATATGATCAATTGGATCATTTATATTTGTATGTATGTACGCATCGTGTTGATGCTAGATATGATCAGTTGGATCATTTATATTTATATGTATGTACGCATCATGTTGGATGCTGGATATGATCGGTTGGATCATTTGTATGTATTTGTATATGCATCATGTTGGATGCTTGGACCATGTATCTGTTTATGTATCAGGTAGATACATTGTATGATCAGGTTGATCATGATGATGAGCTTCAGGATGTTGCTCCAAATGATATGTACCAGGATGGTACAAGTGATGATGATCAGTATGATCATGGGCATCAGGATGATGCCTCGTGCGATGATGATCTGTTGGATCATGAGTATCAGGTTGATACTTGGAGGTCAGAGATGATATGTGGCAGGTTGTGCAAATAGCATGTAATCAGTCCTGGGAGATCTTGTCGGTCGTGCTGCGGCACATAAATGTTCCTGGGGTACTCTTTCCGGTATTGCTATGTAGTATGTAATCAGTCCTCACATATCCGATAGGTTGAGCTGTGTGCTCGTAATCAGTCCTGGGATGAGGTATTACTACGGAGACATGTAATCAGTCCTGGAGATTCGAGAGGTTGGGATGTGTGCTCGTAATTAGTCCTAGGATGCTCTTTAGAGATCTTGTCGGTCGTGCTACGGCACATAAATGTCCATGGGATGCTCTTTAAAGGTTTTGTCTATCCGCATGTAATCAGTCTTGGAGATCCGAGAGGTTGAGCTGTGTGCTCGTAATAAGTCCTGGGATGCTCTTTAGAGATCTTGCCGTTCGTGCTGCGGCACATAAATGTTCCTGGGATGCTCTTTAAAGGTATTGTGGAGGAGATGCATGTAATCAGTCTTGAGAGATCTTGTCGGTCGTGCTTAGGCACATAAATGTTCCTGGGATACTCTTTTCGGTATTGCATCCGCACATAAAATTAGTCCTAAGAGGCCACCTCTATCAGACCGTTCACATAGATGATGAAGACCTGCAGGTGGTGGGCCTACATCCAGTATGAAAAAGGACTGGCTTTGTAGAACTTCCTATGACGAGTAGATTCAGAGATTGATTGAGATAGCAGCAGCAGTGACAATGATGATGACTCGATGACAATTATCCAGTGACGATGATCTAGAGAAGAAGACTTGTGCTAGAAGACCTGTGTCGAGATATACCTTCCTAGTTAAGAGGGAGTGTTGATGTATATGTAACTTCGGAATCTATTTCACATATATGTATATTGTATTCCTATAGAGATGTTATTATTCCTCTATACGGAAGTGTCGTCATTTATATTGTAAGTGTTGTAACTTATACTTGATGGGTTATTAGACCACCTTGTTGGGGTCGGCCCTGTATAAGTCATATGGGTCAAAGGGTTATTAGACCACCCTATTGGGGGTCAGCCATGTGGGTCAAAGGGTTATTAGACCACCCTAGTGGGGTTCGGCCCAATTAGGATTATGTTAAGCGGTTAAGTTGAGGCCGACCTAGTTGAGTAAAGGTCAAGTCAAGTTAGTGTATAAATAGAGAGTGTGTCTCTCTCATTTTACACATTCTATTCTCTCACTCACACTTGGGAGAGTGGCGCACTTGTGGAGGAGGAGGCTCTGCTGCTAGGAGAAGACTGTCTCTTGTATTCTGGTTGTATCATTGCTCTATCTATCTCTGAGGAAGTTATTGGGTTTTTTCACCTTTATGGTTTTCCCCAAGTAAACTCTGTGTCTCTTGTGTGCTTGCATTATTGTGTCCATGATTGATATGCTGTATATTTGTTGTACATGTTCTCTCAGTTAAGATCCTAGATCAAATTGAAGTAAATTCTAAAAATTTAACATGGAATTTGTCACATTCATAATGAAGCACACAAATAAACATACATTTGTACATTTGTACATACACATATAGTAGAACCAGAGAACCATAGTTTTTTATAAATAACATGTCCAACATGGTAGTGTCACAATACAAAACTGGAGCCCGTAGCTCTCAAAAATATACATATCGATACAAAATATGGGACTCTGAGATGTCTAAGCCCCACGTGGAGGCCTAGCTGCCTCGGCAGGATGTGTCTGATAGTAATAGTGTACTGTGTTGGCTATCCGCTCTAGTAGTCGCACCCTGGGGATCGGTACTCCCACAACATGGCGTTGCATGTCCTCTAGCAGCCACGCTACCTTGATCATGGTTACCCTATTGATCATGCAGGACATGTTGACCCGCACGGTCCCTAATGTGCGCTATGCTGCAGTGCCAACTACCTCTCCATCCCTTCCTCATCGATGATGTCTCGGGAAACCCTCTGGTCTTCACAGACCAGTGTCTACGAGCAAACAGTAGAATGTTAATATGTGATATTACCCCAAAAATATTTTTGCATTTCCATATATAATAAAAAATCCCAAAAACATTAATACACAAAAAATTAAAAAGAGTAACATACCGATGTCTCCGTACCCTCTCCTAGAGGAAGTTGCATGTCACGATCACCATAGAAGTCTATCTCTCCATAGGGGTAGTCATCAATGGCTATGACCTATCGGTCCCAACAATGAAAGAACTCATTTATATATGGTGATGCTTGTCGGCCACCACCCTGTCATGTCAGTACCTCAACCCACCAGGTCAAGGCTTGGTCACAGAGACTATGAGGAGGGACTTCAACCCTTGGACTGAGGCCTGGCACTCTCTCAAAGAAAAAGCTGCATAGTATACTTCCGTATCCAAAATTTTTTTACTCCCCACGCTTGAACTCCATTAACTGGGTCTTCATAGACCCTAGTAACATTGTGCACCAGTCATATATCATGGTACGCATGCACCATGAGGCGTAGAACATCATCGGCCTTAAAGCCTAGTGTAGAGCTGCCGAACCTATAATCCTGACGAGAGTGGACACTATAATCTTCATGCTCAGACTGACTATGGCTCTAATGGGTACCCGACTCCCCACCTTCCGGGTGTTTTGAGGACAGTACCGCTCTATGTAGTCGGGAACGGTGATCCCACCACCCACAGTACGAGATCAAAGACTTGCCACTTCCCCTCGACGGGACAATCCTGTAATTAAATATATGTCATCTATCTCCAAGGAGAGTATTTGACCATCCAGGTTGAAATTTTGTGCGTCTACATCCCAGTAGTCTATCAAGCGACGGAGCAATTGGTTTTGGGCCCTCAAACCCCCAATGCTCCAAAATTTGAAAAGCCCACATGCTTGTAATGCTTGTTGTGTAGGAAAATCATGACTGACGGCCTCATTCACAAGGTCATGCTGCCTTTTCCTCCATTCTAGAACCATCCTGGAGGAAGAAACACAAAGAGTTTATCCTTTGACATTTAAAAAACCAACTTCACGGTCATACCTGTGGGCTATTGAGAAAACAAAGGCAACCACCCATGATCAAGGCATGCATTGACCGCGGGTAGCAGGCCCTACCCGTGACCTATATACTTATATCCCACATACAGCGTCATGACCAAATAGGGCTTTTCCAATAAAAAAATTGGACCAATGAAAAATGAAATAAAAGAAACCAAATGAAAGATAAGGATGAGATAGCTAACCTGCTCCAGATGGCTCGACGAACGGATGCCCATAGCTCCCAGAATCATCGACTGAAATCCAAGGTGAAAACTAACCAAAAACTCCAAATTGAGTAAAAAGTGAAAATGAATTGTAAATTGTAATTTTTTTTTACTATTTATAGATTTGGAAACCCACTTGTCTATAGTTTTCGTCATTTTAAGCTGTTTCGACTAATGTGTCGTCTTGGAGTACTATTTTGAACAGATTTTCTTTGATGAGAGTTGTGTTTTTTACCGTTTAGCACCTACGGCAGGTATATTTCACACCTAACATATATGTTAGATGTCATTTTCACATGCATTATGCTTTTGAACTTTTGACCATTTTCATTAACCCTAGGTGCGACCCCGCTTCTTAACCGACACAGAACCTTCACACTGTTATAAAAGTGTCATTATTTGGTGATAGGGCCTATCCGACCATGGGTGCCCTAGTTAGAGTCCCTTTTTTCCTTTTGGCGCCCATCTTGTTGTCTCTCTTTAGGATTGGGAGTCCTTCGTAGTTACGCCATGAATTTGCGATAAATACTCATACTCTACTTTGTCTTATGCTGGCCATCTCCAATAAGGACTCCCCCCATTTGTATCAAGTTGTGATTGCATTGCATCATCCTGCTTGCTGCTTGAGCCTTGTGCTAGTTCCCACTTACTCAATTGTCAGTATGGTGCCTGAGCACTTTCCTTGTCGAGCCCTGCAGAGCTTCCATTTTCCCTTCACAGTTTGATGACCTTGTGACCCTGAGGGAACACCCCCCTGAGTGTCCACATCCTACACATGCTTCCTTGCATTTATCATAGGTATGTTCCATTGCTTGGGACTAGTCTGCTCACTATTTGACACTCGTTCCCTCATTTTTTGTACTATAATCAATTGTATTCTTTTTCAAGCTTTCCAAATATGAAAAAGACCAAAAAAATTAAATATTCCAAAATTCCGGATGGGAGAATATTTACTTCTTTTTGTTGGCAGTTGTTGTGTCACCTTTGAACAGAGCATTCATTCCACTCCATACATTATGAGTCGGGACTATAGTCAGACCTTAGGATCTATACTCGTTTCTCAGTTTACTCCATTGGTTGGTAAATATTCCAGTCATTATGGAGCCCTTTGTTGATGCCTCCTGCACCGCACAGTGTTATGTCGATTCTATGCTGCCTGAGTCTATCCATCTGCTCATGCTCTTGTTCAAAGGAAGTCTTGAAACTAGAGTCGGCCACTCCTCAGATCTCTTGACTATTGCATGTCGGCCATCCTTATTGAGTCAGTCTATTTCATCTGAGTTCTTCCAAATCTTTCAGCGTAGTTGTTACCCTGTGCTAGTTGATGGGGGATGCCTTAATGCCTTCCTTCCAGCGAGTTTCGTTCCGTCGAATTCAACTCATTTATTCCAGAATTGATACTTAGAGCGGGTTGAGCACCTTGAGGCTTGCAGTCGGTAGTGGTAGGTTATCTCACCATCAACAGTTTTTGGAATACATCAATGTCCCCTGATTAATGGACTCATCTTAGTGTTTGACTTCAACACATCTATTCACACTTTGATGATTTTACTTTGTACCTTGATTCCCATTTTCATTATTGGTGGGTTATCTCGTGTCTGTTAACGGTATACATTATTGACTGGTAATCAGACAATGTCACATCAGGTTCGACCTCAACACCTTTATTCACTTGAAGGAACTTGCACCGTAGATGATTTGTGTAGAAGACCCCAAACATTATTAGCATTCAGTATGTTGCTCTTGATCGTGATTGTACATCTGAGATATCATCTCTCAGACATCAGTAGTTTGTACCTCCAGTATTACACCAATTGTTTCCTTTCAACAGGAGACCGTCTCTTACTGTAGATGGTTATGGCTATGATCACCTATGACATGTATTCATTATATACTGCCTATTCATGGCCATTGTATCAAATTATTGTACTATACCGACATGTATTCAGAGATATTATTCTATTATGACAAGTGACTTGTTCCTTCCAGTTGTGTCTCCATCACTCCACTTCTGATATTTATAATGTATTTCGGCCATCGTAGCACCATTCTCTGACCTCACAGATTAGGGGAGCATCTGTTATAGCATAATTTTCCACCTTGTGAGCATCAACATTCTTTGGCCTTCAGGATCCATTTCACTTACTCAGATTCACTTTATGTCCTCCAGAAAACACATTTTTCCCTATTTTTATTCCTGTACGCTTGTTGTCCCATTCTAGCTAGTGTACACACAAGTTGTTCCACTATAGCCCGCGGGTACCAAGTAAAATGGTAAAAATCATTAGAAAAATACTTTTTACTCCCAAAAAGCGGTCTTAGGGTGACCTTTGGCCCTCCATATGCCCCGAAACGCCTCGATGTGTCATTTCACTTACCTTTGGAAGGCTATATATTGAGCTCTTATGGCATATGGAAGGGAGGAGAAAGAGAGATCAAGATAACTCTAGTGGATTTTTTTCGTGACTTGAGTCTACACTCATTGATCCTTGTTGTTGTGAAATCCTTATGTTCACCTACCAAACTCCTTTCATAGTTTGAATTTTCCATTACATGGAGGATTGAAGTGGTGGAGTGACCAAGTTCTTGGTTCAGATTGGTTTTCGCCAAGAGGTTGTATATTGTACTTCTTGTTATTCATTAATGGAAATACTCATTTTCTCGTCCAATTGATGTTGTGAATATTGTTAAATTACATTGGGTTATATTCGCTTATTATATCATGGATCATGTTGTTGATTATGCTATGTTAAAATTTGAGCATTCATTCACAATACTCTTGGATCTTTACTGAGAGAATAAAATATACAGTATATCAATGCATAACAATCACAATAAGCATGAAAAGCATCACAAGAATCAAAAGCATGAGAGACAAGAGACACAGAGTTTCCATGGGGAAAACCCTAAGGTGAAAAACCCCATAACTTCCTCAGAGTTAGAGAGAGAAATGGCTCAACCAAAGTACAACCAAAATACACTTGAGATAGTCTCCTAGAGCAGATGATCCTCCTCCTCACTAGTGCGCCACTTTCTAAGTGAGAGAAGTGTGTCTTTCTAAATGATGCGAATAGAGATCTCCCGATCTCTATTTATACTTAACCTGTTTTCCCAGTGACCTTATGGGGCCGACTTGTCTATCCAGATACATCCACAATATAATATATATTTTAGGGCCGACCCCACACTTGGTGGTCTAATAACCCATCGGCAAGTACACACACTTGCGACACTTGTCAATCCACATGACGACACTTCCTTATAGAGGAATAACACATCTCTTATAAGGGTACAATAAATATATATGAAATACATAGACGAAATACATTCCAAAGTTACATATACATCAACATTCCCTCTTAACTAGGAAGGTATTTCTCGACATAGTTCTACTGGACAAGTCTTCTTCTCGGGATCATCGTCATCGATGCATCGTCGTCATCATCGTCACTGCTGCTGCTATCTCAACCAATCTCTGACTCTACTTGTCATAGGAAGTTCTATAGAGCCAGTCCTTTTTCATACTGGATGTAGGCCCACCACCTGCAAGTCTTCATCATCTGTGTGAACGGTCTGATAGAGGTGGCCTCTTAGGACTAATTTTATGTGCAGATGCAATACCGAAAAGAGTATCCCAATAACATTTATGTGCCTAAGCACAACCGACAACATCTCCCAAGACTGATTACATGCATCTCCTCCACAATACCTTTAAATACCATCCCAGGAACATTTATGTACCGCAGCACGACCGGCAAGATCTCTAAAGAGCATCCCAGGACTTATTACGAGCATACAACTCAACCTCTCGGATCTCCAGGATTGATTACATGTGGATAGACAAAACCTTTAAAGAGCATCCCAGGAACATTTATGTGCTGCAGCATGACCTGCAAGATCTCTAAAGAGCATCCCAGGACTAATTACGAGCACACAGCTCAACCTCTTGGATCTCCAGGACTGATTACATGTCTTCGTAGTAATACCTCATCCCATGATGATTACGAGCACACAGCTCAACCTATTGGATATCTGCGGACTAATTACATACTACATAGCAATACCGGAAAGAGTACCCCAGGAACATTTATGTGCCACAGCACGACCGGCAAGATCTCCCAGGACTAATTACATACTATTTGTACAACCTACCACATATCATCTCTGACCTCCAAGTATCAACCTAATACTCATGATCCAACGAATCATTATCGCACGAGGCATCATCCTGATGCCCATGATCATACTGATCATCATCACTTGTACCATCCTGGTACATATCATCTGGAGCAACATCCTGAAGCTCATCATCATGATCAACCTGATCATACAATGCATCCACCTAATGCACACCAAGTATCTACCTGATACATATCATCATACATGATCCACCTCATCACATAGTGTATCCACCTGATACATATCATCATACATGATCCACCTGATCACACAGCGTATCCACCTGATACAAATACAAATACATGATACATATCAACATACATGATCTACCTGATCATACAATGTATCCACCTGATACAGATACATGGTCCAAGCATCCAACATGATGCATTTACAAATACATACAAATGATCCAACCGATCATATCCAGCATCCAACATGATGCACACATACATATAAATGATCCAATTGATCATATACAGCATCAACACGATGTGTACATACATACAAATATAAATGATCCAACTGATCATATCCAACATCAACACGATGCGTACATACATACAAATATAAATGATCCAACTGATCATATCCATCATCAACACGATGCGTACATACATACAAATATAAATGATCCAACTGATCATATCCAGCATCCAACATGATGCATATACAAAGCAGTAACTGGAGCATCGTCCTGATACTCATCATCCAACGCTTACATCCACAGCCATGTGAAGGATCCTCCTTCCAACATGCTTGGGATGGCTTCAACAAATGTGTCCATCACTTCTTCCTCGAAGTGTCATCGATCTGAAGAACACCAAGCCTCTCCCTGAAGTACTCGAACTTCACCTTGGCTAGTGGCTTCGTCAGCACATCTGCAATATGCTCGTCCGTCGCAACATACAGGAGCTTCACAACTCCCCTCTGCACCATATCCCTAATATAGTGATATTTGATCTCTATGTGTTTCAACCTATCATGAAACACTGGGTTCTCAGACAGCTTCACACAACTCTGGTTATTGCAGAATATACCAATAGCATCCAATGGGAGATCAGATAACTCAGACAGTAGCTTCCGTAGCCATACTGCCTCACAACTAGCTGAACAGGCTGCAACATACTTTGCCTCAGCTGTACTCAGGGCTATGCAGGACTACTTCCTACTGAACCAAGAGATCACACCTAATCCCATACTGAAGCAGCACCCAGATGTGCTCTTCCTATCTGCAGCACTGCCAGCCCAATCTGAATCAACATAACCCTGCAGGTTAAACTTTTGATTCGCTTCATACTTGAGCCCATAATCCATTGTACCCTTCAGGTACCTTAGAACATGCTTTACAGCAACAAGATGAACACTCCTCGGATCTGTCAGGAACTGGCTCAATGTGTTCACTACAAAGCAAATATCTAGTCTCGTGTTCGTCAAGTACATCAAGGACCCAATCATCTAACGATACATATAGACATCAACCGGCTCAGATGAAGCATCACATAGAAGCTTTAGATTCGATGCCATGGGTGTGGCCATGGCCTTGCAATCCATCATCCCAAATCTCTTCAGAATATCTACTGTGTACTTCCCTTGACCAAGGAAGATCCCACCTGAATTCTGCCACACCTCCATACCTAGGAAATAATGCATCATTCCCAAATCTTTCATATCGAACTCATAAGCAAGCTTCCTCTTAGTATCTGCAATCAATCTGTCATCTCCTGTTACAAATAATTCATCCACATACAGGAGTAGAATCACAGGATTCTCTTCCTCAACCTTGTAGTAGAGGTTGGAATCCGCTTTACTCTTGGTAAATCCCAAGCTAGATAGGAAACTGTCCATCCTACCATACCAAGTTCTGGGGGTTTGCTTCAAGCCATACAAGGCTTTCTTCAATCTGCACACATATGACTCCCTGTCATGTATTTCAAAGCCGAGTGGCTGCTCCACATATACTTCCTCTTCAACTACACCATTCAAGAAAGCAATCTTGACATCCATCTGGTGTATTTTCCATTTCATTGCTGCAGCTAGGGCAAGTACTGTTCTGATGGAAGTATACCTTGCTACAGGTGCAAAAGTTTCTTCATAATCTATTCCCTCTTTCTGAGAGAAGCCACGAGCTATGAATCTTGCTTTATATTTCTCTACACTGCCATCTGCACCATGCTTGATTTTGTAGATCCATTTGGAAGTCACAACAGACTTCTCTTTAGGTATTGGGACAACATCCCAAACATCATTCTTCATTATTGATTGGTATTCCTCAACCATGGCATCCTTCCATTCTTTCTTTTCCGCTGCTTCTTCATAACTGGAAGGTTCTTTGTTCATAATGTCACAGAGTAAAGCAACATAGCTGGTATGTGATCTGGTTCTCTTCTTTGCTCTGTGTTCTTCTTCTGGAATGCCAAATCTTTCTGCATCTTGAATGAGCTCTCTAGCCCATGCAGGTTTCCTCTTGTGAAAGTTATCCTCATGGGGTGGATCTACAGGTTCTTGTGGATCTTCAAACTCACGAACAACTTCTGGAATTGCTTCAATCATGGTAGTGTCTTGAAATCTAGTTTCCTTAGGTTCTTCATAAACTTCGATAGGTGCCTTCCTTGATTTGATGAATGCTGAGTTTTCATCAAATGTTACATCCCTATTGACATCAATCTTCTTGAACCCTGGAAAGTATATTTTGTAAGCCTTCGAGCTTTCACTGTAACCCACAAAGATACCCTTCTTTCCTGAAGGATCTAGTTTGGTCCTCTTTTCCTTTGGGACATGAGTGTATACTGGACAACCAAATATTCTGAGATGGCTAACTTGAGGTTTCTTACCAGAAAAGACCTCTTCTGGTGTCTTGTTGTCCAATATCTTGTGGGGTGTTCTGCTCTGCACATATACAACTGTTCTAGCTGCTTCTGCCCATAGATGCATAGGTAGATCCTGGTCATGCAACATTGCCCTTGTTGCTTCCATGATTGTTCTGTTCTTCCTTTCTGCAACTCCATTCTGTTGAGGATTATAAGGAGCAGTCAACTCCCTCTTAATCCCTGGATCACTACAAAGCTTCTTGAAGTCACCTGAGGTGAATTCTCCACCATTGTCGGATCTGAATGTTTTGATCTTTTTGTCAGTTTGATTCTCGATCAAGGTTTTGAATTCCTTGAACTTATCAAACACCTCATCTTTGTTTTTCAAGAAGTATACCCAAGTATTCCTGGAGAATTCATCAATAAATGAGACATAGTAAACATAGCCACTTAGAGAACTGGATGACATAGGACCACATACATCTGAGTGGATGATTATTTTGCCTTGCTTTCACTGTTTGGGAAAGCCTTCTTAATATTCTTACCTTTTGCACATCCTTTGCAAACACCTTCATGTTTGGTCTTGATTTCAGGAAGACCCTCTACAACCTTGCTTGCAATTGGAAGTGCCCTATAGTGCATATGAGCAAGTCTTCTATGCCAAAGTTCACTTGGCTCCATGGATTCATGCACCATGGCATGTCCAGGTTGTCCTTTTAATTTATACAAACCTCCCTTTTGCTCTCCAAGCACAACTGCATCATCTATCGTCTTTCCCTTTGGCCACATTAGGACTTGGCCATCCACAAATGCAACCCTCATACCTTTGTATCCAATGCAGAGATGGAGAGCAAGTTCTTCTTGAGCCCAGGTACATAAAGGACTTCTTTCATCTTCAAATATTTTCTAGAATCTAGGTTGTAGGAGGCTTCACCACTTCCTTTGATGGGATATTGATAATCATCCCCAAGTTTCACTTTATGGGGTGATTCATGTTCAGATAGATTTACAAAGGATTCTTTAAACTCAGTCATGTGTTTGGAAGCCCCACTGTCAATTAACCAATCATTACAACCATGGAAGATAGTACCAGTGAGAGCAGAGATTAGAATATACTCTTCTTCACTTGATGAGTCATCATTACTATCATCACTTTCTGCCCTAGCCTTCTTCTTTGGAGGTTCATCATCTTCGACAACATGAGCATGGTACCTTCTTTTGTTACCCTTCTTCTTCTTGCTATATTTGTTGTTGTTGTGTTTTTCCCTTTTGTTCTTGGGACATTCTGAAGCAAAGTGACCCTTCTCATTACAAGTGAAACACCTTAGATCTTTCTTGTCTTTATGAAAATGATGAGAAGATTTCTTCTTGTGATGGGATGGCTCCCTCTTGAACTTTCCCTTCTTAGTGTGAGATGTGAGAGCTTGATCTTCATTTCCCATCTTCTCTTCTCTTGCCACAAGCCTTGCTTCTTCTTGAGAACATTCCTCCCATAATTTGCTGAAGGAGATTAACTTCTTTCTGGCATAGATCCCCTGGATAAAAGAGTCCCATGACCTAGGTAAGCCATTCAAAGTAGTCATAACAATTTCACCATTCTCCACCATTTCATCTATAGCTTCAAGTTGTTCCTTGATCTGAGAGACCGTGGAGAAATAGGATTGAATGGTTTCTCCATTCGACATCTTGACCCCTTTCAATTGATTCCGCAGGGTCATCTTCTGATTTATGTTCTTTCCTTCAAATAGCTTGGTCAAAGAGTCAAACATAGCCTCGGGTGTCTTTAGAGAAGACACATGGGGTATGAGATGGTCTTTGATAGAATCAGCAATGATTCTCTTTGCCTTGACCAAGTTCTTCTTATGCAATACCTTAGCCTCTTCATCCTCTGGGATAGGGATGTCTTCTTTTATATATGAGTCCAACTCATTCTCTTTCCAGGATTAACCCAATCCTATACTTCCAAGCTCGGAAGTTATCAGCCCCTTCAAGCTTATCCTCAAGCTTGGTGTGGTGAGACATCTTAAAGAATACTTCAAATGAAATAGAAAAGATTTAGGTCTTACCACTTGAAATGCTGAAAACTGGATCTGGTCCTGGATTAGGGTTTGTCGAAAAAACCCTAAAAATTCAAAATATGAATTTCAACTTTCTGAAAGGATAGAAAGATGCGCCTTGATGAGCTGATCATCCTGGTGTATTCAGAATTTAAGATCAGCAAAGCTTTACCCTTCAGATTTTCCTTTTTGTCCTCCCGAGTTCACTAGGGAGAGCCCTGAATTAGGGTTTGAGTTTCCCGGAGATCTACCCAGCCAAAAATCTTGATCCAAATCTCTAAAATTCAATTTTTGCAAGGAGCTTCCAGCTATGGCTTCAGATTTTAGAAATTCCTATTTTTGTGGAAACCCTAATTGTTAGGGCCAAATATGAAAATGCTCAAAATTGAATTCTGATTGGACAGATAGATTCTCCTTGATGAGTAGAGTCAATCTACTATACTGCTTTTCCAAAAACTGTGGAGAGAAACCCAATAAACAAGAAACTCAAGTTTCCGTCATTGCAAAATGTCTTCTTCTCAGGTTAGCTCTAATACCATGTTAAAATTTGAGCATTAATTCACAATACTCTTGGATCTTTACTGAGAGAATAACATATACAGTATATCAATGCATAACAATCACAATAAGCATGACAAGCATCACAAGAATCAAAAGCATGAGAGACAAGAGACACAGAGTTTCCATGGGGAAAACCCTAAGGTGAAAAACCCCACAACTTCCTCAGAGATAGAGAGAGCAATGACTCAACCAAAGTACAACAAAAATACACTTGAGATAGTCTCCTAGAGCAGATGATCCTCCTCCTCACTAGTGTGCCACTTTCTGAGTGAGAGAAGTGTGTCTTTCCGAATGATGAGAATAAAGATCTCCCAATCTCTATTTATACTTAACCTGATTGCCCAGTGACCTTATGGGGCCGACTTGTCTATCTAGATACATCCATAATATAATATATATTTTAGGGCCGACCCCACACATGGTGGTCTAATAACCCATCGACAAGTACACACACTTGTGACACTTGTCAATCCACATGACGACACTTCCTTATAGAGGAATAACACATCTCTTATAAGGGTACAATAAATATATATGAAATACATTCCGAAGTTACATATACATCAACATGCTAATGTATTTCAAACATTATATGCACTTGCTTGTACTTGTTGTTGAGACTCATCTGCAGGTTCAAGTATAGAGGTTGAAATCTCAACGCGGATCTACTTCGAACATCCGGTTGAAGGTTGGTCTTTTCTCCATTATCTTAGTATTGTCATTTATATAGCATTGCATTGGGAATTGAGTCATTTTCTGGTAGTCAGCTGTCTGTTTTGGTCTTCCCCAAACCATAGGAAGTTTTCTCCGTAACAACATTGTTCAATCCATTCAAGTATATTCTAAATCTTTTATATGTTTTTAGGTTTTCCCTATGTTATATTTAATTTAAACATTTTTCCACTTAACTTTTCCATAGGGTCGAACCTATTGGATGTTTGTGTGTCTACATTTTATATTTTCATTTTGCACTAGTCCAACAAAAGACCCTACCTAACATGGGACACTATAGTTATCACCATATTTCCATTTTGGTGCCCATGACAATTTTTCTCATAGGCATGGGATTTCTTTTAGTTGTAACATTCCTTTGAGAAGAATTTGCATGCCTCTCTTTATTATTTATTTCTATCCAAGCCCTATAGGGATCTCATTTTTTTTATTATGCATTTGTCTTTGCTCACTACTACTTCCACACTTGTGCCTAATGCTTCCTTGCAGTTTCCATACTTTCATTGCATTCATTATGTTGTTAATCATTTGCATCCGTTCCTTTTACATTAGTTACTATAATTTTGGAAGAAACATCCTAATGAGTGTCCACCTCCTTCCCAAAATATTTTCTCATTTTGTTTTGTATAAGTATGCTCCATGCACTTGGCGCATTGTTCCATGTTTTGAAACACTCATTACTTTCATTGTATTATGGATATATTTTATTCTTTTGTAAGCTTTATCAACATGAAAAAGACACAAAAATAAATATTTATAAAAAGAGATGGGGGGGAGATGTTAGATCTTTTATATTTGTCAATGTAGAAAAAAAGTCGTGTCATCTTTGAACAAATCACTTGTGTCACGTATTTTTTCACAAATTGGTTTTTTGTATTGGCCTTAGAACCCAAACCATGATCTTGAATCTAGAACTCCTCCAGTTGGTTGTTCTTCCAATCATTATGGAGAAACCCTAACTTCCTTCTACATTGTTGATTTTATCATCATTCTATCAATGGGTCTTAATTTTTTTATCAAGCCACAATTGTGACATGCTTATGTTCAAAGGATCTAAAATATGTGTTGGCCATTTCCCATATTTCCTATATTTGCATGGTGGTTTTCCATATTATTAAGTTTTTCTCGGTGAAATCATATCTAATGTTTTCTCATGCTAGTATGGAAGGGTCTCTATGACCTTCTTGTTGATAGGTCTTATCTCATCGACTTCAACTAGTTATTCAGGGAGATAGACTTAGAGTTGATAACATCTAGGGGCTCACTTTCATTATTGGTGAGTTACCCTGCACTTAAAAAATGATATCTTATCATTGGATATTGAATGAGGGGTTTCCCTATATGATTGATAGAAATACATATATTCACATAGTGGGATTTGTGTTGTAACTTGGGTTCCATTTTCATCATTGGTTGTCACTTAGAGGATACTTTTGTGTGTTATTTACATTGCGGTAGATGTGAGAGATGTATTTGGTGGTGTGTATGTAGACTTCAAATCAAATCATGTTCCTGATACTTTTTCAAGTTGGTTAATGATGGACGCCCTAATTCCCTCCTTCCAAAGTATCTCATCTATTACATCAACTCATTTCCTATGGGAGATGGATTTAGGGTCATTTTCATTACCTTGGGGCTTGTAATCATTGGTAGAAAGTTCCCTTTTTGTTGATAGGGGAATTAATCAATTTCACATGCTTGATAGATTCTAATAAGTGTTTGAAGTGATCACATATATTCACACTTATTAGATTGTACTGTTTACCTTGACACCCATTATAATTATTGGTGGGTTGTCCTGTGTTTGTTGACAATATTTTTTAATAACTAGTAATCAAATGTTTTCTCCCATGTTTTACTTCAAAACATTTGTTCACATGGTGTAGATTCATACATTTCAATGGATTTGGATTGAATACCTTGGGCTTGTAGTAGCATCTCCTTTTTTTCTACTGTGCAAGTTGCACAAGAAATACCACAAACTTTCATTACATTGGTACTTGGTTGGAGGATCATATTTTTATTGCATTTATCATCCAACATTTTCATAATGTACACTGTGACATAGATCCACTTTGTATATGTGTGTGGATATGATTTATATTTGATATGAATTGGCCATGTATCTTTTCCATGTCCATGATCTTTCATTCTAAATGGATCCACAGTGTAGGTGATTTAGCAGCCATGCTTTTTTTCAACTTGATCATGGGTATGCCCGCCTAGAGGAAGAGAGTAATCTAGTACCTTGGTTTTTTCTTGTAAGTACCTTTTCTAATCCAATTTTTGGTATAATCCAACTAGGCCCCCTCATCAAGCTTCCATATCATTTTTATAATGTATGTTGGCCACCGATTTCTCTTATGACATTATACATTAGGGAGAATCTATTATAGAATTATTAGGTCCACCATTTCCAGTGATATGCTACTATTCCTATTTTCTCTCTAAATCATTGAGAATCCTCTTAGAAAAAAAAAATTCTACTTGGTCCCCAACCCTTTCCATAAGGAAACACATGGGGGTACTCTAAAAAGTGAAAAAATAAAAATAAATGTGTATGCTCTTGAGTGGGATTATTGTGATATGTACACTTAAACATTGTTAGAAACATGTACTGACTATCTGAACCAACTCTCATGAATATAAAAGAAGTTTGTTAGTTAGAGAAGGGGCACCATAGTGATTGGGAACCCTGATGATGGAGGATTAAGAGGTGAATGATTAAAACTTGTATGGTCCTTTTTCCATCAAAAACCCTTGTTTCTTGTAAGTTGTTTCTTTGTGTCCAAGTTTGGATCTCAATCCCTAATCATTATCCCATCTTTTCATGACTAGGGATAAACAATGGAATAGTTTCTCGTGAGTGGTTCAGACTGGAGGAATCCAAAAATTGGCGAATAAGGTGCCACAAGAAGATTCAAGTATACCTAAATTGGTGTTCACTTTTTTTTAAATGACGGTCTCTCTTCTTTTCCTCCCAAATCATGTTTTAATTGTAATTATTATTGATTAGTAGATTGGAGGTGGAACTACTATGCTTGAAAGGGCAGTTATTTTAGTTACTTATGATTTTCCATTTCTTTTGATTATATTCATTAATGGTTGGAAGGATTTGAGAAAGGTTCTTTATTGGTTTGTGTGTAGGTTTGGTGTGGATTGGACTTGCTAAAGAGTTTGTTGATTGGAATTATGAGATATAATACATAGGTACGCCAACTAGCCTAAGGTATTTCTTGATTGTTTTCCATGCTTAATCTTGTAATAAATAATTGAATTTGGAAAGTGGAATAGCTATTATTTGATCTTGATCCATCAGTGATATAACCCTTATCACTAGGAAAAAAAATTGACAACAGGGGGTTACCCCCTTCCCCTAAGGCTAGTTTTTGTTATATGTTCTTCCCTTTTTCTTTCCCTAATTCTATGGATTAGGAGAGTTCACCACGTTCTACTATTCAAATACTTGTACCTATTAAGTTTACGAGGGTTGAATGAAATCAATCCCTATGTGTGGTTGGGGTTTGGGATTAATTGATGTACTTGGAAAAGGACTAGAAAAAGGATAATATGGTTTGAGTGATGAGGGTGCTCCCTAGTGGTTTGGAGCCCCATATGATGTGGTGGTACTACTTAGGAAACTATGGATTGGAAGAGGTGTTGTGGTATGGGGGGGAGGGTGTGAGGTGAAAGCTTGCACAATCATGTTGGGAAATGGAGGGTTGTATGACCCATAAGTGGGTTGGTCATATAATTAGATGGAGTCACTCTGAGAAAATATAGTACTAGGGGGTGAAGGAGTAGGGGAACCATACAACTAATTTGAGGGAGTAGGGCCACCATACAATTGAGTTGAGGGAGTAGGGACACCATAAAACTGAGTCGAGTGGTAGGACCCATAGGTGTTTGAATGGGTCCCATGCAGGGTATTTCTTAAGGATTCTAATATTAGACTTAAGTATCGTATCCTAGGCGATTATTTTGGATTGACAAAAACATTTATATAGATAGGTAGGCGAATATTAGATATGAAACATACAATTTACTACTGAAATGTGTAAATTTTGGCTAATATTATGATAAAAAAACATATTTTATTTAAATATAGGCGATATTAGAGACTAAAAATGACCAAATAGCGAATTTATTTTTTGAAAAAAAGCTCGAAAAATAGCCAATTGGCAAAATTTCACGCTTAAAAATTACCTTGGTCCCATGATGAGTCATGACCCTAATGATACCATTGGTAGAGTGAGAAGTACCAAGTGTATTTTGTTTATGATACCAATGTCAATGGGAATCACAGTAGAGCATATCACCCTCCTATGACAAGGATCTACTATGTATGGAACTCCTTCCTGGAGAGGAGGAAGGCCTTAGAGCCCCAAAGAGCGTTCCACAATGGTGATAAGTTTGCTATGATTCTGAATTTGAGGGAGGATGAGGTAATGATATATGCAAAATGTAAAATATAATTATTACACTAAACTAACGATGAAGCTATAACTAAAAGGAAAAATGCATGTGTGATGAAAATATGTATGAGCTCCAATATAGAATGAATGTTTTTTATGATATGTAGTTTAAATGCATGAATTTTAGTATAAAATATTGTATCCCTATTGACCTAATGTCCTTCCACTTAATATTGTATTTGGATCTTCCAAAATATATCTTATTGGATGGTTTTGAATCCATCGAGGACAACTAATGAAGGTATGATAGAATCAATTACAATGAAAGGCACTGGGGTCATATCTCAAAAGAACCGAAAACATTCTGAGGGGCCAACAAAATATCACTCAAGTGAAAATGCATCCCATGAATGCCACTTGTTAAAAATAGTAGGTTTTTCCCACTAAGATACATGCCTCAAGTGTGGATAAATGGTTTGGCCTTGATCAGTTAGGTGTTTCCTCTACAAAGATGGGTGTCCCACTATAGCTAAAAAAACAACGTGACCTTGAATTTTTCATATTGGGGAACTGTTCCTTCTTATATCAATATTTTAAATTTACCTAAAAGAAAACAACTAGTGTCTCATATGAAAAATGATTGAGAAGTATTATCTAGATGCCTAGCCCAACAATCCTATGACTATCAATTCTTTTGTGACCTCATGTGGATGAATTAAGTTGGATAGAGTTGAGTTGTTGATTGATTTATAAACGGTCTATTTTGGATTAAAAGTTGTGGCAAATGAGGCATTTCAAACTTTTCGTTCTTTCTAGTTCACCAATATCACTTTATGGGAAAAATATGAAGAGCATACTAGATTGAGGAAGAATCTTTAGGTCCTTTGTGTGGATACTTCATGTGGTGAAATAATGTTTGTAGCTGAAATGATTTGCAAAATAAACTTGTGAAAAGGACCTGTAGAAATTAACAAATACAATATATGTGAACTTTTAGGAGTTATTACTCCATCCTAATTAATTTTTAAATGTAACCGGATTTTGCAAATAATAATACACTAAATGAAATGTGCAAAAGGGAATTATTTCACTTTTTCAATCCTTTCATATTCAACAAGATTTCTTAATGGGGACAAAGAAAAGAGAATACTAGGACTTGGGAGGGATTTTAGGTCACTTGTTTGTGTGTAAAGTGAACTAATCTAGATTTCTTTAAAAGAAGTAAGTGCAAGAAGAAAGTGGTCAAACCAAACAAGTCCATTTTATTTTCCTATCTTAGTGATACTTTTTAAGTTGGAAGAAATGAAAACAATTCAAGGCTACTCTAATGATGGCTAAGAGTTTACTAACAACCCCAAAACCAATGCTTAATTTTCTAATAAAGAAAAAGGTGTAAAGTATGGTTTGCACCCTACTTAAACTAGGTGAACTAATTACTAAGAAAGAAAGAAAAAAAGATCATTGGTTGATTTGTTAATTTTTTTAGAAATTATGGGCAGTTATGTGAGTTGCATCTTGGAAAGAAAAAAAACTAGAAAGACAAATATAACTACACTCATGTGGGTTACTAAATTAACAATGAAATGATCCCATGGCATAGAAATTACAATATTCTAGTACAACCTATGAAATATAAAGATTGATTGATGGCATGGGTTTCGAAGAGAAAATTGCACAATGTAGCTCAACATAGAGCAGGGGTACTGCAAGTGTTATAGGTCAAATTTGCACTTCTCCGTCTGTGATCACCTTTAGTTGTCGATCACACAAAAGGAAAATTGGGATTGAAGAGCATGATTGCCTTAGATGATGAATGGACTAGACTTACCCCTCTGTAGCTGACAAAACTCTATTTTTACCTACTTTTAAGGAAAAACGCTACCCTATAAGCATGATAGTAGCGTTTTCCTGCTAAAATACTCTACTCCACTTCAGTAATTTGCCCTCAGAAATACTTTACTCTGCTTCAATAGAGTAGCATACAGCTTCAGAAATCTTGCAAATGCTGGTTGTAAAGTAGGGAAGTTGCATGTTGAACGCTACTCCACTTAAGAAAAGTAGCGTACACCTTAAAAAGTAATCAAAAATATATTAATTTGATGAATCGGGATTAGTTGAAGTTGTTTTTGCAACTTCCCAATCAAACTACCTCTCGATCCAAACTGCCTATCTTGTCCCATAAATACAAGGGGGATAGATGAGAGAGGAGAGAAGAAACTATGCATTAAGGGTTGTTATGCTGTAGAAATTCCAAATTTAGTGTGAAGAGCAGGAGCCCATAATCTGGTTGCACAAGCACTCTGAAGGATCAGGGATAGTTGTATTGATTATTGCTTTTGACAATAAAGGTTGAAATGCCCTTCCTGTCCCAATCAAATGTCTAATGGATTGTCTGTTTGCTTGGAATAAATGCTTGATTGCATTTAATGTCTAAATTGTGTTTCAATTTCATCATTATTATATCAGTCAATATATGCTAAGGAAGGTATCTTTGTATTGCAGGTTCTCCAAATGGAAGATCAAGCGAAGGATTGAGCGGAAGATCAAGCAAGAGCTAGGATCGAACGTCGTTAATAAGGTATGCCTTCTAAGATCTTGATATCTTTCTTTTTTGTAGAAGCCTATGTGATATTATTAATGCATTTACCTGTCACCCCAGAAGTTGGTAGTGTTGTTGATGTATATGTAACTTCGGAATGTATTTCATCTATGTATTTCATATATATTTATTGTACCCTTATAAGAGATGTGTTATTCCTCTATAAGGAAGTGTCGTCATGTGGATTGACAAGTGTCGCAAGTGTGTGTACTTGCCGATGGGTTATTAGACCACCATGTGTGGGATCGGCCCTAAAATATATATTATATTGTGGATGTATCTAGATAGACAAGTCGGCCCCATAAGGTCATTGGGCAAACAAGTTAAGTATAAATAGAGATCGGGAGATCTCTATTTGGATCATTCGGAAAGACACGCTTCTCTCACTCAGAAAGTGGCGCACTAGTGAGGAGGAGGATCATTTGCTCTAGGAGACTATCTCAAGTGTATTTTGGTTGTACTTTGGTTGAGCCATTGCTCTCTCTATCTATGAGGAAGTTGCGGGGTTTTTCACCTTAGGGTTTTCCCCACGGAAACTCTATGTCTCTTGTCTCTCATGCTTTTGATTCTTGTGATGCTTGTCATGCTTATTGTGATTGTTATGCATTGATATACTGTATATGTTATTCTCTCAGTAAATATCCAAGAGTATTGTGAATTAATGCTCAAATTTTAACATGGTATCAGAGCTAACCTGAGAAGAAGACATTTTGCAGTGACAAAAACTTGAGTTTCTTGTTTATTGGGTTTCTCTCCACCGTTTTCGAAAAAGTAGTATAGTAGATTGAATCTACTCATCAAGGAGAATCTACCTGTCCAATCAGAATTGAATTCTGAGCATTTTCAGATTTGGCCCTAAAAATTATGAAGTTTCACAAAAATAGGAAGTTCATAAATCTGAAGCCATAGCTGGAAGCTCCTTGCAAAAATCAAAGTTTAGAGCTTTGGATCGCGATTTTTGGATGGGTAGATATCCGGGAAACTCAAACCCTAATTCAGGGCTCTCCTAGTGAACCCGGGAGGACAAAAAGGCAAATCTGAAGGGTAAAGATTTGCTGATCTCGAATTCTGAATACACCAGGCTGATCAGCTCATCAAGGCGCATCTTTCTATCCTTTCAGAAAGTCGAAATTCACATTTTTAATTTTTAGGGTTTTTTCGACAAACCCTAATCCGGGACCAGATCCAGTTTTCAGCATTTCAAGTGGTAAGACATAAATATTTTCTATTTCATTTGAAGTACTCTTTAAGATGTCTCACCACACCAAGCTTGAGGATAAGCTTGAAGGGGATGATAAATTCCGAGCTTGGAAGTATAGGATTGGGTTAATCCTGGAAGAGAATGAGTTGGACTCATATATAAAAGAAGACATCCCTATCCCAGAGGATGAAGAGGCTAAGGAATTGCATAAGAAGAACTTGGTCAAGGCAAAGAGAATCATTGTTGATTCTATCAAAGACCATCTCATACCACATGTGTCTTCTCTAAAGACACCCAAGGCTATGTTTGACTCTTTGACCAAGCTATTTGAAGGAAAGAACATAAATCAGAAGATGACCCTGCGGAATCAATTGAAAGGGGTCAAGATGTCGAATGGAGAAACCATTCAATCCTATTTCTCCAAGGTCTCTCAGATCAAGGAACAACTTGAAGTTGTAGATGAAATGGTGGAGAATGGTGAAATTGTTATGACTACTTCGAATGGCCTACCTAGGTCATGGGACTCTTTTATCCAGGGGATCTATGCCAGAAAGAAGTTAATCTCCTTCAGCAGATTATGGGAGGAATGTTCTCAAGAAGAAGCAAGGCTTGTGGTAAGAGAAGAGAAGATGGGAAATGAATATCAAGCTCTCACAGCTCACACTAAGAAGGGCAAGTTCAAGAGGGAGCCATCCCATCACAAGAAGAAATCTTCTCATCATTTTCACAAAGACAAGAAAGATCTAAGGTGTTTCACTTGTAATGAGAAGGATCACTTTGCTTCAGAATGTCCCAAGAACAAAAGGGACAAACACAACAACAAAAACTCCAGCAAGAAGAAGAAGGGTAACAAAAGAAGGTACCATGCTCATGCTGCCGAAGATGATGAACCTCCAAAGAGGAAGGCTAGGGCAGAAAGTGATGATAGTAATGATGACTCATCAAGTGAAGAAGAGTATGTTCTAATATTTGCTCTCACAGGTACTATCTCCCATGGTTGTAATGATTGGTTAATTGATAGTGGGGCTTCCAAAAACATGACTAGGTTTAAAGAATCCTTTGTAAATCTGTCTGAACATGAATCACCCCATAAAGTGAAACTTGGGGATGATTATCAATATCCCCATCAAAGGAAGTGGTGAAGCCTCCTACAACCTAGATTCTGGAAAATCTTTGAAGATGAAAGAAGTCCTTTATGTACCTGGGCTCAAGAAGAAATTACTCTCCATCTCTGCATTGGATACAAAAGGTACGAGGGTTGCATTTGTGGATGGCCAAGTCCTAATGTGGCCAAAGGGAAAGACCATAGATGATGCAGTTGTGATTGGAGAGAAAGATGGGAGGTTTGTATAAATTAAAAGGACAACCTGCACATGCCATGGTGCATGAATCCATGGAGCCAAGTGAACTTTGGCATAGAAGACTTGCTCATATGCACTATAGGGCACTTCCAATTGCAAGCAAGGCTGTAGAGGGTCTTCCTGAAATCAAGACAAAACATGAAGGTGTTTGCAAAGGATGTGAAAAAGGTAAGAATATTAAGAAGGCTTTCCCAAGCAGTGAAAGCAAGGCAAAAGAATCATCCACTCAGATGTATGTGGTCCTATGTCATCCAGTTCTCTAAGTGCATATGTTTACTATGTCTCATTTATTGATGAATTCTCCAGGAAGACTTGGGTATACTTCTTGAAAAACAAAGATGAGGTGTTTGATAAGTTCAAGGAATTCAAAACCTTGATGGAGAATCAAACTGACAAAAAGATCAAAATATTCAGATCCGACAATGGTGGAGAATTCACCTCAGGTGACTTCAAGAAGCTTTGCAGTGATTCAGGGATTAAGAGGGAGTTGACTGCTCCTTATAATCCTCAACAGAATGGAGTTGCAGAAAGGAAGAACTGAACAATCATGGAAGCAGCAAGGGAAATGCTGCATGACCAAGATCTACCTATGCATCTATGGGAAGAAGCAGCTAGAACAGTTGTATATGTGCAGAACAGAACACCCCAGAAGATATTGGACAACAAGACACCAGAAGAGGTCTTTTCTGGTAAGAAACCTGAAGTCAACCATCTCAGAATATTTGGTTGTCCAGTATACACTCATGTCCCAAAGGAAAAGAGGACCAAACTAGATCCTTCAGGAAAGAAGGGTATCTTTGTGGGTTACAGTGAAAGCTCGAAGGCTTACAGAATATACTTTCCAGGGTTCAAGAATATTGATGTCAGCAGGGATGTAGAATTTGATGAAAACTCAGCATTCATCAAATCAAGGAAGGCACCTATCGAAGTTTATGAAGAACCTAAGGAAACTAGATTTCAAGACACTACCATGATTGAAGAAATTCCAGAAGTTTTTCGTGAGTTTGAAGATCCGCAAGAACCTATAGATCCACCCCATGAGGATAACTCTCACAAGAGGAAACCTGCATGGGCTAGAGAGCTCATTCAAGATGCAAAAATATTTGGCATTCCAGAAGAAGAACACAGAGCAAAGAAGAGAACCAGATCACATACCAACTATGTTGCTTTACTCTGTGACATTATGAACAAAGAACCTTCCAGTTATGAAGAAGCAGCGAAAAAGAAAGAATGGAAGGATGCCATGGTTGAGGAATACCAATCAATAATGAAGAATGATGTTTGGGATGTTGTCCCAAGACCTAAAGAGAAGCCTGTTGTGACTTCCAAATGGATCTACAAAATCAAGCATGCCGCAGATGGCAATGTAGAGAAATACAAAGCAAGCTTCGTAGCTCGTGGCTTCTCTCAGAAAGAGGGAATAGATTATGAAGAAACTTTTGCACCTGTATCCAGGTATACTTCCATCAGAAAAGTACTTGCCCTGGCTGCAGCAATGAAATGGAAAATACACCAGATTGATGTCAAGACTGCTTTCTCGAATGGTGTAGTTGAAGAGGAAGTATACGTGGAGAAGCCACTTGGTTTTGAAATACACGACAGGGAGTCATATGTGTGCAAATTGAAGAAAGCCTTGTATGGCTTGAAGCAAGCTCCCAGAACTTGGTATGGTAGGATGGATAGTTTCCTATCTAGCTTGGGCTTTACCAAAAGTAAAGCGGATTCCAACCTCTACTACAAGGTTGAGGAAGGGAATCCTGTGATTCTACTCCTGTATGTGGATGACTTATTTGTAACAGGAGATGACAGATTGATTGCAGATACTAAGAGGAAGCTTGTTGTTGAGTTCGATATGAAAGATTTGGGAATGATGCATTATTTCCTAGGTATGGAGGTGTGGCAGAATTCAGGTGGGATCTTCCCTAGTCAAGGGAAGTACACAGTAGATATTCTGAAGAGATTTGGGATGATGGATTGCAAGGCCATGGCCACACCCATGGCATCGAATTTAAAGCTTCTATGTGATGCTTCATCTGAGCCGGTTGATGTCTCTATGTATCGTCAGAGGATTGGGTCCTTGATGTACCTGACGAACACGAGACCAGATATTTGCTTTGCAGTGAACACATTGAGCCAGTTCCTGACGGATCCGAGGAGTGTTCATCTGGTTGTTGTAAAGCATGTTCTGAGGTACCTGAAGGGTACAGTGGATTATGGGCTCAAGTATGAAGCGAATCAAAATTTTAACCTGCAGGGTTATGTTGATTCAGATTGGGCTGGAAGTGCTGCAGATAGGAAGAGCACATCTGGGTGCTGCTTCAGTATGGGATCAGGTATGATCTCTTGGTTCAGCAGGAAGAAGTCCTGCGTAGCACTGAGTACAGCTAAGGCAGAGTATTTTGCAGCCTGTTCAGCTAGTTGTGAGGCAGTATGGCTACGGAAGCTACTGTCTGAGTTATTTGATCTCCCATTGGATGCTACTGGTATATTCTGTGATAACCAGAGTTGTGTGAAGCTGTCTGAGAACCCAGTGTTTCATGACAGGTCAAAACACATAGAGATCAAATATCACTATATCAGGGATATGGTGTAGAGAGGAGCCGTGAAGCTCCTATATGTTGTGACGGACGAGCAGATTGCAGATGTGCTGACGAAGCCACTAGCCAGGGTGAAGTTCAAGTACTTCAGGGAGAGGCTTGGTGCTCCTCAGATCGACGACACTTTGAGGAAGAAGTGATGGACACATTTGCTGAAGCCATCCCAAGCATGTTGGAAGGAGGATCCTTCACATGGCTGTGGATGTAAGCGTTGGATGATGAGTATCAGGATGATGCTCCAGTTACTGCTCTGTATATGCATCATGTTGGATGCTGGATATGATCAGTTGGATCATTGATATTTGTATGTATGTATGCATCGTGTTGATGCTGGATATGATCAGTTGGATCTTTTATATTTGTATGTATGTACGCATCGTGTTGATGTTGGATATGATCAGTTGGATCATTTATATTTGTATGTATGTACGCATCGTGTTGATGCTGGATATGATCAGTTGGATCATTTATATGTATGTATGCATCATGTTGGATGCTGGATATGATCGGTTGGATCATTTGTATGTATTTGTATATGCATCATGTTGGATGCTTGGACCATGTATCTGTATCAGGTGGATACATTGTATGATTAGGTAGATCATGTATGTTGATATGTATCATGTATTTGTATTTGTATCAAGTGGATACACTGTATGATCAGGTGGATCATGTATGATGATATGTATCAGGTAGATACTTGGTGTGCATTAGGTGGATGCATTGTATGATCAGGTTGATCATGATGATGAGCTTCAGGATGTTGGTCCAGATGATATGTACCAGGATGGTACAAGTGATGATGATCAGTATGATCATGAGCATTAGGATGATGCCTCGTGCGATGATGATCCATTGGATCATGAGTATCAGGTTGATACTTGGAGGTCAGAGATGATGTGTGGCAGGTTGTGCAACTAGCATGTAATCAGTCCTAGGAGATCTTGCCGGTCGTGCTGTGGCACATAAATGTTCCTGGGGTACTCTTTCCGGTATTTCTATGTAGTATGTAATCAGTCCTCAGATATCCGATAGGTTGAGCTATGTGCTCGTAATCAGTCCTGGGATGAGGTATTACTATGGAGACATGTAATCAGTGCTGGAGATCCGAGAGGTTGAGTTGTGTGCTCGTAATTAGTCCTGGGATGCTCTTTAGAGATCTTGTCGGTCATGTTGTGGCACATAAATGTTCCTGGGATGCTCTTTAAAGGTTTTTTCTATCCACATGTAATCAGTCCTAGAGATCCGAGGGGTTGAGCTGTATGCTCGTAATAAGTCCTGGTATGCTCTTTAGAGATCTTGCCGGTCGTGCTGCGGTACATAAATGTTCCTGGGATGCTCTTTAAAGGTATTGTGGAGGAGATGCATGTAATCAGTCCTGGAAGATCTTACCGTTCGTTCTTAGGCACATAAATGTTCCTGGGATACTCTTTCTGGTATTGCATCCGCACATAAAATTAGTCCTGAGAGGCCACCTCTATCAGACCGTTCGCACAGATGATGAAGACCTGCAGGTGGTGGGCCTACATACAGTATGAAAAAGGACTGGCTCTGTAGAACTTCCTATGACGAGTAGAGTCAGAGATTGGTTGAGATAGTAGCAGCAATGACGATGATCCGGAGAAGAAGACTTGTCTAGTAGAACTGTGTCGAGAAATACCTTCCTAGTTAAGAGGGAGTGTTGATGTATATGTAACTTTAGAATGTATTTCATCTATGTATTTCATATATATTTATTGTACCCTTATAAGAGATGTGTTATTCCTCTATAAGTAAGTGTCGTCATGTGGATTGATAAGTGTCGCAAGTGTGTGTACTTGCCAATGGGTTATTAGACCACCATGTGTGGGGTCAGCCCTAAAATATATATTATATTGTGGATGTATCTAGATAGACAAGTCGGACCCATAAGGTCACTGGGAAAACAGTTAAGTATAAATAGAGATCGGGAGATCTCTATTTGGATCATTCGGAAAGACACACTTCTCTCACTCAGAAAGTGGCGCACTAGTGAGGAGGAGGATCATCTGCTCTAGGAGAATATCTCAAGTGTATTTTGGTTGTACTTTGGTTGATCCATTGCTCTCTCTATCTCTGAGGAAGTTACGGGGTTTTTCACCTTAGGGTTTTCCCCACGAAAAATCTGTGTCTCTTGTCTCTCATGCTTTTGATTCTTGTGATGCTTTTCATGCTTATTGTGATTGTTATGAATTGATATACTATATATGTTATTCTCTTAGTAAAGATCCAAGAGTATTGTGAATTAATGCTCAAATTTTAACAAGTGTCCCTCTCCTCGCTATATGGTATAATTCCCGAACAACAGACTGACGACTCCACTGGGAACCGGTTGTTTTCTGTTCTAGGAGACTCATTTAACTTTCCTTCCAATACTTTTTGATCTTTCTGATCCTCTGAGAGGCTCTGTAGGTTACTATAGCCTGCTTCCATTGCCTGACTCATTCCCGTTTGAAGTTTTAGAGCTTGTTTCAAGCCTTCTTTGGCAAAAATGCTGGTATCCCTTGCATACAGTAGCATACACATGCTGAAAAATGCTACTTTACCTATTGCACAATAGAGTACACCTTCTGAAAAATGTTGGTTTCCCTACTGCACAGTAGGGTACACCCCTCAGTATACGTAGGTTTGTATACTACACAGTAGAGTATTTTCCTGTAAGTCTCTGTTTGCTTTTAGGATTTGATTTCCACTTGTTTGGTTTGATTTCCATCCTCTTACCTTGTATTCTTAACTAATCCTTGAGGTACTTTTTCCTTTGTTGAGTCTTGTTTGCCTCTCCTAAGTCCCTTAGGTCATCTTTTCTTGCTTGAGTACTTTTGAGGTGTCTTGTTTGTTTATGGCTCTTTTTTGGAACCGTTCCTTGCTCCTTGGTTAACATAACTGCATGTTCGTACCTTAGTTGCTTGTTGCAGGTATGCAAACCTTTATTTATGACATTTGATGTTTGTTGCAACACTAGTACACTTTGATGGTGTCTTGTCCTTTGATTGAGGGTTTGACCCCTAGTTGGAGTCCTTAGGGTGTTTTCAAAAGTTTTTGAGTGTGGACACTTCCTGATTGCTTTGTCAGTTTCAGTTTCAAGTAAGTTGAAGTTTTTTAGTTTGCTTCCTTTCAAGTCTTTGTAATTGTAAGGCCATCTTTGGTTCACTTGCCTACCGTTTTCTTGGCTTAGTGATTTCGCAGGGTTCTTGATGCTTTGGAGCAACCTTTGAAGTTTGCCTTTCCATTTTAAAGCGTCTCTTATCCTTCTTTCCTTTCCACTTTGTCTTCTAAGCCCAAGGTTTTTTCCCTTTAAAAACCTTGTAGGACAAGTCTTTGTCAAGACATCAAGTTGATTGTTGTGAGCCTTAGAGTTTCTTTTCCTTACTTACATTGCTCTTTTAGGTCCTACTTGCTTCCATTTTCGAGTTCTTTTTCTTTTATGTATATTAGAAAAAGCAAAAAATGAGTTTGGTAGTTTAAAGTAGTAAGACTTATAATCATCTCGAGGTAGCATAGTTTACTTTGTTTTGAATTTGAAAAGAAAAGAAAAAAGAGATTTGTTTTTGGTTTACTTAGTTTTCATTTTGGAAAGAGCATAAATGGTAAAAGAAAAAGAGTCATTTTTTGCTTTGAAAGTTATTTCTTTTTGCACTTTACTTTCTCAAACCATTTCCACACAATGGACTACCCCATTGAGTAAAAAGTTTCCTTAAAAAGAATTTTAATAAAATCAACTAGAAACATTTTCTTTTTAGGTATACATGACATCAACTAGCTTAGGATAGAGTTACGAGCTTAACTCACCTTAAACTGCTCACAACTAGCTTCATTATGCAACAATCATAGTACGACTCATTTAGGTAAATCCATATACATCAAATAGTCCTGGGATGCTCTACTCAAACCAGAGTTAAGCACGAGGCTATGGAAGACTGGAATTGTTGAGGATATCCCCTCACTTTCCTTTTGACCATAAACCAGAGTTGATTCGCATACAGGGGTCCTTTTGGACTTCGAGCTTTGCTACCCTACCCATGCGTTTTAACTAGGCTGACGACTGTCCCCCCAGGTTATTTCGTGTTTATGGTAGCCTTAGTATCATACCTTTAGGATTCTACACAGGTAGAGTGGGTGGTTATTCCCACTTCACCTCGGACAGGCGTGGAAGGTAACCCTCTGGCAGTAATCCCGGGAAAGCGGTTTGGTGATTCAAGTGCTTGCACCCAATGGACCTCTGGTGGACTCCATGAAACTGACCATCAGTACTCTATTAGTCTGTTCTGGGCCCTAATCATCCCATACTTGCTTTCGAGAGTATTTTCTATCCGTTTGATTGGTTTAATTACTTAGGAAATTTTTAGTGGTATGTTGTTTGCCCCTTAGTTGTAGTGGCCACTAGGTTGTTTTTTACTTAGGCTATTTTTAGTAATTGTGGAAGACCAACGGCTTCGTAGGTCTCGAAGGTTGCAAAACCTTCCCCCACTCATATTGGAACCACTACCACCAACACAACAACGGAGAATGGACTCTAGTGGTTCTTTTGAACTTACTGGTGAAATAGAGGTTCCTAGTGAACTGCAGCCCAGAACCCCGGATCGACAAGTTTTCGACACTGTCGAGGTTGAGGATATCACTTCAGGTGAATTCAATACTCCTTTCAACCCTCCTTTTACCGAACCCGACGATCTACTCCTAGTCCTTATAGGTTTTCAGTAGCCCAAGTATAGTGCATATTTTTTCACACCTAGTTATAGCATGACTAATACAGGAGATGAATAGGGAGTTCCACAGGCTCCCACAATGGGTATGAATACAAGGATTGTTAATCCTCCTTCCAAAAACACTGCTACGCCAATTTCATCGCAGACAGCATCTGCGTCAACTCCTTCCTTTAGTTTTCATACATATACTTTAGGCATGACAAGCTCAACAGCTTTGACATCTGCCTCAATTGCTACCTCTACTTTTGGACCCAACAGTGCAGTGAATGTCACCCCATCTCCTGCGACTCAACAGTCATACCATATACCCAGTACTTGGATTTCCACACCCAATGTTGGGCCGAATCTCTCTGCAACTATGCCTGTCATGAGTACCATGACTGCGTCGTCCACCTCAACTACCCCTAGTTTTAACACCTTTGCAGGTTACAATATGAATCAAGGTAATATACCTACAGCAAACATCCCCTTTTCTTTGTTTTCTGGAGGAGGGGATAACATCCTTAACCAACAATATGGCAGGGCTAACACCCAGCCACAGTGGAAGAACGTACAAAGCACCAACCCACTTTCATTTGTATGGAGAAATTTCAACAACACTTTCACACAACAGCAAATGGCAGGGTACAACCCCTACCAGCAGATGGCTGGGGGCAATCTCTACTAGCAGATGGCTGGGGGAAACCCCTACCATGTAAGGAACCCATGTCTTTACTTTATTAGTGTACTGTTGTTGGACCCATATGCTTTGTAAGTTGTCCCATAGTATTTGTTGATCCATAGTTTGTGTTATTGTTGTTTGGCGCATATGCTTTGTAAGTCGCCCGTAGTATTGTTGATCCATAGTTTGTATTGGCCCATGGTTTAGACCCATAGTATTGGTGCCTAGACTTAGTATATAAGTGTGTGTTGAAGCCTATGAAGGCACCATGAAGTTATTTGTATTGAGCTTTCTCAAAGGAGGTTGCCCCCTCGAAGTGGCCTACGATCAATATAAAAGTGATTCTGAGTTCTATTATTTCTTCTATCTCGTGTGTTTTCATTAAATAATTATTGCAGGTTCTTCACATCTGGTATCAAAGCACTTTCTTGGGCTCGTTGGGTGGAATTTCTGCCAAAAAATATTTTTTTTCGCATTTGTTGCAAGTTCGGATCTGGGAATAATTCCTATCCACTTAAATGTGGGAAGTACTTGGGCATAAGCCCTAAAACTCATTGTGAGGACTACCATAGGAACCTCAAAGTAGATGGCCCATTGAGAGGACCTGCCAGCGAAAAGGGCAATGACCCCTACCTGATTGACTAGTTCCCACCCGTGAGGTAAACCAAGAGTTGTCATTTGTGGCAAAGCGGTTATCAATTTTACCTGAGCCATGGACTGAGGGGTACTGCCCCAATATGCAAGCCGTCAGATAGCATTGGTGGCCGAGTGAAACCCCTGAACTGTTAGGAAGCCGAACATACCTAGGGTCCATATCTATTTTTAGTTGAACTGTTGCCGATCACTTCTGCGTCGTTTCAGATCCATTCTGAAAGCCATTCCAGATCCAGCCATTTTAGATCTAATTTAGATCCAGTCATTTTCGATCCAGTCGGCGTCACTTCAAATCCCTCTGCTTCCGATCACTTCCACGCCATTGCAGATCTATCTGTTTCAGATCCCTTCCGTGCTGTTGTAGATCCATTTCTCGAAAAAAAAAATGTTTTTTGGCCTTATCTCCCTTGTTTTCACTTCGTTTCCCTTGAAACTTCCTTGAAACCCCGGTAATCCCATTCTTTATATTTCATTCCTGAGGACCCTATCCCAAATTCCACTTCCCAAATCCTGAAATCTCACATTTGTCTATTTTTAGGGTTTTCCATAACTTTTTCGGATTTCGCCCAATCACCTTCAAATTTTACCACCGATTTCCTTTCCTAATTCTGCTTCTTTGTCCCTCTCTGCCAAATTTTCTCATTCTTTCACCCTGCTTATGAAATCCCCATTTTTTGCATCCATGTCCATCAGAAAGTGTCCAAAACCTACTCAAACCCCAATTACCCCTCTGAGTTTTTCCCAAATCCAAATTTTCCTTTACTAAAGCAGCTTTTGTTTGTGTTTTTCTATCCATTCGCCCCCCCCCCCCCAAAAAAAAAAAAAAACTCCTTGTTATGGTTGTCACCCGAGCAGGAGAAAAAACCATGGAGGAAGCACTTGCAGCCATCCAAACCAAACTCCAAGATATGGACGAAAAATTTCTCAGCCTCCATCTTCAGCATTCAGCCATGAACAATAATCGACAGCAAGAATCTTCTGCAGCCAATGGGTTCTCTTCTTCCAACAATTTTCGTGGTCTGAAGCTAGAATTTCCTCGCTTCAACGGTACTAATCCGATTGGATGGATCTATCGTGAAGATCGGTATTTCAGTCTGCATAATACTTTTGATGTCCAAAAAGTTCCACTTGCATCCTTTCATTTGGAACAGGAATCCCTTCAATGGTACCGTTGGTACATCAAGTCTCATGATGAGCCAAAATGGACATATTTTTGCCAACTCATTTTGCAACGCTTTGGTCCTAGTTCTTTCCGGGCATTTTTTCCCATGCCCCCCTCGTCACCTCGGTTTGCGTGCCACATCGGCCGTTCTCCGTTTTCGATGTGTCTTATATCGCCGGATTCAGTTTTTCGCGCTCGTGATGACGCTTGAGATCATTTCTCGCTCTCACCTTTAGATTTTCCGGGCATTTTTTCCCATGCCCCCCTCGTCACCTCGGTTTGCGTGCCACATCGGTCGTTCTCCATTTTCGATGTGTCTTATATCGCCGGATTCAGTTTTCCGTGCTCGTGATGATGCTGGAGATCATTTCTCGCTCTCACCTTTAGATTTTCTGGGCATTTTTCCCATGCCCCCCTCGTCACCTCGGTTTGCGTGCCACATCGGCCGTTCTCCGTTTTCGACGTGCCTTATATCACCGGATTCAGTTTTCCGCGCTTGTGATGATGCTCGAGATCATTTCTCGCTCTCACCTCCCGATTTTTCGGGCATTTTTCCTTGTGACCCCCTCGTCACCTCGGTTTGCGCGCCACATCGGCCGTTCTCCGTTTTCAACAATCCTTAGGTCACCGGATCCAGTTTTCCGCACTGATGACGATGCTTGAGACCTTTTCTCGCCCTCATCAATCCTTTTTTGTTCGGTATAATTTTACCCCTTTTTCGGGCCGAGCAACCCCTTTTTACGAAAAAGGCACTTAGGGAGTTTCTGTTAAGCTCTTTTCTGACTCCTAAAACAATGAAAAGATCGCCGAGCAATCTTGCTTCCTTTCATGCTCGCTAAACGTATCTGAAAGGGCGTCTACCTGGTATAAGTTTACCCCTTTTCCGGACCTTGTGGACTAATTACGAAAAAGGTATACTCTAGTCACATCGGCTAGAAGAGTTCTCCATCCGCATCATTTTATCCTTTTTCGGGCCTTGGAGACTAAACTTACGAAAAAGAAACACCAACAGAGTCCACTTACCGCTTTCAGACTCTCTAAACATGAAAGCAACCATGAGCATGAACCGTCCTGGGCTCGCAAAATCCACAGGACCGTACCATTCCAGAGCACACTTTTATCCCTTCTTGGAGCTCATTAAAACTACGAAGAAGGAATCAATGGTGCCTCTTGGCGCCACAACAGATCATGTCTACTCACATAGCAGCTTCCCCACTTTGGTCGCCTTTGTTCAGAGTATTCTGCAGTATGTCACCCTGAAACTCCCTCGACAGCTACCATCAGCTTCACCCCCCCCAGAGTCAATACATACCCTTCAGTACCTAAAAAGATGACCCCCACACCTGCAAGTCAGTTCCCTACGCTGCCAGGTCAACCATGTCATCATGCTCTGAACAAAGGAAGTTTGAGTCTACCCATTTTTTGACCCAGTTATTTCCCTTCCCCAGAGGTATGTCAGTCCTACCATCAAAACTACATCACTTCAGTTCTACACCTCGTGCTCCTATCAAGGAAACATCATTGCCTTGATAGTTGCTGGTCTCCCTCTGTCGACGACAACCACATTGATTCCAGAGGATAGACCTAGAGGTCCCTGTGTCTTGGACTCATTACCATTTATGATGAGTGCCTACGAATCATTTCGAGAGGAATCCTCAGTGCCTCTCCGAATGGTTGTTTCTCACATGCTCGACTTCAACACCTTGATCGCATCGTTGAGACTCGCACAGGGTATTGGTGCGTTCAATTATTAGTCGAAGACCCCGGATACCACCTGACTCCTCCACATTTGAGAGTCTACCTATGGATACAACCAGTTACATTTTTTCTATACATATCCGGGTTGCGTATGGCGACAGTATTCAGATGTACCCCAGTTTTATACTCCCTCGAGTATACAGATACAAATACTTCCCAGAGATGGCTCACAGTCTTTGAGTCCCTATAGATGTTGGACACCTTCAGTTTCAGCAGTTCAACAGTTATTCCATTGTATCAGTTATTGAGATCAGCCATGATCATGAGTATATCCCACAATAATGTCCCCTCTGGACCATTACGATGTACCAGTATATTTCTTCATGTATTAGATCCCCCTTCTTGGGACTAATTGTTTTGTATATGCCTTGATACGAGCATGGGAATGCCCGCCTCGTCCTTTATCAGAGATTATACCTCATTCATGTTGAGGCCATGTAATATTTGTTGTTTTTTGCAGCTTCCAAGGGTCGTGGCTCCAGTCTCCAACCGGTCTCTTCTCTCCCCTAAACCCCAGAAAAAGGACAAAGAACTATGATGTCTATCGGCCATACGATGAGCTCCTGCCCTCACACATCAGGGGGCAATCTGTTAACACCTAAAAAGTGCTCACTAGCTCATTCCCTTACTCACATGACCCATTTGTCCACTTTTCCACCATCTGAGCCTCTGAAACCAACAAAAGGTCACCAAAAGACCTTAGTACACCCCTTTTTCCATTAAAAAAGATATTTTTCCAAGAAAATCATAAAAAACCCTCAAAAAGGGTCCAAATTCCCAAAAATATTAAAAAGGGAATTAAAATATTATTTTTATTCAAAAAAGGAAAAAGGAGGGAAAAGTACCTAAACCATGTTGGTCAATACCATTTGGTTTCCACAAAACCACAAATGGTATCTCCCACCACCAAAACCTATAAAAAGGTGGTAGGGGCTCCTCATTTCACATCCATCCATTATCTCATCCTTATGCTGCTGAAATCTCCCATGAGCATTTTAGCCATTGCAAACCACATTGGAGAAGAGACCATTGGAGATTGGAAGTTGCTCACCCTTGGAGCTATTCAACCTCACCATTAGAGGTATTGATTCCGCAAGCACTTGCTTGCCCCCATTCTTTCAATACAAATTCTTTATTTTATATGTTCTTGTTCTTGATCTTAAATTATTTTTGTTATTTGCTTAATATATTTGCTTAGATCCATGAATAGTATTGTTTAATTAGTTTATTGTTATTTATTTCCATTGAAACTGCTGCTACTAGTTAGCAGGTGCCCATAGCACTAAGCCTGGTTGCAAAACCGGGCCAACAGGCACTGTGAGAGAGTATCAGACAGAATTTGAGAAACTAGCCAATCACATAGAAGGATTGTCTAATGAATTCTACATGAGTTGTTTTATCAGTGGTCTTAAGGATGAAATCCGGTTAGAGGTTAAAATGTTTTGTCCCAACATAATGATGGAAGTCCTAGGGTTGGCTAAGTTGGCAGAAGACAAGCTTGCAGCCCAACAACGCTCCAAACCCTCTTTTGTTCCCTTCCAAAATATGGGTTCTCAACGACCTCCCATTCCGCCAGCTCCTCGACCAAATCCTATCAAGCATTTGTCTGAAATAGAGATGCAGGCACGCAGAGAAAAAGGGCTCTGTTATAATTGTGATGAGAAATTCACTCGGGGACATAAATGTGTTCAACAAAAGCTCTATCTCTTGGATATGGATTCTTCGCCTGTCTCTAAAATTGGTGAAGAAGCTCCAGATACAATGGATGGTCAAGTCGACATTCAAGATTTTCCTACTGACCCCCCATCTCAGGATGACCAACCAAAGATATCTCTCAATGCTTTATCCAGCGTCACCACCCCCCAAACAATGTGGGTTAGGGGTTACTTCAAGAAGCTTCTTCTTACAATACGCATTGATTCTGACAGCACACATAACTTCATTGACCCTCGGATCGCTAAACAGGCTAATTGTTTTATCCATCCTTGCTCCAACTTTGAAGTCATGGTTGCCAATGGGGGCACCTTACCTTGCAAGGGAAAGTGTCACAATGTGCGTATCTCTCTGGAAGATTATAACCTGCGCTCTTACATGTTTGCCTTGTCTTTAGGTGGATGTCATGTGGTTTTGGGCGTTCAATGGTTATGCACACTTGGCCCCATCTTATGGGATTTTGCTGAACTTTGGATGCAGTTTTCCATCAATGGGACACAACACAAATTTATGGGCTTACAACTAGGGTCTCTCCGCATCATCAGTTCACATTGCCTGGAAAATATCCTTAAGAGGAATTCACATGGTGTCATCGCTCAGCTCCATTCCATTCAGATGCACCCACCAACGGCCTCCACTACTTCCTTGGATAAATATGAGGGTGTCTTTGCTACACCAGTGGGCTTGCCGCCTTCACGAGACCTTTCCAGTAAGCATTTATCCACATCTCCATCTCAGCAAGACATGCTGGTTATTTTGCATGCAGTATAGAAGTGGAAGCCATCCCTATTGAGGAATTATTTTTGCATCAAGACCGATCTCCCAAGTTTGTAAAATTTCCTAGAACAACGGGTCTCCTCCCGAGCACACCTGAAATGGGTTATCCAACTCATGGGTTATGACTATGTGATCACTTACCAGAAGGGTAAGGACAATATGATGGCAGATGTTCCTTCTCGCACATTTGATGACCTAGTTTCTCTTATAGCTATTTTCTGCTTGTTCCAAATTGGTTGCAATTTGTTCAACGGGGCTATCTCTTCTATGAACTCCATGCTTCTTCATCGGCAGGGCACTCTGGGTTCCTGCAAACGCATGACCGGGAACAATGTAACTTGTTTTGGCAGGGACTTAAAATGACAATTCAATGGATGATGGTTGACTGTGATACTTTCCAGGTCAACAAGGGTGAAACAACACTCCTTTCGGGACTGCTCGAACCCCTCCCCATCCCTACACAGATTTGGACAACTATTTCTATGGATTTCCTAGAAGCGCTCCAATGGTACAGTACCACATATAAAAGGACATCATATGAAGCAGTCTCTGGACAAGCACCTCTAGTTCTTCTTCCATACACCTTCAGCAACTCCCCAGTTCAGTAAATTGACTTGATTCTTCGAAACTGTGATCATATTCTTCTCATTCTATAGGACAATCTTCACATGGCAAGAATTCGACTGAAACAACAAGCCGATCAACACCATTCTGAGTGCACTTTTCACGCAGTTGATATGGTTCTTCTTCATATACAGCCTTCCATGCAATCCTCCCTGAAACTCAAAAGGCTTCAGTGGCCTGGCATGCAACCCGAGGATGCTACAGGGGAACCACTCCTTCAGATTCTACATCAATTTCCACATCTCAAGCTTTGAGGACAAAGATTTTTCTAAGGGGGAGGGGATGTTAGGAACCCATGTCTTTACTTTATTAGTGTATTGTTGTTGGACTCATATGCTTTGTAATTCGTCCCATAGTATTTGTTAATCCATAGTTTGTGTTATTGTTGTTTGGCGCATATGTTTTGTAAGTCGCCCGTAGTATTGTTGATCCATAGTTTGTATTGGCCCATCATTTTGACCCATAGTATTGGCGCCTAGACTTAGTATATAAGTGTGTGTTGAAGCCTATGAAGGCACCATGAAGTTATTTGTATTGAGCTTGCTCAAAGGAGGTTTCCCCTTCGAAGTGGCCTGCGATCAATATAAAAGTGATTATAAGTTATGTTATTTTTGCTATCTCGTGTGTTTTCATTAATTAATTATTGCAGGTTCTTCACATACCAGCAAATGGCTAGGGGAAACCTTAACCAGCATTTTATGGGTCAAACTATGGGAGGTTCCCTCTTTATGACTCCATCTTATCAAATGCCATCTTATAGACCTTGTTTACCATTTCTGGCAACTCTGAATTTGCCAGATCTTTCCAAGTTAACGAACGATCCGATGTGCCATAACATTATGTGGCCACTAGTTCCCACTAAGCTACCTTCGGACATTCCAAAATTCGAAGGTAAAACTGGTGAGGATCCTGGTGATCATGTCACCACCTTTCACCTTTGGTGTTCTTCGAACTCATTGAAGGAAGATTTCGTTAGGTTGAGACTTTTTCAAAGAACCCTGACTAGTGCTGCAGCCAAATGGTATATTGAGTTACCTGCAGCCACCTTTTTTAACTTTCGAGATCTCGCAACGGTTTTCTTGAACAACTTCCAACTTCCTGTTCGGTACGATGTTGGGACAGATCTTTTGTCTACCTTTAGACAAAACAAAGCCACCCATTTATCTGATCATATTCAGGAGTGGCGAAGACGGAAGAGGCTCATTAAAGCCAGCATCCCCCCAGAATTCTTATTAGAGTGGTATCTGAAATCACTCCTTCCTTATATTCTTAAGGAAGTAGCTACTTATTGGGTGTCATCAGAAGAAGAAGCCATTCTAAGGACCCAACAACTAGACTTGGTTTATGCTCAGTTTGGGCTCCTTTACGAAATTATACCTGACGCACCATGATTAAACACTGATCTCGGAGACCAAAACCTGGACCACATGCTGACGGCATTGTAGGTTCAGTTGATTCTATAGCTTTCTAAGCAATGATAAACAGGTTCATGCCTTATCGGTCAAACAATCGACTGCAGAAGTGACTTCCATCACAGCCTCTCCTTCTACTACTAAATCTGTATAGCAGGTTCAAACTAATCAAAAGGGTCCTCGGAAGCCCAACAACAAAAAGAAGGGCAAGAAAGGAGAGGGGAACCAACAAAATCACAAAAAAAAAGATAATGCCGATGAGGGTAATAGAGAAAAGAAGAAGGTTAAGTTCCCTTACAAGCTTTGCAAGCAGGACCACCTCACTCACCAGTGCTCTCTAATCGAAGAAGCCCAGAAGCTGCTTCAAGAAAAGAAACCTGCCGTCCTTAAAGATCCATTTATAAAAGGGAAGGGCTCAGATTCCGGCACCTCCAATGCTAGGGGCACCACCCATGCTTCAGTTGATCAAAATTTTATTAATATGGTTAACTCGGACGCTCTTTTACAAACGCGGGAAAGAAATTATACCCCGGATTTGTAGAATAAGGATAAAGAGATTCTGGAATATTCCACTCCACTCCACATACCTATGGATCCACTACCCAAGATCCCAAAAGGTGCCTTGAAACGGGCATCGCACAATCCCAACGCAGAGGCTACTGCCAACTACAATGTGGTTGAAGATCTCGCCCAAACCCCTTGTGCCATGTCAACCTTAGAATTTTTGCAAAGTTGTCCATTACAACGAAATGCACTTCTGGAAGTGATTGGAAGTATGTAATCATCCAACATGACTGCGCATTTTGATATGTCTGATATCAAATACTGGTTGCTGTACCACGTCGCTCTTCAGATAGAGGTAGTTCATGGTCCTATGACCATTGGACGAGCTATTGTAGATGAAGGCGCATCTATGTGTGTAATGTCGGATTTCTTGCTTGAAATCCTTGGGCTCTCCTGAGTTATCCCCCTCTAACACATTGCTTATTGCATTTGATGGCAGAACTTTTCATCCACACGGAGTCTTGCCATCATTTGACGTCACATTGGCCAGTAAGATAGTCGCAGTAGAGATTGAAGCTCTAGATGATCCACTTGCTTACAATATGTTGTTAGGAAGGAGTTGGATGTACGCCATGCAAGCTATTCCATCGGTAGTTTTCCGAGTTGTAATGTTCCCTCACGAAGGCAAGATCGTCACGGTCGATCAACTTTCATTCTCTCGGCGAAACAACCAGACTTCATCAGAATCTACAGTTCCTTTAGTTGATTAATCTACCCCAGCAAGCAAGAGTTTAGGAGCATGACTTTATGGGTCATTAATGGGCACTTTTGACATTCCCGCTCCTGTTCTTTTCATGCGTTCTGATGAAGGTACATCTACTGAAACTTTCATGATCGGCTTAAGGACTGATCTGTGGATCCTTCCTACTATATCAGAACCATCAGTTCCCTTATCCGTTGTAGAAGTAGCATACATGGAAGCATAGCATGCTGCAACGGAACATATCACAACTCTGTTGGTCTCTACCAAGTTAGATCTGGACCCTGCTCCTGCACGGTCAACGGAATCTACCCTCTCTCCTGATAGTTTAGACACGGTTTTTCCTTCTGATGAAACATTTTTTGAAGCTATGATAGGCCTGAGACACCCTTGGGAACATTTACACCCTAGGACCTATCTACTTCCTGTTCTAGACTTGACTGAGAGAGGTGAGTTTTTTTCGAGACCCAGTGAGAATGTTGATTGGTCCTCTGTCCCTTCCACTTCACAAGCTATTTTTTCTAAAGGGAATAGGATGAGTACATCGAGAACCATCCCGATTAACATTCCCACTGAACCTGGGGTTACCGAAAACATCTTTATTGGAGTAGACTATTATCTTGAAGATATCATTCTGTATACCAATCTTTTTAACAAATTCTATGACGTCATTGCCTGGTCTCATAAGGAGATTCTAGGCATCGACCCATACTTGAAGGAGTTGACGAGCATTCTTCCATCTCTCCTTTGAGCTTGTTAAAAACAGTAAGGAGGTCACGAGTTTACTTTTTCGAGCTCGTTAAAATTTTACAAAAATGATTTTTATGGAGTTCTCTCTAAGCTCTTGTTAGACTCTTTAAATATGACAAGATTGCCGAGCAGACTTGTCCTCTTCAAGCTCGTTAAAAGAATTGAAGGCCCATACGCTTAAGTATAATTTTAACCCTTTTGCGGATTACTTACGAAAAAGGAATACTCTAGCCATTCGTGACTAGAAGATTTCTTCTTCCATTTTTTTACACTTTTTCGGGGGAGGAGACTAACTTTACGAAAAAAGAGCTTTTGGAGCCTTCTTTAGGGTTTTCGGGCTCTCAAAATATGAAAACACCAAACGAGCACTCACCTACTCGGGTTCGATGTGAAATCCACGAGAGGGTGTATAGAGGATTGTTTACGTTTTTCAAACTCTATAAACAGGAAAACATCGGCGAGCATTAACCTACTTGGGCTCGATATTAAAATCCACGAGTAGGTGAATGGAGTTATTGTTTAAGTTTTTCAGACTCCTTAAAATTGAAAACACCAATGAGCAAGAACAGATATCGGCTCGATATTAAATCCAAAGATCAGTATTATAGAGTATTCTTCTATCTCTTCTTCGAACTCTGTAAACAATGAAGAAGGTCCTGAGTCTTCCTCCCATGGGCTCGTTAAACTATTTACATGGTTGGATCTATTGATTTTTCATTCTTTTTTGGACTCATTAAAACAACAAGAAAGGTATTCTTTTATCTAAAAAAAATAAGGGATAAGAAGGGTATATCACATCTTACAGTTTCAAAGGCAGTTCGGTCGGTCATATCCTTGAACATAGCACCTACTTGAGTCTTTCATGTCAGTTGGGTTTTAGTTTTTTACCTTAGGGTGAACCTGATCTCCGAGTTGTTTACTCCCCCGTTTGGTTATTCTTCCAACCATATGGAGGGTTTGCTAATATCTCCTACATTGCAGGCTTAATCACTTCCCCATCATGTCAAAAACTGCCTAAGTCACTTTGTTTCGTGCTCATTGTTCAAGGATACAGCCTGTGTCGGCCATTCTGCAGTTACCTTGACCTCATGTGTCGGCCATCCTAGTGTCAATCTTGTTACTCGTCCTACTCCATATAAACTCATACCATTTGAGTATTCCTCGTGCTGGATGATAGAGGATGCCTTAAGGCCTCCCTTCTAACTGACTTCTTCCCATCGACATCAACAAATTTTTCTCTGGGAATGAGGTTTAGAGTTTCGGTTAGTACCTTGGGGATTGCAGTCACCAGTGGCAATTTCCCTCGCTGTTGAATGATGAGAATACATAAATGTCTCTTATTTGATAGGTTCCTCAAGTGTTCGACATCAAGTCCACTTATTCACACTTGTTGGATCATACTAGGTACCTTGGGCCCCATTAGCATTATCGATGGAAGCCCTCGCATTTGTTAACGGTATACATCAATGACCGGTAATCAAACGATACCCTCCATGTTCGACTTCATCTCATTTATTCACATGTTTAGGTTTGTACCTTGGCTTGTTGGATGAAGACCTTGGGATTTTGATAGCATTACCTTTGTATGTTATCACCCAAGCTACGCAAGACTGAGCCTCACTCATTTTTGGCTCTCCATGAGACATAGATCCAGTTTGTTTTTATGGCTATGATCTCTCATTCTAACATGGATCCACGCTTGTATTTCAGTGACCATGCTATATATACATCTCCTAGCTATGTATCGGAGATCATGTTGTATCATGTTACACATCTACATGATGTCAACATTGTAATTGCTCGCTGACCTTGATCGTTATTTCAGGTACTTTTGTGACTTGGTTCTGTGGTTTCTTGCTCCTCCGCTAACTTGGAATTATAATGTATTTCGGCCATCGTTTCCCTATGAACTCACACATTAGGGGGCATCTATTATAGGTCAAATCTGCACTTCCCCATCCGTGATCACCTTTCTGTCGATCACACAAAAGGACAACTAGGATTGAAGAGCATGATTGCCTTAGATGATGAATGGACTAGACTTACCCCTATGCAGCTAAAAAAACTCTCTTTTTACCTACTTTCAAGGAAAAATGCTACCCTATAAGCATGATAGTAGTGTTTTCCTACTAAAATACTCTACTCCACTTCAATAAAGTAGCGTTTTCCCTCAAAAATACTCTACTCTGCTTCAATAGAGTAGCGTACAGCTTCAGAAATCTTGCAAACGCTGGTTGTAAAGCAGGGAAGTTGTATGTTGAACACTACTCCACTTAAGAAAAGTAGCATACACCTTAAAAAGTAATAAAAAATATATTAATTTGACAAATTGGGATTAGTTGAAGTTGGTTTTGCAACTTCCCAATCAAACTACCTCTCGATCCAAACTTCCTACCTTGTCCCATAAATACAAGGGGGATAGATGAGAGAGGAGATAAGAAACTATGCATTAAGGGTTGTTATGCTGAATAAATTCCAAAGTTAGTGTGAAGAGCAGGAGCCCAGAATCCAGTTGCACAAGCACTCTAAAGGATCAGGGATAATTGTATTGATTATTGCTTTTGACAATAAAGGTTGAAATGCCCTTCCTGTCCCAATCAAATGTCTAATGGATTGTATGCTTGCTTGGATTAAATGCTTGATTGTATTTGATGTCTAAATTGTGTTTCAATTTCATCATTGGTATATCAGTCAAGATACGCTGAGGAAGGTATCTTTGTATTGAAGGTTCTCCAAACGGAATATCAAGCGAAGGATTGAGCGGAAGATCGAGCAAGAGCTAGGATCGAACGTCGTTAATAAGGTATGCCTTCTAAGATCTTGATCTCTTTATTTTTGTAGGAGCCTATGTGATATGATTAATGCATTTACCTATCACCCCAGAATTTGGTAGTGTCCCTCTCCTCACTATAGGGTAGAATTCCCGAACAACAGCAAGACCTGGAAAAAAATGAAAATGTTTGATTTCCAACCTACAAAAATTAATGTTTAAGGATAAGATATACAATGTGCTAACCCTAAAACAATCCCCAAGTTAGAATCTATTTAAAATGACAGCCTAAAGAGAATATTTGAATTAAAAACACAAAGTGGAGTTTCCAATACTGTTGCGCCGATAAATTGTCTCAAAGGTGAGAAAAAATCTCATGCCTTGTAGATTGTGAACAAGACAACAAAATAAATGATGATTAGTATCAAAAGTACTAGTAAGTATTAAAACTAAGAGACAAATTAATTAAACATATTAGGTAATAACAACAAATTCAAACCACTAAAAATAAAATTTAAACAAGCAAATGGAGGTAAGATTCAATTTTATTGCAGATGTCCAATGGAAGAGATAAATAAAATGGTACCACCTTGAGGAATGATGCTAGTATATGGAAACCATCACTCCCTTTGTGAAGGATCATTTGACCCTCCAAAATGATCTCAAATAAACATATGAATGATGAAGAAAAAAACTTACTCCTTAAGGGAAGGAGTCAAGTAAGTAGGCCAATAGATGGAAATAATGACTTCCAATCCAAATCTCTATAGCATAATATTGCTTTTGTTTTCCTTACAAAATTCATTCCCATGGATTCCTTTTATATCCAAAAATGTAGGTACTCAAAGAATTGGTTCCAAATGTGAAAGATTCAACCATGGAGTGGTTTCAAAGTAAAATAGTGTGACCCATTATGGCACAAGCACCTGATAGGTGAGCTTCATTCGACCTCTTTGGCACCCAAATATAGTTGATAACCATAAATGCATTGTCTAAATTATGATTGCATGTTTTCCCACAGTTGCATGGGAATCGAGATTTATGCTAGTTTGATCAAGCCTTTGTTATGACAATCGCACAAACAAAGTAAAATTCAACTATAAATTTGTCCTTCCTTTCGATGCATTGATTAGTGATGAAGGAATCCTTATGAGTTGCATGATGTATGATGATGATGTATTTCAATAGAAGATAATAAAATGTTGCAAGTGTGCAAAATTTAGGTGATGACACATGCCAACCTTCCAAGATGATTCAAATCATGATGAAGCACCTATGTAATTGTTCTCAAGAAATTTCAAGAACCATGATCTTGGCATATAGATCCCTTTAGACCATATGTACCTAGATCACTATGGGTTGGGATAATTAAAATTTCAAATGGTGGTGTATGGTGGGAAATTGGTAGATATAATTTGATTGATCTTTCAATATATCTCATATTTTCCAAAATATTAGGGTCGCATTAAATGTATATCTAGTTAAAGATGAATCTAGTCTCCCCCCTAGCAAGAAATAGTGAAGAAGTAGAGGTGGAACCAATTAGTTGAATTCCGGATGCGATCGGCTCGATTTAATGTATATTCTAATTGAAATGCCTTGATGCTACTTTTCTTCTATTGTAGATTCAACAATTTCTTATTCAACATCATTTGAAAATGTCATTTCCATCAAGTAAGTTTTGAGATTTAGTGTTGTTATTCCTTTAAATTTATCCCAACTTACAATTTTTTTGTGGGAATTAAACACAATGTGTCCAAATAGACCTAAACCTTATCTAAGTTAGCATCTAAGCTAGCAATGGATTTTAGTTTAAAAAGTGTGATGATTAGATTAATCAATCATTTTTCCTTTCAGAATGTTGGGACAATAGTCTAGGTTTACTTTTGAATCATTTGGTGTAACTCTCATGAGCTTGATCAAACAAGCTCTCTAATATGTCACCCAATATTTCAATATGAAAGTATTTCAATTTTATTACATTTGCATGAATATGATTTTATGTGAATGAATGGTTTTATTTATATGAATATACACTCATGTAAATAACAAAAGAACTTGATCTAATTTATGAGGAATATATAACAAGAAGAACTAAATCCATGCATAATATTAGGAAGTTCATTTTGGTATTAGGCCTAATATGGGAACCTTAAATGTTTTGAATGATAAAATAGAATGAAGTTATTGTTTGGATGAGAAAATAAATGCTCAATTTGCTAAAAGGGATATTACTAATTCCAAAGAGACCTAGTGTTTATACCTTGCTCTAATATTATATGTAAGACCTACAATTGAATCAAAGTCCATAAAATCAGTAAAGAAAATTTTATATAAAGGGGTACAACACCAAGTTAACCAACAAATAATATATTTTTGATAGAATCTATATAAGGAAAACTGGCTACGAGCAGACAACATAGTGTTGTAGCCACAACGATCCCATCTTTTCCAAATAAGATGCGAGCCCCTATTTCAGTTTTTCATTTACTTAGTTTATTTTTCTCAAAAGCACTTTATTATTATCTTGTTTAGTTAACTGTGTTTATGGTTTTTCTTAAAAGTACTTTGAAATTAAATCTGAAAAAAATTAAGTTTTTTATTAAAGCTAGTTCTGATCTTGCTGATCTATTTAATTAAGTAAAAGAAAAAATGTCGGCAGTTGGAATTCGGGATGATCTTGTGCTCATATTAACCTCCCCGACATTCTGATCCCAACATCTTATTTTCTAAATTTTAGTAGTCGGAATTCGGGAGCTTATTTCAAAAAATTAAATTATCGATCCTGACTTCTTGACCCCAATGCTTGTGGAAGGCGGAACTTGGCATGAAATCTAGTTAACTTTATTTAATTTTGCTGACTTCCCAACCCCGATAGTTCCATTTTAAGATATACAATTGGCAGTCGGGGGAGCTATTTGTTATGCTCAAATTTTAATCCCGACTTTTTTATTCATGCTAAATTGTGGAAGTCGAAAGTTGAGGTGTTATGAATGGTTATATTAATTTTATCCCCTGACTCTCAAATCCTAAATTTTTCAAATTTGTGGGTCCCAGATCGGCATTCCTACTTTTGCATCCAAAATTTATATTTTACACTGTTACACCTAAAATCTTCCCATCATGAGATTGAGTGTATACACCTTTGAAGTTACATTGATTGAGTGATTGACCTGGAAGAATTTGTACCCATTTTGTACTTGGTTTAGAGAGGTCGTCGCGGGTTGCACTCATGCAGCATGCGATGTCTCACCTTGCTCCATTACAGGGTGCGACGAAGTCAGTTAGATGGCAAAAATAGATTCTTCGAGCTCCTTCTCGAAGCTTGCTAACTTGGGACCCTATCCATGACCTCTTGGGAGAGTTGGAACTCGACTCCTAATACCTTGGAAAGATCCCTTAAGTCTCTCCTATCATATCTCAACCTATCCTATCCATATCCTATCCACTTAGTCCTATTTAAATGAAGCTCACTCCCATTCTAAGGGAGGAACTCTATGGTACTCTTATGCTGGTGAAATCAAGCTCAACAGACCTTACACTCTAGCTTGGGGAACATCTACTTCTCTCTAGAAGCTTTGGCATGGCTTGTCGAAAGGAGCTTGCAACGTTAAGGCAATGGTTGTAATCCTCTTTTCTATTGTACTTCTCCATTCTTAAATACAGTTAATATAATTGCTTTCCATAAGTGTTGTCTCTTGATGATGTTTAGAGCTTTCTTCCTTAACTGTTAGCTTAGATCTATCATATGAACTATATGCTTTCAATTCTCGTGGTCTGTCATATGTTCAACAGGGTATAACTACTCGCAATCTGGAAGCGTTGGAGCATTGGATCAACGGAGGAGAAAGGGATCTATGAATTTGAGGTAAACGATCTACTTCCACATTCGTACATCTATATGATCTAGGAAAGTATTTTATGTTCTGTCCTATTTGTTTTAGACTTACGTTAAGCTAGGGAGATCACGCCTTGAGTCTGCTCTCGGTAGATTGTCCGTGAAAGAAATCTGGCGACCATACTGGGGAAGATTACGTTTTGTTTTGTAGTTGCCTGAGAGTCATTTTCAGTTGATTGCTTGACACAAGCCTTCTATTTGTCAGTTGCTTCTTGAGTTCATTTCACTGTCAGATCTTCATCTTGAAGACTCTGATCTGCTTCCTCTGAGTTTATACTACTCGTTTTCAAACCATTTTACAGTTCATTGCTTGGAGATTTGATTTATTTTTTAACTTAGATCTCACCCATCGCACCTGGATAATGAAAACAGTGCGACACTGTGTCTTTTCTAGTCTTTGTTCTTTGTTTGTTTGCCACTCGTCGCAGGCCTTTCATTGGCATACTGCGACATCGTCACACTCCCCGCATTGTTTAATTGCGACATCACACTGTGTACAAGCACAGAGTGCGTCGATTTGTCAAATTTGGCATGCAGGCACCCCATCTCCATTTCTTGATATGAGCTTTGGTTTGTTGTATGAACTCCCCTTGTGCTGCAAGATCCAGCCAGAGATCCCATCTTTAATTGGTATGTTGAGTGTTTGGCTTTGTTTGGATTGATTTTGGGTTCCATCTTGGACAAGTCTAAGAACTAGTAGTGGCGGATACTCTTGTCTCCTCCACCTTCATCCGCTCACCCTTGCATTCCCTCCTCTCCTTGACTGATCTGGTTACCACATTAGATCAGCCCCCAAACCTCATTTACATCATCTTTTGAGATTTGCTTGCTTGGTTTGCTCACTACTGTCTGATTTTGAGTTAAGTGTGTCTTTCAGTTTGATTGAGTGCTTGTCTTTTCTTGAGTTTTCTGAGTGCATTGAGTGCTGCAAGTAGTGTTTTATTTTCAGTCATTTATGTTTGAAAGCATAGTTGTTATCAAGTTAATATTTTGATGCATCCATTGAAAAGTTAAAAGTTCCTCTTTCCCATCATTTCTCAAGCATTGTTGAAGAAAATTGTTCATAAATTGGAATGTTTTGCTTATACATTTTCAGAAGAATTGAATGAATGTGTGATCCCTTGTGTTTTTATTGAATTGTGAGTTTCTCATTTTCTCGAAAAATCCAAAATATACTTCATTTTTTATTGCAAAAGTAGTTCCATGATAAGGAAAGATAGATGAATTTTTAATTCTTACTGCTTTTAGGCCATTGAAAGTGAAATAGAAAAGCTTGCATGCTCCATCTTAGAATCCTCTCTTTTCATTACTTAGCATCATTTTCGTTTTGAAAAGGAAAAAGAAAAAGAGAATGTTGTGATTTGGATTAGTAGTGTTGTAATTTTTTGGCGTTTCATATAAAATGAAAAGAATGCTTTCATAGTCAAATTTGTTTGAATTGGGAATTGTTGCATTGAGTTGTTTTGGAAAATCTCATTCGAAAGAAAAGATTTCTCCTTACCATAAGTAGAATTCATCAAAAGAAAATAATATTTCGTGCATGTATCTAGGTCTTGCATTATGCTTCTGATTATGTACTCACCTCATGCATTCACTTAACCGTCCAAGATAAAATTAACGATAGAACGAGCTAAAAATTTTAGCAACTTGTGTGTAAGTTAGAGACGTGTTCCGGCGTTGTTAAGCGTGGAAGCTGTCGTTATTTGCTAGCACCGTATCTCGAGGGTATTGTATTCGTCCACGTACTTATCGGTATATCGAGATCCTTCACGTACCCACCAAGTACCATAATCTGTACTTGACATATATCGAAGGGTGTATCACGTACTCAGTAGTATATCGGAAGGTCTCTTGCCGAACGGTTGTGCATTAGACAGCACCACTACGGATTTTCGCTCCCACGTACCTTGCGTATATCAGGAGACACCACTAGGATTCCTGAAACCAACTGAGTTAACCATTTGGCCGTCTTGGCAAAGCAATACACTAAGAACATCACTCAGGGAGATTCACATGCATGTATTGTCCTGGTAATTGGGTATGTAGGAAAGGGTACAGTCCCAATCCTCCTTGTCGCGTCATATTGTTGGACCCTGCAGTATATAGCGGTTTGCGATGCCTTGATAATCCTGTGAGGTTCCAAAATTTTGAATCCACTCTGTCACATAAGTCTGCTTGTTGCCTTAGTTTAAGTAGGTTTTTCTGGACTGCTTTTCTTTCATAGCATACCCTTAGGAGAAACTCTTTGTTTTAGTCACTCTGGTTGACTTTCCTTGGAGAAGGTCCCGTAGAATCCAAAACTTACCACCAGAATATCCCCTTAACCAGGAGGTAATTTCGAGGGTGAGGATGGATCCTCAAGTCAGGGTCGAGTCACATGAAGTGGAAAACCCCACTTTGAATATTGGAGGACATTTGTTTCCACATACTCCTCCAGATTCACCTGCCTCTCATCCCCCGCGGGATGAAGAAGCACAAGTCCCCACTTCGTAAGATCTTTCTCCCGTCATCCCGGGAGAACCTGGATCGTTGGACAGGATAAATCAACCCCAAGATGACCCCACAGCAGTTGTTGGTCCTTTAGTAGCTTACTGGACATCTTCTACCGGTCACCTAGTGGCTCATTTTTCCATCTCATCCCCACCCAACTAGACTACTCCAGAACTCTCTAGAACCGTCTACAGGCCCGACCCGGCTAAAAGCTTCGGCCCTATTCATGATCGTCTGGAACGATTATGTATTAGGGTTGATGAAATTTGAAGACAAAGTCTCGAGCAACGACCTGGGTATAGAGACACCTCAATTCATCCGATATCTTTTGGTTCACCGGAACAGTCTTCCCGCATCACGACCATTAATGAGACTGGTCAACCCTCACAAGATTCTAGTCCTGCACTTCAAGTGAACCAACCGGTTGAAGGACAACAATCCAACACACCTGTTACTGCCATGGTTACTTTACCAGCTCCTCCCCCACCTCAAAATTCACGGGGAGGATACTCCATTCCCCCAGATTATATCATTGGTAACGTTATTACTACGGTAGCTAATCCACAACCTATGTTGGTTCAACCTTTGAATAGTGGTCAGCCTATTGTGGCTTGGGGGAAACCCCCGTTTCCTAACCAGAACGTAGGCGGTGGAATCCCCAACGGACCTCCCATTGGACCTCCTCAACCTGCTAGACCATTCACCATGGCGTTATCTCATGTTGGGGACCATCCAATGTAACTCAACCCTCATGGAGTCAAGCGTATCCAGGTTCTGTTAACCCTGTGTCGGGTCAATCTAATCCCGGAAATGCACCATACGGGATACCTCATCCCGAAAATCCTTACACTCTATGGGGGAAATAGTCTGTTTTACAACATGGACCCCAACCAACTGTAACCCAAGCACCACCAACCCCGATCGTTCCACCCCCACCTCCTACGAGAGGTGGGGGGGCCCCACCTAATTTTGGAGGAGGAGGGCCTCTCCCTTCTGGCAGAGGTCCAACTCATTTCACCCACAATGGCCCCCACCCCTCCGGCAGTGGCGGGAATGGTCCACCACCACCCCCGGACGGAGGCAGTGGAGGAACACCCTTTTTTGGTGGAGGAGGACATTTCCCTTCGGGCAGTGGAGGTGGTTCGCTACCCCCTCCAGGAAGAGGCGATGAAGGATCTAATTATTATGGTGGCGGTGATGGCGGTGGAGACCCTCATCCTTCCGGTGGTGAAAGTGGTGGGGGACCCCATCCTTCTGGCGGTGGAGGTGGTCCACCACCTCCTCTAGGCGAAGGCGGTGGTGGGCCATCTTATTACGGTTATGGACCTCCACCTCCTCCCGGTCGTGGGGGAAGACCCCCACCTCCTCCCAGTGGTGGGGGAGAACCCCCACCTCCTCTCGGTGGTGGGGGAGTACCCCTGCCTTATTGGAATGGACCACCTTATGGTGGAGGACCCCCTTATGGTCCGAGCGGCACACCCCCCTACGGTTAATTTACTCCATGGTCACCCTTTAATCAGTCAATACGAGGTCCTACCGGTCCTTACATGCCTTACTGGTACTACCAGTACCCGCAACCTAATCAACAGTTTCCCTTTTTGGCTTCTTTGGACCTACCCGATCTATCTCGACTGATGAACGACCCCATCTACCACGGAACTAACTGGCCCTTGATTATGGTGAAAATTCCATCGGATATCCCTAAGTTTGACAGAAAGCCGGACAAGGATCCTAAACACCACATGATGACATACCATTTATGGTGCCCATCCAACTCTCTAATGGATGACTCGATCCGTCTTGGATTATTCCAATAGACTCTCACTAGTTCGGCTGCCAAGTGGTATATCAAACTACCACCACATTCTTTTCATGATTTTGGTTCTCTGGATATGAACTTCTTAACTCATTTCCAACCGCCCATATGGTATGAAACTGGTACGGACCTTCTCACCTCTCTCGGTCAGAATACCGCTACTCATATTTCTACTCATATACATGAGTGGTGGAGGAGAAGGCGCCTGATTAAGGCTCCCATTCCAGACCAGCTCCTAGAAAATTGGTTTACGAAGTCTCTTATTCCTCACATAGTTCAAGATGTCTCCATGGGTGGTGCTGTCACTGAAGAACAAGCTATCGCTCGTTCCCATTACCTAGACTTGGTCTATGCTCAATCGGGCACCCTGTTTGAAATTCTTCCCGATGCACCCTGTGATACTTATGACCCCACGAAACCTCCTAAGGGACCCCAAACTAATGACATCATTGGATCCCTTACCACCCAGCCTGTTGGATCGTCAAACCTTCATGGTTCCTCCCCATTACCAACTTAGGCTGGGCACAACACCACCAAACCAACCATTCCTGTTGTAACTGAAGAGGTGAATTCTGTCCAATCAGCTTCATCTCAGAAGTCCAGCGGAAAGAAGAAGAACAAAGGGAAACCTAAGAAGTCTTCCTCCCAACAGGAACAAAAGAGCACTCCTGACAACGCCAAGTAGAAACGAAAACTAAAATTTCCTTGTTTGATGTGTGGAGATGATCATTTTTCCAAAGAGTGTCCCCATAGAGACGAAGTCCAAAAGTTTCTTAGGGGTAAACTGACTCCCGCAGTCCTCAACGATCTGTTTCCCACTCAAAATCAACAAATGATTACTCAACCCCCCCCCCATCCCAGGGGGAACCATCCAATACCACGGATTTCTCATGATACGTACGACACGATCAATTTGAACACTCGGTCGTGATCATACGACCCGGTCTCTTCAAAAGAACCTGTTGGAAGTAATACTGAAAAATATTCCACTTCCATACCTGATGTCACTGTACCATCATCTTCTCTCAATATTGAAAAGCCACCTTTATATTCAATATTGCGACTACCCAAGAGCATGATTCGAAAAGCCATTTTCAATCGTAACGCTCGGGGAGCACAAAATTACAATATCGTAAAGGACTTGGCACAAGCCCCTTGCGCCATGTCTACCCTGGAAGTTTTACAGAATTGTCCCAATCAACACAAAACTCTCCTCGTAGCAATTGGTGCAGTTGACCCTGATTCTTCGAACACCATCATGTTCCGACTTGACTACTTCAAGCCGAGGCTTTCCCATCAGTTCGCATTTCAAGTAGCTACGAACATTGCTGGGAAAATTGTCCATCATTTCATTTTGGATGAAGGTGCCTTTACTTCTATCATGTCGATTGCCTGTTGGAGAGCCATCGGCTCTCCCAAATTGAATTGTTCTCCTACCACGTTGAGAGCATTCGACGGGCGTAGATTTCAACCTCATGGGCTCCTACAAGCTCTCGCAGTTGAGTTGGGCGGAAAGACCGTAACCATTAATGTGGAAGTGGTTTCGGCTCCGATAGATTATAATCTATTGCTTGGTCGCAATTGGTTTTATGCCATGCAGGCGGTAGCCTCTTCAGTCTTGTGCGTAGTACAATTCCCCCACCAAGGACAAATTGTTACTGTTGACCAACTAGATTTTTGCACACCAGACAGTGCTACTCATCCTGGTGACCATGTTCCTTCCATTGGACAAACGTCACAATAGTATGAGAGTATAGGGGTTGGCCTTTTGAAATATTCATCTCTCATGGGAATTTTTCCAATTTCAGACCCCTTAATCATGTTTCCTCGATGAACATGATCTCCAAATATATTTCATCTCACTCCACTGATGCTTGGCTTGTACCTGATGACGCCACAACACACCTGATTGGAGACGCAATGCCTTTTTCACCCGCTAAACGTATCTACGAGGCGATCCAGTCAGCACCGGAGAACCACTTAGCTGTGGCTCCCCCATCCTGCTCTCTATGATGGGAATCATCTCTACCTAATCTCTTACTTCATACTTTTCATTCAGACGAGTCCATCATGGAAGTCATGAATGTTGATGATGGTCCGTGGGATGACCTCCACCATAGGTCGTCTTTTCTCCCCCCTTTGGAGTACATAGAGGACAACATTAACACCATCTTTTCACCAAACATCTACTTGTTCCCTCATTCCCCCATTCTTACATGTATGTCAGACACTGAGGGAAACTTGGCCAACATTGAGCCTGCCACCCTGGTAGACATCTCGGTAAAACCTGGTGTAGTGGAACACGTTCGCATAGGTCAGAAGTGTTCCCCTGAAGAAATAGCTATTGGTATAGCCTTATTTAAGCGATTTCAAGACGTATTCGCTTGGTCCTATGAGGAGATGCCTGGGATAGACCCTGAGATTATTTCTCATGAAATAAAAACCTACCCCGACATCAAACCTGTACGTCAAAAGTTGTGACTAGTACACCCTCGGAAGACTGCAGCAATCAAAGCAGAAATTGAAAAGCTCTTAAAGGTTGGTTTTATTTATCCTGTCCCGTTGACGGATTGGGTCTCAAACGTTGTCCCTGTGAATAAAAATCAGGGTACCATTCGTGTCTGTGTTGATTATCGGGACCTTAACAAGGCTTGTCCAAAAGACAACTACTCGACCACGTTCATTGACCAGATTATCGACAATTGTGCTGGAAGCGTCATCTTTTCATTCATGAACGGATTTTTCGGTTACAACCAGATTGAGATCAACCCAGCCGACCAACATAAGATGGATTTCATTTGTCCTTGGGGGACGTTTGCATACAGAAAACTCCCATTTGGCCTTAAAAATGCTGGTGCCACGTTCCAATGGGCCATGTCGTATGCCTTCCATGACATTAAGGACTTTGTGGAACCTTACTTGGACGATCTCCCTGCTCATTCAAAGCAGCGTGAGTTCCACATGGATCATCTGATGGCCATCTTCCTTAGATGCAGATGGTACAATATCCATCTAAATCCTCATAAGTGTATCTTTTGCGTTGAGTCTGGACACCTCTTAGGGTTTATTGTCTCGAAGAATGGGATCCGCATCGATCCCTTAAGGTGGAGGCCATTGCAACCTACCACCTCCAACTGACGTGACGGAACTTCAAAGTCTCTAAGGGAAGGCAACTTATTTAAGGCATTTTGTTTGCAACTTCGTAGAGAAGACAAAGGGGTATATGAAACTGCTTAAGAAGGATATCCTGTTCATTTGGTATGATCAAGCTCATAAATCCTTCGACAACATCAAACATGCTATCACGCATGCCCTCGTAATCCAACCGCCAAACTATTTTTGAGATTACATCGCTTATATCTCACTGCTTCTGCTACCACTATCACCATGATTCTAGTACAAAAGGATCAAAACGCCCAGGAACATGTAATATACTATGCAAGTAAGGGTCTCATTGATGCTGAAACTAGATATTCACATGTCAAGAAGCTTGCTCTCGCGGAAATCATTGCCGTCCAAAATTTCCAGCACTATATTCTGCTCTGCACCACCACCATCATCACAGACTCGAACCCCATGTACCACGTACTAACACATTAGGTGCTTGGGGGAAAGTACTCATGCTGGATTGTGATACTGCAAGAATTCAACCTTTTTTTCGAGAAAGCTAAGTCTAAAAAGTCTTCGGTGTTTGTTGAGCTTATTTGTGACCTTCCCCGTCCTGATGTAGAAGTTGAGCACAATGATTCTTTTCCAGACGAATCGGTGTTTCTCATCAGTACGACTGATCCGTGGTATGGAGGTATTTCATTATATCTTCAAACCCAATGCTTCAATCCTCAACTATCTCATGACGACCATCATAGAATATGTCACCATTCAAATTATTATCTAATCATCAGTGATACTTTGTATCGCCATGGCGTCGATTCAATTCTTCGACGTTGTCTAACTCACGATGAGGCTGAACACATTCTGAATGAATGTCATGCTGGGGCGTGTGGTGGTCACCTCTCTGCGATGGCTACAGCCCAGAATATTTTGCGCGCAGGATATTATTGGCCTACTATCTTCAAAGATTGCATTGAGGCCGTGAAAAGATGTCCTCCATGTCAACACTTCCATACAAAGAAGAGCACCCATCCCACCCCACTACACCCGGTTATTACCGTGGGCCCCTTTGCAGAATGGGGCATTGATTTTATGCATTGTAAGCCTACCTTGTCCGAGGGGCATAGTTACATCATAGTAGTTGTGGATTACTTCACAAAGTGGGTCGAGGCAATGCATACATACCAAAACGATGACAAAACCACTGCACTCTTCATGTTCAATCATGTAATAGTGCGGTTTGGAGTTCCACAGGCGATAGTGACCGACCATGGTTCTCACTTTCATAACCATATGGTTGATGAGCTGAGCGATAGATTGGGTTTTCATCGTGAAAACTCAACACCCTACTACCCGATGTCCAATGGACAGGTCAAGTCCATTAACAAGGTCTTGAAAACTATGGTCCAAAGGATGGTAGGTACACATAAGTCCAACTGGCATAATATGCTCTTTTCAACATTATGGGCCTACAGAACTTCTATTAAAACCACCAAAGGCTTCACTCCTTTTCAATTGGTGTATGGATTGGAGGCTGTCCTTCCCATAGAGTGCGAAATTTCATCTCTACAACTCGTTGTCAAAATTATTTCTAACACTACTGCTGAGGAAGAACATTTCCTGTACTTAGCAAAACTTGACGAGTCCCGCCGAGATGCCACTCTTGCTAACGAAGCACACAAGAAACGCATCAAAGCTCAGTACGACAAGTCAGTTGAACCTCGTATTTTTAATGAGGGTGACCTGGTCCTAACATACGACTAGAGACATGACAAACTAGGGGCAGGAAAGTTTGAGTCCATGTGGCACGGACCTTACATTGTCAAACATGTCTTGGAAAAAGGGGCTTACAAGCTTGAAGATTGTGATGGAATTTCTTTGGGTGAACCCCGTAATGGGCTTTACCTGAAGAGGTACTATGCTTGATTCTCTCATGCATAGACTTTCTTGTATATACTGTACATGGTGTGTTTGTGTATTTTTTTGTGGTGTGACGCGCTTGTTTTTTAGTGTCTCTAGATCTTGTTTCCGCTTCTTATACCATGTTCTGTCTGCATGTGCAGATGGCAATGTGCTACGGATTCGCGGACGGCACTAGCCGGCATACCCGTAACCTTGCTTCAGCAGCTTGGGTACTATATTCCCCAACAGGCGAGCTCATCAGCTCAGGAGGAAGTTGCCTTGGATTCGCAACCAACAACACCGTAGAATATCTTGCAGTAGTTGGATCCTTAACCAACACTATTTCCTTGGGTATGAACCACATTGTCATCTGCATGGATTCTCAACTAGCGGTTTCCCATCTTAACCGGGTCTACGCCATTTGTGATCCTACCCTACTCCGTCTCTTTAGACAAGTTCGTCTAATGGAAAGGTCATTTGAATCCATTCAATACCTGCACATTCCACGAGAGTTAAATGCAATTGTTGACTCGATGGCCAACTTCATTCTAGATTGGTACATCGCACACACATAATACTCATAGTATGTAAAAGCATTCACAACATGTAAATAATACACTGTATAAAAGTAAATCATATAAACAAGATCACATCATTATTTCTGGAACACATAATGTATAAATCATCGAACTATCTGTATATATATATAATCTCAAAAAGGTAGTGCTGATACAAAAATCTGAAGCACGATGGATTTCAGTAAGTCTCTACAAAATCTGAAGCCTTGCAGCTTTCAGTAGTACAAAATCTAAGGCTTCTAATCTCTCAGTACACACACGATAACAACATATGGCCTATCGTCTGGCCCGTACAACCCTAGGAGGTATAGCATCCCTAGCCTGCTGAGTTTGGAAGCAGTCGACTGCTCTCACAACCCTACGAAGCAGTGCATTGAAGCGCGCAGTAGATCCAACCATGTGTACCTGCATGGCTCACAGCACCTCATCCATTTATGGATTAGGGATGTCTCATGTCAACCCACTCAGGTTGGCATAGACTCTATCCATCTCCACGATGGCAACATGCACAGCCGGACCCACAACTGCTACATCCCCTCTCTCTCTCCTAGCTAGAAGAGAGGTACCCACTAGTCGTACAGGTCCCACATCTGCACACACATGTTGTTCATCTATCAGCACTATATCAAAAAAAATTATATAAATGCACAAAACTTAAAAAATACAAGGGTCATTTTTTCTTACCAAGGTCTCCCCATGTTGCTCCCTCCGGCATCGGCAAGTCTAGGTCATCTCTAAAGTCCATGCCACTATATGGGAAATCCTCCACCATCAGTAGCTGGCCCTCCAGCCAAGTGAAAAACTTAGGAGGGTATCCAATAATAGGGCCCCCACCATGTCGGGCCATCACATCGGTCCACCTAGCCATGTGAGGATCTCTAGGATCCCTATCCTCCAGTGGTACCTAAGTACGTAAAAGGGGGACCTGTTCCACTAAGAACGAAATCACTATGGATCCGTAGCTGAACTGCTTGATCTCTCCCCACTGACACTTTGTTAGCTGAGCTCGCATGTTTGCAAGGAGACCCTCGCACCAGTTGAAGATCCTAGGGGACATACAGTCCTTCACATAAAGCATCTGATCCTGAGTGGCCATGTGTGGGGCTTGGCTCCCCACTAATCTAGTAATAGTGAAAAATACGGTACGCAGTGGGATGTCTACGACATCCCTAATAGGAATCTTCCCACTGGAAGATCGAGCAAGAGCACTACAATGCTGTGACACCATGTCATCGACAGTGCGGTGACTAGCCCGTGATCCAGTGAGAGCTACAGGGTCCCCTCTCCGGGACAAACCAGTAAGAAAATATATGTCCTCAACATGTATAGTGAGGATGTTCTCACCGATCACAAAGTGTTGTTGGGCCACATCCCAACACCGGAGCATGTGTGACAATAACGGGATTTGGGATCTCATCCCCTGAATCTCAAAGAACTTGAGCAAACCACAGTTTCTCAAAGCATTCACACATTCTGGATCATTGGCAGCTTGTATGTCTTCCACCTCATGTGCTCTTTCCCACCACTCTAAAACCATTTTTCTTGCTGACAACCTGCAAAAATGAGCATTTAAGCAATGTTAGAACTTGCTTCAACCACTAATTTTCTTTCTTTTGAGTTTGGTTTGAAGTTGGGGATGGACGTCGCCATCGTCACACCTCATTTTTACAAACAGAGCGATGTCATCGCAGCCCACTTGTGGGACCTTTGTGATGACTCGGTCTCATCGCAATTCCCAAAAAGGCCAACTACTACGAGCCGAGAACGCAATGGCTTTTCCCAAATCAAGCCAAAACCCAAAAAAATGGCTAAAATTCAAAATTGTAAACCACTATGATTTTGCTGGATGAACTTTAGGGTTACATGTTGTTCAGTCGCATTAGGAATTTGTGTCGCACTCATCATGTCAATACTTCCAAGTCATGCCATGCCCATGTTCAAGAATATGTCCGTTATTTGTCATCCGCAGTTAGTACGCCCACCACCATGACGGTCTACTGTGAGTTAGCCTTGCATGTTACTGTACCATCCGACCTACTCTACACATATTTTGTCATGTTTCATGTCAATTGATGGGGGATTCACCATGGCGCTCCTTCGACGGATTCATCCTTGTCGACATCAACTCATCATCCGAGGACTGAATCTAGAAACCAACCAAGTACCTTGGCCTTGCATGCCTCAATGGCAAGTTACCTCGCTTTCAACATGAGTTTACATCATTGACTCTTGATTGAATGATTTCATCTTGCATTTGACTTCAACTCACTTATTCACGCTTGATGATATGTACTTTGATACTTTGGGAATCATTGACATTAATGGTGATCTCCCTCGCACTTGTTAACGGTTTATATCAATGACCGATAATCAAGTGGTTTCTACCATGTTCGACGTCAAGACATTTGTAATCACATGGATAGATTCGTATCATTGCGGGTTTAGCTTGAAGACCCTGGGGAGTCATGTTTTACCCAGGTTGCGATGGAGTTTATATTGAGTTATATTACACATATCCACATTTGTATTGTTCGTGGTTGTGTTATCATCTCATCATGGATCTACGCTTGTGTTTAGTAGCCATGATTGTGTTCAGTCGGACATTACTTCCATGGATCTGCATTTTATTGGTCGGCATCCATGTTGTGAGTCATTTGAGATTGTGTACTCAGAGTCAGTTGTACTGCAGCAGCGTCTTCGTCTGACAAGTCCATTGCCATTCGTTCTGTCAAATCATTTCACCTGTCTATCTTTCAATGGCTTCATGCTTTGGGGAGCATTCTGTTACACCTAAAATATTCCCATGATGAGATTCAGTGTATACACCTCTGAATTTACCCTGATTAAGTGATTTACCTGGAAGGATTTGTACCCATTTTGTACTTGGTTTTGAGAGTTCGTTGCAGGTTTCACTCATGCAGCATGCAGCGTCGCACCTTGCTCCATTATAGGGTGCGACAAAGTCAGTTAGATGGAAAAAATAGCTTCTTCGAGCTCCTTCTCGAAGCTTGCTAACTTGGGACCCTATCCTTGACCTCTTCAGAGAGTTGGCACTCAACTCCTAATACCTTGGAAAGATTCCTTAAGTCTCTCCTATCATATCTCAACCTATCCTATCCATATCCTATCCACTTAGTCCTATTTAAATGAAGCTCACTCCCATTCTAAGGGAGGAAGTCTATGGTACTCTTATGCTGGTGAAATCAAGCTCAATAGACCTTACACGCTAGCTTAGGCAACATCTACTTCTCTATAGAATCTTTGGCATGGCTTGTCGGAAGGAGCTTGCAACGTTAAGGCGATGGTTGTAATCCTCTTTTCTATTGTACTTCTCCATTCTTAAATACAGTTAATATAATTTCTTTCCATAAGTGTTGTCTCTTGATGATGTTTAGAGATTTCCTCCTTAACTGTTAGCTTAGATCTATCATATGAAATATATGCTTTCACTTCTCGTGGTCTGTCATATGTTCAATAGGGTATAGCTACTCGCAATCTGGCAACACTAGAGCATTGGATCAACAGGGGAGAAAGGGATCTACGAATTTGAGGTAAACGATCTACTTCCACATTCGTACATCTATATGATCTAGGAAAGTATTTTATGTTCTGTCCTATTTTTTCTAGACTTACATTAAGCTAGGGAGATCACGCCTTGAGTCCGCTCTCGGTAGATTGTCCGTGAAACATTACATGTGCCAAAAAGGCTTAAACCACGGTCCAAATTAATGCAATTAATGGGTGATTAATATCTAATCATCGATTTCAGGTCATATTTATTGTGATTAAATACCAATTGATTTGGTCCTAATGCAACTTACTCTTAATCAATTTTTGAATTTGTTTCATGATTATAACACAACGAATTCGGATTCTACACACCAAGATTCTTTGTTTATGCAAGATTTCATTACTTTCAGTGAATTTGTTTCAGGTTTTTCCGAGAATTGTATGATTTCATCAAGTTTCTTTGTAGTTTTTCATAATTGAAGTGCCTTATTTAATTTTTCTACCATGTTGCAATACCATTTCTCCCTACCATGGCTAAAATAAACAGGTCTAAGGCTACTGTGAAGGCATTGAATCTAAAAGACCCCAATTTTCACTTCTATTCGGACACAGGCACGCGTGTTTCTGATACACTTTGTCTAGACTGGGATAGAATCTACATCATCTTCGACAGCGATGAATTTTTAGAATTCAAAGAGGAAGCCCCAATTTACCAGAACATTATCAATTCTCAAATTCATGCCATTGTCGTGCGCCCAATCGTTATGCCCTATATGGACCTAGTCAAGTGGATGATTGACTATGCAAATATTCCAACTAGCACATTCATAGACTCCAACCAAATTGTCTACACTTTTTTTAAGCCTGATACGTTTGCAAGTGTGAGTATTTTGATCACAGAAGATCGAGGAGCTATGGAGAACCTCACAAAATCGAATTAATTTGCAATTACAGTGGAAAAATTTGAAAAAAAGAGATAAATTTACACACAATGTATGCTCAAATCTTTGATTAACTGACTGTCTAACATGTGAAAATGTTAGTAACAGGTTTTTATTACATCCATGAGAAAATCGAGAGCATTAGGTGGCTCAAGCTGAGTGTACAAGTCATCAATGCCAAATTGGCCTCAATCCCCCCTAGGTGGGTCCAACTCAATCCCAATCACCCCAAACAGCTACGAATTCTGGTGTGGAGGTGGCTGAAGCATGCTGAGTCATTAATTAGCTCAAGGCAGGCGTGGGTGAGCAAATAGAGGAGGTTTGGGGGCCCAAGGGAGCATTAAATGCTCCAAATCTAGCCAAAAGTGGGCAAAAATCCACCCTAGCGCCCTTGGTCAACTAAATTCCCCAAAACAAGGAGAGAGGGCGCACCAGCAATAAATGAGGGCGCACTTGTGGACAAAACTGGAGGCTGGGTGAACTGGTTTGCTCAGAAGTGGGTGTGAACACTCTCAAAGTGGGTTTTTGACCAACTATAGTCACTTAATCCAAAACATGGTTTAATTAAGCACATGGATAATTAAAATTTATGGATTATGGTACTAAGTGTGGTTACTGTTCTAACACCCCCCCTTAACCATAACTTTGTACATCTCATGAAAGATAAGTGGGAGGCCTTGGCAACAAAGGCTCAAGTCACCTCAATACAAACAGAAATTTTATTTGTCCATATGAACCGAGGAAAAGAAGTAAAACCTCATGGGATAAAAACTTCCCTCAAAAATGGACATGGGGCTGAACCTGCAATTAAATTGCAGCAATCACCATCCATCACTCACTCCAAGCAAAGATCTCAAGTAAGTGAAGGTCTTCTCTTAAAGCACTTGGTGAAAATATCAGCAGTTTGCTCGGTGGATGGGCAATACTGCAATGAAATCACCCTGTCATGCACCAAGCCCCGAATGTAATGCATGTGGATCTCAATGTGCTTTGTTCTTTGCCTCTGTACTGGATCAGTATATATCTTGATGGCACTTTGATTATCCACCCAAATATTGGTTGGAGAATCAATAGCAACACCAAACTCCCGAAGAATGCCTTGCAACCAAACACACTGTGTGGCTGCGTTCACTGCTGCCCTGTACTCGGCCTCTGCTGATGAAAGAGAAATTGTATGCTGTTTCTTACTTGACCAGCAAATAGGACCTTCAGCAAACATAAACACAAAACCTGAAGTGGACTTTCTATCGATGGGATCTCCCGCCCAATCGGAATCAGAAAATCCAGCTAGTTGAAGTGAAGAACCAGCTGCATAGTGTACCCCGAAGCTCTTAGTTCCTTGGACATAATGAAGGATTCTTTTGGCTGCCTTCCAATGGATCTCATGTGGCTGCTGCATATACCTTGCTACAGCACTTACAGCATAAGACAAATCAGGTCTTGTATGTGTAAGGTACAGCAAACTTCCAACTAGCTGCCTATAGAGTGTGCAATCCACCACCGGAGAGTCTTCAAATTCACCTAGTTTTATGCCTGAAAGGAATGGGCACTTGGCTGCCTTACATTCAGCCATTTTGAACTTGAATAACAGGTCTGAAGCATACTTAGATTGACTCAGCAAAATACCTCTCTCAGATTGCTCAATTTCCAAACCCAAAAATTGCCTTAGCAATCCTAGGTCGCTCATGGCAAATTCACTGTGCAAAGAAGCTTTAATTGAGCCAATTTGTTTGGTGCAGCTCCCTGTAATTAAGAGATCATCAACATACAGTACAATGACCTGCAAATTACCATCACAATGCTGCAAATAAACATTTGGATCAGACTTGCATCGACAGAAACCAATTGAGAGCAAAAAAGCATCCATTTTGGCATACCAAGCCCTGGGGGCTTGCTTGAGTCCATAGAGTGACTTCTTCAACCTGCATACAAGTGTGGGATCCTCTTGGAATCCTTCAGGCTGCTGCATATATATCTCTTCCTGTAGCTCACCATGCAAGAATGCACTTTTGACATCCATGTGGTGAACTTCCCAACCTTTACTAGCTGCCATGGCTAGAGCTAGTCTAATTGAGTCCATCTTTGCAACCGGTGCAAAGGTCTCTGTATAATCCACACCATGGATTTGTGAGTAGCCCTTAGCCACTAACCTAGCCTTATACTTCAGATCAGAACCATCAGCAACAGGTTTGGTTCGAAAAATCCACTTACATTGCACTAGTTTCCTCTTGGGAGGAAGAGGCACCAAATCCCATGTTTTGTTCTCTTGGAGAGATTGGAATTCTTCTTGCATTGCTGCCCTCCACCTTGGATCATGATGAGCTTCCTGATATGATGTTGGATCAGATCCAATCATCATATAACAGTGATCAGCAAGCTCACTCTCATTTGCAAATGAAGCATTGATTGTTTGGGATCTAGTCTTCCTAGGCTCTTGGGGATTGCCTGCCAATTCACCTGCAGCTTCTATGATTTTTTCAGCCCACTTGGGCCTTGATGGTGACTCATGTACAGCAATGTCATCTTCAGCTATGTCATCTTCAGCAATATCAGAAAAATCAGAGGAAGAATCATCACTCATCTCATTGAGGTGTGGAGGAGAGGAGCTTTCCCCCGGTGCAAGCTCAAAATCTGGAATTGGTTCTTCTTCGAATTGCACACTTCTCTCAATGAAAGTTTTAAGTGTGGATGTGTCAAAGAGATTGTATCCCTTTGTGTCCTCACCATATCCAACCATGATACATTCCCTACTCTGTGGCTCCAAAGCCTTCCTCTTTTCTGATGGAATTCGAGCCCATGCTCTAGACCCAAAAATCCTGAAATTTGACACATTTGGTTTTTGGCCAAACCATGCCTCATAGGGGGTTTTTCCTTTGACTGATTTGTGAAAGGATCTGTTCTGAATATGAGCAGCACAATTGATGGCTTCAGCCCATAGCTTAGGGCTTAGATCCCTAGCTTCAATCATGCAAGTAGCCATCTCCTTGAGAGATCTATTCTTCCTCTCTGCCACACCATTTTGCTGAGGTGTGTAGGGGATTGAATGTTGCATTTGGATGCCACATTCCTCACAAAGGTGCTGAATGTTGTTATTCACATATTCCTTTCCATTATCAGTCCTAAGGATCTTTATCTTATGACCACTATGGTTCTCCACTAGGGCTTTCCAAATCTTCAGTTTCTCAAACACTTCTGACTTCAATTTAAGGAAGTAAACCCAGCAGAATCGAGAGTAGTCATCTATGAATGTAAGTACATACCTTGATCCACCATATGATGGAGTGGGAAGAGGACCAATGAGGTCTGAATGTACCAATCCAAGTGGTTGAGTGGCTCTCCTTGCCATTCCCTTCTCATAGTTGTGCTCAGGATGCTTTCCAACTACACACCCAATGCATGCACCATTCGATGATCTGATTTCTGGAAGCCCTTCCACCATCTCGTCCCTGTGCAATTGCTGGAGATATTTGTAGTTCATGTGGCCAAATCTTTCATGCCACAACTTGGAGGTCTCGTTGGCATGAGAGACAAGAGCATGGTCACTAGAATTTGGAATGAAATTTGAGAATTTGTACATTCTCTCATCATGATCTGCATACCCTACTGCCACAACTTGATTTGAGGAAATTTCTGAGATTTCTACCAAATCTGGAGTGAATGTCACTCTCTTGGCTTCTCCTGTATGAGTCATTTGATAGACTGATAGCAAATTTGCAGCCAATGAAGGTACATAGAGCACATCACTGAAATAGCCATGCTCCATGTCAATCCTTCCAATCCCCTTGGTTTGGAGTTCTGAATCATCTCCCATTCGAACTGTTGGGCCACCATTCGAATGCAAAGAGGAGAAGAGCTCTCTGGATGAAACCATATGTCTGGAAGCTCCTGAATCAATGATGAAGGAAGAGGGATTCGAAGTACCTGCTACCAAAGCATGACACTTCTCCTTATTGTCAGGGTTTGAGGTGCTCTCTTTCTTCCTTGCGCCCTCAGGGACTGGGATGTTGTTCTTCTCCAGCAGCTGCGCCATTGAGTCAATGGTTTTCTTCATACATGAGCTCTCTGGATGCCATCCCCTATGACAATAGGTGCATTTGGTCTTTTCCTTTCCCTTCTTGTCCTTCTCCTTTGACAGATTCGAACCCCCATCTGCAGACTTGGTCTTGTCAAACTTCCTCTTCTCTTGCTGCTTCGAATTCTTGGCTTTCTGCTTTCCTTTGCTTGCATTTGAAACACCCATTGCCAATGCTTGGTCCTTTGATTTTATGGTGCCCATCTGAACTAGTTTATCCTGCTCCTGAGTGAGACACTCCATGAAGGTAGCTAGTGATGGCATTTGCCAATTTCGAAGGGTCATTTTGGCTGAGTGAAATGTGCTAACAAATACTGAAAACTCTGGGCCTAGCTTCGAAAGGATGGACAGAATCAGTTGTTCCTCCTTCTTAACAATTCCACATTGTTGCAGTTGAAGCACCAGTGACTTGAATTTCGTGAAGAACTCCTGGATGGTTTCAAAATGCGCTGGGCTCAAGCTAATGAGCTCGTTTTCAAGCTGGTGGCCTCTCAGTTCATCAGTTTTCCCAAAGAGTGATTCTAGCTTCACCCATACTTCATTGGGAGTTGTCAAACTGTCTGTATGAAACAAGAGTTCCCTTGAAATGCTCAGGCATAGCAATCCATAAGCTTCATCAAGTCGATTGTAGTACTTTGCTTTCTCCACAGCAGAATTTGGCTCCACTTCTGTGCCCATGGTCACTCTATAGAGACCCTTAGATCTCAGCTTGATGACCATCTCAGCCTTCCAATCGAAAAAATTGAAGGGTGTGAGCAACATTTGGTTTGCTTCCATGACTGCTGCGTTGATGGTGAGAAAACTACTGAAACACCTGCAAAAAACACTCAATTTTTGTCTGGAAATCCTCTCTAGAATGCAGTTCAACGCTCAATGTTGGCCTGCAACTCACTAACTCCACGATGGCTCTGATACCATGTGAGTATTTTGATCACAGAAGATCGAGGAGCTATGGAGAACCTCACAAAATCGAATTAATTTGCAATTACAGTGGAAAATTTTGAAAAAAAGAGATAAATTTACACACAATGTATGCTCAAATCTTTGATTAACTGACTGTCTAACATGTGAAAATGTTAGTAACAGGTTTTTATTACATCCATGAGAAAATCGAGAGCATTAGGTGGCTCAAGCTGAGTGTACAAGTCATCAATGCCAAATTGGCCTCAATCCCCCCTAGGTGGGTCCAACTCAATCCCAATCACCCCAAACAGCTACGAATTCTGGTGTGGAGGTGGCTGAAGCATGCTGAGTCATTAATTAGCTCAAGGCAGGCGTGGGTGAGCAAATAGAGGAGGTTTGGGGGCCCAAGGGAGCATTAAATGCTCCAAATCTAGCCAAAAGTGGGCAAAAATCCACCCTAGCGCCCTTGGTCAACTAAATTCCCCAAAACAAGGAGAGAGGGCGCACCAGCAATAAATGAGGGCGCACTTGTGGACAAAACTGGAGGCTGGGTGAACTGGTTTGCTCAGAAGTGGGTGTGAACACTCTCAAAGTGGGTTTTTGACCAACTATAGTCACTTAATCCAAAACATGGTTTAATTAAGCACATGGATAATTAAAATTTATGGATTATGGTACTAAGTGTGGTTACTGTTCTAACAGCAAGAATTTATGCATTGAATACCCCACAACGACTTCTCATGCAAGAATTCATAAGGGCATTTGAGAATACATATGAGCCATACATTTTTCTCAAGACCTAGATGAATGACCCTGACATTTTCATACTCAAGCGGAACAGGAAATATCCAATTGCTAGGCTTAGAGAGTCGTATAAATTACTTGAGGATATGCTTTGCAGGTTTTATGTTTCATATACTTGCCAGTATTTCAAGTTGGAATGGGCCCCCTTAGCGCATTACATATCAACCACGGGAAAAATATTCAAGTGGGCACAATTTTTTTCTATCACCTTCAAAGATGCAATCACTCAAACACAAAAGACTCAAGCCATCAGGAAACCTAAGTTTTACTTATCAATGTATCTGATGGATATTGTGTGTGCTTATTTCTCTTATCCTTCCATGAACTGGCACTAGACTAGAGAAAAGCCTCCAATTCATATTTATTGTTCAATTCTCTAAGAAGATAACTACAAACCCTTCATTAGTGTTGTTTACTTTTCCATTTCCAAAAGGAATTCTCCTAAGGTTTCGGAAAATTCCATTTCTTTGATTTATACTATGGGAGATTGGTATGTTGGAGAGTAATTCACTTACTTCAGGATTTGGGGTAGTAAATCAGTGCATTTTTTTCCTAGGTTCATCCCTTACAGGATGGTTCATTATGAAGTAGCTTTCCAGACTGTTTATGATGGATTTCATGGTCAATTTCATTCCTCAAAGATAAGAGCATGGCCTAAATTCCCTCTGTACATTTGACATTTAATGATTTATAATGCAACACATGGTATCATTCTAGATAAAGAATTCAATCAATTGAAATTGGATTTTGTGGAGAAAAGGATGCATGACCCCAAGGGGTTTATAGCAAATCATTTCGTACAAGAAAATTTGAGAAACTCTTATGTACATGAGAAACAACCAAAGGATTCATTGTATCAAGGAGATCATAGTTTTGAAGACGTTATGGGTAAAGTGACTGGTGCAAACCAAAGGATTCTCATACATGAATCCCATAAGCATCAAAGGGATAAGTTTATGGATGAAATAAATAGGATTTTTCAACAACAAGAAGAAGTTTCCATAGAAGCAATGGAGGCTTCTAATAAATCTATAGTTTTCAGTCCAACCCACAAAATCAGTTAGACAAGAAGTAGGGTAAACATCCTATGTCAGTTACTCATCCTTCCACTGCCATTCAAAATATTAATATTCTCAATAAATAGACCCAAATCCTTCAAGGTAATTATGGTTCTCATGTTCAATTAGTTTACAATGTTGATCCTATTCCTAAGATAGCACCAAACATCTCTGTGGAAGTTGAAAAAAAAAACAAGTCAGATGTTAATCCTCCTCTTGAAACATATATTAATGATGTTATCGATTTAGAAAATGAGAAACCTGTGGAAGTTATTAATCGAACTCCAGTAGTTCAAGAACCTCAACGAACATTTGCCCTTGAAAATAACCAAACTATTAATGGTAATGCCACTACTCTTAAGTCTCATCCATCCCCAGATAGTGGTCTATCATAAATTCCTATTGTTGATTATCTTATCCCTCAATCTACTTCAAATTCACCACACAATTCACTTCCTTCTACCAGCCCTTTGGATCTAGTTGTACAATCTCCTAATTCACCCACTTGGCCATCCACTCAGAATGGGATGGAGAATTTAGTTGATATTATTGTTTCACAACAACCAATAACATCTCAATTAGATACTCCATTGGTTGAAGTTGATACCCCTACCATTTCTTTACAGTCTGAAACTAGTACCTCTCTTACTCAGTCCACTAAAATCCCTTCTGAAAACCTGCCTACAACTAATTTTCCCCAAGACACTCTACCATTCACTCAAGATTCATCTCAATTAGTATGTGCCATTTCTATTCAACCATTGCCTATTTCCAATACCATATATATTTTGACTTCAGCATTTGAGGACTCACCAGACTTTGGTGAGGATGTTGTAGTGGTGATTGGAGACTATTGTTTCAGTAAGAGACAAAAGATAGTGCTAAGAAAAGGTTCCAAAAGGAATAGGGAAGGGGAAGTGCAATTTGGGCCAGTTCCAAAACAAGTCATATGGAAGCAGGCCACTGATGACCCACAGAGAGAGGCCATAGAATTTGTTGCAGCTATGGGAGCCTTTGTTGGGGCTAATTTTGATTTTGTGTCCACTTTAAACAAGGTATTGGAAGAGGATAAAGATAAGATTGTGGCCTTACAAGAAGAGAAGAATTGTATTCATCTAATCAAGCAAATGGAAGACCTCAAAGCTCAATACCATTCGGATTTGCAGAATTTGTAAGACTAGATTCAACAATTGTCCTAATAAAAAGAAATTGCAGAAGCTAATATAATTGAGAAAGCTCCCAATCTTGTTGATATCAAGTCGCAAATGGAACAATATAAATATCATAATACTGCTTATGAATTTTTCAAATTGACTATACAAGAGTTCAAGGATGAACCCATTTCCTACAATGATAATTTGAGACAGACTCATACCATATACTTTCAAGTCCTGAATGAAGTGTAGGATGACTTCAATTATTTTGAACATTTGTCAGATATCCTTGTAGACCATGTGGATAAAATGAATAAGTCCCATTCAACTTCTGAGCAACTTGGTGAGTGTCAAACGCATTTGAAAACTACTCCACAGACTCTTCCTCATTTGGAATCAATGAAATTGATGGGGGCTCAAATATAAATCAAATCCTAGGAACTTGTCTGCGATGAGGTGGCTCTCATGATTGAAAAAGGTCATAAAATTTGTGCCAGAAAGTGGATGTTTACAGATGATCACATGGAAACTATGGGAATTCATGTCTTTGCTGAGTTAGTAGAATTGGTTCCAGCTAAGTTAAGTATTGTTGAGGTGGATGAGCAGAGAGACAAATTGGTAGATATGATCTGGGACAGCACTCAGCTGGATATATCCTCATTCAAATTATTTATTTCAACCCTGAGTCAATTGAAGGCTACTTTGCAAGGATTTTGCACATTTGGTCTAAGATCCGCAATAAGGAAATCAAGTCTTATTTGTGTAAGGTTCAACTTCAATTTGATCATGTTGACTACCCTAATGTGGACGGAATGTGGGATGTTTATTCCAAATGGAAGGATTATCTTACTAATACGGGATAGGGTAGTTAGTATTTCCTTCTTAGATTCAGTATATTTGTCCTTCTTTTGTGGATCTACCTTTATCCACTTTATTGTATTTATTTTTGACCCCTCAAAGCAATGGGGGGTGGGAATGGTGTCGAACTGCTCGTGGAATTTATTTGTACTAGTCCTTGTAGAACTCTCTTTCTTTTGAGACTAGTTATGTAATTATTTATAGACTTTTTAATGAAAGGTGGAATGTTTCATGCATATGGCTTTCAACATAATGTGAGATAAAGTTTTCTTATTCTTCCTGTGTTTCCTTTTAATTCAATCATTGTTTAACATGTTTCAGATGTTAGTAATTGTGAAGGTTAATTAACCATTATGAATTTATTTATTATGGTGAACTATTATGACAAGGTGATGTGAATTTGTTCATTTATCTCTGTTATAATAGGATTCCTTTGCAGATTATCATCATTTTGAAATACTAATTTTCTGACTTGATTATTCATTGATTTTGTTAATGATCATCCTGAACATTTGATTATGTATCTTAAAACTGGTTTAGTTGAATAATTTTTTTGTTTAACTGTTACCAGTAGGGATTCTTTTGATGAAAATACAGATTTGTCTTTTTTTTTCCACTGCATCCTATTTAATTTACAGAATCAAGTGATAGAATTTTAACCTGTCTCGGGTAGGTTTTCCTACTTGAATTTTCTAATCAAATTTATCCCAACTTCCATTAGATATTATAGGATTAATTATTGTAGTATTCACCCAGACCATAAGTCTTATCTTTAGGAAGCAAAAACATAAATCCAATAGAGGCTTATATCCATCGGAAGCAGTCATCCCAAACGACTGGGAAATAGGGAAAATATTGTGACTGTTTTCTAAATTTCTTGGATCGGATTTATTTCCTTGCGTTGATGACCAGACTAGCTCCTCGACATCAACAAATGGCACTATAAGGAGGGCCACCTAAGTTTTAATGGATAAACGCAACCACGATAAACCTCCTCGGACTTGTTCTCTAATCACAATGCGTAGTCATTCCAACCCACCAATCACATCCATTACTTTCACTTCTTTGCAACCCAAAACCATTTCCACACCACTTACTCATTTGACTCAACTTGAAGGAAATACCGCGATTCTTACCCATTTACCCACGGATCCCAAGCTTAAGAACCAAATTGAGAATTCTCAATGAGCCTTAGCAAGATCTCAATCTAGACTCGCAAGAAGACAAGAACTCCAAGAGAATCTGGCACAACACCTTGAATCTTCTACTGCAAATACTACAAATATTCCAATCGGTTCAGTGCCAAAAAAATTCCCATGGTTGGATGCTCCTAATCGTTATTTGCACAATATCCTTACCAACAAAATCAACCCTAGATTCACCTCAAAGAGAGATAACCCTTTGTTCCAATCATATTATCAGGTCAATGAAGCTTCGTAACCCAATCACCAGAGGTTAATTCGTGAAATAGGTTGATCAGGACAACCACCATCTCCACCTAATTCCCCTCCCGATTCTCCTCATGGTAATAAATCCGAGGGAAATTCTTCATATCGTAATTTTGGTAGTTCATTTGATGATTCTAGTGACCAAGTTAGAAATAAATGATGCATCGCTAATAACCATAATAGAAATTGGCTAGATCAGGATGCGGTGTTCGTCCTAGGTCCACAACATCCTTTACTAAAGAATCCCATAAAATTCTTCTTGAAATTTGACCCTAACAATAAACAGCCAACTGAATACCACATAAAGAAGTTTATGCTGGCTTTCCGGATACAAAGTGTTGAGGATGAAGACATATTCTGTAGGTTATTTTAATATACCTTTGAAGCTAAAGATTCAATGTGGTATTTCGCACAACAAACTCAAACCATTCAATCTTGGGGCTTATTTGAAAAAACAAATCTTGAAAAATTCGAGAACGATAAGACACCTAAAAACCTGGTCATGGACCTATGTGCCATGAAAATGGAAAGAAAAAAGAGAAACAAATACTTCAATCAACGATTTTTAACTTGAAAAAACAAAATCCCTATTTATTTCATGCTAGCCAAAAGCTTAACTGTTGCATGTAATGTCCCTAAAAAAAAATAGCAAAAATTTAAAATTTTCTGCTAATGTAATAAAAGCTATTTTAAGAATTATGATATGTAAATTAATTCCAACTCTGCCAAGAACATACTACACCGATGCTTCTTTTGTGATACATTGAAAGGTCTCAGTTTCAAAGTATCTTGATCTTACTAGTTGTGAATCCTACAGTTTTGCGGAAGCATTGTAATGAATAGAAGTGTAAATCTATCACAACTGTACAAATGTTTAGAACATCATAATACAAATATCCTTCTTACAGCTTTAAGAGTTTGTGGGCATGCTTATTAAAGTCTAATTGATAATTCAGGTGGGATGAACCCTTACTGGTGGTGGTTGAGGCCCATGGTGGAATGCTTGATCTTTTCAAGGGCAAAGTACCCTGGCAGGGCTACCGAGAGGCAGGGTGTAAGAAGTGGAGACTGTTGACTTACTTAGCGAGTTTTGCTAATGCATTCCATTTGTATCTATTTGTAGGTGTACTTATAGCAGCATTCACCTAGAGTGCTTACTACATGGTCCCAATAATTCTGCAACCCAAACTATGGGATGGTTAGAGATCGGGACCTCTAGAAGCCTTGGAAGTTGTTTGTGAAACTTGTTGAACTTTATAAAATTGTTGACTTGGTAATGTGTTACTAGTACTAATAAATGCTTATGACCTTTGTGTGAAAATCCTCACAGTAGATCTAAGAGATGATGTGTACCTCACAAGAGTAATTATGATTAAGCAGGAAAATAGAAGAAGAGTGAACAATACAGTATAATGAGCAACAAAATAATATGGTACAGTAGAACTCAGATAGAAGCAATAATACTTCATACACACTAATTAATTAATCACAATATGGACAATAAATAGTACAATGGTAGAGAGGATTCGAATGCCCAAGGTGGCAATTCGAATTAGCCTCTCAAAGTGATCATAAGATCAATAGAGTGTCATCGGAGCACAACTAGGTGTCCTCATGATCATCGGAGCACAAATGAAAGTCTTCATCATCATCAGTGGAGTCATCAATGCTCAAGTAACTGTCAACCATCAATCAAACTAACTCTGGTAGGTGTAACTCAGTGTAACTAAGTGTAACTGAGTGTAAACTGAAGACAACTGGACTGGTAGGTGAAGAAGGGCGAGTTGCTCCCTAAAATCAAGGAAGAAGGGCACATTAAGCAACTGGAGGGCTAAAACTGAATAGTGAGAAGCTCCTGGGGGCTGGCTAACTAAGGGCTAGGTGCTGGACTGATGACTGGGATGCATGCAAACCCTAGAATGCATGAAAACCCTAAAAGTGCATGCATGACTGAAAATGTAAATGATCAAAATACTGGTGGGACTAGGATGGAGTATAGGAATATCCTAACACCCCCCCTTAATCCATCCTGGGCCCTGGTAACTAAGACCAAAGGTCACCCAATACAATGAATAATAACATTCAATAAACCAAGGAAGTGGGAAAATTTCATGGGAAACATACCCCCTCCTCAAAAAACAGACTGTAAGGCACACACAAAAATAAATGCTCCAAACTCAAGCATGTGTGATGCTTGGTCATAAGTCTGGAGGTATCTTCTTCTTGGGAAGAAGTGGATCATGCTCAAAAAACATGTGCTTGTACTTGCTCTTTAGATCGAATGTGATGAGAACAAATCCAACAGTATGAGAATGATCCTTGAACCTGTGATTTGAATCAGCTGAGGTAGGATCAAATTTTTGAATGTGCATATAGTATTTTGTCTTCTCCTTTGAACCACCATGGGTGAGATTATGCCAAAAAGAACTATTACATGTTTGCTTGAAATCAAAATCAGATTTAAGACTTTCAAAACAATTTCTTGAGATCTCCTTTGAACCAGTAGGGGTGAGATCAAAACTATCAATGCATGAGAAATTTTCCCAAGCAGTAATTGCTTAGAACCCAAATTAGATACAAGACTTGAATCGTGGTTTCTTGAGATCTCCTTTGAACCATGAGAGGTGAGATCAAAACCAGTAGATGCATGAGAAATTATCCCAAGCGAATGGCCATGGTTTCTTGAGATCTCCTTTGAACCAACAGGGGTGAGATCAAAACCATGAGATGCATGAGAAATCTTCCCAAGTGAATGGCAATTGCCATATTCTTCAATTACCTTCTGAAAGCATGGAATTATGATTATATAGTAGTATAAAAGATGAGATAGCTGGAGAGGAGCAAATGCATTACCTTCAATAGTTGTTTTGACCTACGAAATAATCATGTGATCATGATGCAAACCAACAGACTCTGGTGCAAGAGAGGATTTAGGACCTTCTGCAATATCTAGAGTGTGAGCTGGCACAGAAAGAGAAGAATGTTTGAGCATGAGTGTAGAATCTGCAAGTTCTTTGTCAACAACTTCAATAAGAAATGATACTGGTTCATGATCTAAGAGACCATCAAGAGGAGTGAATGCATCACTTTGTTTGCTTTCGAATGGGTTGGGACCAAGTCCTTCATTCTCTCTGCCAAATATTTCATCCAGGTGATCCCATAGCTCTTTTGGTGATGAAAAATCAGGGAGGTCATATAACATCCAATCAGACATAGCATCCAACATTGATCCAAAGGCTTCATCAACTTTATTTAACCAATAAATCTTCTCTTTAGAAGATTCGAACTCTCTTTCAAAACAACAGTCAAAGAGATCATGGCTCTTCAAGTATGTTATCATTTTTTGTTTCCAATCATCATAGCTGAGAGGAGAGAAAGGAGAAAGAGGAGTAATTTCTTTTGAATTCATTGAAGTTGTAGAAGACCTGCAAAAACAATTAGAATATACTACAACTGCTACTGCTGCAAAAATGCTGCAACTGCTGCACTCGAAATCTTGGTAATAACATACAAAAAACTCTCAAGAATGGAGATAAACAATACTCTCAACATGCTCCGATACCATGTGAAAATCCTCACAGTAGATCTAAGAGATGATGTGTACCTCACAAGAGTAATTATGATTAAGCAGGAAAATAGAAGAAGAGTGAACAATACAGTATAATGAGCAGCAGAATAATATGGTACAGTAGAACTCAGATAGAAGCAATAATACTTCACACACACTAGTTAATTAATCACAATATGGACAATAAATAGTACAATGGTAGAGAGGATTCGAATTCCCAAGGTGGCAATTCGAATTAGCCTCTCAAAGTGATCATAAGATCAATAGAGTGTCATCGGAGCACAACTAGGTGTCCTCATGATCATCGGAGCACAACTGGAAGTATTCATCATCATCAGTGGAGTGATCAATGCTCAAGTAACTATCAACCATCAATCAAACTAACTCTGGTAGGTGTAACTCAGTGTAACTAAGTGTAACTGAGTGTAACTAAGTGTAAACTGAAGACAACTGGACTGGTAGGTAAAGAAGGGCGAGTTGCTCCCTAAAATCAAGGAAGAAGGGCGCATTAAGCAACTGGAGGGCTAAAACTGAATAGTGAGAAGCTCCTGGGGGCTGGCTAACTAAGGGCTAGGTTCTGGACTGATGACTGGGATGCATGCAAACCCTAAAAGTGCATGCATGACTGAAAATGTAAATGATCAAAATACTGGTCGGACTAGGATGGAGTATAGGAATATCCAAACACCCCCCCTTAGTCCATCCTGGGCCCTGGTAACTAAGACCAAAGGTCAGCCAATACAATGAATAATAACATTCAATAAACCAAGGAAGTGGGAAAATTTCATGGGAAACATACCCCCTCCTCAAAAAACAGACTATAAGGCACACACAAAAATAAATGCTCCAAACTCAAGCATGTGTGATGCTTGGTCATAAGTCTGGAGGTATCTTCTTCTTGGGAAGAAGTGGATCATGCTCAAAAAACATGTGCTTGTACTTTCTCTTTAGATCGAATGTGATGAGAACAAATCCAACAGTATGAGAATGATCCTTGAACCTGTGATTTGAATCAGCTGGGGTAGGATCAAATTTTTGAATGTGCATATAGTCTTTTATCTTCTCCTTCGAACCACCATGGGTGAGATTATGCCAAAAAGAACTATTGCATGTTTGCTTGAAATCAAAATCAGATTTAAGACTTTCAAAACAATTTCTTGAGATCTCCTTTGAACCAGTAGGGGTGAGATCAAAACTATCATATGCATGAGAAATTTTCCCAAGCAGTAATTGCTTAGAACCCAAATTAGATACAAGACTTGAATCATGGTTTCTTGAGATCTCCTTTGAACCATGAGAGGTGAGATCAAAACCAGTAGATGCATGAGAAATTATCCCAAGCGAATGGCCATGGTTTCTTGAGATTTCCTTTGAACCAACAAGTGTGAGATCAAAACCATGAGATGCATGAGAAATCTTCCCAAGCAAATGGCAATTGCCATATTCTTCAATTACCTTCTGAAAGCATGGAATTATGATTATATAGTAGTATAAAAGAGGAGATAGCTGGAGAGGAGCAAATGCATTACCTTCAATAGTTGTTTTGACCTCCAAAATAATCATGTGATCATGATGCAAATCAACAGGCTCTAGTGCAAGAGAGGATTTAAGACCTTCTGCAATATCTAGAGTGTGAGCTGGCACAGAAAGAGAAAAATGTTTGAGCATGAGTGTAGAATCTGCAAGTTCTTTGTCAACAACTTCAATAAGAAATGATACTGGTTCATGATCTAAGAGACCATCAAGAGGAGCGAATGCATCACTTTGTTTGCTTTCGAATGGGTTGGGACCAAGTCCTTCATTCTCTCTGCCAAATATTTCATCAAGGTGAGCCCATAGCTCTTTTGGTGATGAAAAATCAGGGAGGTCATATAACATCCAATCAGACATAGCATCCAACATTGATCCAAAGGCTTCATCAACTTTATTTAACCAATAAATCTTCTCTTCAGAAGATTTGAACTCTCTTTCAAAACAACAGTCAAAGAGATCATGGCTCTTCAAGTATGCTATCATTTTTTGTTTTCAATCATCATAGCTGAGAGGAGAGAAAGGCGAAAGAGGAGTGATTTCTTTTGAATTCATTGAAGCTATAGAAGACCTGCAAAAACAATTAGAATATACTGCAACTGCTACTGCTGCAACTGCTGCACTCGAAATCTTGGTAATAACCTACAAAAAACTCTCAAGAATGGAGATAAACAATAATCTCAACATGCTCCAATACCATGTGAAAATCCTCACAGCGGATCTAAGAGATGATGTGTACCTCACAAGAGTAATTATGATTAAGCAGGAAAATAGAAGAAGAGTGAACAATATAGTATAATGAGCAACAGAATAATATGGTACAGTAGAACTCAGATAGAAGCAATAATACTTCACACACACTAGTTAATTAATCACAATATGGACAATAAATAGTACAATGGTAGAGAGGATTTTAATGCCCAAGGTGGCAATTCGAATTAGCCTCTCAAAGTGATCATAAGATCAATAGAGTGTCATCGGAGCACAACTAGGTGTCCTCATGATCATCGGAGCACAACTGGAAGTCTTCATCATCATCAGTGGAGTCATCAATGCTCAAGTCACTATCAACCATCAATCAAACTAACTCTGGTAGGTGTAACTCAGTGTAACTAAGTGTAACTGAGTGTAACTGAGTGTAACTAAGTGTAAACTGAAGACAACTGGACTGGTAGGTGAAGAAGGGCGAGTTGCTCCCTAAAATCAAGGAAGAAGGGTGCATTAAGCAACTAGAGGGCTAAAATTGAATAGTGAGAAGCTCTTGGGGGCTGGCTAACTAAGGGCTAGGTGCTGGACTAATGACTGGGATGCATGCAAACCCTAGAATGCATGCAAACCCTAAAAGTGCATGCATGACTGAAAATGTAAATGATCAAAATACTGGTGGGACTAGGATGGAGTATAGGAATATCCTAACACTTTGCAACTACTTATGGGTTTATTAAAATTTGTTGAGCAAGCGTGACTCTTCTACTATAGAGTTTTGGGTCCAAAACGAGATCTTTGGGTTTTGGTGGTAGCATTGAATGCACTTCTGCGATGGCACATGGCCAACGCTGCCAGCTATGATGAGGGTTCTCTCTTGGTTTCTACACCAACGAAGGTTCAATGTTGTGGTTCTTTTCACTTGTTTTTCTGTGGATGCGTTGAGGGTTTCATGTACTGACTTGAGCTTGGATCATGGTCAGAACACCCTGGGGTCTTCGTATGCAGAGATGGCGACTGGCCTAGAAGGTAACTTCTTCTTTGGTAATGGATATTACATTTTCCTACTATTTCGATTTGATGAATTTCTTGATGATACATCTCAGGGTTTTTAACTTCGTGTAGTTCCCTTGTTTGGCAGGTGGTCATGTGGCATCCCCCTTCTACATGGCTATCAGTTGATGGGAAGTACCTCGACTCTGAGTGGGTCACGAATGGTAAGTTAGATTTCACCATTTTCTTAACTCCCCCTCTCGCCTCTGTGGAGTGTACTGTTGATGTTTTCTATGAGGAACCTTGTGAGCTCGATTGGGTTCACTGTGACAATTTTTGAGTTCCTGGAAGTCATCGTTGGCTGGACTGTTGTACAAATATGTATCTATTGACTTTTACAGGCCCTAGAGGGTCTTAGTGGGAGGTTTTGGCCATCCAGCTCTATGTCTAAATTTTGTTGAACTCTTGATGATAATAATAATTCCCAAAATGAAATGGGGTTTACAATAGAGACCTATTTCTTGGTAATTAATTTGGATGGGCCCTGGAATGTCCTCCTGTGTAAAATTATAAGGGTTTGGAACCCTATTTAATATATGCATTTTCTTTTAAATGATGTCTGTATCTAAGGTTTTTCGAAAGATGTTGGTTGCTATTATGAATGTTTGATGGAACGAATCGTAACCTTGAGGCTAAATTCATAAGCATGTCATGTTCTAAGATTTTGATCTTTACTGCTGTGTTTCTGGTGGTTTGTAGTACGTAGAAAGCTAAGAGGGTCTCAAATGAAATGATAGAGGGAATCGATCCCTATCCCTTCATTTATGAATAGCGCTTATCTATAAGTTATTGTGTAATGTTTGGTTGAACAATGTTGTGTAACCCTTCTACATTTTAGTTAGAAGTCGTAGCCCTAGCTACTGTTTCGATTGGTTGTTAAGAGAGCATGGGGTTTCTATATTAATGCTATACTGTAGCGTCTATTAGGATAGCAGAGTCAATGGTACAGCCTTGGGTGGGTTTTGATCTCTTGACCCGTAGGTTGATATGTTAAAGATTTTGTATGCTGGGGACTATTTGATTTCTGAAGTGATAATGATTGAATTTCTTTTCAAAATTTTAGTTTGCAAGAATGAAAATCCCTGAGACTAAGTTTGTAAATCGTAATTCCTAGAATATGCCTGATGCGTTAATTCTTTGATGATGAGTTGACTATTGTTGATAATCATGTCATTGTTAATAATGTGGAAGATTGTACTTAGTTTTTGAAGAACAGAAGAAATAGTAAACAAGAATGAAAATGCTTGATGCATTAATTCTTTGATGATGAGTTGACTGTTGGTGATAATCGTGTCGCTATTAATAATGTGGAAGATTGTACTTAGTTTTTGAAGAACAGAAGAAATAGTAAAAGTTGATGTGAACTCTTCCATCATTCAATGCGTAGGGTGACTAGGATATTTGGTGTTGTCATTGCTACTGTTTATTATTTCTATTTAATGATTCCTAAGCATAAAAAGAATGACAATAAATGATTAAAAATAAAAATAAAAGAGAACATATGATATCCCTGCATTATGAAATGGTAAGACGAATCTACAGAAAACCTAAGTATTTTAGATGATGCTATAACCCTGACCTGGGAGTTTAATATGGGAAAACTAAGGAAAGTCTCCCGAAATGCAGAGTAGGGTTCCTAAGTTTGCTTATGGGGTGTTTGTCTAGCACAGGCTAGCTTTGCTAGACCTGCTAGACCATCCACGAATTTCTGGGCAGTACATCTGGTTGTTGATTATATTGTGATGAGAACAATGCTGATGTATCAATTCTAATGTAAAAGCCTAGGTTTATTATAATTTGGAAAGAAAATGGAAACAATTACTACTGCATACCTGGCTGCTTGGGCACTCGATCCTTTCCTGTAGAAGCATGACTGCTTGGTCCTTGATCCCTTCCTGTAGGAACCTGCACACTCAACAATAATTAATGTAGAACCTGTTGTATTTAGCTAACCTGTTAGAATGATTTCCCTAGCTAGATAACTTTGGGGCCAGTGTGTTCCTCCCAACCATGATCCTACAACTGTTCCTGGTTCTGTATGGATCCCCCCGAGCTGGATTCCAATCTGCAAAAGAGATAGAGGACCTAGGGTAATTGTTGGTTCAGTTTCTTGGAGCATACGTTTTTCCTTTAGTTACCATCAGAGAATGATAATGAAAAGAGAGAGATCCCCCAAACTTGGGATCTGTCCTCTTTAAGTAGGGAAGTTTTTTAATTAGGACTGTTGAATAATTAGTTTCTTTAAATTAGATAATTAATATTTAAAAGATATTATTTAATCAAATATCTAGTCCTTTTGAACTAGGACTTTTCCAACTGTTTAACTATAACTGATTTTGATTTCAGCTTTCAATAAGAATTATATTAACAATAATAATAATAATGTTTTACTTTAACTATTAACACCTCATTAATAATATTAAATAATGCATAAGCCATCTATAATAAATATATTTCACAATTTAGAAAATGATACATTATTATTAAAGCTTTCAAAAATAACATAATCCTTGAGGCTTTTATGCATGTTAGTCATAAAATACTGTTGGTAATTATCTTTTATTAGATTATGTAACTTCACATGATACTTCTTTTGACTTTTAGGGTCAAGGTCCAATTCTTTGGATGGTCTCGGTAAGCTTGGTTTGGTACACCTAGTCTCTCTCTCTTTGCAGATTGGTTTCCCTCGTTTAACACGGTAGTTCCCGCAGTACTTGATGAATGATGAATCATTTAATCAAAATAAAATAAGTGTGATGAAAGTAAAAGTGTTATTCAGATTCCTTCTGACTCAACACTTTTGAGATCCAGTAACCCCGAGTGCTCTTCGGATTCTTTTAACTCAACACTCTCACATGGGCGTTACGCTAGTGCAATTCCAGAGCCTCTACTGAACACTAGTGCTAGAATGTGGTTGTGAGGCACATCTAGAATTTTTAAGTTTCCTCGGATTCGGTATTCGTTTATCAATATTGGAGTTCTCCAAGGATTAGGCCCAACACTCAATGTAACTCGGGGCTTATGCCCAGTACATAGGTTATCTATGTGTTTCTAAGTCCATGCTCAACACACTCATAACTCTAGTCATGTAAAATCATAGCTCTGCACAGTAATTAACAAAAGATCATCTCAGTATATTAGGGTTTGTACCCATATCAAAGCTGAATAACATCATTACAACATCGGGGCCTTTTTTCCCAGTATACACTCAAATAAAGAAGTTAGTCAGGGTCCATGCTCGATATGTCAATATATATAAAATAATAATCATAGGTGTTGGGGCCGTGGCCCAATATAACAACAACAATAGTTAGTCCAAAAATTTGGGATATTACATTGCATATTATGCAAAGGCCCTCCTTGTTCCTATAGCAATGTGGGTTAAACGGTCCCACAAATCCACTCTATAGGAGGTCTTCTGTGAAGCCATTTTAGTTGATAAATATATGTTGAGTCTCAAGGGAAACCCTGATCCTGATACCAACCAACCTAAAACATCTCAAAAGAAATCAGAACAACCTCCCAAACCTCCCGCTCCTAAAAAGGATCAGGGAACATTGGACCTAGAAATCCTTCAAAAGGTGTTGCAACAGGTTTCTAAAGAAGTAATTTATCTTAATAAAAATGTGGGTGAAGTTTCCTTAAATTGAGGGTTCTTCAGAAATCCTTATAGGAGACCTTATCGGACACCACAAAACCAGAATATGCCTCCTTATGAGGAAATAAACATTGATGACTTAGCCTATGTCCTGAGGGAACTATTAAATGGTCCTCAACCCCCTTCGGATGAAAGTGAAGCCAACTTTACTGATAATCATCAACATCACGACCAACCACCTGAAGGCCATGATCGTCAAGATACCCATACCATTAACTATTTTTCAGAATTACCAAGAAACTTTGAATATGATGAATCTGAAACAATCTATGCTATTCAACATCCCTACAACACTCATGGGAAGGGACAATTCCCACGCAATTCTTTGTCTACCTCTAACCATAATAGAAATCCTCCTACAAATCCTAGGGTAAATGCACCAAAACAAATTGGTATACATGATCTGGAGTATGATACAGAAGAGTACTTGAAGAAAACAAGAGCCAATATATCACCGTAAGAATTAATGAAAAATCCAATGATTCGAGAAAAGGTTCAAAGTTACTTTGTGCCTAGCGGGACAGTTGAAAATAACAAACTTGAAACCCCAGCTAAGGACATTATTTGACAACCCCTTGATCTTGCCTCTATAGGAAAGAAACTCGGAACACCTTTGTTTCTCCTATCATTTGAAATATTTAATATAAATGTACGTAACTACATGATAGTCTTGAGGGATTATTCAAGCATAATGCATTTATCCGTGTGCAGGAAGCTAAATGAAAGCCTTGAACCATCACCTACCCAAATTGTATAGTTAGATAGATCCAAATTTAAGGTGGTAGGAGAACTAAAGAATGTTTTAATCAGACTCTATTCGGATCCATGGATCCATTAGACTATTGATATTGTAGTAGTTGATGTCCCTGAAGCCTATGGGATGTGGTTAATTCAAGACTGGTCAGAAAAACTAAAAGGCCATTTCTCCACAATCTAGTCACGTCTGTGGCTACCATACAATGGTAAACCCAAAAAAATTAGAGTCAATAGGGAACCTTATCTTAAACAGATGGTTACAGATCTGAATGATCCAAGTGAGTTTTCCTTAGTCCCCACTCCCAATGTTGGAAATTATACCATGGACACTTTTTTTGGAAATTTTCCTATTGATATTTCACCATATGCAAAATCTGATAATCAGTCTGAAATCATGATTTTTCTCAGGTAGATTCATCTCATAACATCTTGCATAATGTATATAATGTAAATACAAACATTAGGCTAGATAAAACCTGCTAGACTTTATTTTTTGGTGGTTCCAGGTCGAAGGAAGGGGTTGGAGCTGGTTGTGTTTTAATTGATCCAATAGGTAATAAAACTATGATAGAATTTAGGTTAGAGTTTGAGTGCACAAATAATGTAATTGAGTATGAGGCATTGATTCAAGGTCTTAAAAAGGATATTGAACTAAAGGTTAAGGTTATTAAATTTTATGAGGACTTGGAAATAATACAAAAATACAATTCACTGTGTTTCGGTCCGCTTAAAAAATTATCAAAGAGAGCTTTGGGACCCGATCAATCATTTGAAAGATTTTAACATAAAATCTATTCCCCTATATTAGAAATTCAATGTCGATTTACTTTCCAACATCACTTCTAAGTTAATGCATGCAGAAGGTTTCGCACCTAACGCATTCTCTGTCAAACTAATGTACAGGCCTTCAATCCCCGACAACATCACTAACTAGAAATTTTTTGATGATGATAGGAAAATTTTAGATTTTATCACAGCCTAGGACACTTTCAAGGACATAGCTATTAATGAAAAAAGTCACGATCAATCTTTGTCAGACTTTCAAAATACTTTTCAGTATGCTCTAGACTCACAAACCCTTGCTACCTTAGTTCCCAAATCAATCGTCAGACTGGAAAACACTTACGATCTATGGGATAAATTTAAAAAGGTAACCAACTGTAAAAATAATAACTCCTATATGAACTACCATATGGTGAATTTAGGAACCGAACAAAATCCATGGAACATCAATCTTGGCACAGAATGCACCCCTACCAAGAGGTCTGCTTATATCATATTATTTAAATAATATAAATATGTTTTCGCATAGACCTATGATGATTTGAAAACGTTTGATACAAACGTCATGCAGCACAATATACTCATGAAACCATATGTCAAACCTTACCAGCAGAAGCTTAGAAATATGCATTTTAGCGTAGATCCATCAATTAAAAAGGAATTGGAAAAACATTTGTCAGCCAATATCATATTTCCTTTCAGACACACCCAGTGGGTGGCCAATTTGGTCCCAATATGTAAAAAGAATGGAGACATACGTCTCTGTGTCAATTTCCAAAACCTAAACAGAGCTTCTGAAAAAGACAATTATCCAGTGCGCCCAATGGAACATACTCTACAAATGGTATCAGGATCAGAAATGTTTTAACTATTAGACAACTTCTCTAGGTACAATCAAGTATTAGTCTCTCAATTTGACCAATTGAAAATTGTGTTCAAGACTCCATGGAGCACTTTCACATACAAAACTATGCCTTTCAGATTAGTGAATGCAAGGGATACATTTCAGAGGGTGATGGATATTGCTTTTAGAGGATTGATCCATAATTATGTTGTAGTTTATCTGGATAGCATTACCAATTTCTCAAAAAGAAGACAAGAACATATTTTACACTTAGGGTAAGTGTTCGAATGATGCAGAAGGTATGGTATCTCCATTAATCCTAAAAAATCAATTTCCGCTATCATTGAAGGTAAGTTACTTGGATTCGTTGTTTCTAAACATGGTATGATGATTGATCTAGAACAAAGTCAAGAAATATCTCAGATAAATTTCTCTAGTTCAAAAAAGGATATGCAATATTTTCTAGGGAAAATCAAATCCATAAGATGTTTTGTTCCTAGTTTTGATTAGATTGTTAAACCTTTACAAGATATGATTAAAAAGGACGCAGTATTCAAATGGAATGATCTACAGAAAGAATATTTTGTAAAAATAGGTAAGTTGTCGCAAAAGCACCCGCCTTAATTCCCCTGATTTCTCAAAATATTTTATCTTGTATGCATATGTTTCTAACATTTTGTATGATGCAATCGAAACACATCGAAATACTGAAGGGGGTGAGATCCCAATAGCATTCATGAGTTCCACTTTGAAAGGGGTTGAGCTCAATTATCCATAAGTTGATAAGAAGGATTATGATGTCTATAAAGTAGTCAAACATTTCAGGCCTTACCTTCTAAAGTCCCGGACCAAAGTTATAGTCTTGGATTTGGAGGTCCAGAATGTGTTAACTCAAAAGGAACTAGGAGAGAAGCGTGCACATCGAATGACTACATTACAAGAATATGATCTAGAGATTAGCCCATCCCAAATTGTCCAAGGACAAGGATTGTGTAAGTTGGTAGCACATTCGGCTAACATACAGGATGATGAAGAAAAATGGGCTAATGAAGAGGAGTCTGGTGATAATCAAATTTATTTTACCCCTACAATTGCGGATTCCTGGTATGGTGACATTAATTTTTTATTAACACATAGGTATGATACTCAAAATATTGTACCTAGAAAAGGGAAATCCCTCAGGATTAAGGCCACTTCTTATCATTTGATTAATGAAGTTATTTATAAGAAAAAATTTGATGGATTTTTATTGCGATGTGTTGAGAAATACGATGCCAAGAAAATACTAATGGATCTACATGCAGGACCTACTACCGTTCATTTTGGAGGAGAAACCACAACACATAAAATTATGATGGTTGGTTATTACTATCAAACTATGTTCAAAGACACCCACGCTTTCATTCGTAAGTGTGAATATTTCCAGCAGTCAGTTGGAAGAGTTAAGAGGTCTATGGTTCCCCTTCATCTAGTTACCATGGATGCTCCCTTTCAGCAATGGGGTCTAGACATTGTTGGTCCGATCAATCCTCCATCCTCCATGCAACACAAATACATACTTACTTATACAAACTAATTCACAAGATGGGTAAAAGCAGTTCCGATCAAAGCGGTCAACACCAACTAGGTGATTTATTTCCTTGAGAGCTACATAGTAACCAGTTTTGGTGTCCCATAATTCTTGGTTTTTGATAATGCCTTGTATTTTTCTTTTGTTGATATTACTCAATACGCATTAGACAAAGGCATCAAGATAAAGTATTACACTAAATATTACCCTCATAGGAATGTTTTAGTTGAGTCCACTAATAAGAATTTAATCAAAATATTAAAATGCATTGTAGCAAGTAATCACAAAAAATGGCACACTCAATTGTTTAATGCTTTGTGGGAATATATAGTAACTCCTAAATCTTCCATTGGTAGTAACTCATCTTATTTCCGTGTCTATGTCAAACAAGTTATCTTGCCTCCTAACCTAGACTTACCTTCGCTTCATGTATATCAATATGTTCAATAGGATGATTGCTTTTCTTTAGAACGTAAGATCAATTCCCTGCTCCAATTAGAGGAAGAAAGGGAGAAATCCAAGAATAAATTTTATCAGCACCAGCAGTTGGATAAACGTTGGTTTGATAAAAAAATCCTCTTCCCAAAGATATTTTCAAGTATGATACTCTGTTCTAAAATGGGATAAACCCCACAAGGACAAGGGTGTTGGGTATGTGTTATATTCTTTGCATATGTATGGGGGGGTTTCTCCTGTCAGCAGCGCGCCTACCGATCCCTCCAACTATTTTTGGGAAATTTTCTAAAAATATGTAATTTAATCCCGGTTAAGGGATTGGGGTCTATTATCTAATCCAGGTAAACGGATTAGGGTATTTGATGTTGCGGGATACCTATATTGTATTGTGAGTGATTCATAATGAGAATGCGAAAATAAGAGCTGCACCTCTAAGTTTTGTTGGTTTTCCCAGTTAAGGGTTTCCTGGGTAAACCTCTATGTATTATGTGTGAATGTTGTGGTGTAATCTTTGTTTTGCTTAAAAGAATCTATATGTGTTTCTTCTCTACATAGGTTTAAAACTTACATGTGGTATCAGATCTCGATTATTTGGTTTCAGGGGGATGCCTCTATTTCTGATGGTTCAATGTGGTTGATAGATATCGGGTCTGTGATAAACCTCGGTTCAGTGGGAGATTTGCAGCTTTGATTTGTGCATTGAAATAGAATGGCGAGCAGTTCAAGAATTCAGATCGAGAAATTTAACAGCCAGAACTTTGAGCTATGGAAGCTCAAATTGGAGGATCTTCTTGTAGATCGAGAACAGTGTATTGTTGTGGATCTAGGTACACCACCCACTAGAACGTCGAAAGAATATTGGGAGAAATTAAATAGAAGAGTGAGGAGTACAATACGATTGTGCTTATCGGACTCTGTGTTGTTGAACTTATCTGGAGAAGTGACTACGGTAAAGCTTTGGGAGAAACTAGGGAGTTTGTATCAATCAAAATCCCTTGTAACAAGTTGTTTCTGCAAAAGAAATTATTTCACCTTAGAATGGATGATAATGACATAGTGACAGAGAATCTGAATTTCGACAATAATCTGGTAATACAAATAACCTCTGTTGGCATTAAAATGGTTGAAGAAGATAAATGTATTACATTATTGTTGGAATATTTAATCCTTCCTACCATTTAATTATTTATATAAGATGCTTTAATTAATCACTTGTGGTTAATTCTATGTAATAATTGAGGAAATTGCCATTATGAGGCCCACAAGGCAACTTGGGAGGATAAGATTCCATCTGAGGTGTGTTCTACAAGTCTCCTAGGCCACTCGGGTGCTTTCCTAAACAATTATGGATTAGATTTGTGAAGAAGGGCGCATTTGTGAAGAAAGCTACCGCTTTTACTGCTTTTTCCCCCAAAGGAAAGAGCTAGTCAACCTAGGAAAGTGTTTTATTCACCAAAAAATTTCCTTACCACTATTTCCACCCAAATTTCGTATTTGGAATTTATTTTACCTATATTTCACCTTCAGCTCACTAATTTAGCAATTCGTGAGCTTTTGAGTATATTTGGAAAGCCAACTTGCCACCTAGGGGGGATGGGCAGTTTTAGAAAGTCTGATGGATGGAAGATTATTTTGGCATCTTTAGCCATTCTAATTATTTCTGTAATGTTATTTAATAATAGCCTATAATATTCATATGTTGTCTGGTGTAATTATTATTCATGAGAAGTAATACAGAATTCCATTCTTGTGCATTATTTTTGTGTCTTTGAGCAGTTGTGTGAGATTTTTTATATGAGAGAGGTTAATTTCTTGCATAGTTCTTGGATGTGATCTGATTTTCACATGGTATCAGAGCCATCAAGCTATTCCTTTCATCTATTGAATGTCTTTCAGGATCCAACAGTCTCAGGAAGGGCGCATTGATCAATTCACCGGGTGAATTCTATTCTCTACATGGCGCATTTTGGAATCCAGAAGTGTTCTAATTTCAATCCAAAAGTTATATCAGTTGCAGAAATGGATCATACAGAGTAGATCATCCTCACTCTTTCAATTACTTTGATTTGAAAGCACAGATGGAGATTCTACTGAGGAGTAAAGGGCTCTACAGGGTGACCATGGCAACAGAAGCTGAGCCAACCTCAGCAGTAGAGAAATCTAAATGGAATAATCAAAGGGATGAGGCCTATGGGCTGTTATGTATCACTACATCCAGAGAAATCTTATTTCATCTTGATGGCCTCACTTCACCCAATGAAGTATGGCTGAAACTTCAAGAATTGTTCAGTAAAACCGATGAATTGAGAGGCCACCAATTGGATAACGAGCTAGTCTCTTTGAGTCCACAGAATTTTGATAATATACAAGAATTCTTCTCCAAATTCAAGTCTCTTGTATTGCAATTGAAGTAATGTGGAATAGAAAAGAAATATGAGCAATTAGTTTTGGCCATTCTCTCCAAGCTTGGCCCGGACTATTCAATTTTTGACTCCACCTTCCATTCCACCCGGAAAGCAATTAAAAATTGGAAGAGCCCGTCACTTTCAGAACTTATGGAGTCATTAATTCAAGAGAAAGACAAGCTGGTCTTAATGGGAGCCATTAAAAATCTATCCAAAGACCATTGTCTAAGTGTTGGAGACTCAAAGAATTCGAAAGGCAAGAAGAAAGGCAACTTCAAGAAGCCCACCGGTGAGCTGAAAGACAAGCAAAATTTTAATGGAGAGCCATCAAACTTCAAGAAGAATCCAAACAAGAATAATGAGAGGACAAAGTGCACATATTGCAGCAAGGGCTTTCATCCTGAAAGCTCTTGTATGAAGAAGACCATCGACCAATTAACTCAGGCATTGGAGAAAGCCAACATCCCTCTCCTAGAGAGCACAAGAAGAAAAGATGGAGGATAAAATTCAGATGACAAAGAGAGAGTTCATGCACTGATGGCCGGCACTTCCCAATATTCATCACTCATCATTGATTCCGGTGCTTCAAGACACATGGTGTCTGCAAGTAAGTATTTTACTTCACTTGACTCTTCCAGTGGTCCGAATATTGTATTGGGAGACAATTCTGAAACTTCTAGCAAAGGAAAAGGTAGCATAGATCTCGAGTTTGGGTCATTCAATAATGTTTTATATGTCCCTGGACTTGCTGCAAACCTACTGTCAGTCTATCAGATGACCCATACAGGGCTGCTGTTGGGCCCAGGTTGAGACAAAGTTTTGGAAACACCTTTTTGAGGCAAGCAGGGAAAGTTGAACTGAGCGCAGGGAAAGCTAAGTTGAGCGCAGCTCAGAAATACAATTTTGGCTAAGTATTGAGGATGCTGCGAAGTTGCGCGCAGCATCCAACTTATGACCAAAATGCGGAGTTGCGTGCAACATCGAAGTTTTGGATGTGATGCGAAGACCAGTACTGCACCGAAGCAGTGCTGCGGATTTAGGAGGCCACGTGGAGCCAGCAAAGCGGTGTGCTGGACAAGTATCAAGTGTAGGTACCGGTTTGACCGGTAGCAGCCGTTTTTGGAAAGATATTCCAGGATGGTCGAGCGGCAGACATAGGCAAACTAGGAAGGCGGCCACACATGGGTTGTTAAGGAAAGCGACGTTTGGCACGCTTAGAAGGTAAAACCGTTAGAGAGAAACAATTCGGTAGAAGCATCCTGTAGGCACACGTGCGACAGGAAGGCCGATAGCGACAGGATGAGGATGTGAAGATCCACCATGATCAAGTAGACGCTACCAGGAGCCAGCAAGCCAGTTTGGAAAATCGGCGCAATTTTGGAAACCCTTAAAGTTTTGGGTTTTAGGTCTTCGACATTGTACAGACATGACCTTCGGGCATGATATATTTAAGAAGACACTTTTGTATGGGATGGGGTTGCACTATTTTTGGATACTAGATGCTAGTTATTAGAGTAATCTTGAGATAACCTTTTTGTATTGTAAAATCTCTTTGAGCTGAGAATATTGTAAAGGCTCTACAGCTGTGTGTGCAAAGACCTAGCCGAGAGAAAGGAGAGTCTGTAGCTGAGTGCGCAGACTAAGAACGGTTGCGCCATGCCTTTTTGAAAGAAATATATTACCAACCGTTCTTGTGGACGTAGCTTTCCATCTGGGGAAGTGAACCACGTTAAATCCTGTGTTATGCGATGTTGTTTATGAATGAATGACTCTCTGTATTTTCTATAGAATGAATGCTTGAATGTTTCCTTGCATGCTGTAATAGGAGAAATTTGATACGCATTTACCAATACGAGAAGTTTGGGAATGATATGTTAGGTTCCACGGAAGTAGATGAATGGAAAACATTTCAATGCTACATTAAGATCATGAATCAGTCATTTAAGTTTAAATACTTTCTTAAAAACAGTGAAGGAACATAGCACAGTTAGTCGCATCTATCATTCCAGTCCACATTGTAATAATCTAAGTCCCCGAATGAATGCTAGAAAGATAACCATTAAGTGCCTGAATGGATGGATGGGTGATATTCATCTCAGTGCTTTAGCGTTTTCAAAATATTCCAAGTAGGGGATAAGTGTGGTTGATTCGCAGTCCCAGTAGAATGCCCGCAGCAGTAAGAAGTCTCTTAGTGAGGCCCGCAGTGTTGCCTTCACCGTGCAATACTGCTCGCAGCGTAGATCCTGCTGCGTACCGTATCACTTTGCCCCGCAGTGCACTCCTTCTGTCCTGCGTTGCGTAGCTTGTTCATATAAACAACTCATCATTTACTGTGGAAACCTGATTCCGCAATACCCCATAAGATACACCTCGGGTGAGACCTCAACCTGCTCGCAGGTTGTTGCTGAAAGGGCCAGTGCGAAGGGGTTTTGTTGGTCAAAAGAGAGAACCGTAGAGAACCTGGGTCTAATTGGAAACCTTTGGGTCAGTTTTATCCAACAAATGATTTCGTTGCCGCACTAGAATCCATGATGAGTTGCAATCATGATGTGTGAAGAAGAATATCTGTTCCCCGAAGGATCTGACTATTGGCATCCTGAAAAGACAGAAATCAAGCTTGGTGGGATAAGACCATAAGAGATTTTAACAGACAAGAAAATAGACATCCACGTCTAAGCGACACATAGTGGTCGGATAGATATCTGTTGGACAACAATCACGAGATCTTTTGGGCATCGTTTCCAAACGAGCTGCATGCGTGGATCTCAGGGCTCGCAGAGAAGAAAACTTGTTTCCAAGGAGGAGTGCCTACAGAGTGGAATCCTGAGCTCACAGAACAGCTTAAAGCGTTAGACAGCCCGTTGTCATGCGCAGTTGATTATTGGGTTGATCATATGCTAGAAGGATTTGTAACAGAATTTGCTGTAGACACACTCAAATCCTACAGCCAAGCAGAAGCACACTTTTTCGGAGGATTCCAAGGTAAGTTTCTGAACAATCTCAGTCTATACATTAAGATGTTGTTAGCTGAGAAATGTGTTCTAAGAATGCAGTCATATTCTTGAAGTTTGTCATGATAAACAATACATATATTGATTCTGACGAAGAGACACATACTCTTATAAGTGGTAAGAGATATAAAATTAATAAGAATCTAGGAGGCCCTGGACTCCATATCAATACTGAGATCCCCTGCGATCTTGACAACGAAGTTGCACAACCATTTACTCCTGAGAACGCACCGGCTGCGGAGACAGCACCACCTTTATCTCAAAACCCACAAGCTACTCATCCCGCCCCGCAGAAGACTCAGCCTAGTCAATCTCTCTCGATAGTCCCATTTGTATTTACTGCGCAGATCCCTTTACAGCAGCCGTGCACTAATCCCAGTGCCCCACCACCTAGTAGCACAATGGAAAACACGGATATGAAACTACCAATATTCAAAGGAATTGGCCTAGAAGACCCTAACCAACATTGGTTCCTTTGTGAATCCGTATGGAGTGTAAGACAAATCTAGGATGATGCCGTGAAGCAAGCACGGCTCATCACCACTTTCAAGGATAGAGCGCTACATTAGTTTATGAAATACTCTACTGTGTAGTCGAGAACCCTCGCAGAAATTAAAGCCGCGCTGGTGGTGGAGTTCAAGAAACCTAATTCTGAGTCTTAGTGTATAACTGAGCTGAAGGAAATAAAGCAGAGACCAACTGAAATGGTCTGGGAATTTGATCAGAAATTTAAGACCTTACTAGACCAAGTAACTTTTGTTATACTGCCAGAACAACATAAAGAATGGTTCATTGCTGCGCTGTTACCTCATATCAAATTACCATTGATGCAGCAGAAGGTTCTATCCCATTCAGAGGCCTTGGAAAGTGCAATGAAGCTAGAAGCTTCGCCGATTGGTCATACTAGTTATGGGATGTCTCAAATCCAGAACCAGCTGACCACCCTGACACTTGAACAGCAAAGTATGAAAAATGGTAAAGAACAAAGATATGAACCTAGACAGGAGGTCTGGTGTACAAGTTGTATAGGAGAAGGTCATGACTGCGAGCATTGCCCTCTATTCCGCGACTATCTTAACAGTGGTGCGCCTAACCCATTAAATCAGAATCAAGTCCCATGGTGTGAAATTTGCATAACCACAGGACATAGACCTGAAGACTATTACCTCATCCAGAAATATGTGAAAAATCCTAAGAATTTATACTGCAATTTCTGTAAATCAGTTGGACATGATGAATCCAACTGCCACGCATATGAATTAATGAATGAAAGAAAAAGTGATATGCACTCAATGCGAGGTGCTGGCTTGTACAACGTACAAGAAGATACCCAGCCGAAACAAGAAAATGCAAAATATGACCAAGGAGGATACAGAGGTCGTGGTGGTCGATACCTCGGCAGAGGAAGAAATGTTGGTCCAACGCAGGGAAGAGGCCGTGGCCAAGTCATTTGTTATACCTGTGGCCAACCTGGGCATGTATCTAGAGATTGTGTTAACCCATGCACTACATGCAATTATTGTAAATCATTTGAGCATGTCATTGAAGATTGCCTAGTATTAGAGGTGGAAATGAAGAAGAGAAGATGAACAGAGTCTCTGAATCCAAATGTCCAGTGGATCGTAATAGAAAACAGACCAGTGGATCCGAGCATTAATGTGGTCACGCGCAGTGGCGCTGAGACAGGCTGCAACAGAGGAGCAGAAGCTTCAACATCAGGGGAGGCATATATGAAGAAGGATCCCCTTGAAACAGTATGGATAAGGAAAGCTCTAGGAAAAGCACCCCCTCTTAACTTACAGAAGAACAAGGAGATCTTCATTGACGTGTGGGATACCTTTAGAGAACCAGCAAATAAGTCATCAAGGATCCCGCTATGCAGTGAAACACCACATGTTGAAGACATGTCGGCTCCTTATGATAAAGCAAGCACTGCGATAGATGTCTGTACTTCTGTTGCACAGTTCTTGCGAAGCTACATGAAGTTACTAAAAAGCGAAAAATCCATAGTAGAGCTCCAGAAGCTCATCAGCCAGTATGAACCTCAGATTGCAACAGAGACTCCAGATAGTGTTGTACATCATATAAGGAAGCACAAAAGAACAGGCCGAGAGATGAGGCTTACTGCACACATAGGAGGTTTTGAAATGGATGAAGTCATCCTTGATCTGGGATCAGAAGTGAATGTCTTGACTAAGTAGACATGGCAGCAGATGGGTCAACCAAAGTTGCTCTGGTCACCTATCCAGTTAAGAATGGCTAATCAAGAGAAGGTCATACCTTTCGGTCTCTTAGCTAATGTAGTGGTTGACATCAACGGAATACAAAGTCATGCAGACTTTGAAGTTATTGAAATTGTGGATGATAGTCAACCTTTTCCATCAATATTGGGAATTGATTAGGCTATGGATAACTTGGCTATCATAAACTTGAATACAAAGAAGATGATCTTTGAAGGGAAGCATCTTAGGGTCATCACACCATTGGATCCTAAAGATGGTGACAGATACAGTGAGCCGATTCAGGAGGAATCCCAAGCTCAAGATTTAGACCGACTATACCAGCTGACTGCGAACAAGGAAGACTACATTAATCCTACTACGGATGGTATGCTCAGCTAGCGATGTGACACTTCTTGTACCTCTAACTCGGATACAGGACTGGAGAATTGGCAAAGCCGCATGCATGAAGTATCAACAAGAAGATGTGCACAGGTTACGAAATCACTGCGCTGGATCGGAAAAGAGATGAGTCCTATTCCCACATATGATGGTTCTACTAATGTTTATAGTTTCATAAGGGAATATACTGCAGCTATACCAGATGAGCATAGATTTCCAGCTTTAGATATTGCATTGCATGATACACCTGCCAGATGGTGGAATGCACATAAGAAAACATTGACCACTTGGGATCAATGCAGAACTAAGATGCAGATCCGGTTCGCCGAAAAGGTTTCTTTACCCTTCGAAAAGTATAATGGAAAGACAGACCCTAGTCAGCACATTGAAATCTGTTCAAAGGCATGGGTGGGAAGACCACTTACAGAATGGGTACATTTATTTTTACATACATTGGATGCGGGTATCCCAGAGAAATGGTACCTAGACCTGGAGTTGCAGAGTGAACTCACTAATTGGGAGCTACTCGCTGCGAACTTTCGGAAGGACTTCAGTTTTGAAGACGAGAATCCATTAATCCATGAAGCATTATAGCTAATCAAGAAGCGCATATTCCAGGATGAATCTCCTCATCAAAACATAACATTGCAAGAGTTTTTTGGGACAGAGTGCGTTCCTGCGCACTTACAGTCATAATGGAAGGAACATGAAGAGCACTTTATCGAGTGTTACAACTTAGCTGAAGATACCAATCATACAAATGAAGATGATGAGGAGGACCCACGCAACATATATATACCAGAGTCAAAAGGTACGTGCAAGGTAGAAGGACCTCCATTGGAAATCCCAGATATGACTGGACCAGTAAAAACACAAAAAGTGAACATTGGCACAGACAAAGAGCTGAAGTTCGCATCAATAAGAGATTATTGGGACAATCAGACTGTTGCAGAGATCGCAGATACCTTACACGAGTATCAGGAACTATTTCCAACCAAATTTACAGAAATGAAAGGAATTTTGGGAGACCTAGGGGTCATGAAAATACCCTTAAAACCAGGTACTAAGCCTATCAAGTAGAGGCCATACATATTGAATCCGCGCTACAAGGAAAAAGTCTGCGCAGAGCTAGATAAGATGCTAGATGCAAGAATCATTGAACCGGTCGAAGAATCTGAATGGATTAGCCCCATGGTTGTTCAAGACAAGAAAGCAAAAGGTGAGATCAGGATTTGTGTGGATCTCATAAAGCTTAATGATGCTTCCATGCATGACCCATTTCCTACTCCATTCACAGACGAAGTGCTTGATAACGTTGGAGGAAATGAGGCATATTCTTTCACTGATGGTTTCTCTGGTTACCATCAGATCAGGATTGATCCTGCCGATAGGCATAAGACGACATTTGCTACAGAATGGGGGTCATTCTAGTACACCGTCATGCCTTTTGGTCTGAAGAATGCACCTGCCATATTCTCTAGAGTTGTTGTCGCAGCATTTAAATATTTTATGCACAAGTTTCTAGAAGTGTATTTTGATGATTGGACTGTATTTGGTCTATTGAAAAATCATTGCGCGAATCTCCGTATGATGCTAGAAAAATGTCGACAACATCAAATATCCTTGAATTTGAAGAAGTGTATTTTCTGTGTGCTCTATGGAATTTTACTTGGCCACATTGTCTGTAAGCAAGGATTGATGGTAGACCCTGCGAAGATTGCAGTTATTGCAAACTTACCAACACCAAATTCAGTCAAGATGTTGCGATCTACCTTAGGCCATACTGGATACTACAGGAAATTCATAAAGGGTTACGCGCAGATAACCGCAGCAATGGAGAAGTTGCTGAAGAAGGACGCACCGTTCATTTGGAACGCAGAATGCGAACAGGGTTTTGATACATTAAAAGAAAAGATGATCACTGAGCCGATTCTAGTCTTTCCAGACTGGACAAAGCCATTCCATGTCCATGTTGACACATAATGTATTTCCCTGGGGATTGTGTTAGCTCAACCAGGAGAGGGAGGTATTGACTACCCTACTTCATTTTCTAGTAGAAAGCTTTCAACAGCAGAGAAGAACTAAACTACTACTCAGAGGGAAGGCCTTGCAATGGTATATGCTGTTGAGATATTGTAACTTCAAAGAATATTATATTTGTACTTTATTATTCCGGAGATGTTTCATTCCTCCTTGAAGATCTTATTGTATATCCGGAGATGTTTATTCCTCCGTCAGAATGTGGTAACTCGGGTTATTAGACTTCCCTAGTGGGGGTCGGCCCTGTATGTGTTATGTGGGTCAAAGGGTTATTAGACTACCCTAGAGGGGTCGGCCCAGTCAGTTGTAGTGGGGTATTTAACCCATTGGTTAAATACGAGCCTACATGTACTTGTGTAAAAGATATGTCAGAGTGGTGTATAAATAGAGGAGGTGTGTTCCTCATTTGATACACTCACACACTTGATGATAGCGCACTTGTGGAGGAGAGGTATGCTATTGTGGAGGAGGATATCATGTCTCAGGGTTTCATCTTTGTATATTGCTGGTCATCTATATTGAGGAAGCTTTGCTGGGTTTTCTACCCCATGAGGGTTTCCCAGGATAAATTTCTGTCTCTTGTGTTTATGCTATGCTTGTTGTTTCTTCAGTGATCCTGTATATGCTATTATTGTGAAATGGAATGTAATGCTGCTATTTTCTGTCTTAGCATATTAAATCTTAACATGGTATCAGAGCTAACCTGAAGGAAGGCAAGGTATGGCACTTACGACACTTGCTTTACTTACGACAATTTGAAGGTTAGGGTTTTACATAGCAAAAACCAGTCATCGTGGAACTTTTTCTATAAATCCATTTCTGCAAAGGTTCAGGGTCTGAAACGTTTGCAGGTCAAATATAACATCCCCAGGTACCTTGTGTCCAAAGGGTACCCTCATATTCGTTGTACTTTATGAGTTATGATCAGTACAAGTTAGGGTTTCTGCCTCTTCCAGATCTCAGTCAAAATCAGGTGACCTTGGAAAAAAGGTCATAACTTGGGCTACAAAGATCCAAATGAAATTTCGTAAAAAGTGACAGGTATTAAACAGACTGTACTATATCAGGAAACTTTTTCAGAGGCCGAAGGTGAACCAGTGACACGTGGCACGTCGTACAAGTTCGCTCTCCTGTTTTATCCCATAAACAGGTCACGTTGCGACACTTGGCATAACTCTCTCTCAGAGAGTCCATTTGAGGTCAGACCTATCAGGATGGAACGATAACAGGCCGAGCTATCTCAAGAAACGTTTTCAGAGGCCAAAGTTGAAACAGTGACACGTGGCATGCCGTACAAGTTCGCTCTCCTGTTTTATCCCATAAACAGGTCACGTTGCGACACTTGGCATAACTCTCTCTCAGGAAATCCAATTGAGGTCAGACCTGTCAGGATGGAAAGAGGACAGGTCAGGCTACTGCAAAAAATGTTTTCAGACCCTGTGGAGCAAAAATTTCAGAGTTATAACAGAAACAATCAGGTGCATATTTCTGTAAAAACAGAATTATTTTCGGAGCACCTTTATTCATGGCTTCCGGAATTTAGGGTTTCGGAGAAAGTTAGAATTTTTGGAATCAAAGTCCACGGCTGAATGCTACTCAGGAAAATCAAAATTTAGAGACCAAGATCGAATTTTTTGGTTGGGTAGAAGACCAGGCTTGATCAAACCCTAGTTCGGGATTTTGATCAGAAAGATGGAAAATTAGGGCTTCAGCAAAAGTTGGAATTTTTGAAGTCTGTAACCACGGCTAGAATCTCCTCAGAAAAATAAGAGTTTAGAGCCTTGGATCGAACCTTTTGATTGGATAGAAGGGTGGGATTCATCATACCCTAGTTCGGGTTCCTTTCCAGAAGATCCAGAAGTTTCGAAGGCAATTTTGAGGGATCAAATTTTGGAGATTCCAAAATTGAAGTATGCCAGTTTGATCAGCTCAGCAAGACATATTCTTTCATCCATTCAGAAGTGTGAAAGTCAAAGATTGAATCTTTAGGGTTTCTCTAGCAAACCCTAATCAAGCTCCATATCAAGTTTCAGGGGGAGTTGAGGCTAAGGCCTTACATGAGAAGACTACAAGAATTCTCGACAGGTATGACTTAAGGAGGTTCAGGTATGTCTTGAAATATGATTCTTGATTAAGTTCATAATGTGTTTTCCTTCATATTATTTATTAGTACAATCTTGATTAAACTATCTTATCACCCTAATAACAGTATGAATGCATGTGAATGATTGAAGACATTCATTGTTTAGGGCTATATGATTGCACTAATACACTGTGGTATTGTATGAGGTTGATGTTGTCTGCTAACAAGATTCAGGTACATCACGAAAGACAAATCAAGTTCCATGACCATGACAACATGAAGACAAAGACTCCTACATAATCTTTGATCACATAGAGGTTCTACTTACGAGGTATTTATGAGTTTGTTCTATTATGCTTAACCTATGAGATATGTAGGTTCCAGCACATGATCTCTAAATCATTGAAGAGAACAAAGAAGATATTGATTAGGTATGTTAAACAGATATACTAACCTTGGTATGTTTCCTATGAATCTTACCTTGTGTTAGTATCCCTTATATAAGTATACTTGGTATTATTAGATATGCTTATTCATAAAGTTAGTAATCAATGGATTATGCATGTTATAATTGATGATATGCATGAGTAAAAGAAGGCTTCCCTAAAATCTTGAATACTAATGTTTATTATCTATAATCATGACTATACATTTTCAAGATTATTTAGAACTATAATGTTTTGATAGCATTTAGAATATACTAATGGGTGTATGTTTGTGTATGAGATCATGAGGATGACTCTTGAGCATGCACAGTGGTACATAATGAATAGAAGTACAAAAGACATACAGAAGATCAAGCGGGAGGCAACCACACAAACATAAAAGATAAGTATTTGAGTTGTTATTTGAAATAGTAATGTTATTGCCTATAATAGGTTGTATGCATATTTGTATTCCTAGAATATATGATGCTGAGTGTAAACATTCATAGAGCATTGAACAGTATACTACTAATATGCATATGATTGGTAAGTTGGACAAACATTCCATTGTTGCTTGTCTAGAATGAAACCTCTTTGCTGACATGCTGAGAGTTGTGCACACTCTCGATAGTATGTTCTGGTAGAGATGGAAGGCATCTAGATAGCCACTATATGCATACAGGATATGGAAAAGTGTTGTGCCAAAGTATTGGTCAAAATAGTTGCATAACTATGTAAATGATATCTGTATGCATAATAGGTTATCATGTCAATATGATTTGATGATTATGAAGTATTACTAATCCTGTACTTAATTTTGATTTGTAGGAAAGATCATGATGAATGATGAACACTGAACAAGCGATGGATGTTCAACAAAAGATTTACAAATCAAACACACTATAGAAGGCTTGTGGCTAGAAGATTATCTTAAAAAGAAGAAGAGAATCATGATGAGATGTTTTGCTCCAAGTGAATAGATAAAGACCATTCTCTTAAATGGTACAATTAAAGAAGAAGTGTGAATCAGGTACCCAGGATCGATAATAAATTGATGAGCTTAATGATCACCATGGGTGATGTGGATATCAACCTTTGCTACAAGGTTGAATATGGTTTCTATACACAAATGACATGGATGCAAGAAGGAACTCACCACAAAGTTCGAATGATATTGAGGCTCATATCAGTAGACCCATCTAACGAGAGATGGCACAGATAGATGGCTGCAGAAATGAAAATGAAAGATCTCATATTGATGCATTACTTCCTAGGTCTGGAAGTATGGCAAGGATCAGAAGGAATATTTCTCAACTAGGGAAAGTATGCCGAGAAATATTAAAAGGACTTGAGGTGTTGGAATGACCACTCTTATGGATTCCAACCTGAAGAGTTAGTGGATATAACTCTGTACAGTCAAATTATTGGGTGATTGATGTATCTAACATATACTAGATTAGATATATGCTTTTTTGTGAACACCTTGAGTCAGTATCTAGTGGAAACTAGATGTGCTCACCTGATAGTTGCAAAGCATGTGATGAGGCACCTAAAGGATACGATAGACTTTGATCTATGCTATCTTGGAGATCATGACTTCAGATGGCTACTCAGATGCTGATTGGGAAGAAAGTGTATCAGACAGGAAGAACACATCAAGAGGATGTTATTGTCTGGGATTAACCATGATCTCGTGGTTTAGCTAGAAGCAGTCTAGTGTGGCTCTCAGCACAAGCAGAATATATGGTTGCTTGCTCTGCTAGTTGTGAAGAAGTTTGGCTTCAGGATTGTTTGACTTAGAGATAGAACCAACTGTGATCCTATGTGACAAATAGAGTTGTATCAAGATGACATAGAATCCAGTGTTCCATGATAAGTCAAAGAACATAGGGATCTAACAAGATATGATGCAGAAAGGAACTATAAAGTTTGAATTTGTAACAGGTTACTGATGTACTAACCAAACCTATACCTCAAGTGAAGAATTTACCAACATACTAACCAAACCTTTGTCTCGAGTGAAATTTGAATACTTCCGAGACAAGCTTGGTGTAGCTCAAAAGGACCCTCCTCGAAAGGGGGAGTAGTATAGTCACTGATGATGAGATTGTCTCATCGAACAACAAGGTCGATGATGAGGTAACCTGTTCTCTACACCTAGATACTTAGAAATATTTAGATTTAGGACTCTTATGCTTAGAATACTTTGTTTTAATTATACATGCTTTTGATGTTAGATGTATTAGTAAGAATACATGCTTTTGATGATAGATGTATTGGTGAGAATACATGCTTTTGATGATAAGATGTATTGGTAAGAATACATACTTTTGATGACACATGTATTGATTAATGTACTTGTATGGTTGAGTATACTTGTACTTGTATTGATGAGAATACATGTGGGGATTGTATCATCCTTGAACACTTGTTCTAAAGTGAGCCGTAGACAGGTGTCTCCGAGAAAGAAAAGGGATTGTATCATCCCTGGACTTCGGTCCCTGAATTGATCCGTAGACGTATGGTCTCCGAAAATGAAGTCCTTAGTGGACAGGTAGGGATTGTATCATCCCTGGACTTCGGTCCCTGAATTGATCCGTAGACGTATGGTCTCCGAGAATGAAGTCCTTAGTGGACAGTTGAGGGGATTGGATCATCCCTGGACTTTCAGTCCTAAAGAGAGCCGTAGACGTGAGGTCTCCGAGAATGAAGTCCTTAGTGGACAGTTGAGGGGATTGGATCATCCCTGGACTTTCAGTCCTAAAGAGAGCCATAGATGTGAGGTCTCCAAGAATGAAGTCCTTAGTGGACAGTTGAGGGGATTGGATCATCCCTGGACTTTCAGTCCTAAAGAGAGCCGTAGACGTGAGGTCTCCGAGAATGAAGTCCTTAGTGGACAGTTGAGGGGATTGGATCATCCCTGGACTTTCAATCCTAAAGAGAGCCGTAGATGTGAGGTCTCCAAGAATGAAGTCCTTAGTGGATAGTTGAGGGGATTGGATCATCCCTAGACTTTCAGTCCTAAAGAGAGCCGTAGACGTGAGGTCTCCGAGAAGTGGGGATTGTATCATCCCCGGGCTTCGGTCCCTGAATTGATCCGTAGACGTGTGGTCTCCGAGAAGTGGGGATTGTATTATCCCCGGATTTCGGTCCTTGAATTGATCCATAAACGTGAGGTCTCCGAGAAGTGGGGATTGTATCATCCCCGGACTTCGGTCCCTGAATTGATCCGTAGACGTGTGGTATCCGAGAAGTGGGGATTGTATCATCCCCGGACTTCGGTCCCTGAATTGATCCGTAGACGTGAGGTCTCCGAGAAGTGGGGATTGTATCATCCCCGGACTTCGGTCCCTGAATTGATCCGTAGACGTGAGGTCTCCGAGAAGTGGGGATTGTATCATCCCCGGACTTCAGTCCCTGAATTGATCCGTAGACGTGTGGTCTCCGAAAAGTGGGGATTGTATCATCCCCGGACTTTAGTCCCTGAATTGATCCGTAGACGAATGGTCTCCGAGAAAGTTATTTTTTTTATGATGTGGTTACTTGTATCGGTATGGATACTTGTATTGATGATGTGGTTACTTGTATCGGTATGGATACTTGTATTGATGATGTGGTTACTTGTATCGGTATGGATACTTGTATTGATGATGTGGTTACTTGTATCGGTAGAATACTTGTATTGATGATGTGGTTACTTGTATCAGTAGGATACTTGTATTGATGATATGGTTACTTGTATCAGTGTGGATACTTGTATTGATGATATGTATACTTGTATTGGCATGAATACTTGTACTAATGATGTGGATACTTGTATTGTTATGGATACCTGTATTGATGACGATCCTGATGATCGTGTGATGACGATGCTGATGATCGTGTGATGACGATGCTGATGATCGTGTGATGATGATGCTGATGATCGTGTGATGACGATGCTGATGATCGTGTCATGACGATGCTGATGATCGTGTGATGACGATGCTGATGATCGTGTGATGACGATGCTGATGATCCTGTGATGACGATGCTGATGATCGTGTGATGACGATGCTGATGATCGTGTGATGACGATACTGATGATCGTGAGGATCCAGATGTTGATGTTGTTATAGCTGTTCGAGTGATGCAGAAGATAAAGACTCAGTACTGAAGATGTTGATGCTCCAGTATTGAAGATGTTCCAGTAACTACTTGAGTTACTGATGATGTTGAGAAAGCTTCCAATGATTTATAGATGTATCATGTATGACGTTGATGACTCCTTGCTCACGCAGATGCTGTTATAATATCCTTCTCATTAAGGGGGAGTGTTGAGATATTGTAACTTCAAAGAATATTATATTTGTACTTTATTATTCCGGAGATGTTTCATTCCTCCTTGAAGATCTTATTGTATATCCGGAGATGTTTATTCCTCCGTCAGAATGTGGTAACTCGGGTTATTAGACTTCCCTAGTGGGGGTCGGCCCTGTATGTGTTATGTGGGTCAAAGGGTTATTAGACTACCCTAGAGGGGTCGGCCCAGTCAGTTGTAGTGGGGTATTTAACCCATTGGTTAAATACGAGCCTACGTGTACTTGTGTAAAAGATATGTCATAGTGGTGTATAAATAGAGGAGGTGTGTTCCTCATTTGATACACTCACACACTTGACGATAGCGCACTTGTGGAGGAGAGGTATGCTATTGTGGAGGAGGAGATCATGTCTCAGGGTTTCATCTTTGTATATTGCTGGTCATCTATATTGAGGAAGCTTTGCTGGGTTTTCTACCCCATGAGGGTTTCCCAGGATAAATTTCTGTCTCTTGTGTTTATGCTATGCTTGTTGTTTCTTCAGTGATCTTGTATATGCTATTATTGTGAAATGGAATGTAATGCTACTATTTTCTGTCTTAGCATATTAAATCTTAACATATGCTCTACAGAAATTTAGACACTACTTGTTGGGATCGCACTTCCTTATGTTTACTGACCATTCTGCGTTGAAATATTTGGTCAACAAGCCAGTGTTCGAGGGACGCATATGTCGATGGCTATTGTTGTTCCAGGAATATAACTTTGAGATTATTGTCAAGCCAGGTAGACTGAACTTGGGACCTGATCATTTGTCAAGGATTGAGTCAGGAGAGGAGCCAACAAACATTGAAGACATTCTACCTGATGCGCATCTATTTTCTATACAGGTTGCCAATGATTATTACGAGGATATCATTGACTTCCTAACCACAGGGCTGGCACCCCAGGAATTCTCGGTCCAGCAGAAAAAACAGTTAGTGGTGCGCACCATGGACTTCACTATAATTTCAAGTCAATTATACAAATGTGGTTCGGATGAAGTCCTATGCAGGTGCGTACTCGATCATGAGAAGCCATTTATTCTAGCCAACGCACACTCAGGAATCGCGGGAGGTCACTATGCAGGAAGGGCTACCGCACAGAAGATATTGCGCGCAGGGATATGGTGGCCTACGCTCCATAAAGATGCCAAAGAACATTGCAGGAACTGTGATGTCTATCAGAGGACAGGAAAACCATCACGCCGAGATGAGATGCCATTGAATCCACAGTTGACACTGCATCCATTTGAAAAATGGGCAATAGACTTTGTGGGTCCTATAAACCCACCAGGAAAAAGAACGGGTGCAAGGTATATTATTGCTGCTACGGATTACCTCACTAGATGAGCGGAAGCAAAACCAGTTAAGGACTGCAGCACCAGTACTACTGCGTAGTTTATTTTTGAAGAAATACTCACCAGATTTGGCTGTCCAAAGATTTTGATGAGTGACCAAGGTACTCACTTTTTGAACAAGACGATTGAGGCCCTTACAGAGGAATTCCACATTCGTCATCAGAGCAGTACTCCATATCATCCACAGGCGACTGGTACTGTAGAGGCTTTCAATAAAATACTGGAGAACGCACTCACTAAGGTATGCAATGTAAATAGAGAAGATTGGGACCTGCGCATCTCATTTGTGTTATGGGCATACAGGACCACATGCAAGAAATTGACAGGATAGACACCCTTTCGGTTGGTTTATGGGAAAGAGGCTATAATGCCTATGGAATATATTGTCCCTATTTTAAGAATCACTGCATTCACAGGGATGGCATATTGCAAAGCTCTAGAAGAAATATTACTACACTTACTGGGCTTGGAGGAAGATCGCTTCATCGCAAGCTTCCACCAGCAAGCTCAGAAGGACCGCGAGAAAGCATGGCATGATCGCCATATAAAGAAAAAGTGTTTTCAGGTAGGTGATGTAGTCCTCCTGTATGATAGCAAATTCATGAAATTCCTAGTAAATTTAAGATGCATTGGCTTGGCCCAATTCCCTAGTAACACTGGTGCAGTCTAGTTAGCCAATTTAGCTGTTGACACCTTGCCAACCTTGATAAATGGAAGCAGGCTAAAGCTATACCATGATAGCACTGCTTCACAGAACCCTGAATAACGAGCCAAGGAAGGAAGTTCTAAGTGTCAAGTACAGTTGAAAGTAGACACTAGAAACGTAAAAGAGTCTGTACATGTATGATAAAAGGAAGAAGATATGATAAGAAGAATGATAAAAAAAAAAAAAAATATATATATATATATATATATATAGAGGAAGCTGGGCAGTTGGAAATTTTTGACACTGGGAAATAGTCGTTCAGTGTTGCAGATGGCTTGCCGCGCAGTTCAGCGCAGCACTCAGAGAAAAATAGTCGTTGCATGGCTTTTCATAAAAATAGCCTTTAGATGACCGTTGCAGCAACCACTTTAGCATTTAAAGAGAAGATAGCCATTCTGAGCACGCTGACAACAGAAAAGACCAAAGGATCCGCTCAAACTCGCCAATGGACACCATATTAAATGCTTATCTAGTCATTGAAGGGTGCAGGAGGGGGTCCACTGCACCTATAAATAGCACTGTTGGAAGACTCACGGGCGTTGCCAAGCACTCAGAATTTTCTTTTGATTAACCTCTTTGAGCTAGTAGCCATCTGTATTCTGTATACCATAGCCGCTATCTCATTCGTGAATGTCTGAACCTTCCTATAGAGAAGAAGAACTAACCATTGAGGAAGCACTGAGGATCTTTCGACACGGAGGGATTCAACAGTTAATGAAAACTCCAGTTAAGAAGGTCACCGCAAAACAAGGTGAAGGATCCTGCAGATCCCCAAGAATTAATCCGATGATGCAGGAAAAAGCAAAAGATAAAGGAAAATTTGTAACTACACCTCGATCCAACATCATAAAGATGGGATCCTCGGCATAGAAATCGCCAGTCTTTCAGACAGAACCCTTGAAGATGACACCTGAATATATCTCCCCATGGGCACTGAATGCCCCTATGTTTAAATTGTACAAGAATGTGAGATACAACATCTTGTTGTTACCTATCTCAAAGCATGTAAACACTACTAAGAATCTGCTGGGAAAGATAGCAGAATGTAAATGGGAGGATTATGACCTCTTGGGAATGAAGAAAGACGAGCCAGATGTTCCCAAGTACCCAGATTTTCAACCAGACCAGTATATGTGCTCGAAAAAGGATACCAAGGGAATTCTCAACCTGGTTGCCGAAAGCTGGCTAGCACCTGTTGTTCAGTCGGGGCTACTGAACTTGCTGAGATTGCCACATTTTGACCGCTCTCCAGAGCTTAATATCGTGGTTCGCACACTCATGGCGCGAATCCACCAAGGTTATATGTGGCTGGATAGGAACATTGATATTAACATCGATTTGATCCACCGCATCACTGGGCTAAGCAAGCGCGGTAAGGATCCTAAGCAATTCTTCCAGGAGAAGAGCAAAGATAAAGAAGCTGTTGAGAAGATGAAGAAAACCCACCCGGTAGCGAAGGGAAAAAGAGGTTTCCCAATGGAAGATATAGAGGACAGAGCAACAAGATTTGTAACGCAGTTGCTTGCAGCCAAGATACTCAAAACAACTAGGCCTTCGGAGGTGCCTGCGGGCACAATACTCCTTAGTGCCGCAGCGGCTGAAGGAAACAACTTTAATTGGTGTCAGTTTCTATTGAATGAGTTCCTTGAAGAACTCAACGAAACACAGGTGAATGGCGGCCAGTTCCATTTTACCTGGCTCATCGTCCTGATTGCTTTTTGTGGATGGAAGGAGTTGCGAGATTATGTGGGTGTCATTATGGAAACCAATTATCCTAGAGGGTTTAAGTTCATCAACCTCTGGGCAAACACAAATGTAGAGCGCCAGCATGCGATAGCAGAAGTCTTTTACCAGTACTATATTCAGTTGCGCGATGCAATCACGAAGACACCCCGCATTACAAAGCAGGTCATGGTGAAGTATATCTGCGTCATTGACTTTGAGGCAGATATGAAATGTATCTTCATCTCGCCAAAAGCACAAATGAAGAAACCAGAGTGGTTCCCAGGGAACTACATCATGTATGAGCAGGACGTTGAGGACCTCATGAAAGATTGGCCACTAGAGTTCCGCGTAGAGGTTATGGACGTGGAGATAGACTCAGCAGAAGATGATCCAATCCCGCTCTCATGCCCAATCATTGAAGAAACAGGGAAGAGAAAAGAAACCGAGACTTCGGCAAAGCCAAAGTCGAGGAATAAGGTGAAGGCCACAAAGATTCAATCGGAGGCAGTCCTCAATGATGATGACTACGAGATGATAGCTGAAACAGTCTCAGAGCAGATGAAGGATCTTATGGCGGCTAAAGAAAGGAAGGACATGGTCATCCAGGATGACCTGCACAAGACGCGGCTCGCAATGCAAGGCCTGATGAAGAAAATGGACGATGTCCAGAAAAGCCTTATCTTTCCACGGGAAGCAGGAGCTTAAGGGAGGTCGGTAGGGACCTCGCAGCAAGAACCGCCGTAGTGAGCAATAACGCTACCATCGAAGACTAGAATTGTCCATGTGGACCCATTGGCTGTTGCATTTCCAATGGAAGAACAAGTTGTGTTGGACACAAAGGGAGTCAAGAGGGTAGAGATCGACTTAGCCAAAATCCCATTACCAAGATTGCACTTCATCCACACGCAGATCATTGAGGAGATGCATGAACGGACGGTTGAATCGATGAAGTCACAAGCAGAGCTCACCGCAGCAAACAGGCAAATTCAGCTGCACGCAGAAATACAGCTACGAAACGAACTGGACCGCCGACAAAATTTGGAGACTACCATATCCAATCTATCAAAGGATATTGAAGGCATAGAAATCCAGGATGATCCTACAGACACAGTTCTGAGGATCGGAGACAAGGTGAGATCCTTGCAGTCGGAGATGTAGGATAAAGAGATTTATTATGAGGTCGATATTGCCACATTGAAGGATAAGCTGAATAAGCAGGTGCCATTAACTGAACAGCAAGTCAAAGAGAAAGCAGTGAGCGCCGCCTCGAAAAGAATTACAAGTGAGATAGCTCAGTGCCAATCTCTCCTGGATAAGGTTTCACAGGAAATCACGACCCTTGAAGATGATCAAGGGTTGCTGCAGGTCAAAACCGTGGTACAAGAAAAACAAACCGCGCCGGACATGTTGAACGCAGAGGTTAAAGCTCTGCCACCCAGAGAGAAGCTGCCAAGATACAAGGAGATATATGGCTTAAAGAAAGAAGTACATGAATTATGACAAAAAGAGACTGGGATGGATAATCAGTCGCAGCAGATCCTGGAGAATGTCATGGCAGTATCGCAGCAGATCCTGGAGAATGCCATGGAAGTATCGCAGCAGATTGAAGACAAGTTAGCATAACTGCACGATAACCAGGAGCAAGTACTACAAGACCAAATTGGACAAGAAATATCTCCAACACTGCTTGAGATAGTTAAAAAGGTTGAGTAGGATATAAGAGAAGCAATGGTGCAGTTGTGCGATACATATGACGAGTTTGCGGCCAAGTTCGTTCCACCGGTCGTGGCATAGAGTGAGACAGCTAAAACAATCAGTGGCTCGGGGACGAGCCACATGTAAGTGTTAGGGGCATGTTGGGCCCAGGTTGAGACAAAGTTTTGGAAACACCTTTTTGAGGCAAGCAGAAAAAGCTAAGCGCAGCGCAGCTCAGAAATACAATTTTGGCTAAGTATTGAGGATGCTGCGAAGTTGCGCGCAGCATCCAACTTCTGACTAGACTCCAGAGTTGCACATAGCATCGAAGTTTTGGATGTGATGCAAAGATCAGTACTACGCCAAGGAAGTGCTGTGGATTTAGGAGGCCACGTGGAGCCAGCAAAGCGATGTGCTGGACAAGTATCAAGTGTAGGTACCGGTTCGACCAGTAGCAGCCATTTTTGGACAGATATTCCAGGATGGCCGAGCGGTAGACATAGGAAAATCAGGAAGGCGGCCACGCGTCGATTGTTAAGGAAAGCGACATTTGGCATGCTTAGAAGGTAAAATCGTTAGAGAGAAACGGTTCGGCAGAAGCAACCTGTAGTGTTATAGGTTAAACTTGCACCTCTCCGTCCGTGATCACCCTGAGCTGTTGATCACACAAAAGGACAACTTGGATGGAGGAGCATGTTGACCTTAGATGATACTTTGACTCACTCCATTTCCTGACATTACTGGAAAAACCAAAAAAATATATCATTTTGAGATATGAGCGCTACTCTACCTAGAGATACTAGCGCCCATACGCTACTCCAGTGTATAATAGTAGCGCCTATATCCTAATATACGTTACTCCTTCTCAGCATAGTAGTGCTCAACATTTTAAACTCGATGAGCGCTAGTTGATAAGCACTAAAGTAGCGCCCTATATGCTAATTCATTTAACAAGAGTCGCGTACATCTTAAAATATGATTAAAAAATAAATTAATTTCTCGAGGAGGATTAGTTGCTGGTAGTTTCCCAACTCCCCCAACTTCCTTCATAACCATACATCAACCTGAACTACTTCTCTAATCTTATAAATACAAAGAAGACTAAAGAGAAAGGTTAGATGGATTAATGGAGAAACTTTGAGACATAGAGAGAAGCTTGCATTGGAGGAGTTGATGCTGAAGATATCCAAGCCAAAGAAGAGCCAGATCCCAAAATCAAGTTACAGGAGCCTGTTACATGATCAGGTATACTTGTACATCATTTTACTTTTGACAATAAAGGTTGAAGTGTCTTTCTTGTTCTAATTTAAATGTGTTCTGAAATGACATCTTAATTTGGATCTGTTTTGGTCAATATTGAATGTTAAACATTGTTTTTGTTTCTTTCAAGCTTTATATATTGCCCAAAGTGCTTTGAGAAAGGTATTGTTATTGCAGGTTTACTGAAAGGAAGGTGGATTTGGAGGTTGAACACAAGATCAAGCAAAGGCTAGGATCAAACTTCGATTGAAAGGTGTGTTCCCAAGATCCATAACTTATTTCTTTTCATAAATATCTTTGTAATATCATCAATACACTTACCTGTCACCCCAACCAAGTTGATAGCATTAGTTTCCTTGCTATAGGGTAGATTTGCCCGACAACAGACTCGCGACTCCGCTGGGGAAAGTTGAGTTTTTGCTCTAGGAAACCTTGTTCTTTTTTGTCTTCTCAGATTGTTTTGACTTCTTTGATGTGTTGGGAAACCCTGTAGGTATCCCTTGCCTGTTTCTTTCTGCTTTCATCAGTCTTCTGGTATCTTTCAAAGTCAGTTTTTTAAGCTTTTGAGATATGAGCACTACCCTATTGTACATACAATAGCGCCCATACGCTACTGTGCTATACATACAGTAGTGCCCATCTCTGTAAGGGCGCGAGTTTCCCTACTGCACAGTAGGGTACACTTTCTGAAGCATTCTGTTTTTGGTTTGCTTGATTTTTTAGCCTTTTGGTGGTTTGTTGACTTTGCTTTTAGGTCTCCCCGACTGGTGTGTGAGGTTTTTAACTTTTGTTTAAGTCATAGAACCTTTTCTTTGAAGTCTTTTTCCATCTTTTGAATCGCTTGTTTACCTTTGGAACTTTTGGACTGTTTATGCCTTTTTTGGAAGACTAGGTTGTGTCTTGTGGTGAACACTTCCGCTTTTTAGGCCCTGACTATTTGTTGCTAGTTTACAAACCTGCGTACTCTTGTATCCGCTGTTTGTAGCAACATTTTTCTACTCTTTACTCATCCTATCCTTTGTTTTAGGGTTTGGTCCGTTTAGAGCCTCTAGGGTGTCCTCCATTTTGGTTGATTTCCATTCTTCCTGGACTTATTGTCTTTTTCTGGTTGCAAGTGCATTTAAACTGCTGTAGGCTGAGTCATTTCTCGGTTCTTTGTGTTAGTAATTGGCAGCTTGATTGTCTAATTTTTCTTGGCATAGTGGTCTTGCTAGGGTGAGATACTTTAGGTCAGTCCTTTTGTGTTTTTCTCCTTTGTTTTCTCCCACTTTGTTTCCAAGTTTAGAGGCTTTTTCTTTGCAAAAAACTTGTAGATCAAGTCTTTTTCGATCTAGTGTCTTGATAGCTATAAGGTTAAGAACTTTTTAGCCATACTTACACACATTGCACATAAGTTTTATTTTACTTTCCATCTTTATAGTTCTTTTTCATTTATAGAAAAAGAAAAAAAAAAATTGGTAGTTTAAGTTTAATAAAACTTAGTTTTCTTGTTACAAGATAGCATAGGATATTTTGTACAATTTCAAAAAAGAAAACAAAAAAATTCTTAAGTAGATTTACTCATATTTTCAGTTTTGGAAAGAAGTAAATGAAAAAATGAAAAGAGCTTTGTTGTAGAAAGTTTTGATTTTATTGCACTTTTGTTTCCTTGTTGCAACCACGCCACACAAAAGCACTACCCTTTTTGAGTAATAACAGCCCTAAAAATATTTTAATAAAATAAATTAGAAACATTTTTTTCTTTTTAGGGATACACTACACCAACTAGTTTTGGTTAGGATCTTGATTTTAAATCACCTTAAACCACTCAAGATCACACATTACGCAAAAATCATAGTAAGACTATCACAGGTAAACCCATTTCACTCAAAACTTGCCTGGGATCTATGCAGTAGGTCATTGCAAGATCAGATCGTTGGGAATACTCCTCCTACTTTCTGTTCGAGCATACGCCAGGATCGGATTGCGTATTGGGGACTCTTTCGAGTTTCGGGCTTAGCTACCCTGCCCACGCTTTCTGATTCGACCGGTGACTGTTCCCCTAGGAGTTTTCGGTGTTGTGGTATACTTAGTATCTGACTCTAGGTTCATACACAGGTGACAGCAGAGGGTATATCTACTGTACCTAAGACAGACGTGGGAGTAAATCCCTTGCAGGTCTTTGGGAGGGAGGTTGGGTGATTCCAGCACTTGCACCCTTAGTCATTGTATTGTGGACCCCGGGTAACTGTCTTTCTTCCTTCGTTGATCTGTTCTGGGCCCTCATCATCCCAGACTCTTCTCCGGAAGGCATCTTTGTTTGCCTAGTTTGTATACTTAGGACTTTTTAGTTGGCGTGTTGTTTTCCCCCTAATTGTAGTGGCCACTAGGTTCTAGTATGTTATTTTATATATATATAATCACAGAGAATTAAGAGCTTCGTAGATCGAGAAGGTTTTAAAACCTTCCACCCCTTAGAACAGAACCTTTACAACCAGCTAGACGACAGCCGGTAAACCCCGGTATTTCTTCAGAAACTACTCCTGAAACAGAATTTCCTGAAGAAATTCTTGTAACAGAAAACCTTGAAATAGAGGTTCCTGAGGAACCACTACCAGGTATCCTAGATCAACAACACTTTAGTACAGTTGAGGTGGAAGATCTTACTTCTGCGGAGTATAGCACTCCTTTCAATCCTCCTTTGACTAATACTAGAATTCTGCTTCTGTCACCTGTTGGTTTCCAGCAACCCCATTTCAGTGCAGATCATTCCTTTCCCGGACATCTGATGTCTAATCTAGGAGGTGAACAGGGAGTTCCCCAAACTCCCACTTTAGGTATGAATACTAACACGGTAAATCCTTCTTTTACTGCTATGCCGAGTCAGGCACAGACAACCTCTGTGACTACTCCGTATTTCAGTTTCAATACTAGTACATTAGGTATGCCAAGTGTAACAACGATGGCATCTATCCCTACACCTACTGTTGGACCTAGCAGTACAACCAACTTTGCACCACCTCCTTCTTTTCAACCGTTATATCAGATACCTAGTACTTGGATTTCCACACCTGCGGTAGGACCAAGTGCTTCTACAACCGTCCTAGTCATGAGTACCATGACTGCACCATCTACATTAGCTTCTACTGGTTTCAATACCTTTGCAGGCCCTAACATGAATCAAGGTAATATGCCTGCAAGTAATGTCCCTTTTTCCTTATTCTCAGGGGGAGGGGGGTAATATCTTTAACCAGCAATATGGCGGGGCTAATACCCATCCACAGTGGATGAACCCACATAGCACTAATCCGCTTTCATATGGGTGGGGAAATTTTAATAACTCTTTCATACAACAACAGATAGAAGGGGGCAACCCCTACCAACAAATAGCTGGGGGAAACCCCTACCAACAAGTGACTGGGGGCAACCCCTATCAACAGATGGTAGGTGGCAACTCCTATCAGCATATGGCCGAGGGCAACCCTTATCAGCAAATGGCTGGGGGAAACCCCTACCAACAGTTCATGGGTCAAACGATGGGTGGTTCCCCTTATCAAGTACCGTCTTACCGGCCCCGTCTACCATTTCTGGCAACTTTAAATTTGCCAGATCTTTCCAAACTGACAAACAATCCTGTGTGTCATAATGCTACATGGCCATCAGTTCCCACCAAGTTACCTTTGGACATTCCAAAGTTCGAAGGAAAAGCAGGTGAAGACCCTGGTGACCATGTCACTACTTTCCACTTATGGTGTTCCTCAAATTCATTAAACGAAGACTCCATTAGGTTGAGACTGTTCCAAAGGACCTTAACCGGTGCTGCAGCCAAATGGTACATTGAGTTACCTGCAGCCACTTTCTCTAATTTTGGAGATCTTGCCACCGTTTTTTTGAATCACTTCCAGCTTCCTATTCGGTATGATGCCAGAACAGACCTTGTGTCTACATTTAGGCAAAATAAAGCCACTCATTTATCTAACCACATTCAGGAGTGGCAAAGATGGAAGAGGCTCATTAAGGCCAACATTCCTCCAGAGTTCCTTCTTGAGTGGTATTTGAAATCACTCCTTCCTTATATTTCTAAGGAAGTAGCTACATCTGGAGTATCTAATGAGGAAGAAGCCATCCTACGGACCCAAGAGTTAGATCTCATTTATGCACAATCTGGGTTATTGTACGAGATTATACCTGATGCACCGTGATCGAACACCGATTTGAGTAGACCCAAATTTGGACCACATGCTGACGGCATAGTGGGTTCAGTTGACTCTGCAACTTTCGAAGCACTGACTAAACAGGTTCATGCCTTATCAGTCAAACAATTGACTGCAGATGTTTCTTCCGTCACAACCTCTCCTTCTACTTTTGAGCCTGTCAATCAGGTCCAGAACAATCAAAAGGGCCCTCGGCAGCCCAACAACAAAAAGAAGGGCAAGAAAGGAGAGGGGAACCAACAAAAGCCCAAAAAAGACAATGCCGAAGAGGGTAACAAAGAGGAAAAGAAGATTAAGTTCCCTTGTAAACTTTGCAAGCAGAACCACCTTACTCACCAATGCCCTCTGCTTGAAGAAGCCCAAAAGCTTTTAAGAGAAAAGAAGCCTGCCGTCCTGAAAGATCCATTCCCTAAAGGACAAAGCTCAAATTCTAGCACCTCCAATACTGGGGGCACCACACATGCTACGGTTGATCAAAATTTTATTAACATGGTTAATTCGGATGCACTCTTGCAAACTAGAGCCAGGAACTATACCCCAGACGCACAGAAAAAGGATAAGGAGATTCCAGAATCTTCCACTCCACTCCACACACCTGTGGACTCAATGCCCAAGATTCTGAAAGGTGTCTTGAAACGGGCATCGCACAATCCTAACACTCTGCCACTTCCAACTACAATGTGGTTGAAGATTTATCCCAAACCCCTTGTGCTATGTCTACTTTAGAAGTCTTGCAAAGTTGTCCTTTACAACGGAATGCACTTCTGGCAGCTATTGGAAGTATGGAATCCTCTAACATGCCTGCGCGATTTGATATGACTGATGTCAAATACTGGTTGCCCTATCACGTTGCCCTTCATATTGAAGTCGTTCATGGTCCAATGACCATTAGACGAGCTGTAGTAGATGAGGGAGCGTCGACTTGCATAATGTCAATTTCATGTTGGAAAGATCTAGGTTCTCCTGAGTTAGCCCCTTCTAACACACTGCTTACTGCATTTGATGGCAGAACTTTTCGTCCACATGGATTTTTGCCATCATTTGATGTCACTTTGGCCGGTAAGACAGTTGCTGTTGAAGTAGAAGTTCTGGACGCTCCACTTGATTACAATATGTTATTGGGCAAGAGTTGGACATATGCCATGCGAGCCATTGCATCTGCAGTTTTTCTAGTGGTTATGTTCCTATTTGAAGGTAAGATCGTTACAGTCGATCAACTTTCTTTCACTTAGAGAAACAACCAGACTTCTTCGGAAACCACAATTCCATTAGTTGATCAAACCGCCCCGGTTAAGGAGAGTTTAGGAGCAGGGCTATATGGGTCGTTAATAGGCACTTTCGACCTCCCTTCCCCTGTTCTTTTTATGCGTTCTGATGTGGGTACTGCTACCAAAACATTTACGGTTGGTTTAAGAACTGATCCTTGGATCCTTCCTACTGCGTCAGAACCTTTTGTGCCTCCCTCCATTGCAGAAGTGGCCTATATGGAAACACAACACACTACAATGGAACATATCATGACTCCACCAGTCTCTGTTGAGTCAGATATGGACTATGCTCCGACATGGTCACTGAATTCCACTCACTCGTTTGATTGTTTAGATACGGTTTTGCCATCTGATGAAGCCATCTTAGAAGTCATGATGGGCCTGGACCAACCTTGGGAACATATGCATCATAGGTCCTACATGCTTCCAGATCTAGATAGGATTGAGACAGGAGAATTCCCTGTGAGACCTGGTGGATTGGTTGATTTGTCATCTTTTCCTTCTACTTCAAGAGCTGTTTATGCTGAAGGAAATATGGCTAATATATCGAGAACAATTCCAATCAATATTTCCACCAAACCCGGGGTCGTGGAAAACATTTTTATTGGTGCAGACTGCTCTCCAGAAGAGATCGCTCTGTACACAAAACTTTTTAAAGAATTCCACGACATTTTTGCCTGGTCATATGAGGAGATGCCAGGTATTGACCCATCCATCGTGGAGCATGTCATCACGACATACCCTAACGCAAAACCTGTGAGACAAAAGCTCCGTCCCGTGAACCCTAGAAAAGCGGCCGCCATCAAGGCGGAGGTTGAAAAGTTGCTCAAATCCGGTTTCATTTATCTGATTGATATGACGGAATGGGTTTCAAACCCCGTTCCGGTTGATAAGAAGCAAAGTACTATTAGAGTCTGTACTGATTTCCAGGATTTAAACAAATCTTGTCCGAAAGACAACTATCCCACACCATTTATCGATCAAATTATAGATGCTTGTGCGGGACATGAGATGTTCTCTTTCATGGATGGTTTTTCGGGATACAATCAAATAGAAATCAAACCCGAAGACCAACATAAAATAGCTTTTATTTGCCCATGGGGAACCTTCGCTTATCGGAAAATGCCATTTGGCTTGAAGAATGCTGGAGCTACTTTCCAGCGAGCGATGAATTTTTCTTTTCATGATATCAAACACATTGTAGAACCTTACTTGGATGATCTTCCGGTGCGATCTCGAAAGAGACGGGATCATCCAGCTCATCTTAGACATGTGTTTGAAAGATGCAGAAAATATAAGATTCACTTGAATCTGAATAAGTGTGTGTTCTGTGTCGAATCGGGATGTTTACTGGGCTTCATTGTCTCCAATCGTGGCATAATGGTCAACCCACTTAAAGTAGAGGCGATTGTAAATATGCCTCCTCCTCGCACCTTGCGACAACTTCAAAGTCTGCAAGGCATGTCTAATTTCTTACGATGATTCATCATAAATTACGCTAAAATTACCAAAGGTTTTATGAGGCTACTCAAACAAGACTCCTACTTTGTGTGGGATGAAGCTGCTCAAGCATCCTTTGAAGCTTTAAAAAAGGCACTCCTTTCAACACCCTTGTTGAGCCCGCCAGATTACTCAAAAGATTTTCTTTTATACCTGGCAGCATCTCTTAATACAATTGGTATAGTTTTGGTTCAGGAAGACGATATGCTCTAAGAGCATGTTGTCTACTATCTTTCTCACGCATTGATAGCCCCTGAGGTTAAATATTCACACGTTGAGAAGTTAGCACTTTTCGATGTCTATGCGGTACAGAGGCTTCGTCACTATATACTTTTACGAACTACTACTATGATAGCAGAAGTCAATCCTTTCCAGTACGTTTTCACCCAACGAATCATCGGTGGGAAATATAATAAATGGATTGTAATCCTACAGGATTTTGATTTGGTCTTCCAATCAGCCAAGTTGAAGAAATCACTAGTGTTCGCTGAGTTAATCTCAGAATTTCCAGGTGACATAGAATACGTTGAAGAAGAATCATCATTCCTAGACGAACACATCTTCCTCATTGGTTCCTCTGACCCATGGTACGGAGATATTTTAGTATATCTCCAGACTTTGAGGTGTCCTACTACTTTTTCTCGAGAAGAGCGACGTAAGCTCAAAATCCATGCGAAGAACTACCTTATCATCTCAGATACTTTATATCGGCGTGGGGTAGATTCCATTTTACGACGCTGCTTAACTCGGGAAGAAGCTGAAGCAGTATTAAATGATGCCCACAGTGGAGCTTGTGGGGGACATCTTTCCGGGTTGGAAACAGCTCAGAAGATACTGTGTGCCGGATATTTTTGGCCCACGATCTTTAAATATTGTGTGGAAGCAGTGAAACGGTGTCAACCGTGTCAGTTTTTCACTAAGAAAATGAGAGCACACCCAGCTCCTCTTCATCCTGTAATTACAGCAGGCCCCTTCACAAAATGGGGGGTTGATTACATGACGTGCAATCCAGCTTCAGCTGGAGGACACCATTACATCATTGTTGCCATTGACTACTTTACTAAGTGGGAAGAGGTGTTAACACCTAAAAAGTGCTCACTAGCTCATTCCCTTATTCACATGACCCATTTGTCCACTTTTCCACCATCTGAGCCTCTGAAACCAACAAAAAGTCACCAAAAGACCTTAGTACACCCCTTTTTCCATTAAAAAATATTATTTTTCCTGAAAAGCATAAAAAACCCTAAAAAAGGGTCCAAATTCCCAAAAATATTAAAAAGGGAATTAAAATATTATTTTTATTCAAAAAAGGAAAAAGGAGGGAAAAGTACCTAAACCATGTTGGTCAATACCATTTGGTTTCCACAAAACCACAAATGGTATTCCCCACCACCAAAACCTATAAAAAGGTGGTAGGGGCTCCTCATTTCACATCCATCCATTATCTCATCCTCATGCTTCCGAAATCTTCCTTGAGCATTTTGGCCATTGCAAGCAACCTTGGAGAAGGAGACCTCTTGGAGCTTGGAGCTACTCATCTTGGGAGTTTCTCAACATCAACCTTCACCATTGAAGGTATTATCGCAAGCACTTGCTTGCCCCCCATTTTTCAATACAAATTCATTCTTTAATATTTTCTTGTTCTTGTTTTTTAAATGTTTACACTATTTGCTTATATTCTTGCATAGATCCATGATTAGTTTAGTTTAGATTAGTTTCTTGTTTAATTCTATTGAAACTGCTGCTACTAGTTAGAAGGTGCCCATAGCACTAAGCCTAGTTGCAAAGCCGCAGTTACATGTACGCCATGAAAGCGGTCGCCTCATCCGTTTTTCGCACCATGATGTTTCCCCACGAGGGACGCGTGATCAAAATTGACCAACTCACCTACTATGATCCCAATGCCCCTGCAACACCCGAAAATGTTCTCCCCATGGTTGAACAACCCACTTCTAGTGCAACTACCTCCTTTGTTTCTTCTGCAGGGCCCGGACTTTACTCAGATACACCAATGACCTCTACATTCCAGGCCATTCCACCACCGTCACCGGAGACCCACGTCGCAAACCTCTGTACTCTTTCACAGAATACACAAGCACCCGGTAGTCAACCACCATTGGTCCCTAGTCACATCGGTGTCACACCCATCCACACCATCCCCTTTCTATTTCCTCCTTCGGGTGTAGTAAGCGCCCCGGTTATGGCTACCCTTAGTCTACCCGGGTTAACATTGGGATTACTCATGTGGTACATTTCGCCTCCCATTCCACCGCCGACACCAAATGTCATCCTCCAACCGGTACAACCTATTTTTACCACTACTCAACCTCCTCTTGGTGTCACAATCCCTTCGTCGTCGATGAAACCATCTCCTGGTCTCATGATCCCTTCATCGTCACCCAATCCTCCTCCTCTTGTCAAGCCCACTGGGGGCAGAGGTCCACAACCATACACTGCTATACCACCCCCTAAGGCAGTCAAACCCCCACCAGTATTTTGAGCTCCTCCTAAATGCTCTTTGTGCGATGAGATAGGCCATCCAACTCATCAATGCCCACAGTTACCAGCACTCCAAGAGCATATGAATATGTTGGACGATGACACCGGCATCCCAGTCGTTAGACTTGAGCCACCTCCTCAGCCTCGCGATAGATCACTGCGCACCAACCATCCTTGTGCCATATGCAGTGTTTACGGCCACTACTCTCACCATTGTCCTGATCTCCCTGACTATAGAGCAGCATTGTATGAGTTAAACAACGTTGATTTGGAGATATCTCCTCCCCTCATCGAGGAGATCTACCCCCCGCCATCATCCTCGTCGGAAGAAGTCAATACAATATATATGATTTCAACAACTTTCAAACCAGAACCCCTTGATTTATGGTTTGACTACTTCAATACTGATGAGCAAATTTTGGAGACACTCACTGCACCCGACTACCCTTGGGATGATATGCATCATCGCTCGTATTTCCTCCCGAAAACATCTACATCCACCGCATCAAACCAGCTATCAGTCGAATCGAAAGATTTCATACCCACCAAAGTCGATTGGTTAAAGGACCCCATCCCAGCATCGAATGCCTTTGAAGAAGGGAACATGTCCAACATTTCCCCCACTATACAGATAGATATTTCCACAACACCTGGGAAACCTGAGCTCATCTCGCTGGGCGCATCTTGCACTCAAACAGAAACTTAGGCATACAAAAAGCTCTTTCAAGAGTTCTGTGATGTCTTTGCCTGGTCCTATACCGAGATGCCTGGTCTCGACCCCGCCATCATAGAACACCACATTGATACATGGCCAGAGGTACCCCCTATTCGTCAGAAACAGTGACCCATTCATCCTTCCAAGCTCCCCACTGTTAAAGCTGAGGTCGAGAAACTTCACAAAGCAGGATTCATTTATCCTATTCCGTACACCACCTGGGTGTCTAACCCCATTCCCGTCAACAAAAAGCAAGGCACCCTTAGAGTATGCACTGATTTCCGTGACTTAAACCACGCTTGTCCAAAAGACAATTTCCCCACGCCATTCATTGACCAACTCATTGATGAGTGTGCGGGCCATGAGGTCCTATCTTTCATGGATGGGTTTTCCGGATACAACCAGATTCACATCCGTAAAGAGGATCAGTACAAGACTGCCTTCACCACCCCATGGGGCACCTTTGCCTATCGCGTCATGCCATTCGGACTTAAAAATGCTGGTGCCACTTTCCAGCGAGCCATGACCTATTGCTTTCACGACTTGGCTCATATCCTGCGAGTCTACCTTGATGACCTCACAGCTCGTTCCCGAAAATGATCAGACCACCTTAACGACCTCCGGCAAGTTTTCCTGCGTTGTCGCAAATATAAAATCCGCTTGAACCCACACAAGTGTGTCTTTTGCGTCCCGACAGGCCAGTTGTTGGGTTTCATTGTTTCCCAAGACGGAATCACTGTCGATCCCTTGAAAGTCAAAGCCATCTTAGAACTTCCTCCTCCTCGCACGCTTCGGCAGCTCTAGAGTCTACAAGGGAGTTCCAATTTCCTTAGGCGCTTCGTTCCTGATTACGCCACCAAAGTCCACGAGTTCTTACACTTACTTCGTACCCACATACCCTTTGTTTGGGATGAGCAAGTAGACATGGCATTCGAAGCCCTCAAGAAAGCTCTCACACAAACCCCCTTGATATCCCCACCAGATTTCTCTCAAGACTTCACCCTTTATGTCTCGGCATCTGAACATGCCGTGTCCGGAGTCTTGGTCCAAGAAGATGCCTCTCACCAAGAGCATGTGATTTACTACGTCAGCCAGACCTTGTCTGGCCCACCTCTGCGTTATCCATACGAGGAAAGATTAGCCCTAGCTGTAGTCTTTTCCGTACAAAAATTGCGACACTACATTCTACTCAGTCATACCATGGTTGTGGCCGACTCCAACCCTATGGTCTATCTCCTAACCCGGTGGCTATTACAAGGTTGTGTTTCTAAATGGGTCATTATCCTCCAGGAATATGACCTTACTTTCAGAACTCCTAAGAGCACCAAAGCCCTTGCGCTTGCTCACCTCATCACCGACCTCCCATCCTCTTCATCATCACCCGCTATCCAAATGGATTTGATTGACGAACAAATCTTCATCATCTCGTCTGACGACCCATGGTACGGAGACATTTTGATTTACCTCCGCACGCAAAAATTTTGACCACACATCGATCGTGACGGACGCCGTCGGATACGACACGATGCCCCCCGATACCTCTTGATAGGGGATGTACTTTATCGACGCGTCGTTGATACCATCCTACGCCGATGCCTATCCCATAGTGAGGCAGAACAAGTCCTCAATGATTGTCATAGTGGTGCTTGCGGAGGCCATTTCTTCGGCATGGCCACCGCCCAAAAGATCATTCGGGCAGGTTACTTTTGGCCCTCATTGTTTACTGATTGCATCAACGCAGTCAAGCATTGCCAGAACTGCCAACTTTTTTCCCCCAAAGCAAGAACCCCCCCCCGCCCCCCTTCATCCAGTTATCACTGTTGGACCATTCTGCAAATGGGCCATCGACTTCCTCGATTGCAACCCCACGTCAGCCGGTGGTCACAAACACATCGTTGTGGCCGTAGATTATTTCACCAAGTGGGTAGAAGCCATGCCGACTTACAATTGCAAGGCCGACACTGCCGCACGTTTTTTCTTCAACCATGCTATCACTCGTTTCGGAGTGCCGAAGAAACTAGTCTTTGACCACGGCTCTCACTTCGAAGATGCCGTCTAGAAAGAATTATCAACCATGTTGAAATTTGAACACCATTTCTCGTCCGCCTACTATCCCCAAGGAAACGGCCAAGTCGAAGCGATCAATAAAATTTTGAAGACCATCCTCCAACGAACGGTAGACAAACACAAATCCAATTGGCACCACATGCTTTTCCCGGCACTATGGGCTTACCGCACCTCAACCAAAACCGCCACCGGTTTTACCCCTTTCCATTTAGTTCACGGTGTCGAATCCTTCCTCCCTATTGAGTGCCAGATTCCAGCCTTGCATATCTCCGTTGAACTCCTACCGGACACTTCCCCGATTGAGCAACGATTACTACTCCTAGAGCAGGCCGATGAAGATCAGCGCACAGCCATTCAAAACATGGAAGTAGCCAAACAACGATCAAAACTAAGTTACGACAAACACGTCCACCCAAGAACCTTTTCTGAGGGATACCTTGTCCTCGCTTACGATCAAGCCCATGATAAAACCGGAAAGGGAAAGTTTGTATCTATGTGGCAAGGCCCTTACATCGTACACACTTGCCTCGGGCAGGGGGCATACATTCTGACCGATTCAGAAGGCAATCCCCTACGCAACCCACGTAACGGGTTGTACCTTAAACGATTTTACACATAGAAAATCTGATGGACACCACCGTCCATTCTAGTATAGGATTACTTTCTTTTCTCACAAAAAATTCAAAAACCTAAATATTTGTTTTTCTCTGCATGACCACAGATGGTTCCTCTTCCACTCTGCTATGTCGGTTTCGCTGATGGTGCAAGCCGTTGGTCTCCCAATCTCGCCTCCGCAGCTTGGGTAATATACTCCCCTTCACATGAGTTAATTCACATTGACGGAGTATGTTTAGGTGCCGCCACCAATAACCAAGCTGAATACGATGCCGTGACCGGTCTCCTGGCCGCAGCTCTCCAAATGAGCATCCGTCACCTCAACGTTTTCTTGGACTCACAGCTCCTAGTTTCCCAACTCAACAATGATTACCAGGTACGCGATCCCTGGATTTTCAGAAAATTCCTGCGCACTAAGCAAATGGTTAGACATTTTGAATCCATTTCATTCACACATGTCCCAAGACACCTCAACAGTGTAGCAGACCATATGGCCAACAATGTCCTCGACTGGCACACCAATCACATCATGTCATAACCAAAATGTGCATCTACGTGCATAACATGTGCCTCCACGGGCATATCCATAAACATAATGCATCCACGTGCATAACATGTGCCTCCACGGGCATATACCAAAACAAAATAATGCATCCACGTGCATAACATGTGCCTCCACGGGCATACACAAATAACAAAATACTGCATCCACGTGCATAACATGTGCCTCCACGGGCATATACAAAAAACAAATGTGCATCCACGTGCATACAGGACCATATATCCAAATATATATACACATATATATATAAACCATGATAGTCAACATGTCATAGGTGCCCTCAGCACCCGATATACAAAAAATACATCAATCGTACAAAAATGCTTCCCCATATGCTCATCAGCATTTGGGGGCAGATACAATATCATCTACTCATCAGGATCCCTAGGCTCCTCCGGCCCCTCCTCTGCTGGCCCCGCCGGGTCATGGTGATCCCGAACTCTGCGCTCCTCTGGCGCCTCCTCCGCTGGCCCCGCTGGGTCATCCTGTAGACGGATCCTCATCTGAGCCGGCTCTGCCGGGACATCCCGAGCACCACCTCTGTTCCCTGCCACAAACACCGCTGTCCTCAACAAGAGCGACCGCCACTCAGGCGGCGCACCGAAGCAACCCTCCAAAATATCCCGATCCAGGTCTCTCCAACCATCCTTGGGGAGTCCAGCTAGGATCCGGTCGAAGGTCTGTCTAACACCCTCTATGGCGTCATCGCGAGGGACAACCCCTCTCCCACGAGCCGCAAAACCTCCACCACGTAGAGGTGGTACCGCTGCAGGTGGATGAGCAACCAACCATTGCGGGATCATACGAAGTCCATTTCTCAAACCGTTGGTACCGTTGGAATCAGCACAGCGAGAACTTCATGCAGGTTCCTTCCTTTTCTCGTTTTGACGGGGTCCATTTTTTGACCATTTATTGGCCCCCCTCATGGCCTCGATTTGCGTGCCACATCGACCGTCGTCCATTTTTTACGTGTCTTATATCGCCGGATTCAGTTTTCCACGCTCGTGATGATGCTTGAGATCATTTCTCGCTCTCACCTTTAGATTTTTTGGGCATTTTTCCCATGCCCCCTCATCACCTCGATTTGCGTGCCACATCGATCGTTCTCCGTTTTCAACGTGCCTTATATCGCCGGATTCAGTTTTCCGCGCTCGTGATGATGCGTGAGATCATTTCTCGCTGTCACGTCCCAATTTTCAGGGCATTTTTTTCATGCCCCCCACGTAGCCTCGGTTTGCGTGCCACATTGGCCGTAGCCCCTTTTCGACAATCCTTATGTCACCGGATCCAGTTTTCCGAACTGATGATGATGCTTGAGACCTTTCTCACCCTCATCAATCCCTTTTAGTTCGGTATAATTTTATCCCTTTTTCGGGCCGAGCAACCCCTTTTACGAAAAAGGCACTTAGGGAGTTTCTGTTAAGCTCTTTTCTGACTCTTAAAACAATGAAAAGATTGCCGAGCAACCTTGCTTCCTTTCATGCTCGTTAAACGTATCTGAAAGGGCGTCTACCTGGTATAAGTTTACCCCTTTTCCGGACCCTGTAGACTAATTACGAAAAAGGAATACTCTAGTCACATCGGCTAGAAGAGTTCTCCATCTGCATCATTTTATGCTTTTTCGGGCCTTGGAGACTAAAAAGAAACACCAATAGAGTCCACTTACCGTTTTCAGACTCTCTAAACATGAAAGCAACCATGAGCATGAGCTGTCCTGGGCTCACAAAATCCACAGGATCGTACCATTTCAGAGCACACTTTTATCCCTTCTTGGATCTCATTAAAACTACGAAGAAGGAATCAATGGTGCCTCTTGGCGCCACAACAGATCACATCTACTCATCAGGTAGCTTCCCCATTTTGGTCGCCTTTGTTCAAAGTATTATGCAGTATGTCACCTTGATAATCCCTCGACGGCACCTATCAGCTCGTCCTCCCCCCCAGAGTCAATATATACCATTCAGTCAAAGCAATGATCCCCACACCTACAAGTCAGTTCCCCACGCTGCCAGGTCAACCATGTCATCATGCTCTGAACAAAGGAAGTTTGAGTCTACCCACTATATGACCCCAGTTATTTCCCATTCCCACAAGTATGTCAGTCCTACCATCAGTACTACAACACTTCAGTTTTACACCTCGTGCTCCTATCAAGGAAACATCATTTCCTTGTTAGTTGCTGGTCTCCCTCTGTCGACGACAACCACATTGATTCCAGAGGATAGACCTAGAGGCCCCTGTGTCTTGGACTCATCACCATTTATGATGAGTACCTACGAATCACTTCGAGAGGAATCTTCAGTGCCTCTCCAAATGGTTGTTTCTCACATGCTCGACTTCAACACCTTGATCGCATCATTGAGACTCGCATAGGGTATTCGTCCTTTTCACTTATTAGTCGAAGACCCCGGATACCTCCTGACTCCTCCACATTTGAGAGTCTTCCTATGGATAAAACCAGTTACACTTCTTCTATAGATATTCGGGTTGCGCATGGCGACAGTATTCAGATGTACCCCAGTTTCATACTCCCTTGAGTATACAGTTACATTATTTCTCAGAGATGACTCATAGTCTTTGAGTCCCTACAGACGTTGGACACCTTCAGTTTCAGCAGTTCCTCAGTTATTCCAGTGTATCAGTTATTGAGATTCGTTATGATCAGGAGTACATCCCAAAATAATGTCCCCCCTGGACCATTATGGTGTACCAGTAGATTCTTTATGTATTAGATCCCCCTTCTTGGGACTAATTGTTCTGTATATGTCTTGATACGAGCATGGGAATGCCCGCCTCGTCCATTATCAAAGATTATACCTCATTCATATTGAGGCCATGTAATATTTTTTGTTTCTTGCAGCTTCCAAGGGCCATGGCTCCAGTCTCCAATCGGTCTCTTCTCCTTCCCAAACCCCTGCAAAAAGACAAAAGAACTATGATGTCTATCGGCCATACGATGAGCTCCTGCCCTCACACATCAGGGGGCAATCTGTTAACACCTAAAAAGTGCTCACTAGCTCATTCCCTTATTCACATGACCCATTTGTCCACTTTTCCACCATCTGAGCCTCTGAAACCAACAAAAGGTCACCAAAAGACCTTAGTACACCCCTTTTTCCATTAAAAAATATTATTTTTCCTGAAAAGCATAAAAAACCCTCAAAAAGGGTCCAAATTCCCAAAAATATTAAAAAGGGAATTAAAATATTATTTTTATTCAAAAAAGGAAAAAGGAGGGAAAAGTACCTAAACCATGTTGGTCAATACCATTTGGTTTCCACAAAACCACAAATGGTATTCCCCACCACCAAAACCTATAAAAAGGTGGTAGGGGCTCCTCATTTCACATCCATCCATTATCTCATCCTCATGCTGCCGAAATCTTCCTTGAGCATTTTGGCCATTGCAAGCAACCTTGGAGAAGGAGACCTCTTGGAGCTTGGAGCTACTCATCTTGGGAGTTGCTCAACATCAACCTTCACCATTGAAGGTATTATCGCAAGCACTTGCTTGCCCCCCATTTTTCAATACAAATTCATTCTTTAATATTTTCTTGTTCTTGTTTTTTAAATGTTTACACTATTTGCTTATATTCTTGCATAGATCCATGATTAGTTTAGTTTAGATTAGTTTCTTGTTTAATTCTATTGAAACTGCTGCTACTAGTTAGCAGGTGCCCATAGCACTAAGCCTGGTTGCAAAACCGGGCCAACAAGAGGCAATGCCTATTGTTAAGGCAGATGGAGAAACTATCGCTTATTTCGTGTTTAATCAGATTATTGCACGGTTTGGCATACCTAAAGAGATAGTGACTGATCATGGCAGTCATTTCCAAAATAGCATGATGACTGATTTGTATACAATCCTTGGTTTTCGACAAGAACATTCGTCTTCATACTATCCACAGGCGAATGGACAAGTTGAAGCCGTGAACAAAACTTTAAAGGTTATATTACAGAGAACTGTTAATGCCAGTCGAAATAACTGGCACATCATGTTGTACCCGGCTCTTTGGGATTACCGAGCCAACGTTAAGACTGCTACCGATTTCTCTCCCTTCAAACTTGTGCATGGGATAGAAGCAGTTGTACCGATTGAATGCGAGATTCCTTCACTAAAAATAGAAGTTCAATTACTACCAAATACTTCAACACTAGAAGAGTGTTTGTTACACTTAGAACATCTGGATGAACAGCGCCACAATGCACTCACAACAAACGAGGTCCACAAAAAACGAGTCAAAGGACAGTACGACAAATCCATCAAACCTAGGGTTTTCATTGAAGGAGACTTGGTCTTACTTTGGGATCAAGACAAAGAACCCTTAGGACCTGGAAAATTCAAATCTAGGTGGCTCGGACCTTTTATAATTTCCAAAGTATTGAAGAAAGGTGCCTATGAACTGGTAGATTACGAAGGTAATAAGTTGGCCGAGCCTAGAAATGGGCTCTACCTGAAGAAGTACTACGCCTAGGCTGAAATACTTTTTCTTGTAACATGGCTGTATATTTTTGTAAAGCTAGTTTTGTTGTGCTCGTTAGGTAATCTTATGTGTGTTTCTCGTTTCGTGTACCAGATGTCAACCGAACATTTATTAGGATTTGCTAATGGCGCCAGTCTCCACACCTGTCATTTATTCACCCGCTGACCAACTTGGGTCATTTATTCACCCGCTGACCAACTTGTCTCTTCGGGGGGGGTTTGTTTGGGTCCTACCACGAATAATGTGGTTGAATACAGTACAGTCATAGAACTTCTTCGAGATGCTCTCAGTCATGGCATTTCACATTTGGAGGTAAGGCTTGACTCACAATTAATTGTATTTCAATTAACAGGTGTCTATCAGATCAGGGATCCTGGATTGCTACGTCAGTTCCTACGAGTTAGACTTTTGGAAAGACAATTTCATTCTATTGTATATGAACACATTCCAAGAAGTTTAAACACTTTAGCTGATTCATTAGCAAACTATGTGTTAGACTGTCATTTGCATCATACATTGTCATAAACAACATTGCACACATAAAACACATACACATGTAAATAACCGATACTGTATATAGCCGATACTGTATCAAAAAATATGAGTTTTGAGTCACAAGTCTATCAAGTCGAGTCATAAAAGTACAAAACTGGGCTTAGTAGCCTCAAAAATATATACATAGGATGTATCCCTCTCCTATGGAGAAGGAGGGACATCATCATCATCTACTGCATTGCGATAGCATATGACTAGCCTAGCGATCTTCCGCGGCACCCTAAGCCATGCTGGGGGCACCCCAACAACATCTTCCTGCATATCAACAGGTATCTGATCCATACGACATGCAGGAACTTTGTGAGTCAACCAACTTATTTTTCTCTCCAGGGTTCCCAATATAGCATCTGTTGCAGTAATATCAGTTGGCCTCATAAAGATGGTAGGATGTCCCTCAGGATGAACAGGCCCCAGATCTGCATATGACACTTGATTAGAACTTCAAAACTCATTCATAAAAATCAAATACTTGAAAAAGTTTGAAAAAATTAGTAAACCTCAAAATTTAAACATACCAATATCTCCCCAGGCTCCACCTGGAGGAAGCACCAGTTCTGGATCATGACGGAAATCCAATCCAGCATATGGAAACTGCTCGAAAGCGAGCACTTGCCTCTCCCACCACCCCCAGAAATCATCAGTATGATAACAGCAGTGACTTTCCCCACCACCCTGGCGGAGGAATATGTCACCCCAACGGCCTAGTCTGGGCTCACGGGGGTTAACCTGAGGTAGAGGCATCCCCAAACTGATAGCAGGCATCCTCTCAAAGAAGAAAGTACACAAAATGCTACCATACCCAAAATTCTTCATTGTGCCGGATTTGCAACCTGTCAATTGAGATTTCATGTTTGCCAGTAAACTAGTACTCCAATCATAGACATGACCGTGTAAGCATTGTACACCAATATGCATAGAGTGCCTGGAAGGTAAGTGTTGTGATGCACTACCTGCCACTCGGTTGATCATGCTCACTATCACTTTCAGAGGGAGACCATCAATGGTTGAGATCAAGACTTGGCTTCCTGATTTCTCAGCTCCGGCAATACAATATGTATTCACGTACTCTTGCACAGATCTGACACCCACACGAGAAGACCCCTTCAGATTGATTACATATCCTCTCCTTGAGAGACCAGTAATGAAATATATGTCATCGAATGTAAGCTCCAATGTTTTCCCACGGATGACAAAAGTATTGGTATCCACATCCTAGTACTGAATAAGTCTTCGAAACAGTTTGTTTAAATCCCTCATGTTTACGGTTCGGTAAAACTTCAACAAACCGCATCTTCGGAGAGCATGGAGGGTGGCCGGATCTTGCATGCCCAACCTATCCATGTCCTCATGCTCCCTCTCCCTCCATTGAAGGACCATCCTGCACAAAAAATCAAAATTTTTTGAGTCTCGGCGCTTGTATGTAGGTTTTTAAGAGTGTACACTACTGTGTATACTACACAGTCGCGTATGGGCGCTACTCTGCTTCAACATAATAGCGCCCATCGCGTTTATACGTTACTGTTATGGTTACACAGTAGCGACCGCACAGTAACACTTGTGAGCATCGCGTTACAAGCTATTTTTTGCTCAAAAATTGAAAACTAAACCATGAAAATGCAAGCAAAGTGAATTTTAACTTACTTGGTGGAGGAAGTTTGATGTTTGGATGTTTGGTTCGATCGCCACAGAGATTTGAAATTTGCAAAAGGTTGCCCCAATCTTTGCCCTACAAAACAAAATTGAAAATTTGATTTTTAAAATACAATTATATATATGAATTGGATTTTGATTTTTACCTACAATTGTTAATTTTCTATAGTTTCAAGATTTTCAAAAAATCCCTAATTAATCAATTGAAACACACAATATGGTATAATACTAATCCAAGCTCAATTTTCATTTAATTTTTGTCGGATTCGTCTCCTAAGTTTCAAAATTCTTGATGATAGACCTTGTCAACTAGCTAAATATTTCAAATTCATATATCATTCGAGTTTTTTGCCGCATCGACTAATATTTTGTTGAAGACCTAGTTTTGGCAGAGTATGAAGCTATGATCCTAGAAGCTGACCTTTAAGTCATTTTAAGCTCTTGTTTGGACTATTTAAACCTAAACAAGATTGCCGAGCAAGCTTGTCCTCTTCAAGCTCGTTAAATTAATCGAAGGCTCATCCACTCAGGTATAGAATTACCCCTTTTTCCGGGCCTAGGTGGATTAACTACGGAAAATGTATACTCTAGGTATACTCCTGTATGCGCTAGAAGAGTTCTTCTTCCATTGTTTTATACTTTTTCGGGGGAGGAGACTAACTGTACGAAAAAGGACCTTTTGGAGCCTTTCTTTAGGGTTTTCAGGCTCTCTAAACATGAAAACACCAAGCGAGCATTCACCTACTCGGGCTCGATGTGAAATCCACGAGAGGGTAAGTAGAGGACTGTTTAAGTTTTTCAACTCTATAAACAAGAAAACACCATCGAGCACAGACCAATCCGGGCTCGATATAAAATCCACGGATAGGTGAAAAGAGGCTTGTTTAAGTTTTTCAGACTCCTTAAAATTGAAAACACCGGCGAGCAAGAACAGATCTCGGCTCGATATTAAAATCTAGAGATCAGTAAATATAGAGTAATCTTCTATCTCTTCTTCGAACTCTATAAATAATGAAGAAGGTCCTGAGTCTTCCTCCCATGGGCTCGTTAAACTTTTTACATGGTTGGATCTATTGAGTTTTCATTCTTTCTTGGACTCATTAAAACAACAAGAAGGGTATTCTTTTATCTAAAAAAAATAAGGAACGGGAAAGACATATCATATCTTCATTGTCAAAGGCAGTTCAGTCAGTTCTATCCTTGAACACAGCACCTACTTGAGTCTATCTTATCGGTTGGGTTTAGTTTTTGACCTCAGGGTGAACCTTTCCTCCGAGTTATTTACTCCCCCGGTTGGTTATTCTTCCAACCATATGGAGGGTCTGATAATGTCTCTCACATTTCAGACTTATTATTTACCCCATTATGTCAGAAACTGCCTGAGTCACTTTGTGTCGTGCTCAATGTTCAAGGATATACCCTGTGTCGGCCATTCTGCAGTTTACCTTAACCTCATGTGTCGGCCTTCCTAGTGTCAGTCTTGTTACATATTATTCCATATCAGCTCTTACCAGTTGAGTGTTCCTCAAGTTGGATGATGGAGGATGCTTTAAGGCCTCCCTTCCAACAGACTTCTTCCCATCGACATCAACTCATTATTCTGGGATTGAAGTTTAGAGTTTCGGTTAGTACCTTGGAGATTGCAGTCACCAGTGGCAATTTTCCTCGCTGTTGAATGATGAGAATACATCAATGTCTCTTCTTCGACAGGATCCCCAAGTGTTTGACTCCAAGTCCATTTTATTCACATTTGGCGGATCGTACTTTGTACCTTGGACCCCATCATCATTATCGGTGGAAGTCCTCGCGTTTGTTAACGGTATACATCAATGACCGGTAATCAAACGATACCCCCCATGTTTGACTGTCAGCTCATCTATTCACATGGTTAGGGTTTGTACTTAGAGTTGTTTTGGATGAAGACCTTGGGGTTTTGGATGACATTACCTCATTTTGTTATCACCCAAGTTGCGCAAGACTGAGCCTCACTTATATTCGGCTCTCCATGAGACATAGATCCAGTTTGTTGTTATGGCTATGATCTCTCAGTTTGACATGGATCCACGTTTGTATTCCAAGTGGCCATGCTTTATATACATCTCCTTGTTATGTATCGGAGATCATGTTGTATCACACTGCACATCTATATATGTAATTGCTAGTTGACCTTGATCTTTGTTGCAGGTGTTCTTGTGACTTGTTTTCTGCGGTTCTTTGCTCCTCCTCTGGCTTTGGATTATAATGTATTTCGGCCATCGTTTCCCTCTGACCTCACACATTAGGGGGCATCTGTTATAGGTTAAACTTGCACCTCTCCGTCCGTGATCACCCTGAGCTATTAATCACACAAAAGGACAACTTGGATGGAGGAGCATGTTTACCTTAGATGATACTTTGACTCACTCCATTTCCTGACATTACTGGAAAAACCCAACAAATATATCATTTTGAGATATGACCGCTACTCTACCTAGAGATACTAGCGCCCATACGCTACTCCAGTGTATAATAGTAGCGCCTATATCCTAATATACGCTACTCCTTCTCAGCATAGTAGCGCTCAACATTTTAAACTCGATGAGCTCTAGTTGATAAGCACTAAAGTAGCTCCCTATACGCTACTTCACTGAACAAGAGTCGCGTACATCTTAAAAGATGATTAAAAAATAAATTAATTTCTCGAGGAGGATTAGTTGCTGGTAGTTTCCCAACTCCCCCAACTTCCTTCATAACCATACATCGACCTGAACTACTTCTCTACTCTTATAAATACAAAGAAGACTAAAGAGAAAGGTTAGATGGATTAATGGAGAAACTTTGAGACATAGAGAGAAGCTTGCATTGGAGGAGTTGATGCTGAAGATATCCAAGCCATAGAAGAGCCAGAGCCCAGAATCAAGTTGCAGGAGCCTGTTACATGATCAGGTATACTTGTACATCATTTTACTTTTGACAATAAAGGTTGAAGTGTCTTTCTTGTTCCAATTTAAATGTGTTCTGAAATGACATCTTAATCTGGATCTGTTTTGGTCAATATTGAATGTTAAACATTGTTTTTGTTTCTTTCAATCTTTATATATTGCCCAAAGTGCTTTGAGAAAGGTATTGTTATTGCAGGTTTACTGAAAGGAAGGTGGATTTGGAGGTTGAACACAAGATCAAGCAAAGGCTAGGATCAAACTTCGATTGAAAAGTGTGTTCCCAAGATCCATAACTTATTTCTTTTCATAAATATCTTTGTAATATCATCAATACACTTACCTGTCACCCCAACCAAGTTGATAGCATTAGTTTCCTTGCTATAGGGTAGATCTGCCCGACAACATGTAGGCACGCGTGCGACAGGAAGGCCGATAGGGATAGGATGAGGGCGTGAAGATCCACCATGATCAAGCAGATGCTACCAAGAGCCAGCAAGCCGATTTGGAAAATCGGCGCAGTTTTGGAAACCCTTAGGATTTTGGGTTTTAGGTCTTTGACATTGTACAGACATGACCTTCGGGCATGATCTATTTAAGAAGACACTTTTGTATGGGATGGGGTTGCTCTATTTTTGGATACTAGATGCTAGTTATTAGAGTAATCTTGAGATAACCTTTTTGTATTGTAAAATCTCTTTGAGCTGAGAATATTGTAAAGGCTCGGCAGCTGTGTGTGCAGAGACCTAGCCGAGAGAAAGGAGAGTCTGCAGCTGAGTGTGCAGACTAAGAACGGTTGCCACATCCCTTTTTGAAAGAAATATATTACCAACCGTTCTTGTGGAAGTAGCTTTCCATCCGGGGAAGTGAACCACGTTAAATCCTGTTTTATGCGATGTTGTTTATGAATGAATGACTATCTGTATTTTCTGTAGAATGAATGCTTGAATGTTTCCTTGCATGCTGTAATAGGAGAACTTTGATATGCATTTACCAATAGGAGAAGTTTGGGAATGATATGCTAGGTTCCACGAAAGCATATGAATGGAAAACATTTCAATGCTACGTTAAGATCGTGAATCAGTCATTTAATTTTAAATACTTTCTTAAACACAGTGAAGGAACGCAGCACAGTTAGTCGCATCTATCATTTCAGTCCACGTTGTAATAATCTAAGTCCCTGAATGAACGCTAGAAAGATAACCATTAAGTGCCTGAATGGATGGATGGGTGATATTCATCTCAGTGCCTTAGCGTTTTCAAAATCTTCTAAGTAGGGGATAAGTGTGGTTGATTCGCAGTCCCAGTAGAAGGCCCGCAGCAGTAAGAAGTCTCTTAGTGAGGCCCATAGTGTTTCCTTCACCGCATAGTACTACTCACATCGTAGATCCTGTTGCGTACCACATCACTTTGCCCCGCAGTGCACTCCTTCTGTCCTGCGCTGCGCAGCTTGTTCATATAAACAACTCATCATTTACTATAGAAACCTGATTCCGTAGTACCCCATAAGATACACCTCAGGTGAGACCTCAACCTGCTCGCAGGTTGTTGCCAAAAGGGCCGATGCGAAGGGGTTTTGTTGGTCAAAAGAGAGAACCACAAAGAACCTGGGTCTAATTGGAAACCTCTGGGTCAGTTTTAGCCAACAGCCTCCCAAGAGAGACACCTTTACCCCCAATGATGTTGAGATAGCAGAAATTTCAATAGGAAAAATTATTGCATTTGGTACTGCTGACCACTGTTCTAGAATCTTCAAGTTTTCTCATTTTGTGCCAAACTCCTCACCTTCTGCTCTACTGACCCATGCCAATGATTCCAGCAAGCTATGGAATGAAATATTTGGCCACCTAAACTACAAATACCTTTCCCAACTTCATGATAAAAGGATGGTTATAGGGCTGCCCAATATCAAATTTTCCAAAGGTGTTTGTCAATCCTGCATCCTAGGAAAACACCATGAGAACAAGTATGGGAGATCTACCACTGAGAGAACCACTGCACCATTGGAACTTATACACACTGATATATCAGGTCCATTTCCTCATGAGTCATTGAATTCAGCAAAATACATTCTCACATTCATAGATGATTTTAGCAGGTACTGTTGGGTTTATTTCATCAAGCTTAAATCAGAAGTTTTTGGGTTTTTCAAGCTATTCAAAGCCTCAGTTGAGAATCTGTCTGGTAGGAATATTAAAGTGTTAAGGTCTGATAATGGTGGTGAGTATGTGAAATCATAGTTTCAGCAATTTTGTGCTTCATCGGGCATACAGAGGCAACATACAGTTCCATATACACCTCAGCAGAATGGGGTTGTTGAGAGAAAGAACAGATCTCTTAAGGAGATGGCCACATGCATGCTTGAGGCAAAGGGTTTGTCTCCTAAGCTATGGGATAAAGCAATAAATTGTGCCACCTATATTCAGAATAGAGTGCCACACAAAGCTCTCAAAGGTATCACTCCTTTCGAGGCTTGGACAGGTAAAAAACCGGATATCTCTCATTTCAGGATTTTTGGCTCAAAGGCTTGGGCTAGGATTCCGATTGACAAGAGGAGGGCTATGCAGCCCCAAATCCAACCATGTTTTTTTGTGGGATATTCATAGGACTCCAAATCATATAAGTTTCTGAACGTTACAACTCATAAATCATTCATCGAAAGAAGTGTGCAGTTTGAGGAAGAGCCCTCTTAGAGCGCAGAAATTGGAGACTCATCTTCACTGCCGACTGAAGAAGATGTAAGTGATGTTGTTGATATTTTCTATTCTGATATTTCTGATTGATGATGATCAATTTATTGCAGATGCAAACTCACCTACAAGGCCTAAGTGGGCTGCAAAAAATTTGCAAGCAGCAGGTGAACTAGTCAGTAACCCTCAGGACCAAAGGAGGACTAGATCACAGTTTGAGACTGCTCTCAATGTGAATGATCCTTATCTTTCTGAGAAGTGCTATATGATGATATATTCTAATCCACAAAAATATGAGGATGCCTCACATGATCCTAGATGGAAGATTGCTATGGATGAGGAGTTTCAGTCCTTGCAGAAGAATGAAACTTGGGGGCTAGTCAAGCTCCCCGCAGGAAGAAAGTTGGTAAGATGCAAATGGATTTATAAGACTAAATGTGCAGCGGATGGTACAGCCATTAAGTACAATGCAAGGCTAGTAGAAAAGGGGTATTCTCAGGTCCAAGGACTTGATTATAACATTTGCACCGGTAGCTCAGAAAGACTTCATTGGACTAGTTTTGGCAGTGGCAACTTCCAAGCGGTGGGAAGTACATCACATGGATGTGAAAAGTGATTTCCTCCATGGGGAACTTGAAGAGGATATATATATGAAGCAGCCACAGGGGTACACATCAGATCCAAACCTTGTTTGCAGGTTGAAAAAGTCTTTGTATGGACTTAAGCAAGCCCCCAGGGCTTGGTATGCGAAGATGGACAGTTTTTTGCTGTCACAATCCTATGTTCGGTGTAAATCTGATCCAAATGTCTATATGAAGTTTGATGATGGTTTTATTATGTTAATAGTGCTGTATGTTTATGATTTTCTTATCACAGGTGATAGCACTGAACAAATATCAACTCTTAAGACCGCAATGCACCAAGCATTCTCCATGAGTGACTTGGGAATTCTCAAGCAATTTTTGGGGCTTGAAATTTCACAAACAAAAGAAGGTAAAAAGGTATGTCAGTCAAAGTATGATTCTGATTTGTGGAAGAAGTTTAAGATGGCTGATTGCAAGCCTTCTAAGACTCCATTCCTTTCTGGAGTCAGAATGGAAGAAGCAGAATTTACACCACTTTTTGACAGTACACTCTACAAACAGTTGATTGGCAGCTTACTCTACTTGACTCACACTCGTCCAGATCTTGCATATGCTTTGAGTGTGGCATATAGCTACATGGAACAGCCACATGAGTTACATTGGAGGGCTGCAAAAAGAATCCTTCATTATGTGCAGGGCACAAAGAGTGATGGGATTCACTATGTGGAAGATTTGAGCTTAGATCTCTTGGGTTTCACAGATTTGGATTGGGATGGTGATAGCCTTGATAGGAAATCCACATCAGGATTTGTTTTCGTGCTAGGAGGTGGCCCTGTTTGCTGGTCCAGCAAGAAACAGAATGACATAGCACTATCTTCAGTGGAGGCAAAGTACAGAAAAGCAGTGAATGCTGCTACATAGTGTGTCTGGTTGCAGGGGATTTTGTTTGAGTTTGAGATTGCTTTCAGTACTCCTATTGTCATTTATTGTGACAACTAGAGTGCCATTAGAGTTTCATGTGATCTAGTACAGAGGCAGAGGACCAAGAACATATAGATTCATATGCACTACATCAGAGGACTAGTGCATGACCAGATCATAGATTTGCAGTATTGCCCCACAGGTGAGAAAACTACAGATATCTTCACCAAGGCTTTCACAGAGAAGACATTCAGCTATCTTAGATCACTGCTTGGGATGGTTGGACATGTGGTGGAGTGAAGGGTTGATCAGAAACCTTTCAATTTTGATATGTCCATGTTTTGAGGGAAGGTTTTTCCCATGAGGTTTTCCTTCTATCTTTGTTTTGTGGACCGACAGTATTTTGTACGAGGTGACCAAGTCTTGTTACTGCACCCTTAGCATTTTTATATATTCTGATTTTTTAGACCATTCAAGTCAGACTTAAGAGGGGGTTTTGGAATATTTAAGCCTTCCTACCATTTAATTATTTACATAAGATGCTTTAATTAATCACTTGTGGTTAATTCTATGTAATAATTGAGGAAATTGCCATTATGAGGCCCACAAGGCAACTTGGGAGGATAAGATTCCATCTGAGGTGTGTTCTACAAGTCTCCTAGGCAACTTGGGCGCTTTCATAAACAATTATGGATAATATTTGTGAAGAAGGGCGCATTTGTGAAGAAAGTTGCCGCTTTTACTGCTTTTTCCCCCAAAGGAAAGAGCTAGTCAACCTAGGAAAGTGTTTTATTCACCAAAAACTTTCCTTAACACTATTTCCACCCAAATTTCGTATTTGGCATTTATTTTACCTATATTTCACCTTCATCTCACTAATTTAGCAATTCGTGAGCTTTTGAGCAGATTTGGAAAGCCAACTTGCCACCTAGGGGGGATGGGCAGTTTTAGAAAGTCTGATGGATGGAAGATTCTTTTGGCATCTTTAGACATTCGAATTATTGCTGTAATGTTATTTAATAACATCCTACAACATTCATATGTTGTCTGGTGTAATTATTATTCATGAGAATTAATACAGAATTCCATTCTTGTGCATTATTTTTGTGTCTTTGAGCAGTTGTGTGATATTTTTTATATGAGAGAGGTTAATTTCTTGCATAGTTCTTGGATGTGATCTGATTTTCATAATTATTGTGTTATTTTACATATTCCTAGGATAACCTAACTGTAGCAATAGGGAGTGCTAATCATGCAACTTTAAAATTTGATGACATAGTATCATCCCTACTATCAGAAGAGATGAGGCAGAAAACCATGGATACTCATAACATGGATGCCTTGTCTGTGAGAGGTCGCCCCCAAGAGAGAAACAAAAATAAGGGATCTGGGGGGAGATATAAATCTAAGGGTAGATCTAAATCCCCAGGAAAATTTTTAAGTGTTGGAAATGCGGTAAATTTGGGCACTATAAAAGGGATTGTAGATCTAAGAATGTTGAGAAAGGAAAGATATCTAAGGATACCTCTACCACAGAGGTGAAGACTTCCTTAGAAGAAGGAGGGGATGTGTACCTAGCTTCCACTAGTAATCATTCAGAATGTGATATATGGTTTACTGACTCAAGTGCATCATGGCATATGACCCTCATAGGGAGTGGTTATGTGAATATGAAAAGTACAATGGAGGCGATGTGTTCTTGGGAGATGATTCACCAACCAATATCATTGGGCATGGCAGAGTCAATTTGAAACTCAAGGATGGAAGTATTAGAAATCTCCCTGGAGTACTACACATTCCAAATCTAGCGAGAAACTTGATATCTATCGAAAAGATGGATATTGCAGGTGTAAAGACGGTGTGTGGAGATGGTGGTTGCAAAATGGTTTAAGGATCAATGGTATTGATGAGGGGAGTTCGGTTTGGAACTCTGTACAAACTAGTGGGAAGAATCATCATTGGTGAATTTAATAATTATGTTGTTCCTGAGGGGGGGTATATAAGATAGAACCCTGACTACATCAAGAGGAAAAACAATGCTATGGAATCAAATATTAGGGCAAATTGTAGAAAAGGGACTTCGAGCATTACAAGGTAAAAGTATGGTTGAAGGTATGATTGATTGCACTCTATATTTTTATTTCTATGAGCATTGAATATATGGAAAACATAATCGAGTAAGATTTGCATCTAGTGCTACAAGAGAAAAGGGAATTTTGGATTTAATACACAGTGATGTGTTTGGACCTGCACATGTTCCATCACTAGGTAGATTTGTGTATTATGTTTCATTTATAGATGATTTCTCAAGGAAAACATGGATTTATTTACTTCGAAATAAATATGAAGTATTAGCTAAATTTAAAGAATTTAAGGCTCTAGTAGAGAATCAAACAGAAAATAAAATAAAGGTGTTGAGGACAGATAATAGTGGAGATTTATGTGGGAATGAATTTGAGGAATTATGTAAGAAGTGCAGAATAGAAAGGAAGAAGACTACTCCATACACACCTCAATAGAATGGAGTTGCTGAAAGGATGAATAGGATGCTAATGGAAAATTAAAGGAGCATTCTAAGTAGTGTCAGGATAGGAAAATAGTTCTAGGTAGAGGCAGTGGAGATAGCATGTTACTTGGTAAATTGATCACCCACATCAGCATTGGTTGACAGAACTCCACAAGAGGTATGGACTGGTAAGAAAACCTCTATTAAAAATCTGAAATTTTTTTGTTGTGATGCTTATGTACATGTTCCAAAAGAAAAAAGGAGTAAGCCACATAATAAAGCTGAAAAATGTATCTTTATTGGTTATAAAGATGGTATGTGTTAGTCCCAAAGACGTTCTAAGGTTGTATTTAGAACTATTCTTGGGAATCAATATGTTCCTTTTTTTTATATTTTGAAATACTTAATGTAGAATCATATTATTGATAGTTTGTAATGTCCCTTTTTAAGAATTTGATAAAATTGCAAATTTTTCACTTTTTTCCCTAATTCGACCTTTAACTAGTTTTGATGTCTAGGTCTCCAAATTGCTCCAAATGCTCCCAAATATTCTGAGTAGGTGTATGAATGGTATTAATACTTGATTATGATGTTCAGGGATGATTTAAGACCATTAAAACACTTTTGCAAACTCCTTTAATATTCTGGTCAATGTATGGTATTTTACTAGCAAATTCTCTTTGACTAGTATTGGTCCCTTGGTCTCTAAATGACTCCAAATTCTCCCAAATCACTACAGAAGGTACTTGGATGATATTAAGACATATTTATAATTTTTATGGATGCTGTGGAGTGTTAATATGACTTATTAAATTCCTCTTCAAATCTGGTCAAGATAGGGAGTTTTACTAGTAAATTGTGGTTCAAATCCCGTAGGGGTAAATGATGAAAATGACTTTCCAAATGCACTCAATACAACTCGAATTTATGAATGGAATTATGGGAAATATAAAGGAAATAAAATGAACTCATATTCATCACCATTCAACTTTTAATTTCTTCTATAACTCCCTTAAATCAGATGCAAAAAGACTAGTTTCAACCTTGGGGGAAATGGCATTAAATCTTGGTCAAACGGTATTAAACTGATCAAAATGATTCCAAATGCTTAAGTACTGAAAATTGAAACTTGTGCATATCATAAATTACATTCCATGAGTCATAAATACATCATAGGAATGATATTTCATTCGAATACATCAATACATCATTGCTATACATCAAGGTAGTGGGGAAATGGCACCATTCTTTCATTAACAATCATATTTATACATTTCCACTTGGAATTTAGACCTGAATTTTTTTGGAGATGAATAACAGAGTATTTAATTCATTTTACAAAATAAATGGGGCATTAGAATATCCCCCAAATATTACAATAGTTCACCAAAAACGCCCTCCCTCAAGGAGCAAGAATATGCAATGAAAACTGGAAATGGTTGAGTGAGTGAGCTACAATAGAAGAAACCAAGAGCTTCCCTGTAGCTTAAACCTGAAAATAAAGACTCCATTAAAGCTCCATGAAAGACCTTAATGGCCTCTCCAAACACCAACTTGGATGGGAATCTTGCACCCTCGAAATTGGCTAAGGCAAGAAACTAGTCATCCACTAGCTCCTCTCTCACAAATGCAATAGAAAATTCTAAAGATGATCAAAATATTCCTTCAATATTTGTTCTTGACATTTATAAAGTTTCCAAGCTCTCTATGGGTCGAATTCCTTCCAATAGATGCATTTCAACTCAAGTTGGGGAGAGATTCCAAAGAATGCCACTTGTACAACAATTCCTAGTGTCCCACTTCCACCAAATCACATGTGGAAGCATATTAGCTTCCCTAAATCCCTTGAGTGTTAGAATATTCCTATACTCCATCATAGTCCTACTAGCATTTTCATCCTTTGCATTTTCAGTCATGCATGCATTATTTAGGGTTTGCATGCATCCCAGTCATCAGTCCAACACCTAGCCCTCAATAAGCCAGCCCCCCGGAGCTTCTCCCAGATCATTTTTAGCCCTCCTAGTGCTTAGTGCACCCCTTCATGCAATTACATGCATCTCATGCGCCCTCTCTCACCTACTACTCAGTTGCAGTTCAGTTAATTGAGTTATCATCAGTTCTTTCCTTGATTTAAGGCTAAACTGACTCTCAATTGACTGTATCACTCCGATGGATCTCCAGTGAGACTAGACTGCCCATTCTGACTCTAGTTAGCTCCTCATGCGCCCTCACTGAGCCTCCTTCATTTAGTTACACTCAGTTACACCTACCACACTCAGTTTGATTGATGGTTGACAGTTACTTGATCATTGATAACTCCACTGATGATGAGATAGACTACTAGTTGTGCTCTGATGACACTCCAGTGATCCTCTGATCACTCCATGAAGGATAATTCGAATTGCCACCTTAGGCATTCGAATCCTCATGCATTGTACTACTTATTTGTCCATATTGTGATTAATTAATTAGTGTGGTGTGTAGTATTTTTGCTTCTATCCAAGTTCTACTGTATTAGTATTTTGTTTGCTCATTACACTGCATTGACCACTCTCCTTCTATCTTCCTGCTTAATCATAATTACTCTTGTGAGGTATACATCATCTCTTAGATCTGTTGTGAGGATTTTCACATTGAGCGCCCTCTTGGAGGCTATTTTTAGCCCTGACATGTCATATATGTCATATATCAGCCATAAGGTCTTATTTGTGTCATAGGTGTCATAGCATCTTCATCATTGTTAACATAGAAGCTAGGGAATTTAGCCCAAGTGTCACAATTTCTCTAAGATGCCTCTTCATCTCCCCATGGAGTTACTCCTCTTCACCAATTCGATTTCCTTAGCTTATGAACTTCCATATGACACCTCACCATCCTCCAAATACATTGCCTTACCCATAGATTCGAATTGGATGAAGTGCATGCCAAGTGTGTGGAGGGAATGTAACCACCTAAGGACTCCATAAGCCTCCAATTGTCTTCATGACTAAATGCCACATTTATTTTCCCTTGTAAATATTTATTCTATTCTAATGTCCACACATCATTTATTATTCCTCTTATTTCAAATCCCAAAGCTTCCACCCCCAACCTAAGAAACTGGTAATTTTCCTCCTTGGCAATTATTTTACCCTTGGCATCAATTGACAAACTCTCATGGATATGACCAATGGGATTAGGCCATTTTGACCCAATGCCAAATTTTGGACATGAAAAATCCTCCCTTCCCAATATTTCTTGTCCTCAAGCAATTTCAAACATGGGCGCTAAAGAACCTGCTTCTATATAATTCTTTGAAGTTTCCATTGAATTGCCCAACCTTGAGTCTTTGAGATTCCATAAATATTTTAGAGAGGAACCACCATGCTTGCTACTGCACTACTCTGATTAAAATCACTTTATTAAGTGGGGAATCCATCCCCCATACTACTTATTTCCCCAAAAAATTGGAACCAATGAGACTAAGAATTATCCCAGGGTCCCATTGCTTGTATTGCACTCCAACAATTAGAAGTGCTCTCCAATTCATAGTTCCTCGATCCCATTTTCTTGTATGCAATCTTCACAACATCATGATTACAAAATATATATCATCAAAGTACATAACAATATAATGAAAATGCTCATCAAGAATATGCTTCATTAAAGAATAGTGAAAGTTCTTATACCTCCAAGCAAGTAGACCACTATTTTCCAAGTGCATACAAGCATCAAGTAACCAATCAAATCTGCTCCAATGACATAGGTGAGGATCCCATGTCCTATAATACTGCTCCAAAAGGATGTGATATGCATCAAAATATTCAGCCATGTATTCTTTCATCCAAGAAGTGAATAAAGAATCTCCACTAAGATCTGAACCAAATAACGAGCAGAAAAAACGAGACTCCAAATGACTCAAAGAAGTCTCACCCATACATCCATGAATGTGAGAATCATAAAGATATAACAAAGTATGTGGATTCCAACAAAAATGTTCTCCAATCATAAATCTATTCACCCCAGTGTTGGATGAAGTTCCTCCAACATCAAATGAACCAAGTGTTGAGCAAGAAAAACCATGAGTCTTCAAGTGACTCAAATGCATATCATAGATGCATCCAGGTAGACGTGCATCATCGTAAAGTAACAAAGGATGCTGCCGTGAATGTGAATAAGAATTTTCTCCAACCATGTCATCATAAAAAGTAAATTTAGGACTTCCATACTCCTCATGTGGCACCATCAAAAAGAACCCTTTCACCCATACTTCATTGAGACTAATGCTGCAAAACATGTAATTGTAGGATGTAGGAGAATGAACTAACTCACCCAAATGATCAAAAAGTGCAGAATTTTCATCATGGGAGGATCCATATGGGTAGTATCATGCAGCTCCTTCAAAAGTGTGAAACCTTTGTTGTAGATTAGTTCCAATGTAGAGGAATCATGCTCTTCTTTAAAAATTGCATAACCTTCATCAAGAGGCAATTCAAATTCCTCTTTCACCACATCAAGTGTTTGGATCTCATCAAGTTCATATTCAAACACATCAAGAACATTCAAATTTCCACATTTCTCATGTTCCACCATGTCATGAGAATCCTCCAAACAATCTACCATTTGACAATCTGAAACATAGGAGGAAAAACAAGTATCTTGCAACCTTGCAAGAAGTTGCTCATTTTGAACTGTGAGCTTATGATTATCCTCATTATTCTTCAAATATGCATCATGTAACAATTCATTAAGCTCAAACAAATTGGTTCTATAAAAAATCAAAGACGTGAAATTACCTTTGATGTGGTACATTCCTCTTTGAATCTTCTCCATGTCTTCAAGGAAGGATGTTTCCTCCAATGAATTAGATTTCCAACAAGAATTTGACACCAATGCTTGAGTGTCATGGAGAATGATAACTGTTGGTTGGATTAATTGTCTAATTAATTAAACAATTGAAACTACCGGAACATAAATTATCAACCCGAGTAAGTCTTTTATTTCAAAGCTATCGTGCAAGATCTATGCAAGCACAATTTCTACCTGACACTGTTATCTATTGGTATGAAATCAAAACTCTTTGTAAACTAGATCACACCTTCTTGAAAGTAATTCCAACCTTAAACCTATTCATAAGACCAAACTATAAATCTAATCACACTTCAAACAAAATCAACTCTTATGAAGCAAGATCTAATTTCATAAATCTGAAAGAAATGCTATGTTGGCCAATGATCTATGAAAAGAAATTAACATGAAAACAACTATGATAAATCTAATGAATGAAAGCGTAACTATGATAAATATAATGAAATGAAAGCATGAACTAAATAATAAACAAATATACAAAATAACAATCAACACTATCAGCATCTGCTCAAGGAAGACGGCCCTGTTGTGGCCACAACAGATCCCATGCTTAGCTAAAGCACGGGAGCCCCATTTTTTTTAATCAATTCAAAGGTATATGGGTAAGTTCTCTTTGTAAATATGACTTTCGGATTAGATGTCTTTAAACATCACTGCCCATGTCCCCGTACTTCATTTTTGCTGCTTGATCTGGGTTTTCTTTAAGTGTTTGGTTTGCAAAAAAATCTTTAAATTTTGACTATTTTGACATTTCTCTTGGCAAACCCGAAACCCGAAATTTGGAGAACCCGAAACCTGAAATTTGGAGAACCCGAAACCTGAAATTTGGAGAGCCCGAAACCCGAAACCCGAAAGTTTCGCGCACGGGAAGTTGTTTTCATTTTGGGATTTCCGTCATCCTGAAACCCGAAACCTAAAAGTTTCGGGTGCGAGATTTCATTTTTTTGAAGTTTGTTTTACCGAAACCCACCGATGTCACATTTCGAGATCCGGGATTTTTGTTTGCGAGTTTTGATAAACCCGAAACCCGACCATGTCACGTTTCGAGATTTGGGAATCCATTTTTAACGTTGCGTTCAATTGCGTTCCGAAACCCGCAACCTGCAACTTTCGGGTTGCGGCTTTCAGAAACTTGGTTTTAATTTGGTCGTATTTCCGAAAACCGAAACCCAAAACTCGCCGGTTTCAGTTTTCGGCTTTCGGGAGTGGTAAATAAAAACTTTTATTATGTTTTGAACCCGATCCCGCGTTCACATGGGTCAATCTCAGCCGTCCATTTCTCTTAATCCTACAGTCGTGATTTAATTGGGGTAAATTGATAAATACAGGTTTTTATTTTCTTTTATTTGTCATTTTTACTCGTCGAGTTACTCCGCTGAGCTGATTTCACTGTGGATTTGGTCGATGAGGGTCGTTATTGTTGGTTTTTAGTTGTTTCTAAAATTAGTTGTTTCGGTTGCTGCGTATTATGTTTAGAAGTTTGGTTATTTTGGCTTTTGTAATGGCCGTTTTGGTTATTTAATTTGATCCTCCCAGGCTTTGCAGGTTACACCTTTTCGATCTCCGCAGTATGACTCTAATCTTTTTGTTAAATCATCAATCTGCATTTGATCTCGCAGGTGAAATCAAGTCGTCATTTTATGTGATCAAACTCTTGTCTTAGCCTATCCGCAATCTCTTTTTCACTTCGACTCTCATTTTTATTTCAAATCCAAGGCTATGATTATTGATATGAACAGACTTGTAATGATGAGCTTCCACGTGCTTTTTAATTCATGCAAACTTCGATTGGATTTGTACTTCTGCATGGATCCAGATCCAGTTAACACATGATATAACTCGCTTCGTTACAGTTTACATGATTGCAGTGTCCCAATCGTAATAATTTGACCATTGTGACCGGCTCTGCTCAATCATTTGCCATTCTATCATTTGGCCTTAAATTGGCAACGAATATGAAAGCCTTTAGTTTGTCCTTTATACTCTGTAAGAGTAAAATTTTGCATGTTTTGTAAGTTTCTTCTTGACATATTTGGTATGAGCAATATGCAGTTAGGAAACGAACCCCTTCATGCGTATTTTGAGAATGAAAAACTTCAGTCTTTGCTATATCAAGAACCTTTGTCACCGCCTTTTGATGCGAGTATTTTTTATTCAAGCAACAATAGCAAACAAGAGGATGTTCAAGTCCTGTCTGTCTGTATGCGATTCCTAGAGAGGAAGGAAAAGAAGGTTTCTAAAGAGCCAACTGATCAAGATGATACTGTTATAAGAGATTATATAATTAATGAAGAATCTGATATTCTGCCAATTTTCTGACGTAGACACTTTAATGGATTTCTTTGTTTTTGAGAACATAGTCTCTCACCCAGAAGTCCCTGCGACGAATTCTATACAAACCGAAGCATGTGTTGCTGATAATGAGTAGGTTGGGGCGGAATTCTTGGTTATGATGTGAGGATATTTTAATTAACGAATATATATTTAAATATCTCTTTGAAAGGTGAAGGAAATCATGTAGTCCGAGAAATAGCAAGGTTTCTTGGATCAATATTTGGCCCAATAGACTCATTTCTGATTTTGGGAATCCCTACTCTGTAGGATTCATTTTGTACTTTGTTGTGGTTTAATATTTAAGGAAGAATACCTCTCGGGGTGAGGGGTTGGAATTTTTGGAATTGTAATTCAGCAGGAGATAAGACTGAGGATACTCTGTGGCTAGAGTCATTGTAATTTTGGTACAAAACATCTTAATGTAGTAATGTTATCTTCGGATCCATCTTTTGATTATCACTTAAATTTCTTTAAGGATTTCTGATTTTATGTTCCAGATTGTCATCCTCTATACATATGATCTCTTGTTAGATATATAATGAATACACAGATCTGTTGTATTGGTTTTTCTATATAATTGATGTGTGTATGAAAATATTTGATTAAATTTCTTTAATTAAATACTTTCTTTATCGATTTCTGCAATTGATCAAATATATATATATTCAATCATTGTTTATTTTTCAATCAACAAAAGGATAACAGGTTATATCTTGATGGTCTTTAAACTTGGATTATTATTGTTTAATTTTCATTAAATCAATCATAATTTAAGTCAGCAAACATCTCATCTAAAGGCATTTCTGTTAAAAGTGATAGACTGTTTGTTCTCTTACACCTCAAGGTTGATCTGCATAAACACCAAGCTTTTCATTTTAGAATAAGATCTGACTTAAGATTAGGTTTTTTTTGTAAATAGGTTAAGTTCGAATTGCTCACTATTTTACATACCTTTGTTTCCCTAAATTGGGAAACTGATCTTATTGATCAAATCACTTACTCATAGAGTGCCAACGGAGGCCGAATATCCGTGGGTGATTACCACACCAAACAGATCGATGATAGAATTTCCCTTGCGTAGGGTCTTTCGAAGCCTTTGGCTGGGTTTTCATCCCCTTTTGTGTGCCTTGGAACCCATTCCAGCACCTTGCACTTACCCTGCACACCCGAGGCATCAACAAATGGCGCTAGAAGGAGGGCCACTAGTATAACATGCCTAAGCAAACCGCTAATAAACCTCCTCCAGCAAATACTTCAACGGTTCAAACCTGAAGCCAGTCCAGGGCTTCAACATCTGAACAACCAACTGATTCACGACCTACAGTTCTTCCTGTTACATCTTCGCAACCTACAGTTATACCTGTCACACCTGTGATACAATAGGAGAACAGAGGAGAAATCATTTTCACATCACCTACAAGGAGACCCATCTCGTTAGAGCAGATATTGAAAATGTGTGCCGATAGGGTCTTAAGAGCAGAACAACAACTTTTCGATCAAAGACGACGTGGTCTGGAAGCCTTAAATTTAGAAAATATTCTACAGACTGGTGGTTGGGAAGATCAGCAAATTCCCGCTGCACATACTAGTGACTCACAGATTCAGTACACCACTGATCTAAAAACATAGGATCAACACACAGTTGATCAACAACCTAAAAACCAATAATCGATTCATCAACCAGATTCTCCTAAATATAACCATGAGACCACTCTCGTAGGAACACAAGGTTAGCCAAATTTTGGAACTGGTGGTCCACCACCATCTCCTCCTTCATCTTCATCATCTTCCTCAGACGGTGAGAATTCTTTTAGCTTGTCCTCGGAAGAAGAAGAGCGAGAACCTTCGATGGCAAGAGAAGGGAAAAATAGACCTTGGCTCGACCAAGGTGTAGTTTTCATATTAGGAGAACAACATGGATTACCAAAGAATCCTGAGAAATGGCTGCCTAAATTCAACCCTGATGATAAGATACCTGCGTTGGATCACATAAAAACTTTCATGCAGGAAATCAGGCTTAGAAGCATGGTGCATGAGGATGTAGTATGCAGACTCTTTCCCTATACTTTTGAGGGTAGAGCAGCCACTTGGTATTTTGCCTTACCGGCCCAATCTATAACTTCCTGGGATGAATTTGAGAAACATTACCCAGAAATTTGGAGATGACAAAACACCGCAAGATCTTGTCTTAGAGTTATCCTCCATGAAAATCAAAGGAAAAGAAAGGGTAAAAGACTTTAACCAAAGGTTTTATATCTTAAAAACAGAATTCCTACCAATCTTCTTCCTGCTGAAGAATTGTTGGTAGCTTATTATGAAAAAGGTTTGCCTGTCCCTATTGCAATGTGGGTCAAGAGGGCACAAAAGGGTACTTTACTGGAAGCATTTGATGAAGCAATCCAAGTTGAGAAGGACATGTTTTGTCTGAAAGACAACCCTGAAACTTCAGAAGAACAACCTTCCACTTCTAGAAAAAGAATTGAGAACGCCCCTAAACCCACTCTTTAGAATAAGGATCCATTTGATATGACTCACATGAATAAATTCCTTCAAAGGATGTCAAATGAGATGGTGGATTTGAAGAAGAATACTAATGATAATCAGAATCAAAAAAGAGGTTTTGTAAGGCCACCATTTTGGAGACCTTACCAACCTCCACAAAATCCACCACCACCAAATCTGGCAGATGCACTCACAAACAATGAACTCTATTCTATTTTTAGAGCATTGGCAGCAGAATCTCAAGTCACCCATGACACTTCCAATGAATAGACCATCCCGGATCCACCACTACCTGAAGAAGAAGAAGAAGGTGATCCACAGGTCGATGCTGTGGGTTGCTTTTCAGAACTTCCTATGTGTGAAGAAGAAGAAGAACCTGAGGCAGTGTTTAACACACAACATCCTTATAACACAAGGTCAAGACCAAAGCCACCTCAAGAACCTTCATCTTCTCCTCCGGTTCCCACAAAGAATAAGACTGTCCCACAAAAGGATACAGTCCTCCCTGAAATGGAGTACAATCTAATTGAAGATTTAAAAAGAGTTAAAGCAAACATCTCTTTGTTTGAGCTACTTGAGATCCCTACTATGAGGGATTCCTTACCAAAGAGCATGATAGTCAAACAGCCAAGAGAGTCACAAAGTAACAATCTAGACTCTGTTACTAAATATGATGATCAGAAACCAACAAGCAAGAGGACTCCTCCTTTCTTGCTAACTTTTGATATTTTCAATCGGAATGTGCACAACTGCATGATAGATTCAGGAGCATCATCAAATGTGATGCCCCTTTCTGTTTGCAGGAAATTGAATGCAACGTGGGAACCCTTCCCAACCCAGATTGTGCAACTTGACAGATCCAAAGTCAAAGTGGTAGGTAAGTTGAGAAATGTTTTGCTTACATTTTCAGCTCATCCCATAATCCATCAGACAGTTGACATCGTGATAGATGACATCCCAGAGGCCTATGGGATGTGGTTAAGCAGGGACTGGTCAGAGAAACTTAAGGGTTACTTCGCAATCGACTAGTCCCACTTATGGTTTCCCTACAATGGTCAACCAAATAAAATTAAGATCAGCAGAGAACCTTTTATGAAATAGACAGTCACTGATCTTAATGATTCAAGCGAGCTTGCTGGTTATCTCACTTCTCGTGTAGATCAATTTACAATCGATACTTTTTTTGGTGAATTTCCAACTGATGCCTGACTAGAAGAAAGCATTCAAAACGAATCACATATTACTCATGTTACTTCTATAGCTTTCTCTGGTGAAACTGTGCATAATGTATATAATGTAAATACAAATTTTAGGTTAGATCATGTCTCATGGACTTTATTTTTTGATGGTTCCAAGTCCAAGGAAGGAGCTGGAGAAGGTTGTGTCCTAATTGATCCTAAGGGAATGAAAATTATGATTGTTTGCAGGTTAGAATTCGATTACACTAATAATGTATCTGAGTATGAGGCTCTGGTTCAAGGGCTCAAGAAGGCTATTGATTTAGGTGTGCAGACGATTGAATGCTATGGAGATTCTGAAATTATAGTTAAGCAAGTCAGAAATAAAATACACTGCTTATCTCCACGCTTGGCTAATTATCAGAAGATGGTAAGGGATTTAACCAACTCATTTTTAGAATTAAATATTAAATCAGTTCCCAGATCACAAAATTTTGATGCAAACCTGTTAGCAAATACATCGTCTAGACTAATCCCGCCAGAAGGTTTGTCTCCTCAAACTTTTTCCATTGAATTGATGTATAGACCCTCTATTCCGGATAATGTGACTAATTGAAAAGTATTTGATGATGACCGACAGATACTCGACTTCCTCACGGCTCAGGACACATTCCAAGATATGGCCATTGATGAAGCAGAACATGAAAAGTCACTCGCTGATCTCTCAAATGTTATCCCAAAATCAGTGATCAATCTGGAAAAGTTTTATGATTTACAAGACAAGTTCAAATCTCAAACTAATTGTAAAACTCAAAGCTCATCCTTCAACTATGAGCGAGTCAATTAGGCACCGAGTAGGAACCACGTTTCATCAATTTGGGATTTGATTGTAGCCCTGAAGAACGGAGGGCCATCATTGCATTGTGTAAGCAGTATAAAGATGTTTTTTCCTGGACTTATGGTGAATTGAAAACATTTGACACGAGCGTCATGTTCCATAATATACCCATGAAACCATAAGCTAAGCCATTTCAACAAAAGTTACGGAAGATGCACCCTAGCTTAGAGACCTCGATAAAAAAGGAGTTGGAAAAGCTGCTCACTGCTCAAATTATCTTTCCAGTCAGATACACTAAATGGATAGATAACTTAGTTCCCGTCCGTAAGAAAAGTGGTGAAATTCGACTGTGCATCGATTTCAGGAACCTGAATCGGGCTTCTGAGAAAGACAACTATCCTGTTCCACCTATGGAACAGATTCTGCAGAAGGTAGCCGGGTCGGAGATGTTTTCCCTCCTAGACAGTTTTTCGGGATATAACCAGGTGATGGTTTCTCTGGACTACCAATTAAAAACAGCTTTCAGGACCCCTTGGGGCACTTTCGCCTCTAAGCGGATGCCTTTCGGGTTAATCAATGCAGGAGCTACTTTCCAGAGAGCTTTGGACATAGCTTTCTGAGGGTTAACGCATAATTCTGTCGTATTTTATCTTGATGATATCACTATTTACTCCAAAAGGCGACATGAACATGTGTTTTCTCTGAAACAAGATTTTGACCATTGCAGGAAATTCGGCATTTCTCTCAACCCCAAGAAATCTATTTTCGCAGTAACAGAAGGAAAGCTTCTGGGCTTCATTGTTTCGAAAGAAGGTATGATTATTGATCCCGAACGCACAGAGGCTATTTCAAAGATTGGGTTACTAGGCTCATGCAAAGCAATGCAATCCTTCTTAGGTAAGATTAATTTTGTACGTAGATTTGTACCAAATTTTGCCCAGATTGTTAAACCATTACAACTTTTGGTCAAGAAAGATGTGCAGTTTACTTGGTCTCAGGAACAAAGGGATGCGTTTATCCAAATTCAAAAGGCTATAGCTGAAGCTCCTCCTCTCATGTCTCCAAATTTTGATAAGGATTTCATTCTTTATACTTTTGCCACTGACTTTTCTTATGCAGTCGTCCTCACACAAAAGCATGACGATGATGCAGAAATCCCAATCTCTTTCATGAGCTCAACATTCAAGGGTGCAGAACTTAATTACTCACAAATTGATAAGCAATCCTATGTGGTCTATAAGTCTGTCAAACACTACAGGCCCTACTTGCTGAAGTCTCGAACTAAAGTCATTGTTCCATACTCTACCATTAGAAACATTCTCATCCAGAAAGAGTTAGGGGAAAAGAGTGCCTATTGGATGACGGCCCTACAAGAATATGATCTTGAGATCAGACCAGCTAAAATTGTCAAAGGACAAGGTCTTTGTCTTCTTACTGCTCAATCTAATGACCCTACACATCAGCAATCCAAATGGGATCAAGAGGAAGAAGTTCCCTCAGGTGTTGTTAATGTTATCGATGCTCCGACATCTGAATCGTATGATGATATCAGATTTTTCCTGAACCATGGGTTTTCCCCCGAAACTCTTGATTTTAAGAAAAGAAGGGCTTTGAGACTAAAAGCTGCTCCTTATCAATTTATTGATCAAGTTATTTTTAGGAAAAATTATGATGGAGTATTTCTTAGGTGCTTGGAAAAACATGAAACTGATGACATCTTATTCCAATTTCGTGCAGGACCTGCTGGAGGCCATTTTTCAGGTGAGACTACAGCTCATAAGATTCTCAGGGCTGGATATTATTATCCCACGTTGTTTAAAGATGCTTACGCGTACGTAAGGAGGTGTGAACCATGCCAGAAATGCACAGGCAAGTTTAAGAAACCTGCATTTCCTCTTCAACCAGTCACAATTCAATTTCCATTCCAACAATGGGGACTGGATTTTGTCAGGCCTATAAACCCTGCTTCGTCCCTCCAACATAAGTATATTCTTACAGCAACTGACTACTTCACCAGATGGGTGGAGTTGGCCCCTCTTAAACAATGTAATGCCAGTCAAGTAATTTCGTTCCTTGACAGTCAGATCATCACACTGTTCGGCACTCCTGAGTACTTAGTTTTCGATAATGCATCCTACTTCTCTTCAATTGATATAACTGAATATGCCTTTGAGAAGGGGATTAAGCTTAAGTTTTCTGCCAATTATTACCCGCAAGGCAATGGTTTTGCTGAGTCGTCAAACAAAAATTTGATAAATATTCTCAAGAACATTGTACTTTCTCATCACAGAGATTGGCACACACAGTTATATAATGCTTTATGGGAAGATCGGATAACCCCGAAGGCAGCTATTGCAAATTCCCCCTATTGTCTTGTTTATGGCAAAGAATCCATCCTTCCAACTAATCTCACCATCCCTTCACTACAATTGGCTCAGTCTTTCCAAGGAGATGATTCTTCCCCTCTCCAGCATAGAATAGACACTCTCTTGAAGCTAGAGGAGGACAGAGAAATAGCTAAGAACAAATTGTATCATCATCAGCCGATGGTGAAAAGATGGTTTGATGAAAAATCTTCATCTGATAGGGAATTTTCTGTTGGTGACCTGGTTCTAAGGTGGGATAAGCAACATAAAGATAAGAACGAGTATACCAAGTTTCAGCGCCTTTGGCTAGGACCTTTCATTATTACAGAAAAGATTGGTCCCAGCACGGTTCGATTACAAACACTAGAGGGAATTGTAGACACCTTCCCGGTGAATGTGTCTCTTCTCAAAAAGTATTTTGTTTGAACAATATGGTGCACTTGTACATAGGTGTGGTTTGTTTTTCAATCTTTTGTTTTCTTGCATTTTCATTTTGATTAGTCTTCTTGTTTTGTTATGGTTTTCATTAATAAGGATTCACACGTCTGGTAATGGCTTATGATCATTTTTCTTAGCAAACAATTGCTTCTGAAGTTTCAACATTGTTATCAATCTTACTTTCTGGCTTTTGATTAGAATTTGCTCTGAAGAATAAACAGTCAAATAAGTGCAGTGCCTTTGGATACTTTTCACTTTGATCATTATCTTTGACAATGCTTTATTTGTGTAATTGAGGTATGGAGGATGGTTATCATTTCTCTATCTGGTGTTTCATGGTTGAACGACATATCTTAATAACTTGACCAGCTCCGATTGCTCATGGATCCTTTTTCAATCACTTTAAATATGAATTTTGTTTAAAATTATAAGTTACAAGGTGGGTGGTCTTGTTATCGAGCTAGCCCATTAGGTTCATAGGTTTTTAAGTGGAATGACATCTTCACATCAATTCATGATCTGAAAAGCACTGGTGAGTAACATTACCATTATATGGTCACCAAGCCATGGTAATGCCTTGTATCCTATGCTAAAATAAATTGTTTTGTCTTTCATTATGAGATTTTGTTGTATACAAGAACAGGGGGTTCTTATCACAAGCCATCCTTGCTATGATCATGGATTTGATCTTGGACTGGAGTTATCACAATATGGTCACCAAGCCATGATAATTTCTTTTGGTCTTACAGCCAAAAGACAAGGAGTCTCTTCATCGAGCTAGCTTGACCAGCTTCCAGATCAGGCCTGTGAATGGAATTGTTTCATCTGATCACCAAGTCAGTACAATGGTCTTGTATCAACAAGGTTTTATGTATAAAAAAATAAAAAAAAATAAAAAAAAAAAAGAGAAAAGAAAAGATAAAGAAGAATATATAATCCATAGAGGATCACTGAATATACATGCAACTAATAAACCAAGGTGATCTGTAATTAGGATATCCATGAGCATTTCTAAGACTATCCCCAAGTTCAACACAAGCTGGTTTTCAATGATTACATCATGGTAAAGAATTGGTATTACTCTCTATATCTCCTTATCAGATGAGTGTTATCTTTAAAATGCTCACTGTTTGAGATCTATCCATTTTCATGTTCACTATTTGTTGACTATTATCTTTTGAGTATCTTCTTTGAATTGATTTTCAAGAAAGTGATTGATTAACATGTTGTCTTTAGTCATGATTTGATTGCAGAGATAACTGGTTCTTCCTAGCCAATCACCATTTGTTGTGGCCACAACAGATCCCATGCTTAGCTAGAGCACGGGAGCCCCATTTGTTTTAATCAATTCAAAGGTATATGCGTAAGTTCTCTTTGTAAATATGACTTTCGGATTAGATGTCTTTAAACATCACTGCCCATGTACCCGTACTTCATTTTCGCTACTTGATCTGGGTTTTCTTTAAGTGTTTGGTTTGCAAAAAAATCTTTAAATTTTGACTATTTTGACATTTCTCTTGGCAAACCTGAAACCCGAAATTTAGAGAACCCGAAACCCGAAATTTGGAGAACTCGAAACCCGAAATTTGGAGAGCCTGAAACCTAAATGTTTTGGGTGCGGGAAGTTACTGTTTTCATTTTTGGATTTTCCTCATCCCGAAACCCGAAAGTTTCGGGTGCGGGATTTCAGTTTTTTGAAGTTTGTTTTACCGAAACCCAAAACCCGACGATGTCGCGTTTTAGGATCCGGGATTTTTGTTTGCGAGTTTTAATAAACCTGAAACCCGACCATGTCGCGTTTCGAGATTTGGGAATCCATTTTTAACGTTGCGTTCCGAAACCCGCAACCCGCAACTTTCGGGTTACGGCTTTCGGAAACTTGGTTTTAATTTGGTCGTATTTCCGAAACCCATCGGTTTCGGTTTTCGGCTTTCGGGAGTGGTAAATAAAAAATTTTATTCTGTTTTGAACCCGTTCCCGCGCTTCACATTGGTCAATCTCAACCATCCATTTCTCTTAATCCTATGGTCGTGATTTAATTGGGGTAAATTGATAAATATAGGTTTTTCTTTTCTTTTCTTTATCATTTTTACTCGTCGAGTTACTCCGTTGAGCTAATTTCACTGTGGATTTGGTCGTTGAGGGTCGTTATTGCTAGTTTTTAGTTGTTTCTAGGATTAGTTGTTTCGGTTGCTGCGTATTATGTTTAGAAGTTTGGTTATTTTGGCTTTTGTAATGGCAGTTTTGGTTATTTAATTTGATCCTCCCAGGCTTTGCAAGTTACACCTTTTCGATCTCCGCAGTATGACTCTCATCTTTCTGTTAAATCAGCAATCTGCATTTGATCTCGCATGTGAAATCAGGCTGCCATTTTATGTGCTCAAACTCCTGTCTTAGCTTTTCTGCAGTCATCTTTTTCACTTCAACTCTCATTTTTATTTCAAATCTGAGGCTATGATTATTGATATGAACAGACTTGTAATGATGAGCTTCCACGTGCTTTTTAATTCATGCAAACTTCGATTGGATTTGTACTTCCGCATGGATCCAGATCCGGTTAGCACATGATATAACTCACTTTGTTACAGTTTGCATGATTGCAATGCCCCAATCGTAATAATTTGACCATTGTGACCGGCTCTGCTCAATCATTTTCCATTCTATCATTTGGCCTTAAATTGGCAACGAATATGAAAGCCTTCAGTTTGTCCTTTATACTCTGTAAGAGTAAAATTTTGCATGTTTTGTAAGTTTCTTCTTGACATATTTGGTATGAGTAATATGCAGACAGGAAATGAACCCCTTCATGCGTATTTCGAGAATGAAAAACTTCAGTCTTTGCTGTATCAAGAACCTTTGTCACCACCTTTTGATGCGAGTATTCTTGATTCAAGCAGTGATAGCGAACAAGAGGATGTTCAAGTCCTGTCTGTCTGTATGCGATTCCTAGAGAGGAAGGAAAAGAAGGTTTCTGAAGAGCCAACTGATCAAGATGATACTATTATACAAGATTATATAATTAATGAAGAATCTGATATTCTTCCAATTTCTTCTGACGTAGACCCTTTAATGGATTTCTCTGTTTTTGAGAACATAGTCTCTCACCCAGAAGTCCCTGAGGCGAATTCTCTACAAACTGAATCATCTATTGCTGATAATGAGTAGGTTGGGGCGGAATTCTTGGTTATGATGTGAGGATCTTTTAATTAAGGAATATATCTTTAAAGATCTCTTTTAAAGGTGAAGGAAATCATGTAGTCCGAGAAATAGCAAGGTCTCTTGGATCAATATTTGGCCCAATAGACTCATTTCTGATTTTGGGAATCCCTATTTTGTAGGATTCATTTTATACTTTGTTATGGTTTAATATTTAAGGAAGAATACCTCTCAGGGGGGGGGGGGTTGGAATTTTTGGAATTGTAATTCAGCAGGAGAAAAGATTGAGGATACTCTGTGGCTAGAGTCATTGTAATTTTGGTACAAGACATCTTAATGCAGTAATGTTATCTTCGGATCCATCTTCTGATTATCACTTAAATTTCTTTAAGGATTTCTTATTTTATGTTCGAGATTGTCATCCGCTATACATATGATCTCTTGTTAGATATATAATGAATACATAGATCTGTTGTATTGGTTTTTCTGTATAGCTGATGTGTGTATGAAAATATTTGATTAAATTTCTTTAATTAAATACTTTCTTTATCGATTTCTGCAATTGATCAGATATATATATATTTAATCGTTGTTGATTTTTCAATCAATAAAAGGATAACAGGTTATACCTTGATGGTCTTTAAACTTGGATTATTATTGTTTAATTTTCATTAAATCAATCATAATTTAGGTCAGCAAACATCTCATCTAAAGGCATTTCTGTTAAAGGTGATAGACTATTTGTTCTCTTACACCTCAAGGTTGATATGCATAAACACCAAGCTTTTCATTTTAGAATAAGATCTGTCTTAAGATTAGGTTCTTTTTCTAAATAGGTTAAGTTAGAATTGCTCACTGTTTTACATACCTTTGTTTCCCTAAATTGGGAAACCGATCTTATTGATCAAATCACTTACTCATAGAGTTCCAGCGGAGGCTGAATATCCGTGGGTGATTACCACACCAAACAGCTCGAGGATAGAATTGCCCTTGCGTAGGGTCTTTCGAAGCCTTTGGCTGGGTTTTCATCCCCTGTTGTGTTCCTTGGAACCCATTCCAGCACCTTGCACTTACCCTACACACCCGAGGCATCAACAGGCCCTTCCTCCACTTAGCAGAGTTGGGACTCCACAATGAAAGTCTACAACTCTAGATTATGAAACTGACAACATGTATTATCAAAATGAAATTGTTACATCAGAGTATCGATCAAATTATACAGCATAACACTGCTTTCTCTCTTCCCTCCCAATACATTAGAATGATTACATATTTATACATAAAATGCTCTCAGGAGAATGAGAAACCGAATCCCCAACTTGTGATCTGTTTCAACCAATTCCTAATTTGTAAAACCGGTCGCAATAGTAAATATGAGAATTACATGTTCAGAGAACCAGCTGTATAGCTCAAACCGTAGCTTTTTTTGGCGATTTCCTCACGATTCAGGTAAATGAGGCCGTTGCGCCCAAAATCCATGTCCCATATGTTCTAGATTCGTCTCCAGCTCCTCGTAAATCGAGACGCAAATCACTATGTTCTTATCTGGCACATGTTTCTGGTTGGAACAGTTTGAGTATGAGCTGGAGGCTGCCATGTTGGACTTGAGCACGAATTGAAGTCACAAATGCACATAATCAATCCTAGGAATGAAAACATGTTTTGAATCTCCATGTGTGCGTGTGCTAGTATTCCGACTTTGGAGGATTGAACCATGGCTGCTAATATGAAAAATCACTCCATAAACCATCATCAGTAAAATTATGCATAATAATCTTCAATTCATCAAATATAAAGGAAAATAATCATTATTAACCACTAAAGCATCAATGGAAGTAATATGGTATTTTACGTGCAGTTACAGCAAATGGATGGAAAATGAAATGATAAATGGATAATAATAGGAATAGGAGGGATGAAATATATGTCGAAAGGTGATGAAAATATGGACAAATCCATGACCCAACAATAAGGGACTCTTGGATCTTCTTTTCATTCATATTTAAGGACCCTTCAAGAAAATGAGGCTCTTGCAAATGAATCTTCTCATCTTCTTCCTTCTTACATGGACCAACTTCATGAAGCTCAAGTGGTGATGGAGAAGTTGATCTTGTTTCTTCGTCAACTGCTACAAGGTCTTCATTTTCATGCTTAAGGGAATTTTGGCTTGCAGCAATACTGTCAAAAGTGATCTATATGTCACCAACATAGAGGTGTGAGAACCCATCAGTAGGTACTCCTTCATAGTTCAAGCATCCATCAGTAGATGCTCCTTGATTCATGTCTAAGGTAGAATGTGTCTCGAAATGATCTTCAATATTTTCAGTAGGATATTCTTCAATTTCATGGGATGTATCTTCATCTTTGTCCTTCAAGCAATCTGATGTAATTTTCCCCTTGGTTTCCTTAATATCAATACATTTGGAATATCTTTTTGAAGAGTACCCAAGAAGTATCCCCCTGATGGAAATACCTGCATTCCCCGAAGCTTTAGATTTTTCATTGCTCTTTTCACTTACACACATGTGATTTTCTCTCGAAGGCCTTTTACAAGAAGGGCATAAACCTTTATTCACTAACTCCACATCTTCATTTTTGGGACTATTTGCAAACACCCAATCAGCAAAGTCTTTGAAAGGAGGGGGATTATATTTACTTTTCTTATACAAATCAATATATGCCTGATATTGTTGGGGCAAGGTTTTATATGTTGCTCTCCATCTTTGTAACTCATTCATAGAGTTATCCTTTTGTGGTGTGACATACTCATATTTATCATACATAAGGTCATAATAATAATCTTCATTCCTCCTGAAATTGTAAGAAGTGTTGCATGATGGCACCTCTTCCTCATACCATTCACATTCTCCTTCATATTGTTCACAACTGCATATTCCTCATAAGAATTGTACTCATAAGATTCAACATCATAGTAAGACATGGATAATAGTTATTATTCAATGTGTGATATTAAATCACAGGTGCAAGGACCATGCTCTGATACCACTGTAATGTCCCTTATTAAGAATTTGATAAAATTGCAAATTTTTCACTTTTTTCCCTAATTCGACCTTTGACTAGTTTTGATGTCTAGGTCTCCAAATTGCTCCAAATTCTACCAAATATTATGAGGAGGTGTATGAATTATATTAATACTTGATTATGATGATAAGGGATGATTTAATACCAATAAAACACTTTACAAACTCCTTTAAGATTCTGGTCAATGTATGGTATTTTACTAGCAATTTCTCTTTGACTAGTATTGGTCCCTTAGTCTCTAAATGACTCCAAATTATCCCAAATTTCTACAGAATGTACTTTGATGATATTAAGACATATTTATAATTTTTATGGATGCTCTATATTGTTCATATGACTTCTGAAACTCCTCTTTCAAATCTGTTCAAGATAGGGTTTTTTACGAGTAAATTGTGGTTCAAATCCCCTAGGGGTAAATGATGAAAATGAGTTTCCAAATGCACTCAATACAACTTGAATTTATGAATGAAAGAAGGGGAAATATGAATGAAATAATCATGAACTCATATTCATCACCATTCAACTTTTAATGTCTGCTATAACTCCCTTAAATCAGATACAAAAATACTAGTTTCAACCTTGGGGGAAATGGCATTAAATCTTCTTCAAATGGTATTAAACTGATCAAAATGACTCCAAATGCTTAAGTACTGAACATGAAACTTGTGAAGATCATAAATGACAGTACATGAATCATAAATACATCATAGGAATGATCTTTCATTTGAATACATCAATACATCATTGCTATACATCAAGGTAGTGGGGAAATGGCACCATTCTTTCATTAACAATCAGATTTATACATTTCCACTTGGAATTTCGACCTGAAACATTCTAGAGATGACGAAAAGAGTATTTAATTAATACTACAAAAGAAATGGGGCATCATAAGCTCCCTCAAAGAGTACAATATATCACCAAAAACACCCTCCCTCAAGGAGCAAGAATATGCAATGAAAACTTGAAATGTTTGAGTGAGTGAGCTGCAATAGAAGAAACCACGAGCTGCCCTGTATATTACACCTTCAATAAAGAATCCATTAAATCTCCATGAAATACCTGAATGGCCTCTCCAAACACCAACTTGGATGGGAATATTTCACCCTCGAAATTGGCTAAGGCAAGAAACTAGTCATCCACTAGCTCCTCTCTCACAAATGCAATAGAAAATTCTAAAGATGATCAAAATCTGCCTTCATTATTTGTTCTTGAAATTTATAAAGTTTCCAAGCTCTCTATGGTTCGAATTCCTTCCAAGAGATGCATTCCAACTCAAGTTGGGGAAGAGATTCCAAAGAATGCCACTTGTACAACAATTCCTAGTCTCCCACTTCCACCAAATCACATGTGGAAGCATCTTAGATTCCCTAAATCCCTTGAGAAACCTCTTGGAGGCTATTTTTAGCCCTGGCATGTCATATATGTCATATTTCAGCCATCAGGTCTGATTTGTGTTAGAGGTGTCATAGCATCTTCATCATTGTTGTCATAGAAGCTAGGGAATCTAGCCTAAGTGTCACAATTTCTCTAAGATGCCTCTTCCTCTCCCCATGGGAGTTACCCCTCTTCACCAATTTGACTTCCTTAGCTCATGAAATTCCATATGACACCTCACCATCCTCCAAATACATTTCCTTACCCATAGATTCGAATTGGATGAAGTGCATGCTAAGTGTGTGGAGGGAATCTAGCCACCTAAGGACTCCATAAGCCTCCAATTGTCTTCATGACCAAATGCCACATTGATTTTCCCTTGTAAATATTTATTTAGATCCTTTATTAAATATTTATGCTATTCTAATGTCCACACATCATTTATTATCCCTCTTATTTCAAACCCCAAAGCTTCCACCCCCAACCTAGGAAACTAGTAATTTTCCTCCTTGGCAATTATTTGACCCTTAGCATCAATTTGACAAACTCTCATGGATATGGCCAATGCGATTAGGCCATTTTGACCCAATGCCAAATTTGGGACATGACATGGTCAAATATAATGATAAACAAACTTGATATAATGTGGGCATCACTTCTGATATGACAGTGTAAACTTGAATAAATTGTGTTGATGGAATGGCATGAGAGAAGGTACTTGGATAAAAGTAAATCTTTATCTAATGTGTACATAAAATGTACTGAGTCGTAGGAATTCAGTAGTTATAACAAATGATAACAAAGTAGAACCTGATCCTTATGAGAATGATACAACCAGATATTTATATTATGAATACTTCACAACATAAATAACTCATAAACAATACTTGAATCAAATATCAATTCAGGAATAATCACATCAAGACCAGTGTTTAATTTTGTCAATCATAGAAGATATGTGAAAATAGGTATGAGATTACAAAGAGAAGAAAATACTAACTGTGCAAATCAGAGTTTTGAATCCACAAAAACCAAGATAAAGCTTGAAGGTTCTTTATGATTTCTTGATCAGACTGAAATCATCCGAAGTTATATTTCTTACAACAAAAAAAGTCGATAATTGGCTAGATTTTCTTTATCTATATATATATAGCCTCTATGGGATTTACAAAATTGACACAAAATCTGTTATAGCCCAACCGCTTCCATTTTTTTGGTTATTTCAAACAGAATTGGCTGCAACAAAAGTCTATCTTTCAAACTTGTTGATGGCTTATTGGTATAGGAGACTAGGGTCCTCCTTGCTGAGGTGGAGGAATGATTTGTTGTGCTGAAGATGTTCCAACTAATAGTTGCTCCATTGAAGTCCTTTCTAGTTGTTGTATCTATAGAAATCTGGTGATATTATTCCAATCTTTTCCCTGTGGATACTGGAAAACCCTTAGCTCTCTAAGGGACATGTCTAGATCAAAATAATTCTTAAAAGTGGGCTTTGGTAGAGCTTTGAAAATGGCTTGAAGGCGGTTAAGCATATCAAAATTTGTGCGTAGCTTATCTACAAATGTTCGGCCACTTAGATCTTGATGAGTGTCTTCCAGGTGAACTTCAGAATTCCTTGCATCCAGTATCATGGTTTTGTAATGATATTTTTGGTATAAATATCCATTTCCATCCCAAAACGATGGGAGGCTAAGTGGGATAACCTCTTTGAATAATTCCTTGAATGAATGAACATCTTGCTTCAGTTGGGAAGCCATGTCAGCAACTTGAGCCATCTATCCTTTTGTAATCATTTTATTTTCTTCCATGATTACTTTTGTTTTGTCTCGGATGGCATACGCCTGGAGCTCATCGAAGATTTTCTCATTCAAGAAATCAATTACAGCCTTGGCTGGATATTCCTTTTTTCACGTTGTTCAGGATTGAATGAGCATCTTGAGTGGAGGCCTCAGCGATTTCCCATTCTTCTTTAGACATGATGAAATGTCTCCATTGCGCAGTTATCAGGGTTGCTACCTATTCCCAAATTGCGAACTTAGCACTTTTAAGTAAAGGCTTACCTGTCAATCTTCTCAATAAGTCCTGGACGTCTCTCTGGAGATCCTCTCTAGACTATTGTAGTTCTGAGATGGCTAGGTCCCTTTTAACCAAATTTTTTCTCATACTGTTGAGCTCATCACACTTGGATTTTAGTTGATCTTGCGCCTGGTTCAGTTGGGAATCCTTAAGGATCGTCTCTATGATCTCCTGTGCAAGTTTGTCAATAGGGGCCGTCGAAGAGGAGACTTGTAAAGATACGGCCTTTTGAAGGAGGATTTCCTGATTCTTTTTTTTTAGCTCATTCAACTCATTTTCTAGGGTGATAATCTTCTCTTTGAGCGGCCGACTGTCGACCAGGGATTTTTCCCACTCAGACTCTATTGCCTATACTTTGGGGGTTTGCGAATGCTCAATTGTGGGAATTCTGAGCTTCTTTTTTAGGCCAGAAATATCTTTATATTTCTCTTTTAGCATGACCTGAACCAGAGCCATCTCATTTGGATTTTGAACCAACTTTGCAATCTACTACTCTAGGTCAACTATCTTTAACTGCTTTTCTTTATCAGATGAATTCTCATTCTTCAACTGCTTCTTCAGTCTTTGGACAATAGCCTGTAACTTGCTGGCACTCATGGTATATTTCATCACATCCCTATATACTCCTTCACCATTTTTTCCGGTGAAGCTCCATGATATCCTTAGAAGGGAATGCATCTAGATTGACAGTCACCTGGGTGGTTTTGAATTTTGAGGGCACATTGTTTCCCCCAGGAACCAATGGCTCTAGAATTTCCATCTTTAGGATCCCTTGCCTCAAATCTAGTGTGGACAACATTCTATACTGTTGTCCCATCTCGAGCTACTTCTTTGGGAACAAAGTCTTTTGGAGATCAATGTTCTCATCTTTGATTTGGGGATATAGCCCAAACAAGCATACTTTAACAGGTGAGATGGTGACCAAAGCGCTTTCTGAGGATAGTGTCTCCAGCTTTTGAGGCTAACTCACAGAAGGGAAATTCTCCAGGATGACATGCGCTAAGGAGGTGGGAGTTGGCTTCACTTTCGATGTCGCACTGGATATATTTTCAGATTTGGATCTTTTTTCCTTTGACCCAACTCTCCTTGATTTATCAATTTCGACCTCATAGGTCGCCTCTATTGTGATCCTCTTTCCCAACGTATCCACTTTATGCGGCGTGGGGATGATTAGTGGCCCAGTGGCCCAGTGACCTAGCTTGGATCCAATTCTACTTTTATTTGCTCCCAATCGTCTAAGTTGGAAATCTTGTCCAACAGTGGGTGTAGTTGTTACACCGTATTTTGCCACCTTGTGATCATTTATACTCCTTGGCCTCCCTTGCCTATCTATAGACTCAAAACCATATTTTTGGTTCTCCTTGAACCCCTTTTTCTCTATTTTCCTCCTATATGCGAGCTACTTCAGTACACCTCACGTATATGCAAGTTGCATCACTACAGCCTACGTACATCGACTTTTGGTAAATAAAATTAAAATATCTATTTTTCACTCCAAAAAGCAACCATTGTGACCTTTGGCCCTCCATGTATCTTGAAATGACTTGATCCGACCTTTTGACTTGCCTTTGGAGGGTTATATATTGATCTATTGTGGTACATGGAAGGAGGAGAAAGAGAAGAGCATTGAAACTCTATTGAAATTTTTCCTTGCTTGAGTCTACATCCAATGATCCTAGTTGTTGTGAACCATTTATGTTCACCTCCCAAACTCTTTCATATCTTGTGAAGGATTTGTTTTCCATTGTATGGGGGATTGAAATGGTGGAGGAACAAGTGGAGGGACCTAGTTCTTGGTTCAGATGAGTTTCCAACAAGAGGTTGTATCTTGTACTTCTTGTTCGTATTAATATAAATACTCATTTTCTCATCCATTTATATTGTGAATGATCATTTATTATCATTGGGTACATTTGCTTATATATCTCATGGATTATGCTATTGTATATGATGACCTCTTTTATATATCATATGCACTTTTTTGTGTTTACTGTTGAGACTAAGATGCGGGTTTAAGTGTTTTGATTCAAAATCTCAACGAGATTCTTCATCGAACGTCCGGACTGAGGTAGGTCCTTTATGTTGTTTATCCGCATTTACATTTATATAGCATATGTTGGGAAGTGAGTTGATTTCTTGAGTCCATCTGTTTGTTGTGGTCTACCTCGAGCCATAGGAATTTTTTCTCCGTAACAGAATCAACGACCATACTGGGGAGAAGCCTCCATTTGGGGTCTTTTGGGCAATTTTTCCTTGTTTTGATTCTCTGTTCTTTTGGGTTTCTGTTTCGCTGGTAGGTTTTCAGGCCCTTATAGAGAAATCATGAGTTTCTTGGCCTTTTTAACTCATTTTTTGGTCACTTATCCTGCACTATATGCGAATGTGTTGTCATTTACCCGCGTGTACACGCAACTGTTAGTTAAATAGCCCACATGCATACGCTACTGTTCAGTGAATAGTTGCGTATAGATTCGATTTAACCTTGTTTATGGTATTTGGTTGATGTTGGGTGAGTTCTGGGTATTCCTGAGTCTTGTTGGGCCTATGTCCTGACTGTCTATTTCCCTTTTAGTGACTGCAAGCTCCTTTTTCTTTATTTTTTGAGAAATTGGTTTTAACCATTTTTTCTTTTTTATAGCTCATTGGCTTAGCTAAGTCTTGCTTTTTGGGGTTTGCTGGGTTATCTGCACTACATTCCCTGCAATCTTTTTCTGAAAAGTTTTGATTCTAGTTGCATTTTCATTTATTTTGAAAATACAAAAAAAAATTGCTTCTTGTACTTGCATTTTTCATTGGAGTGCGTGTGACTTCATTAGGGTTTGATTGCACATGAAATATTATAGAGAGATTGTATTTTATTTCTGAGAAGAGACTTTGGTTTGACTATCATTTAGTGGCATACATATTTTTGTTGGTAGATGAGTCTAGTGTTTGTGGGTGTGCATATTATTGAGTCATTTCATATCACTAGTTTCACGGCCATATTCATTTGAGTAATCATAGCCAATAAAATTAACGCTTAATTAAAATTGATTAGAACGATTTTTCTTTTCTAGGGTGCACCAACAAGTATAGGTTGTAGAGTCTTGGAATAGAACCTTTGAGAGTAAACAATCCAATACTATCAAACAAACATTATGTGTCTGACCACGGACTGGTGAAACCCTTGGTATACATCAGTGTTCTCAGGAGCCTCTGCTCACACCAGAGTTAAGCACGAGGTCACGGGAGGTAGGTTGTGGAGATAGTCCTCCAATACTTGCTGAGCATGGGAGATATATCCAGGATTTGTTCGTATCTAGGGACTCTTGGGGGATTTGACCCTTTTGAGTTTCGGGCTTAGCTACCCTTCCCATACGGAGGATCCCACATGTGACTTTTCGGCTGAGCATTGGTTATACATGGTGGCCATAGTTGCTTTACCTAGGAATCACATAGGGCATTTGCAGTGGTTATTCTGTGAGTGTCCTGAGTCATATAGGGGTCGGACATCACATTTTTGTTCACAAATTGAAGTCTGAGGGCCCTTATAACTGATTATGTTACCTCCGATTATAGTTCGGGAGTGTCAGGCCTCTCCTAGGAGAGACATACCGACAGTAGTGTCGGGAGGTCCCTTGAGCCAGTCCCATGTTGTGTGCATTTTGGATGTAGGTTTCTTTTAGGTGTGTTCTCTATGATGATTTAGTAGGCCATTAGGAGACTCTTATTTGTTGACTCTTTGAAGTAATCGTGGATCGAGATCCGGCTCCCCACCGATCTCATCGATTGGCTGGTTTACCAGCTAGCGATATGTCACGGTCTCTTCACAAGAGATGTCGGAAGACTATCGTTGGTCCTTTATTCACATCTTACGAGCTTCAGAGAGATCCCACTTTGAGTTCTGCATATGTCACATTGGGAGTCCCCGCAACTCCATCCGCTGGCACAAAAATAAATTCCCCTCCTCACGTATACTCTCTGAGGACTAGACGGGAGGGAGGTTCATCACACACCACTCCTCATGGGTTTGGGACATCCTAGCCCACTAGTAGGAACCCATTTGATGATACATGGTCATCAATTCATCCGTATGGTTCATCTATGGGTGTGTCAGGTTTTGGTTTTGCATCTGTCTCCACAAACGCAGATTTGTTTACCTTAGGTATGCCCAATTTTATGTTGAATATTACTTCATCCATGTCCGGTAGTCACGCTAGCTCTAGCGTTGGGATTGGGGGCACTACACCCCATTTTAATTCCTATTAGTTCAGTAGTGGTCACATCCCTCCTTCTTCTTCGAATGTTGGAGGATGGCCTCCTCCTTCATTAGCCCCTAGTGTTAGTGTGAATTCATTCTCTAGTGGAGGTTTCATAGCAGGCATCGGATCTACGACTTATATCCCATCCATTAACTCGTATGCCTCTATGCATGTCCCTGTGCCTATGAATGCTTATATGATTCTGAATCCCCCTCCTATTTCTTCGATTCCCTAGGGTTGGAACATATTGTTTTCTTATGGCCCTCACTCGGTTGGTTCTTCTGCTTCAAGTGGTTATATGATACCCCATTCTTATGGAGGTAAATTTTATAATTATTTATCTGGGTTCAACCCTTATACTGTCCCCCCTATGGAGAGCATTCTATGCACGTGCCTGTATATCCTCATATGGGTCAGGTTGGAGGATCATATTATCCTTCCGGTTAGGTTCATGGTTTCTATCAGAGTTCGTCGGCACCTCAGGCATCGACATCGATGTACATAGTCTCATCCTCAGTTTGAAAAAGTCAGTCTCTTTCAGGAGCTTGTACTCAATATCCGCAGCCTCAACTCCCTTTTCTTGCTAGGTTAAACTTGCCCGATATTTATAAGCTCACAAACGATCCAGTGTGTCATGACTATACATGGTCCCCATTCTCCACAAGATCCCTTCCGATGTTCCAAATTTTGAGGGGAATAAGGGTGAGGATCCAGGTGATCACGTCACTACATTTCATCTATGGTTATCCTTGAATTCCTTAAACTATGATTCCATCTATTTGAGGTTGTTTCAATGAACCCTTATAGGGGCTGCCACAAAATGGTATGTCGAGTTTCCTGGGGGCACATATAAGAGATTCAACAATTTGGATTTGGTTTTTCTAGATCACTTTCAATTTCCAATTCGTTATGACACTGGCACCAAAATCTTGTCCACCTTCCACCAGGATAAATCCATGCATATCTCTGATCACATTCAAGAGTGGCATCGATGGAAAAGGTTAGTGAAAGCCAACATTCCTCCATAGTTTCTCCTGGAATGGTTCCTCAAGTATTTGATCCCTTATATTTCGAAGGATGTTTCATTGTTCGGAATTATGACTAAGGAACAAGCCATATTTAAATCCCAGCAGTTAAACCTAGTCTATGCTCAGTCTAGGATTTTGTATGACATTATACCTGACACACCGCGATCAAGACATGAGCCCAATCCCATTTCTAGACCACATGCCAATGGAATTGTTGGTTCCACAAGTGCTCGTTCTGTAGATATGGTTACGAATCATATGCATAACCTGTCTATTAAACCGTCTACTTCTGGACAGGCTCATGCCTCATCCGTTTCCACCCAGTAATCCGATGTGCATTCTGTGCAATTAACAAACCAATCTGGTAACCAGCAACCTGGTGGGAAGAAGAAGGGGAAGAATAACCGTAGGGGTGGGAACAATAAGAATAAGAAATAGAACGCTAACCATCCTTGGGATGGCGGAAATGCTAGTGGGGATCACAAGCCCAGAGGTAAGGTGAAGTTTCCTTGTAAAATTTTCTCGGAGGATCACCTTACACATTTGTGTACTCGTATGGAGGAAGAATCGGAGCACATGGCACAGAGCCTAGTTGTGCTGACAAATCCCCTTTCTCATCATCAGAATATGGCTTCTGGTGCTTCCATCGTCGGTCATGGGACTACTGAAACTTAGATTTCTTCTTCTCATGACGGTAGTTTAAGATGCATAAACATGGTCAAATTTGAGGTTTGTGTTGCTACTCGCTCACGTGATTATGGAGCTCCACAATATTCTTTGGGGAATGAGCCCCCTCCACCTAAGACTCCATTGCATATCAAGAATCCCAACCTTATCCCACGAGTGTCGAAAGGTGTCCTCAAGCGCTCGACACATAATCCTAATTCCCAAGCTGCCCAGAGATACTAGATTGTGGAAGATATGGATCAAACGACATGTGCTATGTCGGCTTACGAAATTCTTTAGGATTTCCCTTCGTAAAGGAACACCCTTCTATTTTCTCTAGGAGTCCAAGATCCTTGTAGCCCAAATGTCATCAAGTTTGATGTTACTGATGTTCATGTTAGGTGTTTAGATATGATCGCTAAGAGTACCGTCATTGACGAAGGTGCTTCCACTTCAATGATGTCTTTATATTGTTGCAAGTCTCTTGGCTCTCCTTCGTTGTCGAATTCTATGACCATGCTCAATGCATTCAATGGTCGTTCTTTTAGGCCGCATGGTATTATTCCTTCCCTTGAGGTCCACTTGGGTGGGAAGTCCATGCCTATAGAGGTTGAGGTGGTTGATGCTCCCCTTGATTATAACCTTTTACTAGGTCGGAATTGGATCTACACTACGAGTGATTGTATCCTTTGTCTTTAGAGTCATTTGCTTTCCCCATGAAGACCAGATTGTGACGGTTGATCATCTATCCTTTTCTAGTTCCAGTCCCATGGCATCACCGGGATCTGTGGTCCCTCAAATTGGAAATTTTCAGAGATTATATTCCTCCTTGATGGGATCTTTTGATTTTTCCGCACCTGTCTCCTTTATAGGAACCATCTCCGATGATGCTCCTTTATCGCTGCATCCTATACCATTCCAGACATCATACTTTAGTAATCCGTGAAATCTATCTTCCATGATTTCCTCATCGGGAGACTCTTCACACATCGGAATGGCCATTCCCTTGTCTACAGCTGAGCTTTCTTATCGCAATATTCAACAAGTCATTGTAGAGTCTGATCTCTCTTCTTCAAGGACAGAGGAAGAAGATCCCATTATGCTGCCTGCATGGGTAGTGGAATTGTCTTGTTCACATTATTTCCTTGATGATACTTTACCTTCGTATGAATCCATTATCGAGGCCATGAATGGAAATCAAAATCCTTGGGAGGACCTCCATCATAGATCTTATTTCCTTCCCAACCTTGATCTTATTGATCAAGATGAGTTTTGGTCGAATCTAGTCGAGAAATTTTTCACCCTGTGGTTCCTTTGGAGTCACATGGAATTTACACGGAAGGGAATATGGCTAATATTTCCCCTACTATCCCGATCAACATTTCTCATACTCCCGAAAAAATTGAAAATGTATACGTCGGTGCTGATTGTTCCCCTGAGGAGATTTGTATTTACACTGATTTATTCAAAGAGTTTCGGGATTTATTTTCCTGGTCATATGAGGAGATGCCAGATATTGACCCTAGTATTGTCGAACACGAAATTAAAACTTACCCTCATGTTAATCCTGTTCAACAACATCTTCATGCAGTTAATCCTAGAAAGGTAGTCGCCATTAAGGCATAAGTAGAGAAATTGCTTAAGGTTGGTTTCATCTACCAAGTTCCTCTTACCGAATGGGTATCCAACCCTATTCCTGTGGATAAGAAGTAGGGAACCATCCGTGTGTGCACCAAATTTCATGATATGAATAGAGAGTGTCCTAAAGATAACTTCCCCACCCCATTCATAGACCAAATATTGGATGAGTGTGCGGGAAGCGAAGTATTTTCATTTATGGATGGTTTTTTGGGCTATAATCAGATCCAAATTAAACCTGAGGATCAACATTAAACTGCATTTATATGTCCTTGGGCAAACTTCGCATACCGTAAAATTCCCTTAGGCCTTAAAAATGTCAGAGCTACATTTCAACAAGCCATGACCTATGCTTTTCACGATCTTAAGCGTATAATAAAAATTTTCTTGGACAATCTTAATGCTCACTCTCGTAGTAGAATGGATCACCCAGGTCACCTCCATCTGTTTTCAAGAGATTCTGTCATTATAATATTCGTTTGAATCCAAACAAGTGCATCTTTTGCATGAAAACTAGTCGCCTTCTAGGGTTTATAGTCTCGAAAGAATGTATTAGAGTCGATCCATTAAAGGTTGAGGCAATGCTTTGGTTTCCTCCCCCGCATAATTTGGTTCAACTTCAAAGCTTCCATGGGAGTGCTACTTTCTTATGTCATTTCATCGTGAACTATGCCAGTCTTACTAAGGGTTTCGCGCCATTATTGAAGAAGGACACCCCTTTTATCTAGTATGAGCGAGTCCAATAGTCTTTCGATGCTCTTAAGAAAGCCTTGGTATTGGCCCCTCTTCTTAGTCCACCTGACTTTTCAAGAGACATTTTTCTTTATGTGGTCGCGTCTCAAGATATGATTGGTGTGGTCTTGGTTCAGGTGGACGATAGGCTCCAAGAGCATGCCATCTATTATCTTAATCGAAACCTAGTAGACGATGAACTAAGGTATTCTCACATGGAGAAACCTGCCCTTGCGACTGTCCATGCAGTCAAGAGATTATGACACTACATCTTGCTTAGGAAAACCACGGTTATAGCACATGTCAATCCATTTCAGTTAGCACTCTCACGACGCCTGATGGGGGGGAAGTATAATAAATGGATTGTCATCCTTCAGGAATTCGATCTCGATTTTGCTTCAACAAAGTCGGTAAAGTCCTTGGTTTTCACGGAGCTGATGTTAGATTTTCCTAGACTTGATGAGGAAGTGGTCCATAAGGACTCTTTAGTTGATGAGAATTTATTCTTTATCTTACCGTCGGACCCTTGGTATGGAGACATCATTGTATATCTCCATACTCTGAATTTCCCTTCCCATTTTTTGCGATATGAGCGACGGCGTGTGAGACACCATGCCAAAGATTATGTCATCATCGGTGAGACTTTGTATCTCCGAGGAAAAGACTCTCTCCTGGGGAATTTATTAACTCATGAAGAAGCGTATTTGGTACTTAATGGATTCCATAGTGGGGCATGTGGTGGTCACTTATCCGGGCTTGCTACAGCTCAGCGTATCTTGCGAGGGGGTTAGTTTTGGCCTATGATCTTTAAAGATTGTGTTAATGTTGTAAAGAGATGCCACCCTTGTCAGGTGTTTTCTTGGAATGTGCGCTTGCATCCTTCTCACCTTTATTCGGTCGTCATCGTCGGTCCCTTCACCAAATGGGGGGTTGATTTCATGGATTGCAACCCAGCTTCAACTGGGGGGCATCGTCATGTCATAGTGGTCATTGATTACTTTACAAAATGGGCTGAGGCCATGTCGACCATTAAGTCCGATGGTGAAACAACATCCCACTTCATATTCAATCAGATCATAGCATAGTTCGGTATCCCGAAATATATTGTCACTGACCATGGAAGTCACTTTCAAAATAAGATGATGGCTGAATTATCACTTAAACTTGGGTTTAGACAAGATCACATGTCTTCATATTATCCCCAAGTGAATGTCCGGGTCGAGGCAGTCAATAAGTCCCTTAAATCCATTCTCCAAAGGACCATCCAGCAAAGCAAGAGTAATTGGTATATCATTTTGTATCCTTCGTCGTGGGCTTATTGAACCGCAATAAATACTTCCACCTGTTTCTCACCTTTTTAGTTAGTTCATGGTGTGGAGTCTATCTTACTGGGGGCAGAAAATTTTAACCCGATGTGGCACGGTCCTTACATTGTGAGGTGTGTCCTTGAGAAAGGATCCTATGAGTTGGAGGATTATGAGGGGAATTCCCTGAAGGAGCCCAGAATCAAGCTCTATCTCAAGCGGTATTATGCTTGAGCTTCTAGCTCAAGCTGATACTTTTGTATACTATTGTATAGTTTATGTACATAGTTTGGCTTTCATTTGATTTTTCAAGTCTGATGATTCGCTTCCTTTTGGTTGACAGATGTCAGTAGAATCTCCATTGTTCTTAGGATCCCCTGATGTGGCCATCCTTCATACGCAGAGACTAGCTTCTGCTGCGTGGGTTATTTACTCGCCCGACAACCAGATTGTGTCTTCAGGAGGTGCTTGTCCCGTTCCTACATCTAACAATGTGGCTGAGTATAGTTTCGTTATTGAGTTTCTTCATGATTCCATTTCACATGGTATCTAGTATTTAGAGGTTTGTCTGGATTCGTAGTTGATTGTGTATCAGTTGAACGGTCGGTACTGTGTTAGGGATCCTATGCTACTAAGGAGATTCTTGAGGGTAAGACTTTTGGAACGCCATTTTGATTTTATTACTTACATTCATGTTCCAATACGTTTTAATCATATTGCTGATGCATATGCTAATTATGTCCTAGATTGGCATTTGTCACATCATTAATAGAAGCAATGAATCACACATTTAATATTCATACATTTGTACACACGAAATAGTAGATTCGTAAAATCATAGTTTTTCATTATCAAAATTTTATATATCCAAAAATTGATCTCATAGTACAAAACTAGAGATTGTAGCTCTCAAATATACATATTCGATACAAAAAATGAGATCCCGTGGAACCTAAGCCCTATGGGGAACTCTAGCCTCATGGGCAGGATGAGTCTGCACATACTAGTGCATGGCATTGGCTATATGTTGGAGCAACCGCACCCATGTACCTGGTACCCCTACCACATGTCTCGGCATCACCTCAGGAAGGAGCACCACCTAGATCACTGGTACCCTAGTATTCATCTAATTCAAGTTGACCCACATAGTCTCTAAAGTGCGCTCTACCACTGCACCTACTATCTCCCCATCCCTGCCTCTGCGTCGATGTCGTGGGAAGCCCTATGGTCTTCCCGAACCCAAGTCTGCGAGCAAAACGTCAACCATCAATACATGATATCACACCAAAAATATTTTTCATTTCACTTAAAACAAAAATACAAAAAAAAATAAATACTCGAAACTTAAAAAGAGTGTCTTACCAATGTCTCTGAACGCGGCCCCTGGTAAAAGTTGTTGATGTAATTGTAACTTCGAAATGTATTTCACCTATGTATATTGTATTCCTATAGAGATGTTATTATTCCTCTATACGGAAGTGTTTGTATTCCTATAGAGATGTTATTATTCCTCTATACGGAAGTGTCGTCATTTATACTATAAGTGTTGTAACTTATACTTGATGGGTTGTTAGACCACCTTGATGGGGTCGGCCCTGTATGAGTCATGTGGGTAAAAGGGTTATTAGAACACCCTATTGGGGGTCGACCCTGTAAGCATTATGTTATGTGGTTAAGTTAAGGCCGACCTAGTAAAGGTTATTAGGCAAGTCAAGTCAAGTATAAATAGAGTGCGGGAGGCACTCTATTCGATCATTCACTTTCTCACTCTTACACTCATTGGAGAGTGGCGCACTAGTGGAGGAGGAGAAGTTGTTGCTAGGAGTATATCTCGTATGCTTGGGTTGTATCATTTCTCTATCTATCTCTGAGGAAGTTGCGGGGTTTTTCACCTTCTTGGTTTTCCTCGGTGAAACTCTGTGTCTCTTGTGTGCTTGCATTATTGTGTCCATGATTGATATGTTGTAGATATGTTGTACATGTTATTCTCTTAGTTAAGATCCTAGATCAGATTGAAATTTCTGAAAAACTAACATGGTATCAGAACTAGCCTGAAAGAAGGCATGGTATGGCATTTATGACACTTGTTGCACTTGCGAAGCTAGGGCTTGATATAGCAAAAACCAGGCATCATAGCACTTTCGCTATAAATCCATTTTTCTAAGGTTTAAGGATCTAAAATTTTTACAAGTCGAAGATAAGCTCCCAATGTACCTTGTGTCTGAAGCACAACTTCTAATTCATTGTACATTGTGTTTTATGATCTGTACAATATAGGGTTTCTGCCTCTTCCAGATCTCAGTCATAAATACGTGACCTAGGAAAAAAGGTCATAACTTGAGCTAGGAAGATCCAAATGAAATTTCCTAAAACGTGATAGATAGCTCACGGACTGTACTTTCACAAGTCGAAGGTTCAGAGGCCGAAAGTGAACCAGTGACATGTGGAACTCCGTACAAGTTCGCTCTCCTATTTTATCCCATAAACAAGTCACATTGCGACACTTGGCATAACTCTCTCTCAGAGAATCCATTTGAGGTTAGACCTATGGGGTTGGAAATATAACCAGTTAGACTACCATAGGAAGTAGTTTCAGACCCTGTAGATCAGAAATTTCAGAGTTACAATAGAAACAATCAAGTGAATATTTCTGTCAAAACAGAATTCGATTTTGAGCACCTTCATTCATTGCTACGGGAATTTAGGGTTTCGGAGAATGTTGGAATTTTTGTAATTGGAGACCAAAGCTGGATGCTCCTCATCAAAATCGAAATTTAGAGACCAAGATCAAAGTTTTTGGTTGGGCGGAAGGTCGGGCTTGATCAAACCCTAGTTCGGGAGTTTGATCGGAAAGGTGAAAAATTAGGGCTTCTGCAAAAATGGAAATTTTTGAAATCTATGACCATAGCTGGAAGCTCCTTGGAAAAATTGAAGTTTAGAGCTTTGGATCAAGCTATTTGGTTGGGTGAAGCTCCAGGAAACTCAAACCCTAATTGAAGGTCCTCCCTAGTGAATCTAGAAGATTGAAAAGCAAATTTGAGGGGTGAAACTTTGCAGTTTTCAAATTCTGAGTATACCAAGTTGATTAGCTCATCAAGGCACATCTTTCTATGCTTTCAGAAGTTTGAAATTTTAGGATTTCTCTGACAAACCCTAATCCAGCTCTAGATCCAGTTTCTACAAATCAAGTGGATTGGGTTAATCCTAGAAGAGAATGGATTGGTCACCTGCATAAGTGAAGAATTTCCAGTTTTAGAGGGAGATGAGGCTAAGGCCTTACATAAGAAGATTACAAGCGAACTCGACAGGTATGACTTACGGGTATGTTTCGAAATCTATTCATGATTAAGTTTATGATATGTTTGTCTTCATTAAGATTAGTACAATATTGATTAACTTTAGACTTGTCATATCACCTTAATAAAAATATGAATGCATGATAGAAGATATTCATTGATTAGGGTTTTGACACTTATGATTGTACTAATGCATTGTGGTGTTGTATGAGGTTGATGTTGTCCGCTAACATGAAAGGTACATCAAGAAAGACAAATCATGTTCTAGTTCAAGAACATATGACCATGGTGACATGAAGAAAAAGATTCATCCATTGTCATGGATCACATAGAATATCTACTTACGAGGTATGTATAACTTGGTTCTATAATGGTTAACCTATGAGATATGCAGGTTACTAGCACAAGTCATTGAAGATGAATAAGAAGACATTATGCGGGTATGTTAGACACAACTAGCTAGCATGCACAAGTCGTTTGAACCAGTTGATGTCACTATGTATCGTCAGATGATTGGGTCCTTGATGTACCTGACGAACACTAGACCAGATATTTGCTTTGCAGTGAACACATTGAGCCAGTTCCTGACGGATCCGAGAGGTGTTCACCTGGTTGCTATAAAGCATATTCTGAGGTACCTAAAGGGTACAATTGATTATGGGCTCAAGTATGATGCAAATCAAAAGTTTAACTTGCAGGCTTATGTTGATTCAGACTGGGCAGGCAGTACTGCAGATAGGAAGAGCACATCTGGGTGCTGCTTCAGTATGGGATCAGGTGTGATCTCTTGGTTTAGCAGGAAGAAATCCAGCATAGCACTGAGTATAGCCGAAGCAGAGTATGTTGCAACTTGTTCGGCTAGTTGTAAGGAAATATGGCTGAGGAAGATACTGTCTGAGTTATTTGATCTCCCATTGGAAGCTACTGGTATCTTTTGTGACAACCAGAGTTGTGTGAAGCTGTCTGAGAACCCGGTGTTCCATTACAGGTCGAAGCACCTTGACATCAAATATCACTATATTAGGGATATGGTGCAAAGAGGAGCAGTGAAGCTCTTATATATTGCGACGGATGAGCAGGTTGCAGATGTGTTGACAAAACCACTAGCCAAAGTGAAGTTTGAGTACTTCAGAGAGAGGCTTGGTGTTCTTCAAATTGACAACACTTCGAGGAAGAAGTGACGGACACATTTGCTGGAGCCATTCCAATCATGGTGAGAGGAGGATCCTTCCCATGGCTATGGATGTAAGCGTTGGATGATGAGCATCAGGACGATGCTTCAATTACTGCTCGGTATATCCATCATGTTGGATGCTTGATATGATCAGTTGGATCATGTATATGTATATGCATCATGTTGGATGCTGGATATGATCAGTTGGATCATGTATATGTTTATGCATCATGTTGGATGTTGGATATGACCAGTTGGATCATGTATATGTATATGCATCATGTTGGAAGCTTGATATGATTAGGTGGATCATGTATTTGTATATGTATCAGGTGGATACATCATATGATCAGGTGGATCATGTATTTGTGTATGTATCAGGTGGATACATTGTATGATCAGGTAGATCATGTATGATGATATGTATCAAGTAGATACTATGTATGCATCAGGTGGATGCATTGTATGATCAGGATGATCATGGATGATCAGCTTCAGGATGTTGCTCTAGATGATATGCATCAGGATGATGCTATCATGATGATCAGGATGATCATGGATGATGAGCTTCAGGATGTTGCTCCGAATGATATGCATCAGGATGATGCTATGATGATGATCAAGATGATCATGGATGATGAGCTTCAGGATGTTGCTCCAAATGATATGCATCAGGATGATGTTATGATGATGATTAGGATGATCATGTGATGATGTACATCAGGGTGATGTATGGTGAATATCAGGTTGATACTCTATGGTCTTGGACACGTTGTGCAGATAAGCATATAATAGCACCCTGGGAGATTTGCAAATACTCTTTCGAGGTTTTTCCTATGGCATATAATAGTGCCCTGGGATATCTCGCAAATGCTCTTTCGAGGTTTTGCTTGGGAGGATATATAATAGCGCCCTAGGAGGTTTTTAGATACTCTTTCGAGGTTTTTCCTATGGCATATAATAGCACTGTAGGATATCTGGAAAACGCTCTTTCAAGGTTTTGTCCTATGGCATATAATAGCGCCCTGGCAGATCTGATAGGTTGAGCTGTGTGCTCGTAATCATTCCTTGGATGCTCTTTCGAGGTTTTTCCATGACCACATATAATAGCGCCCTGGGAAATCCAATAGGTTGAGCTGTGTGCTTGTAATCAGTCCTAGGATTCTCTTGTGAGGTTTTGTGGTGACCACATATAATAGCGCCCTGGGAGATCCGATAGGTTGAGCTATGTGCTTGTAATCAGTCCTAGGATTCTCTTTCGAGGTTTTATGGTGGGGTCACATATAATAGCTCCCTGGGAGATCTGATAGGTTGGGCTGTGTGCCCGTAATTAGTATTGAGATGCTCTTGCGAGGTTTTGTGATGCACGTAATAAGTCCTGAGGATTCCATAGTATGGCCAGTGATGATGAAGACTTGCAAGTGGTGGGCCTACATCCAGTATGAAAAAGGACTGGCTCTGTAGAACTTCCTATGATGAGTAGTTCAGAGATTGATTGAGATAGCAGCAGTAGTGATGATTTCGATGATCCAGTGACAATGATCCAGAGAAGAAGACTTGTGCTAGAAGACCTGTGTCGAGAAATACCTTCCTAGTTAAGAGGGAGTGTTAATTTAATTGTAACTTCGAAATGTATTTCACCTATGTATATTGTATTCCTATAGAGATGTTATTATTCCTCTATACAGAAGTGTTTGTATTCCTATAGAGATATTATTATTCCTCTATATGGAAGTGTCGTCATTTATATTGTAAGTGTCGTAACTTATACTTGATGGGTTATTAGACCACCCTATTGGGGGTTGGCCGTGTCAGCATTATGTTATGTGGTTAAGTTAAGGCCAACCTAGTAAAGGTTATTAGGCAAGTCAAGTCAAGTATAAATAGAGTGCGGGAAGCACTCTATTTGATCATTAACTTTCTCACTCTTACACTCATTAGAAAGTGGCGCACTAGTGGAGGAGGAGAAGCTGTTGCTAGGAATATATCTCTTATGCTTGGGTCGTATCATTTCTCTATCTATCTCTGAGGAAGTTGCAGGGTTTTTCACCTTCTTGGTTTTCCCCAGTGAAACTCTGTGTCTCTTGTGTGCTTGCATTATTGTGTCCATGATTGATATGTTGTAGATATGCTGTAGATATGATGTACATGTTATTATCTCAGTTAATATCCTAGATCAGATTGAAATTTCTGAAAAACTAACAGAAGTGGCATGTCACGATATCCTCTGAAGTCAACCCCCTCACAGGGTTAGTCATCTATGGCGATCACCTGTCGCCGCCACCAATGGAATAACTCATCAGTATATGGAGAGGCCAGTCGGCCACCCCCCTGTCGCGTCAGTATCTCTTCCCATCGGGTCTGAGCAGGATCTCGAAGACTATGAGGAGGGACTTCCACCCTCGGGATAAGGCCTGGAACCCTGTCAAAGAAGAAGCTGCACAAAATGCTCCTGAAACCAAAGTTTTTGGCCCGCCCCAGCTTGCACTCAGTCAGTCGTTGTTTCATCATACCCATAATTTTGGCGCACCATTCATATATCGTAGGCCTCATGCACTCAGCCGCATAGAATATCAATGGCCTTGAGGCCTGATGAAGTGAAGCAGACCCTTCTATCCTCCCGAGAGTGAGGATGCTGACTTTCATGCTCAGGATCAATATATCCTCTATGGGGACTTGGCTACTCACTTTTTGGGTGCCCTCGATGCAATACCTATCAATATAGTCACTAATCATGACTCCTCCCCCCACACTACAAGATCTGAGGCTTTCCACCTCTCCTCAGCGAGACAAGCTGGTAATAAAATATATGTCTTACACCTCCAACGGAAGTGTTTGTCCATCCAAGTTGAATTGTTGATCTTTTAGGTCCCAGTAATCCACCAAAGCAGTGAGTAATCGGTTTTGGGCCCTTTCAATGCTTGTTGCGCAACCAAATCACCTCCAACTTGATTATCAATGACATCATGTTCCCTCTCCCTCCATTCTATCACCATCCTGTGGACAAAATCAAATGATCTTTTATGTTAAAACTCATAAAAAAAATTGCCCACGGTGTTGTATGGAGGCTATCTCATAGATAGTCACGGGTATACACAGTCAACGTTTAGTTTGACCACGCACACCCAGCCTTATATGCAACCCGCAAAATAGTAGCTCACATATAGCACAGATTAGGTATAAAACAATTAAAAACATTAAAAATATTCCATTAAAAACCAAATTGAAAACCATGGATTTGAATGGAAAGATGAGGACTCTAACCTGGTCCAGATGGCTCGCGATTTCATTTCTCCTAGATCCTGGAATCGTTGCTTGAAGATTGAGGAAAAAAACAACCAAAATGCACTATGTTGGGTAAAAATGAAAATGGTTCTTTTTACTATTTATTAATTTTTCTTACCCACTTTTGTATAATTTTTACCATTTTTGGAGTCGTTTTTACTAATATATCAGTGTGAAGTCCCTTTTTGAGCATTTTTTTGCATTGGGAGTGGATTTTTGAACTCTTCGCGCCTTCAGCAGGTATTTTATATACCCGTCATATAGGTTAGGATGTCATTATGCCTTCATTATTGCATTGACCTTATGACCATATTCATAAACCTTAGGTGCGACCCTACTTTGTAACGAACACGGAACCTTCATGCTGCTTTAGAAGTGTCGTTATTTGGTGGTAGGGCCTGTCCGACCATGGTTCCCTAGTTATATCCTTCTTATGCCTTTTGGCGCCCATGCAGTTGTTTATCCTTAAGATTGGGAGTCCTTTGTAGTCCTGCCATGACATTGTGATGAAGATTCATACTCTCCTTTATCTTTATTCTGGTCATCTTCCATAAGGACTCCCCATTTATGCCAAGTTGTGAATGCATTGCATTATCCTGCTTGCCTTTGAGCCTTGTGTCGGCTCCCACTTTCTTAGTTGTTAGCCATTTACCAAATCACTTTGCCTTCCGAGCCAAGCAAAGCTATAAATTATCCTTTGCATCTTGATGACCCTTACCTAGAGGGAACACCCCCCCGAGTGTCCACATCTTGCACATGCTTCCTTGCATCAAGCATAGGTATGTTCCATTGCCCGGAACTAGTTTTATTTTCCATGACACTCGTTCCCTCACTGTTGTATCATAAGCAATTTTATTCTTTTTCAAGCTTTAGAATATTAAAAAGACAAAAAAATCATATAATTTAAAAAGCCAAACAGGAAAATTTTTACTACCTTCTATTGGAAGTTGTCATGTTGCCTTTGAACAGAGCATTCATCTCCACTCCATGTATAATGGGTCGAGATATTAGTATGACCTTAGGAAGATGTACTCGTTTCTAAGATCGTACTCCACTAGATGGTTAAGCTTCCATTCATTATGGAGCCTTTGTTGATGCCTCATGCGTCACAAAGTATTATCAATATCTAGTGCTTGAGTCTATGATGCCTGAGTCTATTCATATCCTCATGCTCTTGTTCATAGGAAGTCTTGAAACCAGAGTCGGCCACTCCTCAGATCTCTTGACTATTACATGTTGGCCATCCCTTATGAATCCAATTCAATCACATATGGTGTTCATCATGTTCGTCTGATTTCTTCCAAATCTTTTAGCTTAGCTGCTACCTCGTGCTCATTGATGGGGGATCCATCAATGCCTTCCTTTGATCGAATCTCATTCCATCGACTCCAACTCACTTATTCTGGAATCGAGATTTAGAATCTTTTTGAGTACCTTGATACTTGCAGTCATTAGTGGTAGGTTCTTTCGCTGTCGACAGTTGGGAATCCATTAATGTCCCCTTGTATTCATCAAGTATTCGACCTCAACACCTTTATTCCCACTTGGTGAATGTACTCAGTGCCTTGATTCCCATTTTCATTATTGGTAGGTTATCTTGCATCTGTTAACGGTATACATCAATGGTCGGTAATCAGATGATATCACATCAGGTTCGACATCAGTACCCTTATTCACTTGATGGGACATGCACCGTAGATGGTTTGTGTAGAAGAACCAAACTTTCATGGCATTCAGTATATGCTACTTGTGATTGTGATTGTACCTATGAGAGATCATTCTCATACATCAGTAGCTTGTACCATCAGTCTGCATCAGTTGTTTCCTCTTCAGAGGGAGACCATATCTTACTGTATATGGGTCATCTCTATGACCATTCATTACATGTATTCCCTATATACTTCTCATTCATGGCCATTGTATCAGATTGCTATGTATTGTACCGATATGTACACAGAGATATCGTTGTATTATGACAAGTGGGATACTCCTTCCAATTGTGTCTCCATCACTCCACTTCTAAGATTCATAATGTATTTTGGCCATCGTAGTACCTTCTTTGACCTCACACATTATGAGGCATCTGTTACACCGTATTTTTCCACATTGTGAGAATTTATACTCCTTGGCCTCCCTTACATATCTATAGACTCAAAAATATATTTGTGGTTCTCCTTGAACCCCCTTTTCCCTCTTTTTTCTCCTGTGTGAGAGCTACTTCAGTACACCTCGCGTATACATAGGTTGCATCACTACGTCCTGCGTACATCGAATTTTGGTAAATAAAATTAAAATATCTATTTTTCACTCCAAAAAGCAGCCATTGTGACCTTTGGCCCTCCATGTATCTCGAAATCACTCGATCTGACCTTTCACTTTCCTTTGGAGGGTTATATATTGAGATATTGTGGTACATGGAAGGAGGAGTGAGAGAATAGCATTGAAACTCTATCGAAATGTTTCCTTGCTTGAGTCTACATCCATTGATCCTAGTTGTTGTGAACCATTTATGTTCACCTCCCAAACTCTTTTATATATTGTGAAGGAGTTGTTTTCCATTGTATGGGGGATTGAAGTGGTGGAGGAACAAGTGGAGGAACCTAGTTCTTGGTTCATATGAGTTGCCGACAGGAGGTTGTATCTTGTACTTCTTGTTCATATTAATAGAAATACTCATTTTCTCGTCCATTTATATTGTGAATGATCATTTATTATCATTGGGTACATTTTCTTATATATCTCATGGATTATGCTATTATATATGCTGACCTCTTTTATATATCATATGCACTTGTTTTTGTTTATTGTTGAGACTAAGCTGTAAGTTCAAGTGTTGTGATTCAAAAGCTCAACAGGATTCTTCATCGAACGTCCGGATTGAGGTAGGTCCTTTATGTTGCTTATCCGCATTTACATTTATATATCATATGTTGGGAAGTGATTTGATTTCTTGAGTCCATCTGTCTATTTTGGTCTACCCCGAGCCATAAGAAGTTTTTCTTCGTAACAGTGGTTCATGGAGGTAGGTTGTTTCTCTAGCAGACTGTCTCTTTTGGGAGATGATCCCTTTAGGATCGTACCTGCATGCAAAGCTTACTGGGAAACTGAAAGCAACTAATAGTTCTTCAACTACCTTCTGAGAAGCTCTGCTTCTTACTTTGAATGGCCCAGATTCGTTAGGGACTTTGAAATTTATAGCACTATTTACTTTCATGAAATGGACATCATCACAATTAAATCTCGGGTGGATGTACTCCAAAGTGAAAAGATTGAGAGTCACGAACACAAGTAGTTTATAAGACGCAAGTTCTGCTCCATACACATGAATCTCAGTATGGGACTCAAAACAAAAATAATCTCCAACATAGTCACTTGGATTTAGTTGGAGCAATTTCTTGCACTCAGGAAAAACTATGGGAGGAGGACAATCGAACAAAATTTTGTAGATTTTGACTATGTCTACAAATACAGAGAAACCTTCGTGTGGTGGGGTAGGAATGATTGAATTTTGGAGGTCCTCACGACGGAAGTAATCTTTGTTGTGATAGATAATCATATAAATGAGAAAAGAATTGTACCTAAAAACCTTCCTAGATGTAAATCTTTTAAACTGCAGGTGCATGGACTAGGCGAGAAAATATGACAGATCTAACTTTACAGGAGTCTCTTGCTGAGATAAATTCATGAGGAAGAGGAAACCTAAAGCAACGTCGTCAATTACCAGGTCATGGTCATATCCAAGGACTTGGCATATCATAGATAGTACTAGTCTGGATGACTTTGCGAACACTTCCAGGATGAACATCAAATGGGTACTGGGGAAGTTGGCTTCTGGTGTAATTATCATGCAGATGAACGTATCTCTGCTTTCTGATGATAAATCTCTAAGACTTCCTCATCAAACTACATACTGGTGGATCTTTACTCGATGTCTGTTAATTCCATGATGAGCTCTTTAGTAATTGGGAAAATGACTGATCCCAATCTGGATACGACCTCTCTTCTCTCTGGAGCATACCTCTCAACGCACCACTGCACTAGCTCTGGGAAATACTTGGCCTGTGGTAAAACCATCTTAGCCAACCCTGAGCTCCATAAATTGAAAAGGTCATTCCCACTCTTGGCCTGCTCCTCCACCTCCCTGGATAATTAATGAATGTTTGGCAAAGAAGACACTAGATCGTGAATGTCAAAATGTTCATCACTGAGATGATCTTTGTTGGTTTTTGGATCCTGATCTTCCAGTATCATAGATGATGTTGTTTCAACCATGTTGTACCCCAGGTTTGGTTATGATCCTGGCACGCACCCCAGGGGGTCCAGGGGGTGTGGGGGCCAGCGGGCCCCCATCGAGGGTTTGGGGGCAGCGCCCCCAAGAAAGGGGGTTTGGGGGCATAGCCCCCGAAGGAAATTTTTGGGTTGTTTTTCCAACAAATTAGAGGCCCATGGTTTTGGGTAATCCCTGGTATTTTCCCTTTGTACTTCCCCTTTATAAGAAAGACATTGTAATACAGCTAGAGTTGAGATATTAGGTATTCTGCATTGTAAAGGTATTCTGCATTGTAAAGGTATTAGGTATTCTGCATTGTATTAGGTATTCTGCATTGTGGAAGAAGGAAAGTTTAAGGTCAAGAAATTTAATGGCCAAAACTACTAGTTATGGAAGATGCAAATGGAGGACTGTCTGTACTAGAAGGATCTATTCCTACCGTTGGAAGCAAGAGCAAAGTAGTCGGCGACTATGAAGGACGAAGAATGGGAGGTTCTTGACAGAAAGGCACTGGGAACAATACGGCTGTCCCTAGCTTCATCGATGGATTTCAATATCTCAAAATAAAAGACAACGGAGGGTTTGATGAGCGCATTTGGTAAGCTGTATGAAAAACCCTCGGCCTCCAACAAGGTATTTCTAATGAAGCGTTTATTTAATATGAAGATGTCTAAAGTTGGATCTATTGCTGATCATTTAAATGAATTTAATACAGTTACAAATCAACTAAGTTATGTAAGTGTGAACTTTGATGATGAGGTTAAAGCTCTTCTAATCTTGCGTCCATTGCCAAAAAGCTGGAATAGCTTGGTCATGGTTGTAAGTAACTCTGTCTCTGATTCAAACACCTTGAAATTTGATGATGTTATTGGTGTTATTCTTAGCGAGGAAATACGAAGAAAAAGCACAGGTGAGACATCAGGTAATGCATTGACCATGGAGAGCAGGGGAAGACAAAGGGAGAAAGGAAAGAGCCAAGGTAATCATGGAAATTCTAAAATAGGCAGATCCAAGTCCAGACTGAGAAAAATAGAATGTTGGAACTGTGGAAAGAAAGGACATCTGAAGAAAGACTGCAGATCTCTAAAGAAGAAAGGAGATAGATAGCAGGAAACTACCCAGGAAGCAAATGTAGCAGGTGATGTGTTACAAGATGCTTTGATTCTTGTATGAGATAATACTAGTGATTATTGGGTAGTAGATTCAGGGGCTTCATGTCATTCTACACCCCATAGGAAATATTTTCATGATTATGTTCCAGATGATTTTGGACATGTCTTATTGGGTGATGATGAGCCATGTAAAATTGTTGGAATGGGTAAGGTATGGATAAAATTTAAGAATGGAACTGAATGGCTGCTAAAAGATGTTAGGCATATTCCTGCTATGAAAAGAATTATGATCTCAATAGGAAAGTTGGGAGATGGTGTTTTTCTATCTACGTTTGGAGAAACGTGGTGGAATATCACTAAAGGATTAATGGTGATAACAAAAGGAGACATGGTAGGTACGTTGTATTTATGTCCTCATAATACTGACCATTCTATCTCTTTAGATTCCACGGGAACAAATACAACATTGTGGCATCATAGGCTTGGCCACATGAGTGAGAAGGGGATGCAGATTCTCCACTCAAGGAAGTTCCTGCCAGATTTGAAGCAGGTAAGTTTGGAATTCTGTGAGAACTGTGTTTATGGAAAACAGAAGAGAGTCATATTTCTCAGGGTTAGGAAATAGAAGAAGAATGAAAAGTTAGAGCTTGTGCCTACAGATGTATGGGGACCAGATCATGTACAATCTCTTGGTGGATCTCATTATTATGTTACATTTATTGATGATGCATCTAGAAAAACTTGGGTTTATTGCATTAGACATAAATCTGATATGTTTTCTACTTTTAAGAAGTGGAAAGCTTTGGTTGAGAATGAGACAGGAAAAAGGTTGAAGTGTCTCATATATGATAATGGAGGTGGGTATTGCGGCAAGGAGTTTGATATTTATTGTTCATACCATGGGATTCGTAGAGAGAAGACAGTCCTAGGAACACCACAAGAAAATGGTGTGTCAGAAAGGATGAATAGAACGATCATGGAGTGTGCAAGGTGTATGAGATTGCATGCAGGGTTCCCCTTATAGTTTTGGGAAGATGTTGTAAATATTGTTGTTTATTTAATAAACAGAGGACCTTCAAGTGATTTGGATGGTGCTATTCCAAAGGAAACATGGACAGGTAAAAAGGTAAACTACTCATTTCTGAGAACGTTTGGTTGTGAATCATTTGTCCATATTGATAAATAAAATAGAACAAAGCTTGAAGCTAAATCCAAGAAATGTACCTTTATTGGATATGGAGTTGATGATTTTGGTTATCACTTATGGGATTATGAAAATAACAAAACCATTAGGAGTAGAGATGTGATATTCAATGAAAAGGTCATGTATAAAGATCAATTGCAGGGAAAGAAACAGGAAAAGGAAAACACAGAGTACACAGTACTTGATGAAATTAAAGAAAATGAAGTTCTAAAGGTGCCAGAAAATCAAGAATAGCAGCAATTACCTAAAACTCCTACAAGTGTAAGAATATCTACCAGGTTAAGTAGACTCCCTGAACGATACTCTCCTTCAATGTATTATTTATTGATGACTGATGTTGATGAACCAGAATGTTATGAAGAAGCAATCTAGGTGGAAACTAGAAAGAAGTGGGAGCAAGGCATGAATGAGGACATGGACTCATTGGTAGGAAACCAAACTTGGGATTTGGTCCAGTTTCCTACTGGTAAAATAACTTTATAGGTTAAAGGAAGAAGAAGGAGGTAAGAAGCGATACAAGGCCAGACTTGTTGTAAAGGGGTTTGCACAGAAGAAAGGTATAGATTTTGATGATATATTTTCTCCTGTTGTTAAGATGACCTCAATTAGGACTATCTTAAGTCTAGTGGCGGTAGAATATTTGCATCTTGAACAGTTAGATGTAAAAACAACCTTTCTCCATGGGGATTTGGAGGAAGAGATATATATGCAGCAGCCACAAGGGTATGAGATCAAAGGGAATAAAAATTTGGTATGCAGGTTGAAGAAGAGCTTGTATGGTTTGAAGCAAGCTCCAAGGCCATGGTATTTAAAATTTGACAGGTTTATGACAGAACAAGGTTATAGTAGATGTCATTCTGACCACTGTGTTTATTTCAAGAGGCTAGATAATGGAAGTTATATTATATTGTTATTGTATGTGGATGACATGCTTGTTGCAGGGTTTAACATGCAGGAAACAAATGTGCTCAAAATGAAGTTAGCAAATTCATTTGCGATGAAGGATTTGGGTGCTGCAAAGCAAATCCTTGGTATGAGAATAACAAGAGACAGAAAAATTCGCAAATTGACATTGTCCTAGGGTGAGTACATACAAAAGGTGTTGGAGAGGTTCAGAATGCAAAATGAAAAACAAGTTAGTACACCTTCGGCCATCCATTTCAATTTAAGTAAGGAAATGTGTCCCAAGAAACAGGAAGAGACAAATTACATGTCCAAGATTCCATATTCATCAGCAGTTGGAAGGTTGTTGTATGCCATGGTGTGGACAAGACCAGATATTGCACATGCAATGGGAGTTGTGAGCAGATATATGAACAATCCAGGTAAAGAAAATTGGAAGGCAGTACAGTGGATTCTCAGGTATTTGAGAGGTGCTACCACTCAGGAATTATGTTTTGGAGGTTCAGACACTCTTCTACAGGGATATGTTGATGCAGATATGGCAGGTGATAAGGATAGCAGGAGGAGCACCACAGGGTATGTGTTTATTGTAGGTGGAACAGCAGTAAGTTGGATTTCAAAACTGCAAAAGGTTGTTGCACTTTCAACAACGGAAGTAGAGTATGTTGTTGTTACAGAGGCTAGTAAAGAGATGAATTGGTTACAGAATTTTATGGAGGAATTGGGTAAGAAGCAGAAGGATAGCAGGTTGTATAGTGATAGCCATAGTGCCATTCATCTTGCAAAGAACTCAACATTCCATTCCAGGACTAAACATATACATCTCAAGTACCATTTCATACACTCTATTCTGGAAGATGAACTGTTGAAGCTGGAAAAGATACATACTAGCCAAAATCCTGCAGACATGTTTACAAAGGTAGTGACCAGAGAGAAACTGAGTTCTTGCTCAGTTTCAATTGGGCTTCTAGCGTGAAGGAGAAGATGAGAAATTTTCCAAGTCCAAGTCCAGCAAGTACAGCAGCGGTGGAGTTGCTGTGATCAGTCTCCAAGTGGGAGATTGTTGGTTTGTGGAGCTTGATCTTCCAGTCTCATAGATGATGTTGTTTAATCCATGTTGTACCCAGGGTTTGGTTATGATCCCGACATGCACCCTAGGGCGTCCGGGGGCGTATCCCCCGAAGGAAATTTTTGGGTTGTTTCGCCAACAGATTATGGGCCCATGGTTTTGGGTAACCCGTGGTATTTTCCCTTTGTATTCCCCCTTTATAAGAAAGACATTGTAATACGGCCAGGGTTGAGGTATTAGGTATTATGCATTGTGAATATCTCTAAGATCGTGAAGAGAGACTGTGAGACAGTGAAGAGGAACTGTAACAGATGTGTTGCAGGTTGTATCCATTCATTTGATGGATGGTGTAATAATAAGGATTGGCAATTTCAGTGTGGACGTAGCCCATCTTGGGTGAACCACGATATATTGGTGTCTCTCTTGTAATGTGTCTATGTGATTATATTTGCATTTCTGTTTATTGTTATTGCTCTATGATCCTGTTTTTCTAACAATCTTCTTGGTTTGAGAGTTGTTGATGCTGAAGGAGACGTCTCAGGAATAGGAGTAGAATCCATCATGACGTTGGTAGGGTGGAGAGAAAGATGGTGGGTACTTAACTTGGGATTCGAAAAGGCTGGCATGGAGACTAATAGCGGAGGAAGTATGAGTGAATAAAGGAAGATGCCCGATAAACTATTCGAAAGCATACTTAGATGGATGAATTTGAAAATGGAGGGTTTTAATGAGGGCTGGACATGGCACTCTAAGATTGGTCTTTTATGCAAGAAGCGTGTGGCTTTAAATGCGAGGGGAATGTTTAATTTAAAACGGCGACGGAAGAGACCGTTAGTTTAAACTTTAGTGGATACATCGAGGGAGAGATAGACGGGGAAAGGAAACCCATGAGTGGTTTCAAGTCTCAAGATAAGCGATTCAGGGAGACCACTTTTCAGGCCCTGAATGAGCATGAGGCTGCCATGTGGAGATGGTGGTTTTCATTCAGGGTGGCTTCTAGTGCGTTAAACTCCAAGATTTTAGTGGATCCCGAAAGCAGGATATCTATTGATTGCTCCCTACATCGCATCGAGATTTGTGTCCGGTTAGTGCAACTTTATGAGTTGGGCCCCTTTTCTCTGACAGATTGCCTGCTAATGGCTCCTAGTTGTATTACCACAATAACGGATTAGTGGTTTCAGGGCTCGTGAAAAGAAGTTCGAGGAGATAGCTTTTAGGGCCCTAAATGATCCTGAGGATGACATGTAGCCTTGGCGGTTTCTATTCAAGGTCGCCCCAAGCTCAATAAACATCGTGCACTTCTAGCCCCTAAATCGGATATCATCCGTTGGTTTGTTTCAGGCCGCGATTTCGATCAAAGATTAACTTTTACTCAACAATCGACCATTTTTTGACTGGGAGACCAACCTTTCCTTACATCCTCCTGCGGAAAAATGACTCTAATCCCTGATTAGAAGGCCATTTTCGCTCACAATCTGCGGTGTTGTTTTCATCCAACCGTGTCGCAAATCTTAGTACTAATAGTATGAAAGGTTATAATATTTGGAATCCTATAACTAAGAAGACTGTTTACAGTCGAGATGTTGTGTTTAGAGAAGTCAAAGAACTTCCCAGACAGGAAGTGACTCCAATGGAAATGGAACCAAAGAAGATAGAGTTTGAGTTAGAAGATGAAGAATCTAAATCAACTAAAGAAGCTGAATCAGAAGAAGAACATCATACCCCAGTTTTGACGAGATAATCTTGAGAAAGAAGGAAACCAGAAAGGTATTCCCCTCCTTATTTTCGGTCTAGTTTTGCTTTATCTATTACTAATGATGATCCTATAAATGTGAAGGAATTTGTTGATTCAGAGGATAGTAATATATGGAAGAAGACCATGCTTGAAGAAATGGAATCCTTGGTCAAAAATGAAGCGTGGGATCTAGTTTAGTTACCTACTGGAAGAAAATTTGTTGGCAGCAAATGGATATTTAAAAGGAAGTTAAATGCAGAAGGTAGAGTGGAGAAGTACAAATCCTGCTTGGTAGCAAAGGGATATTGTTAGGTAGAGGGAATTGATTTTGGTGAAATATTTTCACCAGCTGCAAAATTAAATTCCATTAGATTTATTCTTTCTATTGATGTTGCTTTTGATCTTGAAGTAGAGCAGATGGATGTGAAGACATCTTTCTTACATGGGGATCTAGAAGAATAAATCTACATCAAACAAACAGAAGGGTTCATAGTAGAGGGGAAGAAAGAGCTGGTATGTAAACTAAAGAAGTCCCTTTATGGTATAAAGAAATCTCCAAGGATGTGGTACCAAAAGTTTGACACATACATACTTGGATTGGGGTTTGTGAGAAGCAAGGTTGGTCACTGTGTATACTCCAAACAAGTTGGTGATCACTTCATTAACATAGTATTGTATGTTGATTAAATGTTGTTGATTGGAAACAAAAAAGATGTCATAAAGGAGGTGAAGTCTCAACTATCCTCCAAATTTGACATGAAGGATCTCGGTGTTGCAAACTTCATACTAGGAATGGACATTAAAAGAGATCGTGCAAACATGAAGATCTGGTTAAATCAAAGAAAATATGTTGAGACGGTACTATAGATATTTAACATGTAGGAAAGTAAGTCTGTCAAGGTCCCTAAACCTATAGGTGTAAATTTATCTATAGATCATTGTCCCAAGACACAGGAAAAGGAAGAAGATATGGCACGAGTTCCATATGCTAGTGCAGTTGGAAGTTTTGTGTATGCAATGGTCTGTACTAGACCGTACATTGTTCATGCAGTGGGAGTATTGAACAGATATATGTCAAGATCAAGGAAGGAGCATTGGACAATTGTAAATACGTCCTTCAGATATTTGTGTGGCACTAAAGATTATGCAATCTACTACCAAGGAAGACTTGGACCAGACAGAGTAATAAATGTACATGGATTTTTTTATGCAGACTGGGATGGAGATCATGATCACAGAAAATATACAAGTGGGTATGTGTTTAACCTATTTGGAGTATCTATAAGTTGGATGAGGAAGAAACAGGTTGTAGTTGCACTCTCAACTACAGAAGCTGAATATATGGCAACCACTCATGCAAGTAAAGAAGTTGTATGATTGCAAATATTATGTTCAGGTGTTGGGTTTGTACAGAGAGTTGTAAGGTTAGATTGTGACAACCAAAGTGTAATATTCCTAGAAAATAACCATTCTTATCATGCTAATACAAATCATATTGATGTGCAATATCACTTTGTGAGAGATATGGTTCAAGACAAGAAGGTGTTGCTAGAGAAGGTTGACACCTTGAAGAATGTTGTAGACTCATTAACAAAGTTTGTCAGTACAGAGAAATTCTCTTGGTGTAGAGAATCTATGGGAATTGATTCCCTAAACCTATGAATTTATGAGTACATGACTCATTGTTATGCAGAGAAAACAACAAGTGGGAGAATTTTGGGTATATGTATGTGGGGGGGATGCACCTGACAATCCCTTGACTATTTTTGGGGAATTTTCTAAAAATATGTAATTTAATCTTGGTTAAGGGATTGGGGCCTATTATCTAATCTAGGTTAATGGATTAGGGTATTGGATGTTGCGGAATACCTATATTGTATTGTGAGTGATTCATAATGAAAATGAGAAAATAAGAGGTGTGGCTCTAAGTTTTGTTGGGTAAATCTCTGTGTATTATGTGTGGCTCTAGGGTAAATATCTGTGTATTATGTGTGAATGTTGTGGTGTAATATTTGCTTTGCTTAAAAGAATCTGTATGATTTTCTTTTCTACACAAGTTTAAAACTTACAAAGGGTGAGCATACCAAGTTCCAATGCTTGTGGCTAGGGCTATTCACTATTTCTGAAAAATTGGGCCCTGACACTTTTCAATTGAAGACACTCACGGGATTCTCTGAGACTTATCCAATGAATGCTCAGGTCTTGAAAAATACTTTGCCTATTTTTATTTTGCTAGGGTTGTACATAGTGTGGTGTGTTTTCCTATTTTTCCTTTATTATTGTTTTGGTTTGTTTTGTATTGTAGTTCGGCAGTTTTATTTCAATAAAGTGGGCTAACTATTTTCTTGGGTTCTACTTGTTTCTTTAAAGGGTCACAATAATGAAAAATAGGTTTCACATGTTACCGTATGGAAGACTCTTAGCTCAGTGATTCCTTCTTAGAGGTCATTTATCCAATGGGCTTTTGAAATATGTTTACCAAGTTTCAGTTATCAAAATTACCAGGGAAAAAATATTCATGGCTAACTAGAGCTTAATTGAAACAGAAGGTACCACAGGTGGACCTTATCTTTGAAAAGAATTCCCTTGACTTGACATGAGTAATGTATGTTCACAAGTGGTAGAAATTTAAATCCTTTACATCATTCCTATGTTTTAAGGAGCCCTTGGAATAATTTGCTTCCCCATCCACTAAGAGATTTATGTCAAATCAATAATTAAAATAATTTATTTAAATTAAAAAGACTTCAAGGGTTAATTGCAAGATAGGAGGTCTCATTGCGAGCCAACCTATCATGTTCATAGGTACTAGTGGAATGACATCTCTACATCTGGTTACCAATCTGGTGAGATGGCTTTCAACCTTAAAACTGAAATATAGGAGATCTTATCACAAGTTGTCCTATTCATGATCTGTGAGTACCAATGAATGACACTACTATTAATTGGTTACCAAGCCAAAGTGGTGGATTGCAGTTATCCCTTAACAAAAATAAAAATAAAATAAATCAACAAATGTAAATCCAAGATTTGAGTCAAAGAACAGGAGGTCTTATTACAAGTCAGCCTGACCATGATAATGAATTCTTGTGGAACGACATTATCATCAGTTGGTTACCAAGCCAGAATAATTCTCTTCTGGTCTTCATCTGAAGGATAGGGGTCTCATCATGAGCCATCCTGATCATTTTCTACGAGTGTTTGTGAATGGTGTTCACACCAACTGATCACCAAGTCATGGCGGTGTCCTTTAGTTTTCTTTTGGAAAATCAAACATGGATGGTAACTCTTACACATCTATCTTTAGTGTATGGGATAAAAGCGATCTGATTGGATTAAAAGGTAGCCATGTCTAGGCTGTGGATGCCTTCTGTAAGCAGTGGAAATGCCTATGATATTGGGATTTTACTTCTAAAATGCTATTGGAATCATCTTTGCTCGTGTTGTAGTCTTGATAATTCTTAGCAAAGGTTTTCCTACTAAGAATTTTCTAACCAAATTTATCCCAACTTCCATTAGATATTCTAGGATTACTTATTGTAGTATTTACAAACCATAAGTCTTCTTTTCAGGAATCAAAACCATAAGGCCAACGGAGGCTTATATCTTTCGGAAGCAATCATCCCAAACGACTGGGAAAAAGGGAAACTCTTGCGAGTGTTTTCTAAAGTTCTTGGATTAGATTTCTTTCCTTGCGTTGACGACCAGACCAGTTCCCTGGCATCAACACATAGCTACATTTACCAGATAAGCAACAAGGCTGAAAGAACTTTACCTAGAATGCACCAAATGAAATTGACTTATAAACAAGAATATGATGACGATATGCAAGTTCCAACAACTAAAAATAAACAATGTGACAATAAACAACTAGGAAACCTAATTTGGGAGACAACTCTCCTCCCAACCAAACCCTCAATCTAAAACTAAGACCCATTGAGCCCTCAATCAATAAAACTATGATGGCCATATCTCCACCTACTTCACAATCTCTTTAACATGGATCAATTATTATCCATAGAAACCCCCCAAAGTTTAAAATTAAGTCAAAATTCCACTCATAACCTCCTCAAAATCCATTAAATAATGATTCGTGAATTGTATCCATGTAAAAATATCCATGCATAGACTACAATTGTTATCCATGTCATTATCTGTTTTATATTAAATTTACTTATAGTGCATCATTTGTTAGATTTCACATGGAAGTGATTCCAACATCAATGTATACATCATGAGAAATGTACAAGAGTGATGGCCATTGATTTGGTGTTGTAAAAAGTAGAAATGAAAATCAGATATATGAAGATGAATGATACTAGTTGGGAGAGATCAAACAAAGAGTGGTTCAAAGTTTGAAGTAGATTAAGGATGGGGAAGAATAAGACCAAGCAATAAGCAATGGTTGATTTACCAAGAACCTTGTGAGCAAGATAATTACTAGTCTTCAATCAGGTGAGTTCGAAGTAGGAGCATCCATGGGGTTGAAACAATCCTACATCAACCCAAAAAAAGTATTTGAGTCTTAGTTGTGTTTTTTTGGGGGGGGCTTGGGGGGGGGTGGAACCAAAGGATCTAGCATGGTGAAGTATAGAAGTAAAAAAAAGGTAAAGAGTGGATCAAGTGCATAGTGTAGAGGGAGGAGAAAGCATCCCACAAGGGGGGAACAAGAATTACACATGTGCTCCACCCACTACATCACTAATATATGACTTAGTGATGTGAGGGGTGGAAACAAAAGAAAAAGGTATTTGTATGGGGACAAATCTCACCCCAACCAATAACCTATCAATCCATTTATGTCATTGGTCCCCTTTTGTTTGGATGACGCTAATTTATGTGGGTTTAAAAGAGGCCTTGTAAAGCATGCATATACTTTCAACCCCCCGCACCTAAATTGCCAAGAGGTGTCCTAGAGAAGGTGACCCATCAACATCAATATTAAACCATGGGTACAAGAATTAATGGGAGGAAACCTCAACATCTAAGTGATTGGAATATTAACTATCACATACAATTTGAAATGCCATGCAATAATGATGAGTAACACTTAAATTCCACAAGGAAAAAGCAATTACGCATGTATATCCATGCCATCATGTTCCCACATGGATCAAACTTTTGATATTTCAATGGCTTTAAAAGACGAGGAGATCAATGAATTTCATTCCATCAATTGGGGTAACAGTTTCATTTGGGTTTGTACTTAAATTGTAGAGGATGGGTATGGTAGGGGGTTTTCATCCTCCATTTGAATGAGGCCCAATAATTTTAAAGGAATTCAACCATATATGTAGATGTATGTAGAAGCATAGGCTTAAACCATGTTATGTTGTGTAATAAGTTTTGAGAGGCATGCTTAAAATATATGATTTAATAAAAAAGTTGAATGTTGTGTGTATATTTATGTTGTGCTTTTTTTTAATTTTGTGTGCTTGAGTGTCTATGTTGTTATGCATTTTGCTATTGCAATCCCTTTGTCTTCATCATTCGGTATCAACATTGAAACATGTGGCTTGAGCAATGGTAGTGGTTGCATCACTTGTTATAACATGAAACATGAGTTGTGTTAATGGTTGCATTTATTGTTATCATTACTAAAATATGCCACATGCATTATGTTACTTAGTGATGAAACTTGTAGTTTAAATTTATGTAACAACTACATCACAAGAACTTCTTAAATTGTTGGAGTAAAGTTGATTATAGAGAAGAAAAAAAAAGAAGGAAAACAAATGTTATAAATAAATAGAAAGAATGTATGGTCATTTAATTTATTACATTAAATAATTTTTACTTCTATGATTAAGTTTATGAATTTGTATCTCAAATGATATAAATTTTATCAAATTCTATGAGACTATGTTGAATTTGCATATCAAATAATGTGAAGTCTAAGTTCATGAGCAACCATATTATCATAGTGAAGCGATCATGTATATATTTTATATTAAGTCTTTTATCAATATTTTGTATATTTTTTCATTAAATAAGTCCAAATATAATATGTCAAAAAATAATGCAAATAAAATATCAAAACATATACAAGAATTTAATGTCAAAAAATTATTTAATTAGTTCATGACTTGTTCATTGACTTTATTAACTACATTAGTATCTTATTAAATCCCAACAATTGTCTACTCTAAATGGACAAAGTTATAAAAGGAATTAAAAAAAAATGAATATTCCTTAAAAAACAATTAACACTAACTAAAAGACTTTATAAGGCATTATTTATAAACAACCACTAATTCAATAATTAAGTGTTTTGTAAAAAGGTATATCCCAAAACAAAAAATTAATCAAATCAAAACATGCATTCTATTATAAAGTTTTCATCTCAACATTTTTTATTTAAAGATATAATAAAAATGATAATAATATGAAATGTTATAAAGTTTTCATCTCAACATTTTTTATTTAAAGATATAATAAAAATGATAATAATATGAAATGTTGATTAATGTATGTGCCTCAATGTAGACAATACAAATAATTAAGTGTTTTGTAAAAAGGTATCCCAAAACAAAAAATTAATCAAATCAAAATATGCAATCTATTATAAAGTTTTCATCCCAACATTTTATATTTAAAAATATAATAAAAATGATAATAATATGAAATGTTGATTAATGTATGTACCTCAATGTAGACAATATAAATTGTATTAACATCAGGGTCAACCAAAAATATCTTTATTTTATTGTGTTAACATTGAGGTACATTGAGAGAGAGAGATTGAAACTCTAATCACGTAGATTTATCATAGCCATAGCTAACAACCCAAATAAGGCCCCCTTCTCTCTCTATATATAAAGAAAGAGAGAGGGGGTGACTTGTGCATAATACCTTATCGAAACTCCAATCATGTAAATTTAATAAGGCTTACAAACATTAATATCTAAATAATTAACATTTTTTTCTATTTCCTTAATTCAATGCTTTACTATTTTATTACCACATTAGTTGCTTATGAATATATCATTATTTATAAATTCATGCATTGTAACTTAGGTTGCGATATAATGCACTTATATCAAGTTAATATTTTCAATGTGCATGCCATAATACAATACATTGCTCTAATTGATTTAACTTCGATTACGTTTGATTCAAATTCATTCATGTTTGAAATTAGATTTTCAAAATGAAGACAACTCTAAACTTATGTCCTAATACAAAATAAATAAATATAATTGTTTTTTACTAAATGCCTCATAAAATATAAGCATGTTAAAGTCTTTCATATTTCTTTTGATATTTTGAAATTTTGATATTTTGAAAGAAAGAGAGTTGAATTTATTATACAAGTAATGTATATGAGCATGCATGTATAGAAAATTTGTAAGCCCCTCAACATATGCTTTACTCAACATCTAAAGCATTAAAATATTGGTAAAATTTACAAAGAAAATGAATAAATGATAAGCATTTAGGTCGGCTCATTCAAGAAGGCGCTTATACTTACACCAAGCTATGACTAATATATAAGCTAAAATAACACATGAGGTAGTTCCACCAACAACCCATAAAAATTGAGGAAGTCCACCATCGTTAAAGAGTGAAATTTGAATGTTCATGCCAAAAATCCCTGTAACAACGAGAAATGCACTCATAACAAGAGTTCCAGTAGTCATCATCACACCCATTTGTAGAAGATGGTTTTGTTTGTCATCCAACATAATGTTGATATAGTCCTCTGTGTCATCCACATATTCCCGCAACTATGGTGCACCATACAAATGAATAATAAGAGATGAGTATTTAAAAGCCAAAAATAAATCAAAATTCAAGTCATAAGTTCTAGCATACATTAATTGATTATTGCAGAAAAGGTAAACTAGTATATTCATATGGAAAATAACACCTTATTTTCCATTCTCCATTTAGTCTAAACAACCAAAATTTTCAAACTGGCCCTCAATTTTTAGTGGTGGCATGAAAAGATCACAATGTGTAGTGTTCATAGGAGGAAAAGAAAAGGTACCACTATACCATAAAGACATATCACAAAAAAATATATTATATCGACCCATATTACAATTTTTATGTTGGTAACAAAATTCCATGTCACCTATTAAAATACATCCTATCACTTAGAGAACACTAAACCTACAATTAGAAGACATTTTATGAAGCACCCATTGTTAGAAATCTCAAAAATCTGTGGATATCCCCTTTGTGAGTTATGATACCATGTTAGATTACAACTTTGATAAATTTACAACTCATAGGATTGGATACCATTCACAAAGACATATACTAGTATTGCAAAAAAAACAAACTCAATGCATGAGCAAAAAATGACAACACAAAGTACAACAAGAATACAACATTGCAGAGTTGTAATGTATGGAACTAAGCCCCCTATCAAATCCCATAACTCTAATCCAAAGGGGAGTATTCATACAAAATCAGTAATCACAACACAATTACAAAAAGTTCATTTCATCATACATGGTATTAATAATATTAACACACTAACCCCATGTATTTTTAGGGTAGATATATGTTTTGAATATTTTTTGGGAGGTAAATTACTCAACTTATAGTGTTTTGAACCATTTTCCAGGATTAATCCCATCTTTTATCTTGACTCAAATAGGGCATTTCCATTAGTGCTTACCTCAAAAAATTTGGGTCTCTTCATAACACCTAACTTCCAAACACAACATTCTTATCTTGTATAACCAATTTGTCATAAATATTTCAAACGTGTATTCTCCTCTATTTCCTCCTTTAAATTCCTTTTGAATCCCTTGATTTAGATATACCAATCAAAATTTATGTCAACTTGGTTGATTTATTTTTTTAAGCCCTTTTGTGGCACAAATGATGGCAACATTTGTGTGCAATTATAAGAAATCAAAGTCTGTGAACTAGAAGTTGGGCAAGTACATACCACCAATAGTCTTGAGCATATCATGCGAGTTGTTTTTAATGGACTTGATCAAAGGCTAACTGACAGGTAGGTCAATGAATATCTAATGGTAGTTGTGGGCTACTTTAATAAAATAATCTCCACGATACCATGTAAGAAGACCATTACAATGCAATTAATTGCTTTGTTATTCATTAAAAAAGTTTGGTTGCATTTTGGTCTATCATCCTCAACCTTCTTTGACCACAACAACAAATTCTGAAGTTATTCTATTGGCATTGGTAGTGATGCATTCCATCTGCACATAGATGGATAAACTAAGGTAATAAATCACACAATTATTTGATTGTTGTGCAATTTTCAATATAGACATAAAAAAAACAAGATATTGATATCCAATATGTGCAACATTTTTTGTAATCACATAGTGCGCAACATGACAAGAGCTTCATATTTGAGTTGTTCTTTCGATTCTTTCCCAGTGCCCTGCTAGCAATTTTGGCCTCATTTTTTAGGTAATGGCAAGAAAGAGGTTTGTTGCACGAGCAAGCAATAAGGTTTGTTAGCCACATCCATAAAATATATGATCAAGTTCATGAATATTTATAGAAAAGTCAATAGAAGCATAAGAACGAGAATGATCAACTTTGTGCAGAGCACTAGTTTTGCGCAAAGTCTAGGGGTACCTTTAGAAAGGGAAATTCAAGGAGAAAGACATAAATTCCAAATTGTTCAAATGTGGACTATACATAATGTACTCAAGATGATTTGTCTAGTGTTCAACATAGGCTTCATGAAGCTTTAAGTCATCAATATTCAACAAAATGAAGAGGAGTCCATTGTGCCACTTACTAAAGAAACTGTCACTAATGTTAGCATAATGATGGAAGAATACACTATACTAAAACACAAGACCAAGTAACCAAATATTATTATTAATATGATTTGTATCAACACATGAACCCCATGATATGATTTGTCCTTAATCCCCATGATCCTTGGTGCAATTACGCCCTAACACATTATGACCCTCAACTCATGTTACCATGTAATCACCCCTTTAATACACTATGACTCCTATCACTAACCACCTTAATACACATTTAAAGAAACCTTGAATACACTAACCCCCTAATATAATATGACTCCACATGCTAAAACCTTAAAAAAGCTAACCCCTAATACACTATGATTTTGAACAATCTAACTCCTTAATACACTATGACTCTTAACCTCAATGACCCTTAACGAAATCACCTCCTAATATATTATAACTTTGAACAAACTAAAAACCTGATATGTTATGACCCTTAATAATTATGACCTAGGACAATTTACCTTGAAACAATGTGACCTTGACAAGACTAACTCCACAATACACCATGAACCTGAACACATTAACCCCTTGATATTATTTTCCCTAACCTCCATTACCCCAAATGCAATCAACCCCTAAACACATTATGACCCTCACCTCTTATGACCATGATGTAATCACACCCCCTTAATAAACTATGAATGTAAACACACCGACCCCCTTAATACAATATAACCCTGAGCAAACTGGCACCCTAATACATTGTGATGCAAAGAGACAAACTTACAGTGAGCTTAACGTGTACAGAATTGTGCTTTATAGTCAGAGTTCACAACAGATGCTCTTGCTTCAAACATTTAACCATAAGTTCAACTGAATTGTATTATCATAGAATATCATAATGAAAATTCCTTCAAAGAGAAATAATAACAGGACTTGAATTTTTTCTTTTTATTCATTAAATTTGTAGAACTACATGAAGATATTCAATCTCAAAGGATTCGAGTCACCTCTGGATTGACAGTGGTGGTCGAATTCCACATGGTTCTCCTTGTCTGTGTTGTATATGACAATCTATGTGTTCTTCCTTCAATGAAAAAAAATCCTCCCTTTATCCTCTCCCTTTGCTTGTCCTAAACCAATATGAATTCGAACCCCTTTTGCTTCTCCCTTTGCTTCCTTTTAACAATGTGTCTATGCCAGTTCAATTTCTCCCTTTTGCTAGAACTGAATGGTCAGGTGGTTTAACTTCCTACCCATTTTCAAACACATTCTCTCTTCTACATGGATCGTTTGCCACTTAGCACGAATCTTCCTAGAATGCGTGGAGTAGTGAAAGAGTCAAAGTGTGGAGTTATAGCATGTTGCAGCATGGAATTGGAGTTGCAGAATGCAATAACAGTGTAGTCTTCATGGGATGTGTGTCTTAGTGCGCAGAAGTTATAGCACGAAGTACGGTGCATAGAAGTGGTAGTACAAGTCGCAATTTAAAGAATAGCCTAGAGTTACAATAGCATGATTCGCAGTGCAAAGAATAGTCTAGAGTTATAGCATGGTCTTAACATCAAGGATCAACAACCATAGTGTTTGTTGCCGCCTGAAACACACTTGACCGCGGATAAGTCTCCCAATCGCTATGTGTGTTCCTGAGGGAAACTATGAGTGTAGAACCCAATGTCACATCAATCCTAAACTCCTCCGTTTAGACCACAACTCCTAAAGGTCAAGGGGGGTAGTCCCTACTTACTAAGTTTTTTTTTAAGAGTTGTAAATTATTCAATGTCCAAATGACAAGCAAACGTGCAGGGATGCAATAGTTTCAATGACAAGCAAACATTTTTTAAACAGATAATTAACAAGACCAGTGCCTACTTTACTTGGGTTATGGAGTCACAAAATAAAACAAGATTACCAAAGACTCTCAAATGGCATTAAATCATTCAATTATCAAAATATCGCATTAAACATTAACTTGCAGTGAATGAACAATTTAATGAGTGTAAGATGCTTGCAACAAGATAGAGCCAAAAATGAAATGCTTTCAAAGTAAAGTACTGTAAGCAAAATAACAATAATAGTGTTTTGCAAATGGTCCTGTAAATTTTAATTTGATGTTAAGTCTTTCTTTAGCTTAGGGGATTAAGATTTGTGCAAGAAAACTAATGCTACTCTATGTGTCTACCCCAAGAAATTATCTCTTTCGATTTGAAAAAGATTGTCGGGTGCTCAACAAGAGAACACAAGGTTCTCAACTAGCTCCACGAGTCAAACCCAAAACTTGTTGGGTGCTCAACTGGAGGAAACAAAGTGCCACGAGGCTCCCAACAGCCTCTACAACACTAGCTCCATAGGTCAAGTTCATTTTTCTTAATATCTAGTTAAGATGAATTTCTGAGTGCCATTATTCTAGCCAACACAAATCATTGCCCTTTCTTGTCACCCAAGATCGGTTGAACCGACAAGGGGAGTGAATACGGGGCAAGAATCGGGGCACAATTTATTTTAACCTTTAATGAATAAACAAAGGCAAAGTATAATGCAAGCCAACGCGATTTTACAAGGGAGGCAAAGCCTTCTCACTTGTAAGGTGCGGGCAAAACAAGATAAAGCAAAAAAGAGTTAGAAAGTAAAACTACTAGCCAGCACGATTTTGCATGGATGGGCAGAGCCTCTTATCATGCAAGGTGTGGGAAAACCAAAATGCAAGCCAACACGATTTTACAAGGGAGGCAAAGCCTTCTCAATTGTAAGGTGCGGGGAAAATAAATTAGAGAAAAACGAATTATGTTAAACCCAAGCCACTCAACAATTGTTATGCAAGGGTGGCAATGCCTCTTCACTTGCATGCAATGGATGGCAAAGAAAGAAGAAAACAAAGAACTTGAACTTAAAAAAAATACAAGAAATCAAGCCCAAGAGAGTTGTTACAATGATATAGATTTCAGCACATAGTATTAGAGAGAAAATGAGAAGGAAGAGAGTTATTTTGACCGTTTTCTTGCAAGTGGCTGAAAATGGTAGCTTGTCGATGCCTCTTATACTTGATGATGGCCAAATTTGGGTAGCATAACACCTTTAAACTGTACAAACCTGCTAAAAACCAGCAATCAAAATGTCACAGAAAATGCCCAAAATTTGGGCAATGTTAGTTGTATAATACAAAATAGTACAAAAAATTCTGAAATTTGTATGGGTAAATTTGCATAAGATAATAGCATGTAAATGAGATTTAAAATCTGATTTAAATATGGAAGAGCATGCATAAATAAAATGAAAAAAATTAAAAGAGGAGGAAAGAGTTTGTGCTCTTGTTCTTCAAATGCTTGAAGTAGTGGGGTATCTGACCGAGGAAGTCCACTCTTCAATCCAAGTAACCTGCAACTTATGAGATATTTGCTACACAACTAAAAAGAATGTGAAATCCAAATGATGAGCTAAGAAATCATAAACTTCGACCAAAAAACATATGAAATTCTTAACTACAAAACAGAAAACTCACAAAATCTATGGAAAAAATACCACAAATCTTATACCAAAGCAAAAAAAATTGTTTGTTTGGCCTCCCCAAACTTGGGTAGCTATGAAGTGTAAATTCAAACCACCATAGAACAACACCAACACAAGATCTCCTCCAAAGAATTTTATTAACTAAGCCAAATGGTTGAAAATTACAATGGTCCAAATGGGAGCAAAATGGAAGCAAGAGAGTGAGAAATAGCAAGAAAGCAAGAGCATGAGAGATTGTCCTCCAAATGAGGAGGAGGTGCCTCCTTAAATAGGAAAAGAGAGAGGGGAGAGTTAATTTGCATGAATGGCATTTGTCACTTGGAGAGAAAGGGGGCCCATGGAGAGGGGTGCACTTCCATGGGTTAAAAAAAAACAATGGGGGAGGGAACCCCCCACTCATGTTTTATATTTCATTGCTAGGCCAAGGGGAAGGAATCATGAAGGTGGGACCCCCCTTTTTGGCTTATTTCAATTTATGCCATTCCCATGGTGAGAGAGGGTTTCCCTCTTAGGGAGAAACTTCAAACTTGGAAAACACTTGCTTGGGGGGGGCCTTTTGGCATTTAATTTTACCTTAGGGTCATAACAAAACCTTTGGAAACTTAATTTGGCCACCCCAAGTTACTTTAGGCATTTTTCCAAAATTCATCTTACTAATTATTTGCCAATTTTCCTGATTTCCTTGACTGACTTAAGAAAATGTGTCCAAAACCTTAGCAAGACTTATCCGAATGACTTCAAACTTTTCCCAAGGGTGTAGGGGTCTCATTCCATTTATCTTGAGTACCCATACCCCTATACAACATAAAAAAATGACCACTTATCCCTCTTTTACAATACAATTTTTTTTTATGCTGGGGGACATTTTTTAATTACCAAAAATTAAAAAATCCTAAGTAAAACTTAATGAAATTCCGCAAGACTCTGGATAATGTCTAGCATGGTAATATAAAACAACCCTAGGCCCTAATAACCCCATGGAATCGATCATTAGAACGCCTTTCACCACTTTGGAGGTATTTTTGAGTGAAAAACTCAAATAATTAAAATCACTAAAAATGATTTTTAATTATTCAAGGGGAAAAACACTCGATGAAAGGACTTCCCTAATGATAAAGCCATAGGAAAATAAGTTATACAAAAATTAACCCTCATGTTGACATATCATTACAAAATCCCCTGCAGGGGTGCAGAAATTTCATGGAGAAAAGATAAGAAGAAGAGTTGCCTCATTTGAAAATTCTCATTAGGTACTTCTTTCTCATCTTCAAGGAACATGGTACATGTGCATGGTACATGGTTTCCCACCTAGTTGGCTTGGTGGTCAACAGTGTTGTAGCCACTTATTTGTCCTACTTCTATTTGCTCAATATCGAAATGTTTTTGGTTGATGTGGATTTCCCAAGGCCAAGGATGCTCCTACATTAGACACCCTTGGTAAGAAAACTTTGAGCATCCTACTCAGAGTTTTAGGAAAATTTCCCTTGTGGTTCTTCTTTCTTCTTTTCCACAACCTATCTGCGAACCCAACAGGGCTTATGCTCTACAAAAAATCATGCTCAACTAGGATTTTCACCTTCAAAAATCCATTCCCAACAGGGCATACTTTGTGCAAAAACCATTCCCAACAGAGCATATTGCCTCCCCATACTCCCAATGTAATAGGAACAATGCATTTTGTACATCCTTCGCATTTTTCTCTTAGAATGTAGCACTTCTTTTGATACCATAAATACCATCATCCTCAAGGAATCCATTATGCATGACTTCAAAACTCATGGTGTCAATGTTTTCCACCAACTCCACATCAAGTTCAGACCTCTTACTACAATGTGCTCTTGAATCTAACACTTCATTTTGTTATCCTGCAGCATCAATATTTATTGCAAGTCATTTACCTTCATGAATATCTTCAACAATTATGCTCATTGATATAGCTCCATCTTCTATATGTGGCTTTAGAAGCACACCCTGTCAATTTCCTAAACTCTTCGTGTTACTCTCAAATGCACTCTGCTTCACATGAGAATATGTTTCTTCTTCTTGTAGGTCTTTATGAACACCATCCTTGTCATATCCATCTATACACTCCTTTATATCTACCAACCTATCAAATATCACCTCAACATAACATAAGGTCCACTTTGCCATCAAAGACAATCTTCTCATGGCATCTGCAACCTTCCATTCTGCTACACAATCTATAATTTGGCCATAGTTTTTCATCAAAATCATATTTCTTTCAAAACTCTTGTCATCAATTATATCCTCTAGTTGCATGACATATTATGCTACACTAGCACATAGGTGCACATCTACCATTCCAATGGATTCTTGGGAAATGTTGTAGTCAAGAGGGTTGCATTGTTACCAGTGATACATAATGCATTATACAAGCATGTACAAGACACAGATACAAGTAGACAAGATGTGGAGAGGAGCACAAGCCTTTATTACTCAGCAATATGCAGAATAGTACACAAAATAGATCTAAGTTAACCCAGTACATTGGCTCACTAGCCTATATATATGCTTTACATCCAGTTATGTAACTGCCTTATCGGTTCAACTGGCCGACATAACCCGACTGGTCGACACAACTGTCGACATACATTACAACAGGTCGGGCGAGGAACCTAGTCAATAGGCCGACTTAGGCTCCTCCAACATCTCCCCCACCTCAAAAGCTTTCTTCATCCCGAAGAAACGAGGAGATGCAAAATTACTGTAAAAATATATATATAATTGTTACTATGATGCATGACTGGAACTGGCCGCGGATTGTTGTTGGACGTAGACCTCAACGATGGCTTCGGCCGAAATGGATAACTGATGCTGGAATTCTTCCCATGTGTGCAGCGTATTTTGAATGTCAATAGTAAGTGTGGTGAGGCTCGACAGATTTTCTATTTTCTCTTGAGTCGACTTTTTTTGTAAATGAATTAACTCAGGACCAAACAAGTTGATCTTGTTATTGGCATTTGCAAGCAATCTTTGAAGATACAGTCGAAAAAATTTCGAGGGTGAAAGATTCCCATCCCAGTTGGTAATTGGAAAGGTCATTTAGACCTTTCATTTGGAGCTTTAATGGAGTCTTTTGTTATAGGTTGAAGCTATAGGGCAACTCATGGTCACATCTCTTTCAGCTTGCTTCCACAACCATTCTCATATTTCTTGGCATATTCTTGCTCCTTGAGCAGAGGCACACTTGTTGAGGTGATGAACTCTTTGGGATAGCTCTTGAGGCCCCATATATTTATAATATGATATATATACTATTTTTTATTGCTCATAAGACTTTCAGGTCTAAACTCAAAGAGATTTGATGTAAACATGTTAAACTATAAACAAATGGTGTCATTTCCCCAATACCTTGTTATTTGCACTTGAAGTGGTATCAAATTCGAATGGTTCAGTCAATGTATGATGTATTAATGTTTTATGGAGTGCCATTAATATGCTGAAGAAGTTTCATGTTCATTATACAAGCATTTGGAGCAATATTCTTAAGTTTCATAACCATTTGTGAATATTTACTATCATTTCCCTCAAGGTCAAAACTAGTATTTTTGTATCTGATGTGAGAGGGTTGTAGCAGACTTAATAAATTGAATGGTGATGCATATGAGACTATATTGATTTCCCCTAGATATCCCCTTCCTATGTTCAGAAATTAGAGAGGGTCCAATAGCATTTGGAGAGCCATTTCCAGCATCTACCCCATGGGGATTTGAACCCCAAATTGCTAGTCAAACTCCCTACTTTGGCCAGAATTCAAAGGAGAGTTGCAGAATCCTTTTGAAGACTCTAAAGCATCCATGAACCTCATAATGATGTCATAATATCATCCATACACCTTCTGTAACAATTTGGGAGCATTTGGAGACCAAGAGACCAATACTAGTCAGAGGTCGAACTAGTGGAAAAAGTTGAAAATTTCACCATTTTAATAAAATTCAAAAAAGGGACATTACACTGAAAACATTATGGTTTATCGACAACCATTATTTCCAAAAGAGATGCCATATTTTTCAGCATCTTTTGGAAGACTCTCTAGCAACAGCTCGATACAAGACTCTCCTTATTGACAGCTTTCCATCCTCAGACAAACGAAAGTTGTGAATCGCTTGGTAGTACAACTGCTTCGTATGTACAACCACAAGCATCGACGAACATGAGATGAAATTATTCCATATATACAGCATAGCTACAATCGTGCTCAGCATAGCTCTATGGGCAAGAGTCCATTTGAGATCTGTTATGGATTTCAACCCTCAACGCCTATTGACTTGATTAGTTCCTCAACACAGTCGAACGATACCAACTATAACCGGCAAGAAGTTGATAAAGCATTGAAGTTTCAAGACCAAATCTGCGACATCCAGAAACAAGGACAGGAAATGTTTCAACAAGCTAATGCGAAAGCTAAGGCCCGACACGATAAGCATTGTATCCCTCATTCATTTCAAATTGGGGATCAGGTTTGGTTGCATCTCAAGAAGGAACGCTTCACTGGTACATAGAAGAAGTTGAAGCCTTTGCGATATGGTCCGTACAGTATTCTTGAACAGATTGGAGAAAACTCTTTCCAGCTCGACATTCCTTCATGCCTGGGTCTGCATCCAGTATTTAATGTGGATCTACTTCGACCATACCATGCACCACTATTGGAACAAAATGACTTGCAGACAACAGAACTCGAAGACATCCATCCAGATGTTCAGGAGCCTCTTCCTTGCGACACCATTGTGGGACGACAAGTACGCCATACAAGGACAAACGCAATTTCCTTGTTTCAGGTGGCCAAAGTCGGACAGATCCCAGCACAAGGAAAATAGTACTCTACTACTGAACTGGCCAACAAGTTTCCTCATCTGTACATGCAAACAATGGGGACCATTGTTTCTTTAAGGAAGGAGGTATGATCCACCCAGCAGTTGGCATTATTGTCAGATGCCAACATCGACTTCGACAAGCTCATCAACTGCGACAAGTTCATCGATTTCGACAAGCTCAGCGACTTCGACTAGTTCATCAACTTCGACCAGTTCATCAACTTCAACAAGCACCAACTTCGACATGCATCGTCGACATTTGCAACTAACGAACTACGACAGATTGTCTCTCTGTCTTCCAGTCGACCGTAATGGTTGAACTTTTGAAACCATTCTAACTTTTCTTGTAACTGAACATAACGGGAAGACAACATAAGCGTTCTCAGCACTCTATTTAAGCATGTAAAATATTGTAATATACAAGCAGAGAAGAATCAAGAAGTAATAGAGTTTGCATTCCTGCATATTGTCAATGTGTGTATGTTTATGTGTGTAGTGTATTTCCTGCTTTGCTTATTATTATGCTTCCGCCATAACAGTACCGATTCATTCAATCGAACTGTTGTCCCCGTCGTGCACCTGGGCACGTACGGATCAGGTACCATATTTCTTCAAGTCCTCAACCCTCAAAATGAAATCTGAAATGTTCACTCATCGTACCTTTTACAGATGATGTAGAGTGGATTCGTTAGATGGATCAATTAGATTGAATCCTAATCTTATGATTCCAGGAAAGGAACTTACTCCTCGACAATGACACCAAAATGTTGTCAAAAAATTAGCACCCTAAATGCAAGGACTCATAGGGATTCTAACCAAGTGCAACTATGGAAATGGTGCATCTATCACCTACAACTATTTCCCTTCACTTTAAGTGATTTTAGATAAAATCACTAGGGGGGGACTCCCTAGAGCAACTAAGTCAAGTGATTTAGAAAATAACTTAGGTTATTAATGGATTGATGGTGCATGAATTATGATCAAGTTAAAAGTTATGAAAAAATGACATACAACTTGATCACACATTCTATTGAATCCATTAAATTGGTTGCAATATGAAACTAGTAAAAGTACCAACCAAGATTAAGTGATTTGCCAAATGAAATGATGAACTTGTTATGCAAAATAGATCAAGAAATGTATAATGAGGATCTAAAAATTGCCATGTAGTATAAACCCATTAAAAATAAATGATCTATAAAAAGGTTGTTGATATAGCAAGTAAAAAAAAAAGTGATAATGGTCAGCAATGAAAACTTTAAAATGTGCAAGAAATAGTACAATGATTTAAACCCTTTACAATGTTTTGTAAGTAAATTTGAAATCAGTAACAAACTATGTAATTCAATGAACCATCACTCTTGTTCTATTACTAGGATTTCCAATAGAAAAGAGTCATATCATTCATAAATTTACTTACAAGAAACCAAAATTAACCATGAAGATAAAAATATGATGATGTGATTAATTGTATAAAATTTCCAACAACTTGTAAGATAATGTTTGGTGGATATCATACCACCAGTTCTATGGGGGTATTATACCTCATTTTTTCCAAAGCATATCAAAGTTGAATCAATTTTGTCGAGCAGAGCAATGATGCCTTGAGATTTCTGGGCTTGGGTATTGGTTGCCACTTTTACATATGTTGCCTATGATGGATCCCTATACTTCAATTTGTAGCAGATGCATCCCTAGAGGATGTTATGTATGGAATGCATGATTTACATTGATTAAGTGACTAGTTGTAGAATTTGTTTTACACTTGTGATCTTTTGATGAGTGTTACCAACTAAGTTGTACTTAGTTGGACTTTCAAGTGAGCGGGCAGATTTTGAACATGTTACATGTTCTTTATCAGCATTCAGAAGTCCATCAGGCCTTTTTTAGGGCCCTTTTTTTTATTCACATGTCTATGCCCTGCGGGGTTTGTAATAAAGTGTACTAGCATGTTATTTTTATGTAAAGGAATTGGCTTCCTAGGACTTTTCAATCAAGTCAGGTATTCCAATGAGTTTTTTTCACTTATTAATTATGTTTTTTGTTTTAGCAAGGCATAATTTTTTTGTTTTTCTCCTGCTCCTCCAAAGTTGGAATGCCTGGCGTGGTGGTTAGGCCTTAGAAGGTTATTAAAGTCCATGGGTCAATGTATATGAACATGCTAGACAATAGAATAGAGTCATATAGACATGTGTTAGGTCCCCTAGGTGTTTTTTTTAAGTTTCAGAAAAATAAAATTTTCTCATAAAATCAAGCCATTTTTTAATGGTTTAATTAAAAAAATAAAAAAATGTTGTAAAAAAGTGGTCTAGGGACCAATTTTTCCATGGGGGTGCTCATTTTCACGCTTTGAGCACCCACTTCACCCCTAGACCCACATTCCTAAAGTTTTTGAGTGATTTATTTTCACTTATTTTACTTTTTGCTCAAAAAAGTAAAAAAGTATGAAAATTTTGGAAAATTGAGAAAATTGAGGAAAAAATCAATTCCTAAATCAGTGGGATCTAGAGGAAGTTAAGATCATATTTGATTGAGGAATATTTGGGGAGGATTTTGAGCAATTTTTTAGGCAGCTACATTAAAGGAATCATATCCCCACATAAGGGGGGCGCATTCCACAAGAGTGGGGCGCATTTTTTGAGGAATGTGCAATTAAGTTTATAGCAGCCTTTAGGCTGACTTGGGGAAGCTAGAAAGAGGGAATCATTCCCCTCCACTCTCTTGTTTTGGCTATTTAAGCAAGCCTCTCATCCTTCATTTGGCTAGTTAGAGTTGGAATTTGAGAGCTTGCTTCATTGTAACTCGTGCATAATTTTTGTTGAGAAATAAAGGAGACTTTGGAGGTCACAATATGTATTGCTTTTGATGAGTGGATGTACTATCTTGGTTTAATGGAGATAATTTGTACTTAGGATTTGTTTTGCATTGGTATCAAAGTGTAGCTCATTTGAAGGATTGGTATCAATTTTATGAGAAAAGTTAATTCAGTTTGATAATTGTTTTAGCTTTTTATGTATGTTTGTGAATAGATCTTACTTGCATTTTTAATTTGTTTATGAGCTTGTAATATTGATTTCTTACATGTATATGTCTACACTTGATCTCTTGTTTGAAAAGTTTGTGATGTGCAGGTTCTTTTAGTTGGATAAGTGAAGATCTTGCTTGCTTCTTCACTTTTTCTAACACTTGTTTTGCAAATACAGACCCTCGGCATTCCACAAGCAAAGCTCTGAAGCTCCTTTTTTCACCTCAAGTTTTCTCCCTTCTTCCCCTCTCTTCAATCCTTTTTCTGGTTATCGGTTATTATTAAAAGAGTAATAGTTTATTTAAATGCTAGTTCATATTCTTAAGTAGATCTTCCTATTACTCTTAAAGATCTAATCAACTTTGTTTAAAAAAAGATTTGTCATTCTTCGATTAGATCTCTTTTGTTAAGCATTTCATTTTAAGTTATCAAAAAAGTCATCCATTCTAAAAATTGAACTAAAATGCTTAGCTTTGAATTTAAATCTAAATCTAGCAATTAGATTGCTTATCATTTGCTTGCATTCTTCGAAAGAAGTAGGCAAAGATCCTAAGGGAAGAAGCTTTTTAGCTCACTTTCCTTAGTTATTTCTGCATTTTATTTCTTTCTTTTTACTTAGAAATTTTTCAAGTATTTTTGTAAGTTGTCCCAAAACACTCTTAAAGTGTTTTTGGGTGTTTTCCACTAATATATGCTTGCTAGATTTTTGCTTTTCATGAGCAGGTATAAAGGCATTCTGGCCAAATTTTCAAGATCTGAAGCTACCAAAACATTCCAGGCACCTTTATCTACAAGCAACCTTTTCCGAAAACATTGTAAGCCTATTGAATCCTCTGTTATAAAGGATCATAGGTATTCCCAAAGAAAATGAGTTTTGTAATAAGCGTAATAAAAAGAGCAAGTGGGATACCAGCGCCCAAACCCCATCCCCTCAGGGGGGAACTGTGTCGACTCCATTTTTGTGATTTGTGATTTTTTTAGTTTAGATTTCCTTTTCTGCAGCTAATAAAATTAACCTAGGAATAAAATTTACCTTGTTGGTATGTTTCAACAATGGGCCACAAGTGCACTCAGGACCTAGCTTTTTTAGATTTTTTAACAAAAAAACGTGCTTTTGAGTAATTTTATCCTTGCTTTCCCGAAGTGCGGTGCCACGAAAGAGCTTGCTCAAGTAATGGAATTCGGCCGGAAAAGAGACTCTTGGAACTAGATTAATCAAGTAGAATTTTTTTATTTTGTTTAAAATAAACCAATGCTTATCTTCCCGTATGCTCTAGACCGCTGCAACACACTTCGATCAGTTGGTCAACCAGAAAGGAAGATAAGCATTAGATTAATAGGAAAATCCACATAAGCTAACTTTCCAAAACTTGGGAGGTCGCAAAGAGTGACTACCACTGAGTCGGGGGGATACTCATTAATGAGGTTTGTCCTCTCCTCGTTGGGCACTTGGTAAAGCTGCTTATGCGCTCAGTTTGAGAAAGTAGGTTTTAGTGGTCCAAACAAGAAAACACCCACTAATTACCATCACCTTAATAATAAAATTTACCAATAGAGACACTTGCGGTACTTATTTGACACAACAAAGCACTCCATAGAACTCCAAGGCACTCTTTCAGTTTTTTTGCATTTTTTATATTGGGCACTGGTCTTATTATTTATTATCTTGTTCAATTTATGTATGCAAAATAATGATGATGGATGTCTTATGTTGTTGAACTTTCAATTTCTATTTCTCTCATAGTTGGTGACATAAAAAATAATTTTCATTTGATTAATGCCTAGATTAGTTGTTTTTCTCTTTTCGTAGATTAGACACCTTAGATTTTTTCTCTTTAGGTTCCACCCCCCTTGCCTTCACTAGGAGTAAGCCTAAACGGAGGAGTTAAGTTTCGAGTGACAGCTCTTAAATCTGACTTGCCCCCAAGGCCACACTGAGCGGCTTGAAGATTTCTGTCGCGTTTTCCCAGGTCAACAATGAGCATGGTGAGTAAGATTTTTGTATAGAATTACATCAAGCAATAGTTTTTGTTTTATGTGCACACTGGTATTTGGCATCTCTAGAGAATTACATGGATCACAACCTATCCCTTAGTTCCATCTGTTGGCCTTATCCATCTTCCATCCATTCACCCTTATTTGTTGAACAATCCTATTGATCTAGAGATGACTAAGTGACGCAAGGAACATCCCCTCTATGAACTCATTGTTAGGATGGCCTTCATGTTATCCCCTGGTGTCTCGGCTCTGATGTGTACGACAAAACTCTCTGAAGTCTTAGTGCTTCTTGTCGGATCACCACAAATGTCTCAATTTGAACCTAGGCGATTTGGTTCTTTGAAGCCTTATGTATTTCCTACCGGATTGCCACCGATGTTGTACTTTGAGCCTAGGATTTCCACCTTCTTACCCCAAGTTCCTTTCCTGGCGGATCATCATCGATGTTGGGAAATGAGTTAAGGTTGGATAGTCGCTAGGTGGTGTGGTCTCTAAGTCCTAAAGCATGAAAGGTTCTTCCCCTATTTAGTGCCAAAAAGGACACATGAAGAAGCTCCTAGTCTCAGACTCCTTGTACCTGCATGAGAAAAGAAATGAAGACCAAGTTAAAATTGAAGAATCAAGCAAAGAAAGAAAATAAGCAAGTATAAAGTTACATTAGGCCAAAATGAAAAATATTAAAAAAAGAGAGAGAAAGAAAAAGGCCAAGGTCTTGAGAAAAACAAAAATCAAATAAAAGTACAAGAAGATTTCCAAGAAAGCAAATGAAGACAAGTCATTGAATACAATTCCAAAAGGGAGCTTAAGGCCAAAGTCAAAGAATAAAGGGGGATTGAGTCTTAATGTTAAGGTCTAGGGGTACCATCCATCTACCACATCATCCATTTGTGAGACACCCTACTCCCTAGTGTTTTCTTAACTAATGAATGTCACAGAGGCCCCTGGTATCCCCTCCTCTCTAAGAGTAACTCAAGTCATCCATGACCAATATCTCACTGACTAGCCTTTGGCTTGTTTACCATCCACTCTGCCCAAGAGAAGGCCGATCTATGCAATGCTTTATGATGGCTAACTAGATGGTGATATGTGTATAAGACATTAAATGTATTCTTTATGTTTTGTTATACACTTATCCTATGAAGAGACTATGCAAGGATTCCGACGTGATTTCTTGTATAAAGTAGCATATGTAACTTAGTTATCTTTCAATATTTATCATTGTAAGTGATATTTCATCCTCATTTAGGCTTTGGATGAGTCCTTGTACCATGGACCTAATTGCAAAGTTTTTACCATGAGTTGACTTTTTGACTTGGTCAAACATAACTTTTGTTGGAAATATTGCTGTCATTGATGTCAAAGACAAGGGGAGACTACAGATGTCCAAGATGAAGATTGTTAGAATATTGTGTTATTGATATCAAAGACAAGAGGAAATTGTAGACAGACATTTTCGTGGACTTTTGATGCCTAGTTTGGATACCTTGTCTTTAAAGGCCTTTTTTCTTTGAAGACCTAGCTCAGATGGAAGCATATGATATATGGTTGAAATGTTTATTCCAAGACCTTTCCAATGGTGTATGGAACTCCCTCTAACTCCATAGGATTGTGGAGATATGAAGAGTTAAAATGGCCCTGCCAAACTATAAAGTCGGCCCTACCAGGAATTTGCAGGCCATCCCATAAAAAGTAACTTAGAACACTATTAATAAGACCTAATATGGTGCATTTTGAAAAACACAAGCAAGAGATCTGATCTAAAAATGAAAAAAGGTGCACTAGGGCTAAGGAGACAAAGGTTTAAGGAATATCTTCTTATTTTTAAGGGCTAATGTAAGGCTGATTTTGGGGGAGATTTGAAGGTGATTAAGTGACAATATAGAGGACTGATATAAGGTTGAATTTGGGGCAGATTTCAAGGTGATCTTATGACATTTTAAGGATTGATTTTGGAACAAATTTCAAGGTGATCTTATTAGAGTTTAAGGGTTGATTATAGATCATATTTCAAGGTGATATTATGACAGTTCAAGGGTTGATTATGGAGCAGATTTCAACGTGATTGTGACACAAGGAAGACCGAAAAGATGGCATCTTAGGATTGATTTCAAGGGTTGATTATCAAGCAATATTTGAACCTATTTGTACCAGGAACACTACCTTCCGAGGACAACAAATAGGTTAGTTCCTACTATTATCGGACAATCCACTCGAGCTAACGCGAGCAGGATTTCCCTAGCTCAAAGTGAGTCTAGAACAAATAGAACGGACTACTAATGCATTTCCTAGATCTACTTAAGGATCGAGTATTAGATGTCTTACCTTTCACTTCGTAATTCTTTCTTCTGAATGTTGTTCCGCGTCTCACGGTCGTTAGATCCAAGCTGCAAGACCTGTCAAGACAAGAAACAAGAGAAACAAGTAAAAGACATATATACAATAAGAGATCTAAGTAAAAAGTTAAGCAGGCAAACTACTCAATATCATTACACACATGAACAATATTGGTGGAAAGCATTTGTATTACTGCAAAAAGAGGGAAGTACATAATAGAGATATAGAACTACAACCAAGGCTTAACGCTATAGCCCTTCTCCGACGAAACCAATTTCCATATCCTTCCAAGGAAGTATGAGTTCTCCAATGGGTGAGTGGAGATGTTCCAAGGGTGATTTCACGAGCATGTAGATACCATAGACTTCCTCCCTTTGGGATGGGAGTGAGCTTCATTCATATAGGACTAAGTGGATAGGGTATGGATAAGATAGGTTGAGAGATGGTAGGAGAGGCTTAAGGGATCTCTCCAAAGTATTAGGAACCGAGAGCCAGCTCCTCCAAGAGGTTAGCGATAGGGTCCAAAGTCAGCAAGCTTCGAGAAGGACCTCGAAGAAGCTATTTTTGCCATCTAACTGACTTCATCGCACCCTGTAATGGGGCAAGGTGCAACGTCGCATGTTTCTAGTGTGCAGCCTGCGACGACCCTTCAAAACCTAGCACAATTGGGTACAAAATCCTCCCTGGTTGATTACTTAGTCAAGATATCTTCAGGGGTGTATACACTGAATCTTCTGATGAGTATATTTTGGGTGTAACAGAATGCCCCCCAAAGCATGAAGCTGTTGAAGATAGACAGGTGAAGTGCTTTGACAGAAGTAATGGCAATAGACTTTTCGGACGAAGGACACTACTGCAGTACAACTGACTCTGAACTGACAATATCATATAAAGTGCAACATGGTTGCCGACCAATACAGTGCAGATCCATGGTAGTAATGACCGACTGAACACAATCATGGCTACTAGACACAAGAGTAGATACATGATGAGATGATAACACAGCCATGACCAATACAAATGTGGATCCATGTGATATAACTCAATACAAACTCCATCGCAACCTGGGTAAAACATGACTCCCCAGGGTCTTCAAGCTGAACCCGCAATGATACGAATCTATCCATGTGATTACAAATGTCTTGACGTCGAACATGGTAGAAACCACTTGATTACCGGACATTGATGTAAACCGTTAACAAGTGCGAGAGAGATCACCATTGATGTCAATGATTCCCAAGGTATCACAGTACATATCATCAAGCGTGAATAAATGAGTTGAAGTCGAATGCAAGACGTAATCTTTCGATCAAGAGTCAATGATGTAAACTCATGTTCAAAGCGAGGTAACCTGCCATTGAGGCATGCAGAGCCAAGGTACTCGATTGGTTTCTAGATTCAATCCTCGGATGATGTGTTGAAGTCGACAAGGATGAATCCGTCGAAGGAGGGCCATGATGAATCCCCCATCAATCGACACGAAACACGACAAAAATGTATAGGGTAGATCGGATAGTACAGTAACATGCGAGACTGACTCAGAGTAGACTGATGTGATGGAGAGTGTATTGACTACAGATGATAAATGATAGACATATTCTTGAACATGGGCATGGCATGACTTGGCAGTGTTGACACAACGAGTGCGACACAAACTCTCAAAATGACTAATGATGGAATCTTTTCTTTGAATGATTCAAAGGAGTAACGAGACTTGGGAAATAAGTGGAACTCGAGGACAAACGAATGATCCAAGTGTTGTATGCAAATGTAGATGACTGCCATGTTCAAGAACGACTACATACTGCCACTAATAAGGTATGTAACACAAATGCTTTCCTTTTTCCCCACCATGAATGATGAGTGCCTCATGTGTTTTTTACGAGCTTGATGAGGGTAACCAGATGCTCGGTATAGCTCATCTCATAGATGAGTCCAATCCCAAATATTTTCCGAACCTGGGATAGGAGGGGTTCGTCCCATGATGGGCCCTTCAATGTGAGAATTTCAACGAGTCCATAGAAGGTAAACTCGGTCGTCATTTCATGTTTAGAGAGTCTGAAAAGAACTGAAGAAGACTCCAACGGTCCTTTTTTCGTAAAGTTAGCCTCATCGCCCGGAAAAGGGTAAAACAATGCGGGAGAGTACTCTTCCAGTCATGATTGGTTGGAGTATACCTTTTTCGTAATTAGTGCCTCCTGGTCCGAAAAAGGGGTAAACTATCACCAGGAAGACGACCATTCAAATACTTTAACAAGCATGAACGCGACAAGTTCGCTTGGCAATCTTTTCATTTTTCGAGAGCCTGGAAAGAGCTTAACGATAGACTCCGGGGGGTGTCCTTTTCCGTGGGAGTTTAACAAGCCCGGAAAAGCGATAAATCATAACTCGGTACTTGTTCTCGTAGTTTCATGAGTACGAGAACAAACGAAGAGTAAACTCATCATCACGCAATAATTACAAACTAACCGTTGCAAAAATAATGACAAAACGTTCGAGGGAGTGTTCATACCTGTGATGATCGTTGTGATACGAGAAACGGCACGAAAGACTACTTACAACTCCTGCACACTAGAAAATGTGTCAAATAGCCTCAAATACAACAAAGATGGTCAAAAACTATGATAAATGGCCCAAGAGCATCAAAATATTTGAAAAGGAATATTCCATTCTATTTATAAATAGAAAAATGGGCCAAAAATAGATTTCATTGTTTCATTTGCCAATTTGGGAGGAGAAGTACCAATTTGGAGCCAAAACTTCCTTTGCCGATTCTGGGAGCTACGATCCACCATTTCACCCACCGTCAGGAGCAGGTAAGCCTAAACTTCATCCAGCAACTTTCCAGTGGATTAGATTTTGTTTTTAGGTTCAATTTTTGGGTTTTTTAATGAATTCATGGAGGTCTACTGTGCTCTTGGCTCATTGCAGTTGGCCCTTTCGGGAACTGCGACGAGACCGACTCGGCGCAAGTACCAAATGAATGAAGTGCGACGACATCGCACTGTATGCAAAAGTACAATGTGACGACGGAGGTGCTTTTCCCAAACATCAAAATGAACTCAAAAAAAGAACTTGTTGTGGTTGAAGTAGGATCTAACAGTGTTTAAATGTCCCTTTTGGCAGGTTGCTAGCAAGCCAACATGGTTTTAGAGTGGCGGGAAAGAGAACACGAAGTAGAAGATGAACAAGCTGACAATGATCCACAATGCGTGGATGCCTTGAGGAACTGTGGTTTGCTCAAGTTCTTTGAGATTCAGGGATGAGATCCCAAATCCTGTTGCTATCACACATGCTCCAGAGTTGGGATGCGGCCCAACAACATTTCGTGATTGGTGAGCACATCCTCACAATAGATTTTGAGGACATCTATTTTCTCACAGGTTTGTCCCGGAGAGGGGACCCTGTATATCTTACTAGAACACGAGCCAGTGACCGCACAGTCAATGACATGGTGTCACAGCATTGTACTGCTCTTGCTCGATCTTCCAGTGGAAAGATCCTTATTAGGGATGTGGTGAGCCACCCACTGCGTACCATACTGTTTACTATTACTAGAGTGGCAGGAAGCCAAGCCCCACACACGGCTACTCGGACTCAGATGCTTTATGCGGAGGACTGCATGTCCCCCATGGTTTTCAACTGGTGCGAGGGTCTCCTCGCAAACCTCCGAGCTCAGTTGACCAAGTGTCAGCAGGGAGAGCTCAAGCAGTTTAGTTATGGGTCGATCGTGGTATCGTTCCTCTTGGAGCGAATCCCTCTCTTGCATCCACAGGTTGTACTAGATGACAGGGAGCCTAGAGATCCCCACATGCTCAGATGGGCTGAGGTGGTGACCTGCCATGGTGGAGGACCTATCATCAGCTTTGGTCCTGAGTTCTTCAGCTGGCTGGAAGGCCAGTTACTCATGGTTGAGGACTTCCCGTACGGAGGTACGAATTTCAGAGAGGATCCTGACTTGGTGCTGCCTGAGGGTGCAGCATGGGGTGACATAGGTGAGAACAAAAACCCTTGTACTTTTAGTTTTGCATATTTATCATTTTTTTGATGCAGTGCTGACAAGTATGTAACATGTGTGTTCAGATGTGGGGCCCGTACGGCCGGTAGGACTTTCCCTTCTGGCGAGGAGAGATAGAGGTGGGGAAGCAGTTGTGCACCCAGGTGCTCATGCTACCATTGAGGAGATGGAGGAGGTATACAGGAACTTGTCCTAGTTGACAGTAGAGGTTCCTGAGCCAGTGATAGATGACCTGCCGAGACCTAAGCAAAGGTTTGGGGTTGGAGCGTTTGTACGCTTCAATGCCCTACTCCGCAAGGTAGCAAGAACCATGGATTGCTTTCTCACTCAGCGACAGCGAGCTGTCCGTGCTAGGGATGGTGTATGGGTCAGGCGTCAGGCCTGATGACACTATTATACTTGTACTGAGAGCTTAGAGGCCTCAGATTTTGTACAAGCTACGATGCTTCAGATTTTGTAGAGACTCACTGAAAGCCATCGTGCTTCAGATTTTGTACCAGCACTACTTTTGAGTGATATATATATACAGACATTCTCGGCGATTTATACATTATGTGTTTTAAAATGATGAGTGATGTGATCTTGTTTACATGTTTGCTTTTATACATTGCATTATTTACATGTTGTGAATGCTTTACATATTATGAATATTATGTGTGTGTGATGTACCAATCCAAAATGAAGTTGGCCATCGAGTCAGCAACTATGTTTGACTCTCGTGGAATGTGTAGGTACTGAACGGATTCAAATGACCTTTCCAGGAGACGTACTCGTCTAAAGAGACGGAGTAAGGTGGGATCACGGATGGCGTAAACCCAGTTAAGATGGGAAACCACTAATTGAGAATCCATGTGGATGATAATGTGGTTCATACCCAAGGAAATGGCGTTAGCTAGGGTTCCGATTACTGCCTGATATTCTGCGACGTTGTTGGTCACAAACCCTAGGAAACTTCCTCCCGAGCTAATGAGCTCACCTATTGGGGAATATGTTGATGTATATATAACTTCGGAATGTATTTCACATATATGTATATTGTATTCCTATAGAGATGTTATTATTCCTCTATACGGAAGTGTCGTCATTTATATTGTAAGTGTCGTAACTTATACTTGATGGGTTATTAGACCACCTTGTTGGGGTCGGCCCTGTATAAGTCATGTGGGTCAAAGGGTTATTAGACCACCCTATTGGGGGTCAGCCATGTGGGTCAAAGGGTTATTAGACCACCCTAGTGGGGGTCGGCCCAGTCAGCATTATGTTAAGTGGTTAAGTTGAGGCCGACCTAGTTGAGTAAAGGTCAAGTCAAGTTAGTGTATAAATAGAGAGTGTGTCTCTCTCATTTTACACAGTCTATTCTCTCACTCACACTTGGGAGAGTGGTGCACTTGTGGAGGAGGAGGCTCTGCTGCTAGGAGAAGACTATCTCTTGTATTCTAGTTGTATCATTGCTCTATCTATCTCTAAGGAATTTATTGGGGTTTTTCACCTTTATGGTTTTCCCCAAGTAAACTCTGTGTCTCTTGTGTGCTTGCATTATTGTGTCCATGATTGATATGCTGTAGATTTGTTGTACATGTTGTTCTCTCAGTTAAGATCCTAGATCAGATTGAAGTAAATTCTGAAAATTTAACAGAATATAGTACCCAGGTTGCCGAAGCAAGGTTACGGGTATGCCGACTGGCGCCGTCTGCGAATCCATAGCACATTGCCATCTGCACACGCAGACAGAACATGGTATAAGGAGCGGAAGCAAGATCTAAAGACACTAAAAAATGAAAGCGTCACAGCACACAAAAACACAAAAAACACACCATGTACAGTATATACAAGAAAGTCTAAGCGTGACAAATTTAGGCATAGTATCTCTTCAGGTAAAGCCCATTGCGGGGTTCACCCAAAGAGATTCCGTCATAGTCTTCAAGCTCGTAAGCTCCCTTTTCCAAAACACGTTTGACAATGTAAGGTCCATGCCACATGGATTCAAACTTTCCTACTCCTAGTTTGTCGTGCTTCTGGTCATAAGTGAGGACCAGGTCACCCTCATTAAAGATACGAGGTTCAACTGACTTGTCGTATTGGGCTTTGATGTGTTTCTTGTGCTCTTCATTAGCAAGAGCGGCATCTCGGCGGGACTCGTCAAGTTTTTCTAAGTGCAGGAGACGTTCTTCTTCGGCAGTAGTATTAGGAAGAAGTTCGACAGCGAGTTGTAGAGATGAAATTCCGCACTCTATAGGTAGAACAGCCTCCAATCCATAGACTAGTTGGAAAGGAGTGAAACCTGTGGCGGTTTTAACGGAGGTTCTGTAGGCCCATAATGCTGAAAAGAGCATGTTATGCCAATTGGATTTCTGTGTACCTACCATCCTTTGGACCATGGTTTTCAAGACTTTGTTAATGGCCTCGACTTGCCCATTGGACTGCGGGTAGTAGGGTGTTGAATTTTCATGGCAAAAACCCAACCTATCGCTCAGTTCGTCAACCATATGGTTCTGAAAATGGGAACCATGATCGGTAACAATCGCCTGAGGAACTCCGAACTACGCTATTACATGATTGAACATGAAGAGTACGGCAGTTTTGCCGTCATTCTGGTATGTAGCCATAGCTTCGGCCCACTTTGTAAAGTAATCCACGGCTATAATGATGTAACTATGCCCCTCGGCCGAGGTAGGCTTACAATGCATAAAGTCAATGCCCCATTTTGTGAAGGGGCCCACGGCAATAACCGGGTGTAATGGGGCGGGATGGGTGCGCTTCTTCGTATGGAAGTGTTGGCAAGGAGGACATTTTTTTACGACTTCAATACAATCTTTGAAGATAGTAAGCCAAAAATATCCAACGCACAAAATCTTCTAGGACATCGTCATAAGATTCAGTGTATACACCCCTGAAGATACCTGGACTAAGTAATCATCCTGGGAGGATTTGTACCCAATTGTGCTAAGTTTTGAAGGGTCGTCGCAGGCTGCACATGAGCAACATGCGGCGTCGCACCTTTCCCCATTACAAGGTGCGACGAAGTCAGTTAGATGGCAAAAACAGCTTCTTCAAGGTCCATCTCGAAGCTTGCTAACTTGGGATTCTATCCCTGACCTCTTGGAAGAGATGGCACTCGGTTCCTAATCCTTTGGAGAGATCCCTTAAGCCTCTCCTATCCATACTCTATCCACTTAGTCCTATATGAATGAAGCTCACTCCCATCCCAAAGGGAGGAAGTCTATGATATCTACATGCTGGTGAAATCACCCTTGGAACATCTCCACTCACCTATTGGAGAACTCATACTTCCTTGGAAGGATATGGCAATTGGCTTTGTCGGAGAAGGGCTACAACGTTAAGACTTGGTTGTAGTTCTATATCTCTATTATGTACTTCCCTATTTTTGCAGTAATACAAATGCTTTCCACCAATATTGTTCATGTGTGTAATGATATTGAGTAGTTTACCTGCTTAACTATTTACTTAGATCTCTTATTGTATAAATGTCTTTTACTTGTTTCTCTTGTTTCTTGTCTTGACAGGTCTTGCAGCTTGGATCTGACGACCGTGAGACGTGGAGTAGCATTCAGGAAAAAGGATTGCAAAGTGAAAGGTAAGACATCTAATACTCGATCCCTAAGTAGATCTAGGAAATGCATTAGTAGTATGTTCTATTTGTTCTAGACTCACTTTGAGCTAGGGAGATCTTGTTCGCGTCCGCTCGAGTGGATTGTCCGATAACAAATTTGGCGACCATACTGTGGAGGTTTGAATCTGGTCAATAGTTATCAATCTGAGAGTCATTTTCAGTTCATTGCTTGACACGAGCCTTTTTATCTTTGCCATTTACTTCTTGAAGTTGATTTCATTGTTAGATCTTCATATTGAAGACTCTGGTCTACTTCCTCTGAGTTTATATGACTCATTCCCAAACAATTCCATGGTTCATTGCTGAGAGATCTAATTCATTTTTGAATTTAGACTTTGCCTGTCGCACCTGGGTAGTGGGAACAGAGCGACACTGTGTCATTTCTGGCCTCTATTCTTTACCTGTTAGTTACTCGTCGCATCCCTTGCATTGATAAACTGCAACATCGTCCCACTTCTCATGTAGGTAAAATGCAACGTCGCACTGTGTACAAGAACAGAGTGCGTCGATTTGTCAAAATTTGGCATGCAGGCATCTCCTCTCCATTTGACATTCTGGGCTTTGGTTTGCTATATGAACTCCCTCTATGCTGCAAGATCCAGCCAGGGATCCCACCTATGATTTGTGTTTTAAGCGTTTGGTTTTGTTTGGATTGATTTTGGGTTCCATCTTGGACAATCTTGAAGACCAGTAGTGGTGGATACTCTTGTCTCCTCCACCTTCATCCGCTCACCCTTGCATTCACTTCCTTCCATTCCTGATCTAATCATTACGTTAGATCAGTTTCCAAACCTCGTTCTCATCATTGTTTGAGCTTTGCTTGCTTGATTTGCTTGCTACTACTTGGTTTTGAGTTAAGTGTGCCTTTCAACTTGATTGAGTGCTTGTCTTTTCTTGAGTTTTCTGAGTGTACTAGTGCTGCAAGTAGTGTCATTAGAGAAATTTTGAGGTCAAAAAAGGGCCTCAAAACAAAGAAAATGTACTATAAAATACAACCAATCACATTCTAGTAGATGACATCATCCCCCTTGGTGAGGTGGCATTGCATGAGTTAAGAATGCTTATTTGTCAAATTTTCTATGGTGGATGAAAACACATAGTTAACCAAGGTAGTGGTGTAAGTACTTTTAAGTCATAAAGTAAAGTACTCATAATGATAGTCTTTTCATAAAATAATATTATTGTCATTTTCAAGTAAAGTACTCATAATGCATGTCTTTTCATACTTTCACATAAAATAATATTATTGTCATTTTCAAGTGAAGTACTCTTAATTCATAAAGAAAGTCCTTTCACATTTTTTTATAAAATAATATATTATCACTTTTATGTTTTTAATTTTAATTTATATATTCACTCCATTCTATTTAATAACATAATGTCAAACTAATAAATAATAATAATAGATTTAATAAATAATAATAATAATAATGCAATGTGGATTATAATAATATTATTGACATTTTACATGTAAATAAATTCTCAATTAAATTACATTATTAAATTCATGAGAAAAGTACTAAATATAAAAAGTCAACATAAAATTAAAAAAAAGCTCTTAAAAAGGTGTTTTATTATTTTATTTCATTTGCAAGTTCAAGACAAATAAATATTAAAGGAAAATACATTTTTGGGAATTTACAATGAATCTTAGTCACATCAATGTAGTCTTATTTTATTAATTTTATTTCTAGTGAATTTTGAAAAGTAACTCAACCATGGTTATTTATATTGTGCATAGAAAATACTGTGGGAGGTGACTTGTCATATATACCTACCCCATAAAACCCCCAATTCATAATATTTTAATATATCTCATATTTTTGTAGTACATCTCTTAGGAGGCCCTTTTTTGACCTCAAAATCTCTCTAATGTTTATTTTCAGTCATTTAGATCTGAAAGCTCGATTACAGTCAAGTTTATTCTTTGATGCATCCATTGAAAAGTTAAAAAGTGCTTCTTTCCCATCATTTCTTAAGCATTATTGAAGAAAATTGTTATGCATTGGAACGTTTTCGTTTGTGTTTTGGAAAAATTGAGTGAATGTCTGATCTATTTTGTTTTTCTCAAACTATGAATCTCTCATTTCCTTGAAAAACTCAAAGTACGCTTTGATTTTTGCAAAATTGATTCCATGCTAAGGAAAGATAGATGCATTTTTATTTTTTGTTGCTTTTAGACCATTGAAAATGAAATTGAAAAACTTGCATATTCCATTTCAGAATCCTCTCTTTTCATTACCTAGTGTCGTTTTGCTTTGAAAAGAAAAAGAAAAGGAAAAATGTTTTGATTTGGATAGTAGTGTTGTGATTTTTTGTGTTTCGTTGAAAAAGGAAAAGAATACTTTCATTGTCAAGTTTTGTTTGAATTGGGATTGTGTTGCATTGTGTTGATTTGGAAATCTCGACGAAAAGAAAAAGATTTCTCCTTCCCATAGCTAGAATCCATTGAAAGAAAAGAATATTTCGTGCATGTAGCTAGGGCTTGCATTATGCTTCCGATTATGTCCTCACCTCATGCATTCACCTAACCGTCCAAGATAAAATTAACGGTAGAACTAGGTAAAAATTTTAGCAACTTGTGTGTAAGTTAAAGATGTGTTCCAGCGTCGTTAAGCGTGGCAGCTGTCGTTATTTTCCAGCACTATATCCCAGGGGTATTGTAGTCCTCCACGTACTTATCAGTATATCGAGCTCCTTCACGTACCCACCAAGTACCATAATCCGTACTTGGCGTATATCGAAGCGTGTATCATGTACTCTGTAGTATATCAGAAGGTGTCTTGTCGAACGGTTGTGCATTAGACAACACCACTACGGATTTGAGCCCCCACATACCTTGCGTATATCGGGAGACACCACTAGGATTCCTGAAACCAACTGAGTTAACCATTTGGCCGTCTTGGCAAAGCAATACACTGAGAACAGCACTCGAGGAGATTAGCACGCACATACTGTCCAGGTAATCGGGTATGCAAGCAAGGGTACGGTCCCAATCCTCCTTGTCGCGTCATATTGTTGAACCCTGCAGTATATCGCGGTTTGCGATGCCTTGATAATCCCGTGAGGTTCCAGACTTTTGAATCCACTCTATCACATAAGGTTGCTTGTTTCCTTAGTTTGAGTAGGTTTTTTCTGGACTGCTTTTCTTTTAGCATACCCTTAGGAGAAACGTTGTTTCAGCCATTCTGGCTAATTGTCCTAACACTCTGGTGGATTTTCCCTGGAGAAGATCCCGTAGGATCTTAAACTTATCACCCGAATATCCCCTTAATCCGAAGGTTATTTCGAGGGTAAGAATGGATCAGCATAACACGGTCGTAGTTACTGAAGTGGAAAACCCCACTCTGAATGTTGGAGGACTTTTGTTTCCACAAACTCCTCTGGATTCACCTGCCTCTCATCCACCACAGGATGAAGGAGCACAAATCCCTACTTCACAAGACCTTTCTCCTGTCATCTTGGGAGAACCTGGATCGTTGGAATAGACAAACCGACCCCAGGACGACCCTACAGCAACTGTTGGTCCTTCAACAACTTACTGGACATCTTCTACAGACCACCCAGTGGCTCATTTTGCCATCTCATCCCCACCCTGTGGGACTACTCCGAACGACGCTTTAGCCTACCTTCATGGCCAATTAGCTCACTTTCGTTCCATGGCTGAAGAGTTTCGGCAATCAAGTCTCCAACGACGGGTTCAAGACCCATCGTTACCCCCTTACCGACCCATCCCGGTTCATCCGATATCTTTTGGATCACCAGAACAACCTTCCCACCATGAGACCACTAATAAGACTGGTCAACCCTCGCAAGAGTCCAGTCCTGCACCTCAAGTGAACCAACCTGTGGAAGGACAACAGTCCAACACGTGTTACTAACACAGTTACTTTACCAGTTCCTCCCCCACCTCAAAATTCGAGGGGAGGATATTCCATTACCATGGATTATCCCATCAATAATGTTATTACTACGATAGCTAGTCAACAACCTACATTGGTTCAACCTTCGAATAGTGGTCAACCTGTTGTGGCTGGGGGGCAACCCCCGTTAGCTAATCAGAACATTGGCGATGGAATCCCGAATGGACCTTCCGTTGGACCTTCCCAGCCCGCTAGACCATCCACCATGGGATTATCTCACATTGGGGGGCCATCCAATGTAACCCTACCCTCATGGAGTCAAGCGTATCCAGGTTCTGTTAACCCTGTGCCGAGCCAATCTAATCCCGGAAATGCACCATACGGGATACCTTATCCCGGGAATCCATAAACTCTATGGGGGAAACAACCTGTGTTGCAACACCGGCCCCAACCGACTATCCCTCAGGTACCACCACCCCCGATCGGCCCTCCCCCACCTCCTGCTAGAGGTGGCGGGCCCCACCTAACCTTGGTAGAGGTCCACCTCATTTTACCAACAATGTCCCTCACCCTTCCGGCGGTGGCGGGAATGGTCCACCACCCCCTCCCGGCGGAGGCGGCGGGGGACCACCCTATCATGGTGGAGAAGGACATTTCCCTTCTGGTGGCGGAGGTGGTCCACCACCCCCTCCAGGCAGAGGCGGTGGAGGACCTAATTACTATGGTGGCGACGGTGGTGGTGGAGACCCTCATCCTTCCGGCGGCAGAAGTGGTGGGGGCCCCCATTCTTCTGGCAGCGGAAGTGGTCCACCACCCCCTACAGGTGGAGGCAGTGGTGGGCCTCCTTATTACGATTATGGACCACCACCTCCTCCCGGTGGTGGCGACAGACCTCCACCCCCTTCTGGTGGTGGAGGCGGACCCCCACCTTGTCGGAATGGACCACCTTATAGTGGCGGACCCCCTTATGGTTCGGGCGGCACACCCCCCTACAGCGAGTTTCCTCCTGGTACACCTTATGGTCATACCCACAGTTGCCCTTCCTGGCTACTTTCGACCTGCCTGACCTATCCCATTTAACCAACGATCATATTTACCACGGATCTAGTTGGCCACCAATTCCGGTGAAACTTCCGTCTAATATCCCCAAATTTGACGGCAAGCCGGGTGAAGACCCTAAAAACCACGTGATGACATACCACTTATGGTGTTCATCTAATTCCTTAATGGACGATTCAATTCGTCTTAAGATTGTTTCAAAGGACTCTCGCTGGTTCGGCTACCAAGTTGTACATTGAGTTGCCACCCCACTCTTTTCCTGATTTTGGTTCTCTTGCCATGAACTTTTTGACACATTTCCAGCTGCCCATACGGTATGAAACTGGTACCGAACTTTTAACCTCGCTCCGTCAGAATACCGCCACTCATATTTCGGATCATATCCATGAGTGGCGAAGGAGACGACGTCTCATTAAAGCTCCTATTCCAGATCAGCTCCTAGCAGACTGGTTTACAAAATCCCTCATCCCTACCATAGCAAGAGATGTTGCCATGTGAGGTGTTGTCACCGAAGAACAAGCCATCGCCAATGCCCATGTACTAGACCTAGTCTACACTCAATCCAGCACTTTGTTTGATATTCTACCTGACGCACCCCGTGATGTTAATGACCCTGCGAAACCACATAAGGGACCCCAAGCTGATGGAATCATTGGTTCCCTTAACACCCAGCCTGCTTCTAGCATTGTTGGATCATCCAACCTTCACGGTTCCTCCCCATTACCAACTCAAGCTGGCCACAGCACCACCAAATGCACCACTCTTGCTCTAACTGAAGAGGTGAATTCTATCCAATTAGCTTCATCTCAGAAGTCTGGCGGTAAAAAGAAGAACAAGGGGAAACCCAAAAAGTCTTCCGCCCAGTAGGAACAAAAGAGCACTCCTGACGATACCAAGCATAAATGGAAACTAAAGTATCCTTGTTTACTGTGTGGAGATGACCACTTCTCCAAAGAATGTCCCCATAGAGACGAAGTACAAAAGTTTCTTTGGGCTAAACCAACTCCCACAGTCCTCAATGATCTGTTTCCTACTCAGAACCAACAAATGATTGCTCAAACCCCCCCAGCCCAAGGGGAACCATCCAATACCGCACATGTTCTCATGGTGCGTAACGAGACGATCAATTTGAACACTCGCTCGCGATCTTACGAACCGGTCCCTTCGAAGGAATCCACTCGAAGTAATGTTGAAAAAACTTCCGACTCCTTAACTGATGTCACTGTACCATCAACTTCTATCACCATTGAGAAGCCATGCGTAGACTCGATATTGCGATCGCCCAAGAGTACAATTCGAAAAGTTGTTTTCAATACCAATGCTCGGGCGGCACAAAATTACAATATCGTAGAAGACTTGACACAAGCCCCTTACGCCATGTCTACCCTGGAAGTTTTGCAGAATTGTCCTAATCAACGCAAAACTCTCCTTGCAGCCATCGGTGCAGTCGACCCCGATTCCTCGAATACCATCATGTTCCAACTTGACCACTTCAAGTTGAGGCTCTCCCACCAGCTCACATTCCAAGTTTCTGCGAACATTGCTGGGAAGATTGTCCATCGTACCCTTTTAGACGAAGGTGCCTCCACTTCTGTCATGTCGATCGCCTGTTGCAGAGCTATTGGCTCCCCCGAATTGAATCGTTCTCCCACCATGTTGAAAGCATTCGATGGGCGTGGCTTTCAACCTCATGGGATCTTACAAGCTCTTACAGGTGAGTTGGGCGGAAAGACCGTAACCGTTAATGTGGAAGTGGTCTCAGCCCTAATAGATTATAATCTCTTGCTTGGCCGCAATTGGTTTTATGCCATGCAGACGGTAGCCTCTTTAGTCTTCTGCATAGTACAATTCCCCCACCAAGGACGAATTGTTACTATCGATCAATTAGATTTTTGCGCACCAGATGCGACTACTCATCCTGGTGACCATGTTCCTTCCATTGGACAAATGTCAAAACAGTATGAGAGTATAGGGGTTGGCCTTTTGAAAGATTCATCTCTCATGGGCATTTTTCCGGCGACGGACCCCCCTAATCATGTCACTACAGTGAACATGATCTCCATAGAGATTTTATCTCACCCTACCGATTCTTGGCTTGTATCGAATGTAGCCACAACACACCTGCTTGGAGATATAATGTCTCTTTCACCCACTGAACGTATTTACGAGGCTATCCAATCAGCACCGAAGGACCATTTAACCGTGGCCTCTCCATCTTGTTCTCTACGACGGACGTCATCTCTACCTGATCTCTTACTTCGGACTTTTCATTCAAACGAGTCCATCATGGAAGTTATGAATGTTGACGACAGTCCGTGGGATGATCTCCACCATAGGACATCTTTTCTTCCTCCTTTGGAGTACATAGAGGACAACATCCACACCCTCTTTTCACCAGATATCTACCCGTTCCCTCATTCCCCCATCCTTACATGTCTTACGGACACGGAGGGCAACTTGGCCAACATTGAGCCAACCACCCCGGTAGACATCTCGGCGAAACCTGGTATAGTGGAACACATTCGCATAGGCCAGAAGTGTTCCCATGAAGAAATAGCTGCTGGCACGGCCTTATTCAAGCAATTTCGAAACGTATTTGCTTGGTCCTATGAGGAGATGCCTGGGATAGACCCCGTGATTGTTTCTCATGAAATAAAAACTTATCTCGACGTCAAACCTGTATGCCAAAAGTTGCAACCGGTACACCACCAGAAGACAGCAGTAATCAAGGCAGAGATTGAAAAGCTCTTAAACGCTGGTTTTATTTATCCTGTCCCATTGACGGATTGGGTCTCAAACGTCATCCCTATGAACAAAAAGCAGGGTACCATTCACGTCTGTGTCGATTATCGGGACCTTAACTGGGCTTGTCCGAAAGACAACTACCCGACTCCCTTCATCGACCAGATTATCGACAATTGTGCCGGAAGCATCATCTTCTCATTTATGGATGGCTTTTCTGGTTACAACCAGATTGAGATCAACCTCGCCGACCAACACAAGATAGCTTTCATCTGCCCGTGGGGAACGTTTGCATACCGCAAACTCCCGTTTGTCCTTAAAAATGTTGGCGCCACGTTTCAGCGGGCTATGTCATATGCCTTCCATGACATTAAGGACTTTGTGGAACCTTACCTGGACGATCTCCCTGCTCATCGAAAGACTGAAGAGGATACCGCCTGCATGGCGTAAAACCAATTGCAACCAAGCAAGAGATTATAATCTATTGGGGCTGAGACCACTTCCACGTTAACAGTTACGGTTTTTCCACCCAACTCAACTGCAAGAGCTTGTAAGAGCCCATGAGGTTGAAAGCAACGCCCGTCGAATGCTTTCAACGTGGTAGGAGAACGATTCAATTCGGGGGAGCTAATGGCTCTCCAATAGGCAATCGACATGACAGAAGTGGAGGCGCCTTCGTCTAAAAGGGTACGATGGACAATCTTCCCAGCAATGTTCGCAGAAACTTGGAATGCGAGCTGGTGGGAGAGCCTCAGCTTGAAGTGGTCAAGTCGGAACATGATGGTATTCGAGGAATCGAGGTCGACTGCACCAATGGCTGCAAGGAGAGTTTTGCGTTGATTAGGACAATTCTGCAAAACTTCCAGGGTAGACATGGTGCAAGGGGCTTGTGCCAAGTCTTCTACGATATTGTAATTTTGTGTCGCCCGAGCGTTGGGATTGCAAACAGCTTTTTGAATCGTACTCTTGGGCGGTTGCAATATCGAGTATAAGGATGGCTTCTCAATGGTGAGAGAAGTTGATGGTACAGTGACATCAGTTAAGGAGTCGGAAGCTTTTTCAGCATTACTTCGAGTGGATTCCTTCGAAGGGACTGGTTCGTAAGATCGCGAGCGAGTGTTCAAATTGACCGTCTCGTTACGCACCATGAGAACATGCGCGGTATTGGATGGTTCCCCCTGGGCTGGGGGGGTTTGAGCAATCATCCGTTGGTTCTGAGTAGGAAATGGAACATTGAGGACTGCGGGAGTTGGTTTACCCCGAAGAAACTTTTGTACTTCGTCTCTATGGGGACATTCTTTGGAGAAGTGGTCATCTCCACATAGTAAACAAGGATACTTTAGTTTCCGTTTATGCTTGGTATCGTCAGGAGTGCTCTTTTGTTCCTGCTGGGCGGAAGACTTTTGGGGTTTCCCCTTGTTCTTCTTTTTACCGCCAAAATTCTGAGATGAAGCTAATTGGACAGAATTCACCTCTTCAGTTAGAGCAGGCGTGGTGGATTTGGTGGTGTTGTGGCCAACCTTAGTCAGTAATGGGGAGGAACTGTCAAGGTTGGATGATCCAACAGTGCTAGAAGCAGGTTGGGTGTTAAGGGATCCAATGATTTCATCAGTTTGGAGTCCCTTATGTGGTTTCGCAGGGTCATTAATGTCACGGGTGCGTCAGGCAGAATATCAAACAAAATGCCGGATTGAGTGTAGACTAAGTCTAGTACATGGGCACTTGTGATGGCTTGTTCTTCGGTGACAGCACCTTGCATGGCAACATCTCTTGCTATGGTAGGGATGAGGGATTTTGTAAACCAGTCTACTAGGAGTTGATCTGGAATAGGATTTTTAATGAGACGTCGTCTCCTTCGCCACTCGTGGATATGATCTGAAATATGAGTGGCGGTATTCTGACGGAGCGAGGTTAAATGCTCGGTACCAGTTTCATACCGTATGGGCAGCTGGAAATGTGTCAAAAAGTTCATGGCAAGAGAACCAAAATCAGGAAAAGAGTGGGGTGGCAACTCAATGTACCACTTGGCAGCCGAACCGGTGAGAGTACTTTGAAACAATCTAAGATGAATTGAATCGTCCATTAAGGAATTAGATGAACACCATAAGTGGTATGTCATCACGTGGTTTTTTGGGTCTTCACCCGGCTTGTCATCAAATTTGGGGATATCAGATGGAAGTTTCACCGGAATTGGTGGTCAGTTAGATCCGTGGTAAATAGGATCGTTGGCTAAACGGGATAGGTTAGGCAGGTCTAAAGTAGCCAGGAATGGCAGTTGCGGGTTAGGATACGCGTATTGATAATACGGATAAGGCATGTAAGGACCAATATGACCGTAAGGTGTACCAGGAGGAAACTAGCCGTAAGGGGGTGTGCAGCCCGGACCGTAAGGGGGTCCGCCACCATAAGGTGGTCCATTCCAATAAGGTGGGGGTCCACCTCCACCACCGGGAGGGGGTGGAGGTCTGCTGCAACCACCGGGAGGAGGTGGGGGTCCATAACCGTAATGAGGTGGCCCACCACCGTCTCCGCCTGGAGGGGTGGTGGACCACTTCCGTTGCCAGAAGGATGGGGGCCCCCACCACCTCCGTAGCCGGAAGGATGAGGGTCTCCACCACCACAGCCACCACCATAGTAATTAGGTCCTCCACCGCCTTCGCCTGGAGGGGGTGGTGGGTCACCTCCGCCACCCGAAGGGAAATGTCCTCCTCCACCATGATAGGGTGGTCCTCCTCCGCCTCCGCCGAGAGGGGGTGGTGGACCATTCCCGCCACCGCCGGAAGGGTGAGGGATATTGTTGGCAAAATGAGGTGGGCATCCACCAAGGTTAGGTGGGGGAGGGCCAATCAGGGGTGGTGGTACTTGAGGGATAGTCGGTTGGGGTCCTTGTTGCAACACAGGTTGTTTCCCCCATAGAGTGTATGGATTCCCGGGATAAGGTATCCCGTCTGGTGCGTTTCCGTGATTAGATTGGCCCGGCACAGGGTTAACAGAACCTGGATATGCTTGACTCCATGAGGGTAGGGTTACATTGGATAGCCCCCCAACATGAGATAATTCCATGGTGGATGGTCTAGCGGGTTGGGAAGGTCCAACGGAAGGTCCGTTAGGGATTCCACCTCCTATGTTCTGGTTAAGAAACGGGGGTTGCCCCCCAACCACTACAGGTTAACCACTATTTGAAGGTTGAACCAACGTAGGTTGTTGACTAGCTACCGTAGTAATAACATTACCGATGGGATAATCCATGGAAATGGAATATCCTCCCCTCGAATTTTGAGGTGGGGGAGGAACTGGTAAGGTAACTGTGGTAGTGACGGGTGTGTTGGACTGTTGTCCTTCCACCTGTTGGTTCACTTGAGGTGCAGGACTAGACTATTGTGAGGGTTGACTAGTCTTATTAGTGGTCTCGTGGTGGGAAGATTGTTCAAGTGATCCAAAAGATATCAAATGATCTGGGATGGGTCGGTAAGGGGGTAACGATGGGTCTTTAATCCTTCGTTGGAGACTTGACTGCCGAAACTCTTCAACCATGGAACGAAAGTGAGCTAATTGGCCACGAAAATAGGCTAAAGGGTCGTACGGAGTAGTCCCACTGGGTGGTGATGCGATGGCAAAATGAGCCACTGGATGGTCTGTAGAAGAGGTCCAATAAGCTGCTGAAGGACCAACAGCTGTTGTAGGGTCGTCCTGGGGTCGGTTTATCCATTCCAACGATCCAGGATCTCCCGAGATGACGGGAGAAAGGTCTTGTGAAGCAAGGATTTGTGCTCCTTCATCCTGTGGGGGATGAGAGGCAGGTGAATCCGGAGGAGTTTTTGGAAACAAAAGTCCTCCAACATTCAGAGTGGGGTTTTCCACTTCAGTAACTATGACTGTGTTACGCTGATCCATTCTTACCCTCGAAATAACCTCCGGATGAAGGGGATATTCGGGTGATAAGTTTAAGATCCTACGGGATCTTCTCCAGGAAAAATCCACCAGAGCGTCAGGACAATCAGCCAGGATGGCTGAAACAACGTTTCTCCTAAGGGTATGCTAAAAGAATGTTAATTTTTCAGAATTTACTTCAATCTGATCTAGGATCTTAACTGAGAGAACAACATGTACAGCATATCTACAACATATCAAACATGAACACAATAATGCAAGGACACAAGAGACACAGAGTTTACTTGGGGAAAACCATAAAGGTGAAAAACTCCAATAACATCCTTAGAGATATATAGAGCAATGTTACAACCCAAGCATAAGAGATAGACATCTCCTAGTAGCAGCTTCTCCTCCTCCACAAGTGCGCCACTCTCCCGAGAGTGTGTGAGAGAATAGAATGATGAAATAGAGTGCCTCCCGCACTCTATTTATACTTGACTTAACTTGCCTAATAACCTTTACTAGGTCGGCCTTAACTTAACCACATAACATAATGCTGACCGGGCCGACACCCAATAGAGTGGTCTAATAACCCTTTGACCCACATGGCCGACCCCTAATAGGGTGGTCTAATAACCCTTCGACCCACATGACTTATACAGGGCCAACCCCAACAAGGTGGTCTAATAACCCATCAAGTATATGTTACGACATTTACAATATAAATGACGACACTTCCGTATAGAGGAATAATAACATCTCTATAGGAATACAAACACTTCCGTATAGAGGAATAATACCATTTCTATAGGAGTACAATTTACATATATGATATACATTCTGAATTTACATATACATCAACACTCTCTCTTAACTAGGAAGGTATTTCTCGACATAGGTCTTCTAGCACAAGTCTTCTTCTCTGGATCATCGTCACTGGATAATCGTCATCGACTCATCGTCATCGTCACTGTTGCTGCTATCTCAATCAATCTCTGAATCTACTCGTCATAGGAAGTTCTACAGAGCTAGTCCTTTTTCATACTAGATGCAGGCCCACCACCTGCAGGTCTTCATCATCACTGGCCATACTATGGAATCCTCAGGACTTATTACGTGCGTCACAAAACCTTAAAAGAGTCTCTTGACTAGCAAGAACCCTAAAGAGCATCTGAGGCCTTTTTCATCCTGTCCAGATCTCCAGGACTTATTATATGTGACGGTCACAAAACCTTAAAAGAGTGTCCCAGGAACGTTTATGTGCATAGCACGACCGACAAGAACTCTAAAGAGCATCCGAGGAACATTTATGTGCCTAAGCACGACCGGAAAGATCTCCAGGACTGATTACATGTGACCTCTGCTACAAACCCTCGAAAGAGCATCCCAGGACTTATTATGGGCACACAGCCCAACCTATCGGATCTCCCAAGTCTTACATGTAGCAGCCCACCACAAACCCTCGAAAGAGCATCTCAAGACTTATTACGGGCACACAGCCCAACCTATCGGATCTCCCAGGTCTTACATGTGGCCCACTATCACAAACCCTCGAAAGAGCATCCCAAGACTTATTACGGGCACACAGCCCAAACTATCGGATCTCCCAAGTCTTACATGTGATACACAATGCCAATCCTTTTTCATACTGGATGTGACCTAGAACAAATCTAGGATTTCCTTTGCACAACCTGTCCACGGCCACAGAGTATCAACCTAATACTCACCATACATCATCCTGATGTATACATGATCATCCTTATCATCATCACTGCATCGTCCTGATGTAAGTCATCTGGAGCAACATCCTGAAGCTCGTCATCCATGATCATCCTGATCATACAATGCATCTACCTGATGCATACCAAGTATCTACCTAATACATATCACCATACATGATCAACCTGATCATACAATGTATCCACCTGATACATACATAGATACATGATCCACACAATGTATCCACCTGATACATATATAGATACATGGTTCAAGCATCCAACATGATGCATATACAAATACATATAAATGATCCAACTGATCATATCCAGCATCATCCTGATGCATATACAGAGTAGTAACTGGAGTATCGTCCTGATGCTCATCATCCAGCGCTTACATCCACAGCCATGTGAAGGATCCCCCTTCCACCATGCTAGGAATGGCTATAGCAAATGTCTCCATCACTTCTTCCTCGAAGTGTCGTCGATCTGAAGAACACCAAGCCTCTCTCTGAAGTACTCAAACTTCACTCTGGCTAGTGGCTTCGTCAATACATCTGCAATCTGCTCATCCGTCGCAACATACAGGAGCTTCACTGCTCCTCTCTGCACCATATCCCCGATATAGTGATATTTGATCTCTATGTGTTTCGACCTGTCGTGGAACACCGGGTTCTCAGACAACTTCACACAATTCTAGTTGTCACAAAATATACCAGTAGCCTCCAGCGGTAGATCAAATAACTCAGACAGTAACTTTCGAAGCCATACTGCCTCACAACTAGCCGAACAGGCTACAACATACTCTACTTCGACTGTACTCAGTGCTACACAGGACTGCTTCCTGCTAAACCAAGAGATCACACCTGATCCCATACTGAAGCAGCACCCAGAAGTGCTCTTCCTATTTGCAGCACTGCCTGCCCAATCTGAATCAACATAACCCTGTATGTTAAACTTTTGATTCGCATCATACTTGAGCCCATAATCAATTGTACCCTTCAGGTACCTCAGAATATGCTTTACAGCAATCAGGTGAACACTCCTCGGATCCGTCAAGAACTAGCTCAATGTGTTCACCGCAAAGCAAATATCTGGTCTCATGTTCGTCAGGTACATCAAGGACCCAATCATCTGACGATACATAGTGATATCAACCGGCTTAGATGAAGCATCACACAGAAGCTTCAGGTTTGATGCCATAGGTGTGGCCATGGCATTGCAGTCCATCATCCCGGACCTCTTCAGGATCTCTACTGCATACTTCCCTTGTCCAAGGAAGATTCCATCTGCACTCTGCCACACCTCCATACCTAGAAAATAGTGCATCATCCACAAGTTCTTCATCTCGAACTCGGCAGCAAGCTTCCGCTGCGTGTCGGCAATCAATCTATCTTTACCTGTAATAAACAGGTCATCCATATACAAAAGTAGTATCACTGGATTGCCTTCCTCAACCTTGTAGTAAAGGTTGGAATCTGCTTTACTCTTGATAAAGCCCAAACTGGATAGAAAGTTGTCTATCCTACCATACCAAGTTCTACACATATATGACTCCCTGTCATGTGTCTCAGAACCAAGTGGCTGCTCCACATACACTTCTTCTTCAACTACACCATTCAAGAAAGTTGTCTTGAAATCCATCTAGTGTATCTTCCATTTCATCACTGCAGCCAAAGCAAGTATGGATCTAATAGAAGTGTATCTGGCTACAGGAGCAAAAGTCTCTATGCTACCAACTGCAACATGCTTGATCTTGTAGATCTTCTTGGAAGTCACTACAGACTCCCCTTCAGATCTTGGGACTGCATCCCAAACATCTTCATGATCGACTGGTACTCCTCGATCATGGCATTCTTCCTAGATCCTGGGAACTTCAATATCTTCAATATTTTCAATAGATAACTTTGTTGTTGAACAAATGTTGTAGTCCTTCTTTTGTAGGTGATGGTATACGATCTTTCCTACACAACAAGTTAAATAACATGATTAGAAAACATCTCATAATTTTCAGAACAAATTCTTACACATAAAGAAATATGTCATATAGTCATGCAATTATCTTAGCTAATGCTTCAATACAACATTTATCCATATCCCGTAGCTTTCTAGATGCCTTCCAATCTCTACCAGAACATTATTAAGAGTGTGCACAACTCCCAACATGTCAGCAAAGAAGTTTCATTCTAGATAAGTAGCAATGGAATGTTGTACAGTGCCATAGGCCACTTACCCATGTATATTAGTAATATACTATTCATTAATGCAACTATTCTAATATGCATAATACACAACCTAATTCTAGGAACATGAGTATATACATTATTGAACAGTATTATTTAAACAATAAAATATGCAAGGAATGATAATTCAAATTCTTATCTTTGTTTGTTTGTTGGGTTGACTCCCTCTCAGTCTCTGCTTCTTTTCTGCAACTCCATTCTGATGTGGATTGTGAGAAGTGGTCAACTCCCTCTGAATATTTGCATCCTTGCAAAAACTACTGAAGTGTGCTCCTTCTTGATCTTTGCTTCCTTGCAGGAACAACTGGAGTGTGCTCCCTCTTGATCTTTGCTTCCTTACAGGAACAACTAGAGTGTGCTCCCTCTTGATCTTTGATTCCTGGATTACTTGTCCTTGAACTTATATCCATCACTATGCATGCTTATCAGTATCATCATTGTGTTATCCTCGAGGTCTCATACATAATCACACATTCATTAGTATAATCTTAATACTATCAAAACACAATAATCTTAAACATGTATAGTCATGATCATTTCAAACATAGATAATAAACATTAGTATTCAAGGTTTCAGGGAAGTCTTCTTTTACTCATGCATATTCTTATTTGATCATAGGACTCTTCTGGTTAGTTAAATCATCAATCAAGATAAGAGACATAAAATGCATAAACCCTTGATTACTTACATTTATAACTTTATGAATAAACATAACCAATCATACCAAGTATACTTATATAAGGGATCCTAACCCAAGTTAGGATTCTAACTTGATATAGAAAAAACATACCTGGATTGGTATGTTAGCTAGTTATGTCTAACATACCCACATGATGTCTTCTTGTTCTCTTCAATGACTTGTGCTAGTAACCTGCATATCTCATAGGTTAACCATTATAGAACCAAGTTATACATACCTCGCAAATAGATCTTCTAAGTGATTCATGACAATGGATGAATCTTTGTCCTCATATCATCATGATCATATGTTCTTGAACTAGAACATGATTTGTCTTTCTTGGTGTACCTTTCATGTTAGCAGACAACATAAACCTCATACAACACCATAATGCATTAGTACAATCATAAGTGTCAACACCCTAATCAATGAATATCTTTTATCATGCATCCATAATTTTATTAAGGTGATACGACAAGTCTAAATTTAATCAAGATTGTACTAACCGTAATAACATGAAGACAAACATACCATAAACTTAATCATGAACAAATCTCGAAACATACCTGGATGAGTCATACCTGTCGAGATTGCTTGTAAGCTTCTTATGTAAGGCCTTAGCCTCATCTCCCTCTGAAACGGGAACTTCTTCACTTATGCAGCTGACCAATCCATTCTCTTATAGGATTAACCCAATCCACTTGATTTGCAGGAACTGGATCTGGAGCTGGATTAGGGTTTGTCAGAGAAACCCTAAAAATTCAAACTTTGAATTTCAAACTTCCGAAAGGATAGAAATATGCGCCTTGGTGAGCTGATCAAGCTGGTATACTCATAATTTGAAAACTGCAAAGTTTCACCCCTCAAATTTGCCTTTGAAACTTCTGGATTCACTAGACATGACCCCAAACTAGGGTTTGATAAAGCCCACCCTTCTGCCCAATTTCGATCCAAAGCTCTAAGCTTCTATTTTTCTGAGGAGCTTCCAGCCGTGGTCACAAATTTCAAAAATTTCCATTTTTGCAAAAGCCCTAATTTTCCACTTTTCCGATCAAAGTCCCGAACTAGGGTCTGATCAAGCCCGACCTTCTGCCCAACCAAAAATTCTGATCTTGGTCTCTAAATTTCGATTTTGATGAGTAGCATTCAACTGTAGTCTGCGATTACAAAAATTCCAACTTTCTCCAAAACCCTAAATTCCGGAAGCCATGAATGAAGGTGCTCAAAAATAATTATGTTTTGACAGAAATATGTACCTGATTGTTTCTAGTGTAACTCCGAACTTTTCGATCCACAGGGTCTGAAAAAATTTCCTGTGATACCCTGACCTATCATCTTTCCAACCCCATAGGTCTGACCTCAAATGGATTCTCTGAGAGAGATTTATGCCAAGTGTCGCAACGTGACCTGTTTATGGGATAAAATAGGAGAGCGAACTTGTACGGAATGCCACGTTTCATTGGTTCAGTTTCAGCCTCTGAAAAAGTTACCTGAGAAAATACAGTCCGTGCACTACTTGTCACATTTTACAAAATTTCATTTGGAGCTTCCTAGCCCAAGTTATGACCTTTTTTCCAACGTCCCCTGTTTATGACTGAGATCTGGAAGAGGCAAAAACCTTATATTGTACAAATCATAAATCACAAAGTACAACAAATTAGAGGTTGTCCTTTGGACACAAGGTACATGGGGATCGTAGCTTCGCCTTGTACGATTTTCAGACCCTAAAACCTCGTCGAAATTTATTTATAGCGAAAGTGCTACGATGACTGGTTTTTGATATATCAAGCCCTAGCTTCGCATTTGCAACAAGTGTCATACATGCCATACCATGCGTTCTTTCAGGCTAGTTCTGATACCATTTTAATTTTTCAGAATTTACTTCAATATGATCTAGGATCTTAACTGAGAGAACAACATGTACAGCATATCAAACATGAATACAATAATGCAAGCACACAAGAGACACAAAGTTTACTTGGGGAAAACCATAAAGGTGAAAAACCCCAATAACTTCCTCAGAGATAGATAGAGCAATGATACAACCCAAGCATAAGAGATAGACATCTCCTAACAACAACTTCTCCTCCTCCACAAGTGCGCCACTCTCCCGAGAGTGTGTGAGAGAATAGAATGATGAAATAGAGTGCCTCCCGCACTCTATTTATACTTGACTTGACTTGCCTAATAACCTTTACTAGGTCGGCCTTAACTTAACCACATAACATAATGCTGACTGGGCCGACACCCAATAGGGTGGTCTAATAACCCTTTGACCCACATGGTTGACCCTCAATAGGGTGGTCTAATAACCCTTCGACCCACATGACTTATACAGGGCCGACCCCAACAAGTTGGTCTAATAACCCATCAAGTATAAGTTACGACACTTACAATATAAATGACGGCACTTCCGTATAGAGGAATAATAACATCTCTATAGGAATACAAACACTTCCGTATAGAGGAATAATACCATCTCTATAGGAGTACAATTTACATATATGATATACATTCCGAAGCAGGGATAATTTTAAGGACCCATACTTATTTAAAAGTGTATAAACCTTGGTGAATCTTACCAATTCTTAAAATGTAAACTATAAAATATTTGGCAATATTTTTCTAAAATTATTTCAATTTCTAAGTATTTTATATAGTTTATATAATAATTTGGCGATTTTTAGAGTGAAAAAAGTTTACCCCGTCAAAATTGGGTGAAACGAGGCTTAAAAAAATGCAAATTGGCGAATTGTTTTTTGGAAAAAAACATGGAAAAATAGCCCATAGGCTAAACTTCGCCCCTAAAATTATCCTTGTTCCGAAGTTACATATACATCAACAAAGAAAAGTAGTCCAGAAAAACCTACTCAAACTAAGGCAACAAGCAGACTTATGTGACAAAGTGGATTCAAAAGTCTGGAACCTCATGGGATTATCAAGGCATTGCAAACCGCGATATACTGCAGGGTCCAACAGTATGACGCGACAAGGAGGATTGGGACCGTACCCTTGCCTGCATACCCGATTACCTGGACAATACATGCGTGCTAATCTCCCCGAGTGTTGTTCTCGGTGTATTGCTTTGCCAAGACGGCCAAATGGTTAACTCAGTTGGTTTCAGGAATCCTAGTGGTGTCTCCCGATATACGCAAGGTACGTGGGAGCTCAAATCCGTAGTGGTGTTGTCTAATGCACAACCGTTCGGCAAGAGACCTTCCGATATACTACCAAGTACGTGATACACCCTTCGATATACACCTAGTACGGATTATGGTACTTGGTGGGTACATGAAGGAGCTCGATATACCGATAAGTATGTGGAAGACTACAATACCCCTGGGATACAGTGCTGGCAAATAACAACAGCTGCCATGCTTAACGACGTCGGAACACGTCTCTAACTTACACACAAGTTGCTAAAAATTTGACCTAGTTCTACCATTAATTTTATCTTGGACGGTTAGGTGAATGCATGAGGTGAGTACATAATCAGAAGCATAACGTAAGTCATAACTCCATGCACAAAATATTCTTTTCTTTCAATGAATTCTATCTATGGGAAGGAGAAAACTTTTTCTTTCCGTTGAGATTGCCAAAACAACACAATGCAACACAATCTCAATTCAAACAAAACTTGACTATGAAAGTATTCTTTTCATTTTTCAACAAAACACAAAAAATCACAACACTACTATCCAAATCAAAACATTTTTCCTTTTCTTTTTCTTTTCAAAGCAAAACGACACTAGGTAATGAAAAGAGAGGATTCTGAAATGGAATATGCAAGTTTTTCAATTTCACTTTCAATGGTCTAAAAGCAACAAAAATTAAAAATGCATCTATCTTTCCTTAGCATGGAATCAATTTTGCAAAAATCGAAGCGTACTTTGGGTCTTTCAAGAAAATGAGTGATTTATGATTCGAGAAAAACACAATAGATCATACATTCATTCAATTTTTCCAAAACACAAATGAAAACGTTCAAGAAACACTACTTGCAGCACTTTTTAATGTTCAAGAAATGATGGGAAAGAAGCACTTTTTAATCTTTCAATAGATGCATCAAAGAATAAACTTGATAGCAATCGAGCTTTCAGATCTAAATGACTGAAAAGAAAACACTACTTGCAGCACTGGTACACTCAGAAAACTCAAGAAAAGACAAGCACTCAATCAAGTTGAAATGCACACTTAACTCAAAACCAAGCAGTAGCAAGCAAATCAAGCAAGCGAAGCTAAAACAATGATGAGAACGAGGTCTGGAAACTGATCTAACGTAATGATCAGATCAGGAATGGAAGGAAGGGAATGCAAAGGTGAGCGGATGAAGGTGGAGGAGACAAGAGTATCCACCACTACCGGTCTTCAAGCTTGTCCAAGACAGAACCCAAAATCAATCCAAACAAAACCAAATGTTCAAAACACAAATCATAGGTGGGATCCTTGGCTGGATCTTACAGCACAGACGGAGTTCATACAGCAAACCAAAGCCCAGACTGTCAAATGGAGAGGAGATGCCTGCATGCCAAATTTTGACAAATAGGCCCACTCTGTTCTTGTACACAGTGCGACGTCGCGGTTTACCTACACGGGAAGTGCGACGATGTCGCAGTTTACCAATGCAAGGGATGCGACAAGTAACTAACAGGTAAAGAACAGAGGCCAGAAATGACACAGTGTCGCTCTGTTCCCACTACCTAGGTGCGACAGGCAAAGTCTAAATTCAAAAATGAATTAGATCTCTCAGCAATGAACCATGGAATGGTTTGGGAATGAGTTGTATAAACTCAGAGGAAGCAGATTAGAGTCTTCAATATGAAGATCCAACAGTGAAATCAACTTCAAGAAGTAAAATGGCAAAAATAAAAAGGCTCATGTCAAGCAATCAACTGAAAATGACTCTCAGATTGACAACCACTGACCAGATTCTATACTCCCCAGTATGGTCGCCAGATTTGTTATCGGACAATCCACCCGAGCGGACGCAAGCAGGATCTCCCTATCTCAGAGTGAGTCTAGAACAAATAGAACAAACTACTAATGCATTTCCTAGATCTACTTAAGGATCGAGTATTAGATGTCTTACCTTTCACTTCGCAGTCCTTTCTCCTGAATGTTGCTCCTCGTCTCACGGTCGTCAGATCCAAGCTGCAAGACCTGTCAAGACAAGAAACAAAGAAACAAGTAAAAGACATCTATACAATAAAAGATCTAAGTAAACAGTTAAGCAGGTAAACTACTCAATATCATTACACACATGAACAATATTGGTGGAAAGAATTTGTATTACTGCAAAAAGAAGGAAGTACATAATAGAGATATAGAACTACAACCAAGACTTAACGTTGTAGCCCTTCTCCCACGAAGCCAATTGCCATATCCTTCCAAGGATGTATGAGTTCTCCAATGGGTGAGTGGAGATGTTCCAAAGGTGATTTCACCAGCATGTAGATACCATAGACTTCTTCCCTTTGGGATGGAAGTAAGCTTCATTCATATAGGACTAAGTGGATAGGGTATGGATAGGATAGGTTGAGAGATTGTAGGAGAGGCTTAAGGGATGTCTCCAAAGTATTAGGAACCGAGAACCAGCTCCTCCAAGAGGTCAGGGATAGGGTCCCAAGTCAGCAAGCTTCGAGAAGGACCTCGAAGAAGTTATTTTTGCCATCTAACTGACTTCGTCGCACCCTGTAATGGGGCAAGGTGCGACGTCGCATGTTGTTAATGTGCAGCCTGCGACGACCCTTCAAAACCTAGCACAATTGGGTACAAAATCCTCCCTGGTTGATTACTTAGTCAAGATATCTTCAGGGGTGTATACACTGAATCTTATAATGAGTAGATTTTGGGTGTAACACCTACATAGATCTTACCGAGTTGGTGCTCACTTGAGGAGATTGGTGTCTCATGTGGTTGGTGCCTACACAAATCTTGTTGCGTTGGTGCTCAGTTGAGGGGATTGGTGTCTCTAGTAGTGTGGTGCCTACAAAATTTATAACATTAGGTTGCTGCCTACATACATTTATAAAGATAATTTTTGTACGATTTTCTCTTGAAAGAGTTTCCACATTAAATTTTGTGCGCTATGCTTTGTGATTAGATGTGTTTAATATTTCATAGTCAATGAATGATTGATAAATGTTTGTCTAACATTAAAATAAATAAATAAATTCTTATACCGATTCACCCCCCCCTACCTCGCTCTCAGTATAAGCATAAGTTAAGCAACTTTGACTTGGTCAATAGTACCAACCAGCAGTATGAGTAGTTCATGATCTATATTTCATCATGCTACAAATATTGGAGGCCAATTGGACCCCTCCACGTGTTATTTTCAACCTATTTTGTATTATTGGCTTTATTATAGAATTTTCCTAAGTATTGATTAAAAACCCTAAGGTTAGAAATCAATTCATTGGAGTAGCAATAAAATGGTGAATTCAGATTTGGTTTTTGTCATGCATTTGGTTTATACTTCAATCATATCATCATGGATCCATCTTAAGGCATTTGGAATTGATTTGAGCATTAATTTTCACATTTGGTAATTAATTAAAATAAGTAACGACTTTTCTTAAGTCTGGAATTAAAATTTCTAAGGCTAGCGAGAATTAATCAAGTTGAGAAATATGGACAATTTTGAAAAACTGGCAACTTGCGTCATCATAAAAAAAGTTCCTAGCAATAGCCAAGTCTGAGAATCTCCATCTGGAATCTCAAGTGGGACCAGCATGCTTCCTCCTCCAAGGGGGGCGCACTTCATCTCCAAGGGGCGAATTTGTGTAATGCAGCAAAACAAAAAGCATGTAAATGATGTAATATCTCAAAAGTTGTAACTTATGGGCTCTATGAGGCAATTCGCCCCCCTCAAATTTTCTAGCTATTTTTTTGTAAAAAGAATTGCCAAGATTTATCTCAACCATTGATTTGCTTGAGAAATGATTTAATCTCATCCCTCAATCCTTTTGGATTAGGGTTGAGCCTTCTCTTTTTTCTCTGTAAGAGGAAATCGACTTCATTGTACAAGGGGAATTTTTTAGCAATAAAACAAAGCACTAAATTTTGCAGCAGATTGATTTGGCTTGTTGGTGACTTGTGGCACTTGGTTTTGTGATCGCAGCTCTTGCCTTCTCTTGTGGTTTGTCTTTGTGATGTTTTTATTCATGGTGAAGGTGAAATCTTTCTAATTTCATTGGAGTAAAATTCAGATTGTGGTTCTATCTTCTATGTTTAGTTAGAGAATAGCAATTTCATGGTGAATCGATTTAATCCTTTGTTGTAGACTGTTCTTCTTCAACTCTTCATTTTCAACTTGTTCAGGTGGGGCGAATTAGTGAGATTGTACCATCCAAAAACTTATTGATCGTTGATTTCTTCTTTCTTGGCAAGTTGGAACCAATTTACTAGGGTGCACTTCACTTGTTGAGGACTTACGGATAGTTTAGTGATCCAGATGGATATAGGTGGCCACCCACCTATTCCATTGGCTCAAAACAATTTTCCATTCTGGCATTTTTCTTGTAATTTTTCTACAGCTTTTCAAGTCTCGAACTTATGGGGTCGTTTTGAGACCCTAAACGACGTTTTTTTGGAGATTCGGGGGGGCCAATGGTTGCCAACGGGCAATCGAGCGCCCCAAATGGAGATCATATGCAAAATTTATGACCTCGGGAAGTTGATTGTTCAACTAACCACCTTGGGGCCGCAAACTTTATGACGGTTCATCTTCTAGGGTTAGGATTTTGGATGTTTAGGGTTCTTGCCCTCGTGCTTAAGATAAATAGGCTCTTTCAGACTCTTCTTGTATTCAACTTGTCACGAATGAGCGTAGCCGCAACATCTCTTCTCAGAGATATAGCTACCACCATTCTAGCTGCTTTTATTTTACAGTTTGTTCTATTTCATTCATTTAGTAGAATCTGAGTTTACTATATCGTTGTGTTTATTTCCATATATCTGTGTATGTGAATATATATATATGCTCTTTCATTTCATTCTCACATAAATCTGGATCAATGGTATCGGAGCCTTCTGCTCTTGTGATTTCTCAGTGCATGTCCCCGACGAGATCTGAATATCAAGAGTTGGGTTTCAAACTAGTTGAGCTTGGGGAAAACCCTCCTCGTCGACCTAAGTAGACTCACATGGAGGGAGAAGAAAAGAGAGATGATGGTGCAGGAGATCATATTAAGTTGTTGCTCGAGGAATCCCTTGCACGACAGAGAAACGAGATAAAGGATAATTTCGCACAGATCCTTCGAAGGATGCCGATGGCGGCGGATGCACCTTCAACGAGCAGTCTTTTCGAGGGTGCAAATCCCTTCAAGGTACAATTTAACTTTGCCATTCCCCTATTTGAAGGAAAGATAGATGCAGATGCTTTAGAGAAATGGTTGAATCTATTAGAGAGTTGCTTCTCTATTCAAAAAATTTCTGACAGCGAAAAGATCACATTCACACTCCTTAAGTCCCTTCCCCATATTAAAGACTGGTGGGACAGGTACAGCAAGAGGCATGCAAGAGATGAGTCTGAACTATTCAGGATAGACCCCACTTGGGCAGCTTTTGTCGATGTCGTCAAGGAAGAATTCTACCTTGTCGGAAACTATGATGACCAGTACACCAGATGGACGACTTTGCACCAAGAGAGAGACCAAACAGTTCCAGAGTTTACCAACATGTTCCATACCCTGCGCTCCAAGATGGGTATTCGAGACTCTGAACGGCACTTGGTCCTAAAGTACTGCAGTGGCTAGCACAGGTACATTCAAACAGAGATGGATTTCCTGGACATATCCTCACTATGAGCATCTTATAGATACGTCATCAAGATCGAGCAGAAGTTTAAGCAAAAGAATAAGCGGGATTTTGGGTCTGCAAAGGACAGAGCAAGGACGGCCAAAGCCCTAAGAACGAGCCCAAGCAGCAAAATCCTGGAAAAGGTGGCCTTAATTCACAAAGCAAAGGACAGAGCAAGGACATCCAAAGCCCCGACAACGAGCCCAAGCCGCAAGCAAAGAAGGGTAATGGGAAATCAAAAAAGGACACTGGCAAGTGGTGTGAATTCCACAAGATCCCTTGGCACAACACTGATGAGTGCCGCTCAAAACAATCCTTGTTGGCCGAGACAAAATCCCCGGACCAGACTCTGACTCAAAACCTGATGGAGAGAAAGAAAAGGGAAAGTAGATCATTGATGCAGAACCTAGTGCCACCATCGCAACTGCAAAGATTCAACCAGAAGAGTTAGAGGAGCCAGAGGAAGGGGAGTGCCTCTTCCATTCACAATTGTGGGTGCAAGGAACTCCGATACACTTCATTGTTGATAATGGTATCCAAAAAAACCTCATATCAGCTGAGGTCATCAAAAGATTGAAGCTTCTGACAGTTCCACATCCCCAACCATACAACATCGGTTGGTTGAGCGAGGGACGAAACATCCGTGTTAGTCAATAGTGTCACCTTTCCTACGGGATCAAGCCCTTCAAAGATGAGGTAATGTGTGATGTTGCCCCGCTTGAAGTTTGTGATGTTCTTTTAGGACAGCCATATATGTGGAAATGTCATGCTGTGTATGAGTCTAAACCTCATACTGTCATTATTACTTTGGGAAAGAAGCTCTACAGGATACCAGAGACACTTCCCACCACTGCAGTGTCCCTCATCATAGCTAAGCAGTGCAGGAAGGTAAACTCATAGGCAGGGAAATTCGTCATCTTCATGATTCGTTCTGAAGGTGAACGAAATATTGCAGCAACATCAACCACCTACATGCAGAACCCCTCTATGCAGCAGAAACAGGTGGACAAGATTGTGGAAGTATACAAAGACATCTTCACCACACCCACCGAGGTGCAAGTACATTGCCTGGTCAAGCACTCCATTGATTTGATACCTGGTGCTCCTTTACCTAATGGGCGAGTATACAGGCGTTCCCTCATGGAAAATGAAGAAATCAAATGCTAGATTCAAGAATTGATCCAAAAGGGGCACATTCGACCTAGCTACTCACCTTGTGGGAGCCCAATTGTGTTGGAAAATGAAGAAATCAAACGCCAGATTCAAGAATTGATCCAAAAGGGGCACATTCGACCTAGCTACTCACCTTGTGGGAGCCCAATTGTGTTGGTACAGAAGAAAGACGGGACATGATGACTCTGTATTGATTACCGAGCTCTAAACAAGATCACAGTCCAGAAACGATATCCCATTCCCCGTATCGACGACCTTGACCAGCTCAAGGGTGCTAAATATTTCAACAAGATTGATTTGAAGTCTGGCTATCATCAAGTGCCAATTGAGCAGATCGATGTTTGGAAGACTGCCTTCAAATTTCGGGAAGACCTTTTTGAGTGGTTGGTCATGCCTTTCGGCTTGACTAATGCTCCAACAACTTTCATGAGGATGATAGACGATATCCTACGGCCATTCACTAACTCTTTTGTGGTTGTATATCTGGATGATATTCCCATCTACAACAGAACATGGGCAGAGCATCTGCAACATATCCACCAAGTCCTCAACACCTTGCGCCAGCACAAGTTATATGCTAATTTAGAGAAATGCTCATTTGGCATGAAGAGGGTTCAATATCTAGGATACATCGTGGACGAAAATGGTGTTCATGTAGATCCAGCCAAGATTCAAGCCATCCATGATGGGCCAACCCCAACAACTCTCACAGAGCTTTGCATCTTCCTAGGCCTTGCCAACTTCTATCGCAGATTTGTGTTGGGCTTCTCTAATATTGCTTGGTCCCTTAGCCAGGTGACCAAAGGGGGATCTAAGGCCAAGTTCAATTGGTCCAAGCCACAGCAACAAGCATTTGAGGAGTTGAAGCAATGCTTATGTTCGACACATGTCCTTGCCTTACTGGATCTGCAACAACCCTTTGATATTGAAATAGATGCTTCAGACTATGTTGTTGGTGTAGTCATCACTCAACATGACCATCCAATGGCATATCACAGTGAGACACTTTCAGATACAATCCGCAAGTACCCCACCTACAATAAGGAAATGTATTCCATTGTCCAAGCCTTCCACCAATGGAATCATTACATCCTTGGAAAATAGACAATCATCCACATTGATCACAAGCCCCTGCAATTCATGAAAACCCAAGGGAAGTTACAGAATAACCGCCACCAAAATTAGTACACTTACTTCCAACAATTCCACCTGAATATTAAATATAAGAAGGGAAACACCAACCGATTCGTCGATTTCCTCAATCAGCCTCCAGTAGCAGCACTTACCACAATGCTCCATTCTTGTGGCCATGAGACCTTCGGGTGGCCTCAACTATATAGTAGTGATCCCGAGTTTTCTCTCATCTATCAAGCCCTATGTGCAAGCACATTTGTAGCAGAATTTCATCTTCAGGAAGGTTTGTTCCTTTAACCGAGCGTGCGAAGATGATTTGGGAAGCTCATTACAGTCGGGTGGCAAGGCACTTCGTCACCAAAAAGACAGTGGCCATATTGCAGAAGTATTTTTATTGGCCTAAGATCCAACAAGACGTCGGCCAATACATAAGATCATGCAGTGCTTGTGCCATCGTGAAACCTGCCATAAAAAATAGGGTTTGTACACCCCTCTGCCCACTCCTAATGGGCCATGGGAATCCATCTCCATGGATTACATGTCTAGACTACCTTCAACCAATCATGGAAATGACTGTGTGTTTGTGGTCATGGATCATTTCTCTAAGATGGCCATTTTAATAGCTTGCAAGAAGAACATCTCTACTGAAGCCACTGCTAAGCTCTTCTTCGAGCATGTTTGGGTTCATTTCGGGCTACCACAGACTATCATTTCATATCAGGACAGCAGGTTCCTAAGCACTTTCTGGTCTAGCCTATGGTCATTGATGGATACCAGGCTCACCAAATCGACTTCCTTCTGTTAAATTTTCAGTATTAAATCACAATACTATAGGATCTTTGCTGAGAGAATAACATCTACAGTATATCAATGCATGACAATCATAATATGACAAGCATCACAAGCATCATAAGAATCAAAAGCATAGAGACAAGAGACACAGAGTTTCCGTGGGGAAAACCCTAAGGTGAAAAACCCCACAACTTCCTCAGAGATAGAGAGAGCAATGGCTCAACCAAAATACAACCAAATAATACAGAGATAGTCTCCTAGCAGATGATCCTCCTCCTCCTCACTAGTGCGCCACTTTCCAGAGAGAGAGATAGATACTTTTCCGAGTGAGTAAAATAGAGATCTCCTATCTCTATTTATACTCACCTTTTTGCCCAGTGACCTACTGGGGCCGACTTGTCTACTTGAGTACATCCACATTATATTATATATTAATTAGGGCCGACCCCATAAGGTGGTCTAATAACCCATAGGCAAGTACACACACTTGCGACACTTGTCAATCCACATGACGACACTTCCTTATAGAGGAATAACACATCTCTTATAAGGGTACAATAAATATATATATAATACACAGATGAAATACATTCCGAAGTTACATATACATCAACACCTTCCACCCCCAAACCGATGGACAAACAGAGGTAGTCAACAGGGTGATTGTGCATATTCTAAGAATGTACAATTCTAAACATCCCCGCACATGGGATGAGATCCTTCCTTATGTTCAACATAGCTATAACAGAGCCCTTCATATCTCTACCGGCCACAACCCTTTTCAAGTGTGTATGGGGTTCCAACCACTAGCACCAATTGGTGTAGCTCTTCCCATTGCATCCACAAGTGAGGAATCTTCCCATGCTCAGACTGAGGTTGATAAGGCCACCAGATTTGTTGAACGAATCCGTCACATCTGCCAACAGGTCCATGAAATTTTGGAAAAGGCCAACACTAAGTACAAGCAGCGACATGACCAACATCGGGTTCCACACAAGTTTCAGGTGGGTGATAAGGTTTGGTTGCATTTGCAGAAAGAGAGGCTCACAGGACCCCATCGCAACCTTCGTCCACTTCGACATGGGTCGTACCACCATCACCAAGGTAGTTGGTGACAATGCCTTTGATCTAAGCATTCCTCCATTCCTTGGCCTGCACCCAGTATTCAATGTGGAGCTCCTTCGCCCATATTTTCCACCATTGTTGGACACCTCAGAGGTGGCAGAGCAATTGACACCTACAGAGCTTAATCCTGACTGCATGGAACAGGAAACCATTGATCAGATCATGGACACACAATTTAAGGGAACCCGCTAGCAGAAGATACAACTATATCAGGTTGTCAAATTAGGACAACTACTTCACCAAGGCAAGTGGCTCACTAAGAGTCAAGTTCAGCAGAAGTTTCCCCACCAGATGGGGGCACTCAACACAATGGAGACCATTGCTTCCTAAGGGGAGAGGACTGATCCAGATGGATATAGGTGGCTACCCACCTATTCCACTAGCTCAAAACAATTTCCCATTCTTGCAGTTTTCTTGTAATTTTTCTACAGTTTTTCAGGTCCCGAGCTTCGAGGGTCGTTTTGAGACCCTAAACGACATTTTTTGGATATTCGGGGCGGGTGGGGGGGGGGCAATGGTTTCCAATAACATGCATTGGATCTTAGTTGAAATTTTTATAGCTTGGATAGACCTTTCCAACAGGCTATTGAGTGCTCCAAACAAAGATCGTATGCGAAAGTTATGACCCCGGGAAGTTAACTATTCAACTAACCACCTTGGGGCCACAAACTTTTTGACGGTTCATCTTCTAGGGTTAGGTTTTTGGATGTTTAGGATTCTTGCCCTCATGCTTATGATAAATAGGCTCTTTCAGCCTCTTCTTGTATTCAGGTTGTCATGAATGAGCGTAGCCGCCACATCTCTTCTCAGAGACATAGCTACCACCATTGTAGCTGCTTTTATTTTACAGTTTGTTCTATTTCATTCATTTAATAGAATCTGAGTTTTATTGTATCGCTGTGTTTCTTGCCATATATATGTGTGTATGTGAATATATATATGCTCTTTCATTTTGTTCTCACATAAATCTGGATCATTTAGCGACCTCCAAAGGTTTAGTAAATCACTCATCAAGGGTGTTGCATGAAGAAGGGCGAGTTGACTCCATCACCAAGGGACCAAGGCACTGGAACCAAGTTTTATTTCTCAGGGCTTTCTCAGTTTTCTTCAAAAATACGAATATTCATTTTAGTTTAGTTTGTTCTTCAAACATACTACAATTGCATTCTACATTATGCATTTAGGCATCTAGTTCATGAAATATTTACATTTGGAAAATACCAAAAAGATTTAGTATAGAACCTAGGAAAACCCCATAATCTCATTAATTAGTGGTTGCATTTGCATTTAGGTGAAATCTAGTTTGTTTGATACATTTCATGGTTGTTGTAATTAACATTAACATTCATCCATACAAAAACTAGCGAACTAAAAATTTAACGTTGAGCTTAATTTACAAGAACCCAACACCATTTACCTTAACCAAATTCACATTGAAACTTAACCAAGTGTTGGAAACTTGGATCTCAACATTTCAACCATAAAAGCGACATTAATTTTCAGACTTAAACACATTTTTATATTGTTGACCCATACCTTTTATATCCAAACAGTGAACATCGGGTGGATAGCCTTAACCAACCAGCCTAAGATTAACCCATTAGTGCCACTATTTAAATATCAGCTTCCTTTTTTAATCCTTGTTATCTTTGAGTGTGATTAGAAATCCTAGGTCTTTGGAGTTAATTCTACATTTTCCTAACTCAAGATCCCTAATCATTTTGCCTGGGGGTGTCATTTCTCAATTTTTTAATCTCCTCCAAACACCCATGTTTCGGGTAAATCGGTCATACTAGTACTTTGAGAAAGTTGGTTGCAAGTATCTAGGAAAGTTTGATTGGGGACACCTCTCGTGGTTAGTCTGGGTCTAACTTGGTGGACCCAGGAAACCTAAAGAGAGGGGACCTTGCCTATGTGACACTTTGGGGCAGAGTCCCGAGGTTCCACCGGTCTGCAATCATTAGTCTATGCCAACACTTAGATCGTCAAATCGTGTGACAACAATGGAAAGAAGCTAGACAAACATAACAAGTAACCATATGCAAATAAGTTGGATGTGGAGTTAGTTACTTGGATAAAACCATCAATAATATGAAAATTGTATGCTTAAAATGGTCGATAGTTGAAAGAGATTCCAGATCTATTTAGTCCCTTAACCAAGTATGTAGATTGTGAACTTATGCCATGAACAATTAAAAGTTTAAACATATCTGAAATTTTTAAAAAGTGTTGTAAATTGATATAACTTGAAGCATAAGCAACTAACAAAGTTTAATATAAGAAATAGATCAAAAAGGCTAAGTAAAAACAAAATCCGGAAAATATTTCAACTTAAACACTTGTATCAAATGAAACATACCATTAGATGTCCAAGATATTAGTTCATGATGAAAAACCAACATGTATGGTGCAACAAAATAAAGTTGAAGTGTTTCCCTCTTGAATAGGATATTAGTGAGTTATTTCCTTAATTTTGCTTGAGTAATAAATGCTTCAAATGAATATTAGTTTCCAAATATTAACAAAACTTAAAAGAAAGGTTAAATGCAGAATTTAGATGGCCACAAGAAAGAGCTAAGTGTCTTGACTAGTGCCTGTTATCTAAGTAAAGGGCATGGAGTCATGAAGGAAAAGGAGAAGATTTGTGATCAAAGAGTAAGAGAGGGTGAGATTACCTTGTCCTAGTCTTTGATAGTCAAATGCTTGCTTCTCCTCAAATCTATGGATAATTCAAGAGCTAAAGACTCCACTTGAACCTGCATGCAAGATCTAGCAATCCTACTAACAAAATCTAAGAATTTACTATTAAGAGCATTACATTGAGTGTCAAAAATAAAAACTATTTAATAAGCAAATAACACTAAATCATGAAGTAAAAGTACCTCAACCTTGATATGCATAAGTCATTACTTGAAGAAGAAAACAACTTAGATCTAGCACTTATTTGAACATCTAACACTTAGATCTTCAACTTAGTTCTACAAAAGTCATCATAGATCCTAACACTAAGAGAAATGAACACAAGAGTAGCAAGAGTACTTTATTCTCCAAGTTTCAGCAAAGAGTTCAATGAGAGAGGCTCTCTTATATAGATGAGAGAGTTATTAAATCCTCCAATGACATGGTCAAGACTAGCAACCCTAACTCCAAAACCCTAACCTCCTCATAACATGGTCAAAAAAATAAATATAAAAGGTAGTTTGTTATGCCACCTATACATCCACATCTAACCAATCCTCGTCCTAAGGTGAGAGAGAATCTCTAAAATAAAATAATTCTAAGTCTCCTCAAACCATGTACAAATGGTCAACTCCATAAAAAATGGGTCAACAACATGCCAAAGGATGCTCTATACAATAAGGAAGTTGAGCCACATGATCAAGGATAAGAACGAAATCAACCATGTGAAATAAACACCTGCGAAATATGGTGTGGTGCTACATATAAAAGTCAAGTCCACAATCCAAGAAAAATGTACCAAACCAATCATGTGGACGGGATGACATCACAGATCATCCACAATTCATGGAAAAAGCCTAGTGTTGTGAAATTAAAAGAACCTATCCACATAAAATAGACAAACATCATTAAGAAGGGGCGCTCCATAAGCACCCCGTAGTCATGGGGGCTTCATTAGAAGGCAATATAATATCACGTTCATTCATATTGTGGTATTAAATATTCATGAAAATCTAAAAATTATATTGCTTATATATTAAGGGGCAAAGGGTTTTTTTATTTAATGAAACAATACAAAAATACTTTGGGGTCTTTTTATATGGGCAGGCTTACAAATATCCGCCAAATGGAGATGGCGGGATCATGGTCAAATGAAAAATCGGGTTGAGGCAAGGCTCGGGCTTACCAGTACGCAAGGAAATCACGTCTTGAGGCATGCTTGAGGCCAGGGGTTTCGTGGTGAGGTGGGTTTCCAATCGGTCATAGTCGAGAGACAATGGTCATTGACAGCCAATTGTTACCAATAGCACTCAGCCAGTTGTTACCAATAGCCTTGGGAGGCTCTAAGCCTCCAGAGCCTGTTATAGGCCCTCGATAGGCCTTGGGGGCTTGAATACCCAACCAATCATGCCTATTACAGGCCTTGGGAGGTTTATTCATCCTCCTAGATCTTGTTATATGATTTTTCCTTATACATGTTTTCTTCTCTTCCTCCCTCGGCACATCAAATTGAAAAACAAATAGCCAGCATTGATTTGCAATTATCTTCCATTCCCATATACAGACATGCTGAGAGAACTGAATTGCGTGAAGAGAAAAAGAGTTTGCAAGCCCAGCTAGAAGCTCTGAGGAAAAGTAAAGGAAAATCTAAAGCCCCTGAGACCCAATACAATCCTGTTGAGCTATACCGTGACTATCCAGGTAGTCATTCAGATAGACAAAACCATAGACAGGATAGAGAGAAAATTTTGAAGAGTCAGTTGAAAGAGAAACGAGCCAAACTAAAGGAAATGTTAAAAGAAATTGAAGCCTTGAGACATGCTATAACAGTCCTAGCTAGTGAAAGAGATCAGTCATCTGAAGAAGAACTCTCTAAAGAAATTGAGAGAGTATGTTTTAATTCTAAGTCAAAAGAAGAGTCACCTGTGTCTTCTCCTGAAAGATCTCCGTCTCCAAAGTCTCAAAGTGTCAATTTGCTTGGTGCATTATCAGGTCCTAAATTATTTATTACTCTGCAATTTTGTCCAGATGAATTCAAGTCTTATCCTGTACAGTGTCTTATAGATTCAGGCTGTCAGTTTAATTTAGCAAAAGGTAATGCAATTCCTCAGTATTATTGGGAAAAGACCAAAGAATTTGGATCTGCTATCCAAGGTTCACCTGTGCATCTTACTGGTAAAAATAAAAGATTTCCCAATAGCATTATCTGGTGTAAAGAGTACTGTGTCTCTGTTTAGGTTAGATGAAGTCAGAGAAGACTGTGTTTTGGGTTCAGAGTTTTTAACTAAGGTCGGTCCTTTTTCCATTGATACCCAAAAGATGAGTTTCTCTTGTACAGTTAATGGTCAGCTTGTGTCTATTCCTTTGAGTAATAAGTTTGTACCAAAATGTAAACCCATTGTCAATAGGTTAGTCGGTTCTGTACAGTCAAGTTCTGCTCTGAATAAAATGGAACGCTGCATATCCTATGCAGAAGTTCACAGTGATAAAGCCCTTGCAGCAATTAAAGAAAAGATTTTGAAAGACTGTTGTTCTGAGAATCCAAATGCATTTTGGACAAGGGAAAAGTATTTTGTCTCCCTTCCTTTTGACCCTCTGCAAAAGATTAAACCAATGAAAGCATCTGCTCGTTTGATGAGTCCGACAGAGAGGGAATTTTGCTCCAAAGAGATACAAGAGCTGCTGAGCAAAGGTCTGATAGAACCTTCTAAAAGCCCTTGGGCTTGCCGTGCCTTTGTGGTAAACAAGCACTTTGAGCAGAAAAGGGGGGAAACCAAGGTTAGTGGTGAATTTCAAGCCCTTAAATGTTGTTCTTCAGAAGATCAGATACCCACTACCTGATAAGTCAAGTTTGCTACAAAAAATAACAGGCTGCACTGTGTTTAGCAAATTTGATCTGAAATCTGGTTTTTATCAGATTGGTATAGAGGCCAAAGATCGGTACAAAATTGCCTTTGTAGTTCCTCATGGGCAGTATCAGTGGAAAGTATTGCCATTCGGGATAAACAATGCCCCATCCGAGTTTCAGAAAAGGATGGAAGATATTTTCAGAGACATTCCATGGCTCATTGTTTTCATTGATGACATTTTAATCTGTTCAAAGAATTTACAGGACCATTTGAAGCATTTGCAGAAATTTTATGATTTAGTCTTCAAGCATGGTTTGGTTCTGTCTGCCTCCAAAATGGAAATAGGAAAAACAGAGATGGATTTCCTAGGATTCCATATAAAAGCTGGTCATGTTGTTCTTCAAGATCATGTGTTAAAGTCCTTTGATCAGTTTCCTGATAAAATCCTAGAGAAGACCCAACTCCAAAGATTTCTAGGATGTTTGAATTACATTAGACCTTTCTACAGAGGACAAGCCTCTGATATACATTGTCTGCAGCAAAGACTGAAAAAGAAACCTGCTGCCTAGTCTGATGAGATGACACTGGTTGTTCAGCAAATAAAAGCCAGAGTAAAAGATTTGCCTGCCCTTCATCTCCCTCAGGGTATTGGTAAGCTTATAATTGAAACTGATGCATCCAACACTACTTGGGGTGGTGTTCTATTGGAAGAAATAGAGGGAAAGGAGAATGTTTGTGGCTATGCTTCTGGTTCGTTCAAAGGTGCAGAATTAAACTATCCCAGCAGCCACAAAGAAATATTGGCTGTTAAGAAGACAGTTCATCATTTTATCATGTTTCTTAAACCAGTCAGATTTGTAATTAGAACTGATTTGAAAATCATGCCTGGTATATTTAAAAATGAAAATCTGATGGCAGAAAATAGTAGCAGGATACTTAAGTGGTTCATTTGGTTGTCAAATTTTGACTATGATATTGTTTACAAACCTGGTTATTTGAACTGCTTAGCTGATATGCTTACTCGGGAAAATGTGCAGCAAGAAGATAGTAAGTCAATCAGTCTAAATATGTTTACAGCTGGTTCCAGTTCAGGTTCCAAGGATGATAAGGGTAAAGCCCCTATGCCAACTGATGAAGCTTTGCCAAGGAATGCATTATTTCTGAAACCATGGGATAATAGTTTGTCTCCTGCTGAAAGGAGAGAGTTGTTCGATTATGCAGACCGGCATCAAGCTGAGAAATATCTCAATCTAACCTTAATAAAAGAGATCCAGTTGCACCCATGCAAATTGCATATCCTTGAACGTTGGGAAAAGAAAGCCTTTAATGGTTTTACTAAAGCACAGGAACAGCTCCGAAAATGTCAGGAGCTATGGATTGACTGTAATGATGAGAAAGAAGGCTTGATGTGGCATGTTGATATTGGTGAGGGTAACCTCACTTGAACTTCATATAATTTAATTCTTCAGTTTACTCAGTTGATCCGACATAGCTTGTAGCTTTGCATTATTGTATGAGGAAATAGAAGCAGATTTAATAAGAGGAGGGCCAAAACGTCTAATGGGTTCTTCTTGGGCAGATCTGAAAGAGCAACATAAGTCCAAACACAGATACAGAGATTTCAAATACAGAAAACCCTATAAGAAATCTAAGTACAAATCCAAAAGATTTGTTAAGCGCAGAACTGAGAAGGGTTCTAAAGATACATGTTTTATCTGTGGAAACACTAGTCATTGGGCGAGTAAGTGTCCTGAAAGAAAGTCTAAACCCATACTAGCATCCCTTTGTGAAAACCTTGACCCAGCCTGGTGGGATTTGTATAAAGTCTCTTTTAATTCTCCTTTGCCATCCGGCGAAATTGTATATTTACCTGATTCTGATTTTTCTGATTATTGTACAGATTCTGAGTCTGAACCTGATGTTCCTCTCATTGCTAAATGTGATCAATCTCAGTCTTCTTCCTCTTCTTTAGAGTCTGAGTCTGATCTTGATGCACATTTAGGGGGGTGTAGTAGCCGTCCTGAATATGATTTTTCCTTATACATGTTTTCTTCCCGTCCTCCCTCAGCACACCAAATTGAAAAACAAATAGCCAGCATTGATTTGCAATTATCTTCCATTCCCATATACAGACATGCTATGAGAACTGAATTGCGTGAAGAGAAAAAGAGTTTGCAAGCCTAGCTAGAAGCCCTGAGGAAAAGTAAAGGAAAATCTAAAGCCCCTGAGACCCAATACAATCCTGTTGAGCTATACCGTGACTATCCAAGTAGTCATTCAGATAGACAAAACCATAGACAGGATAGAGAGAAATTTTTGAAGAGTCAGTTGAAAGAGAAACAAGCCAAACTAAAGGAAATGCTAAAAGAAATTGAAGCCTTGAGACATGTATAACAGTCCTAGCTAGTGAAAGAGATCAGTCATCTGAAGAAGAACTCTCTAAAGAAATTGAGAGAGTATGTTTTAATTTTGAGTCAAAAGAAGAGTCACCTGTGTCTTCTCCTGAAAGATCTCCGTCTCCAAAGTCTCAAAGTGTCAGTTTGCTTGGTGCATTATCAGGTCCTAAACTATTTATTACTCTGCAATTTTGTCCAAATGAATTCAAGTCTTATCCTGTACAGTGTCTTATAGATTCAGGCTGTCAGTTTAATTTAGCAAAAGGTAATGCAATTCCTCGGTATTATTGGGAAAAGACCAAAGAATTTGGATCTGCTATCCAAGGTTCACCTGTGCATCTTACTGGTAAAATAAAAGATTTCCCAATAGCATTATCTGGTGTAAAGAGTACTGTTTCTCTGTTTAGGTTAGATGAAGTCAAAGAAGACTGTGTTTTGGGCTCAGAGTTTTTAACTAAGGTCAGTCCTTTTTCCATTGATACCCAAAAGATGAGTTTCTCTTGTACAGTTAATGGTCAGCTTGTGTCTATTCCTTTGAGTAATAAGTTTGTACCAAAATGTAAACCCATTGTCAATAGGTTAGTCGGTTCTGTACAGTCAAGTTCTGCTCTGAATAAAATGGAACGCTGCATCTCCTATGCAGAAGTTCACAGTGATAAAGCCCTTGCAACAATTAAAGAAAAGATTTTGAAAGACTGTTGTTCTGAGAATCCAAATGCATTTTGGACAAGGGAAAAGAATTTTGTCTCCCTTCCTTTTGACCCTCTGCAAAAGATTAAACCAATGAAAGCATCTGCTCGTTTGATGAGTCCGACAGAGAGGGAATTTTGCTCCAAAGAGATACAAGAGATGCTGAGCAAAGGTCTGATAGAACCTTCTAAAATCCCTTGGGCTTGCCGTGCCTTTGTGGTAAACAAGCACTCTGAGCAGAAAAGGGGGAAACCAAGGTTAGTGGTGAATTTCAAGCGCTTAAATGCTGTTCTTCAGAAGATCAGATATCCACTACCTGATAAGTCAAGTTTGCTACAAAAAATAGCAGGCTGCACTGTGTTTAGCAAATTTGATCTGAAATCTGGTTTTTATCAGATTGGTATAGAGGCTAAAGATCGGTACAAAACTGCCTTTGTAGTTCCTCATGGGCAGTATCAGTGGAAAGTATTGCCATTCGGGATAAACAATGCCCCATCCGAGTTTCAGAAAAGGATGGAAGATATTTTCAAAGACATTCCATGGCTCATTGTTTTCATTGATGACATTTTAATCTGTTCAAAGAATTTACAGGACCATTTGAAGCATTTGCAGAAATTTTATGATTTAGTCTTCAAGCATGGTTTGGTTCTGTCTGCCTCCAAAATGGAAATAGAAAAAACAGAGATGGATTTCCTAGGATTCCATATAAAAGTTGGTCATGTTGTTCTTCAAGATCATGTGTTAAAGTCCTTTGATCAGTTTCATGATAAAATCCTAGAGAAGACCCAACTCCAAAGATTTCTAGGATGTTTGAATTACATTAGACCTTTTTACAGAGGACAAGCCTCTGATATACATTTTCTGCAGCAAAGACTGAAAAAGAAACCTGCTGCCTGGTCTGATGAGATGACACTGGCTGTTCAGCAAATAAAAGCCAGAGTAAAAGACTTGCCTGCCCTTCATCTCCCTCAGGGTATTGGTAAGCTTATAATTGAAACTGATGCATCCAACACTACTTGGGGTGGTGTTCTATTGGAAGAAATAGAGGGAAAGGATAATGTTTGTGGCTATGCTTCTGGTTCGTTCAAAGGTGCAGAATTAAACTATCCCAGCAGCCACAAAGAAATATTGGCTGTCAAGAAGAGAGTTCATCATTTTATCCTGTTTCTTAAACCAGTCAGATTTGTAATTAGAACTGATTTGAAAATCATGCCTGGTATATTTAAAAATGAAAATCTGATGGCAGAAAATAGTAGCAGGATACTTAAGTGGTTCATTTGGTTGTCAAATTTTGACTATGATATTGTTTACAAACCTGGTTATTTGAACTGCTTAGTTGATATGCTTACTCAGGAAAATGTGCAGCAAGAAGATAGTAAGTCAATCAGTCTAAATATGTTTACAGCTGGTTCCAGTTCAGGTTCCAAGGATGATAAGGGTAAAGCCCCTATGCCAACTGATGAAGCTTTGCCAAGGAATGCACTATTTTTGAAACCATGGGATAATAGTTTGTCTCCTGCTGAAAGGAGAGAGTTGCTGGATTATGCAGACCGGCATCAGGCTGAGAAATATCTCAGTCTAACCTTAATAAAAGAGATCCAGTTGCACCCATGCAAATTGCATATCCTTGAACGTTGGGAAAAGAAAGCCTTTAATGGTTTTACTAAAGCACAGGAACAGCTCCGAAAATGTCGGGAGCTATGGATTGACTATAATGATGAGAAAGAAGGCCCGATGTGGTATGTTGATATTGGTGAGGGTAAACTCACTTGGACTTCATATAATTTAATTCTTCAGTTTTGCAGGGAACAGACTGCAATTGTTATTTGTGCAGATCCAGGGAATATGCGCAATAAAAAATGGTCAGGTTGGACGGAAGTCTTTCTTGATAAATTCTGTCCAAGAGTTGATTGGACGAATAGAAGAGCAAATTTTATTCTTCATATGGAAGCTGACATGCAGGCCGCAGATCAACACAATTTATGGTTCAAGTTTTTATTGAGGCATCATGGTGGAAGGTATACTCCTCTGGAGCATACTGTAAATGTTACTCAGAAATATATAAAGAGAGATGCTCAAGGTAACAGATTGGATACCCAGATCCATAGAAGAACTCTGCCACTAAATTACAGAGTGGAATCCATGTTTGCAAGCGAGTTCTTAGCCGAAAAGAATGATGCATTGCACGGTTCTGATATCGAGCAGTGTTTCAGTGAGTTACTGTATCCTGAACCAGAATTTGAAGATGAATATGTACCACAGCGCTATAATGATTCAGAAAATTGGGAAGATATTCTTGCTCAAAGAGAGATTGAAGAAAATATTTTTGATGAAGGTGTCCTTGACTGCGCATGTGGAGGCCAACCTGTTGGTCCACCTGGCAACCCTGAATTGTTTTGCGTCTGCCGCTCCGGTGATGACTAGTGCCGGAATCTTCTGCTGGAATGAAGCCTTATGGTCCGTGGTACGTGATTGTAATCATGATTTGTAATTATGCTTTTCTTAATGGAAGTCGTAGTGGGCCGGTATAATAGCTCCACAGTTGTATTTGTCGGCCATGCTTTTCGGCCAGTTGTCTTTTCTTCGGGATGCTTTTCCCCGATGCTTCGTATGGGCCATATATGTCGGCCATAGTATTTAGCATCTTTGCTTTCGGCTTTGCTTTCGGTTTGTGGGCCATTGTCTTGTCGGCCAGTGTCAGTGTCAAATCTAAGTCCCCACATGGCACTGCCTCCAAGGGACGAGATAATCATGGTGTAGTCCCACCATGACCTCAGATTCCATGCCTTTTGACTGGTTAGTGTAAGTTTGTGGTAATCGATTAACCTGCTCCCATGCTATATATTGGAGGTCCGGGGAGTCATTTGGGATCAGAGAGTTTTGCATTGAGCTAGCTAAGAGCTCTGCAAGTGAGTTGAGTCTAGTGCTGAGCTGCTCCAATAGTTGGAAGCTTAGCGAGTCAGTAGGTTGTGTGAGAGCCGAGGTAATATGCTCTGTTGGTTGCCGTAAAGGTATAACACAGCAACAGAAAGCCGAAGCCCAACCCTGTAAATTTGGTCGTTTGTCTGTAGTGGATGTTAGTGGGCATATCTCAGGAACCCCAGGAGCCTGCAAGTAAGCTCATGCCTTCGGGAAGTTCTGAAAGCTAAAAGGACCTGAGACATTGTGCCTAGGCATTCCAGTTGTGTGGTGACGAACTTCGCTGTCCAAAATCGATCCACAGGTCTGTAAGTCTGTATACAAAGCATTGAAGGATAAATAAAGCTGTGTGAATTTTGAAGTGGAGATCCTGGTAGTTATGGTATCAGAGCCAGAACAAGTTTCGACTTTGTAACTGGTAATACTTGCACTTAAATCTGATGAATGTTGTATGAATGCATATCTGCTTAAATCTGCTGTAACATCTTGTTTCAGTATATGTTTGTTTGAATACACAACTCTACAATAGTATTATGTAGGTGGTGGAAATGACCGTTGAGCGATTGTTGGGCATTTAAGGGTATAAGAGTCGTCCGAAGTCAGTAGCAGTAAGGCCCGAAGGGATAGGGGAGTAAGTCTACAAGTTGCCGGAGACTAGATAGAGTCAGCACTTACCCTTTTAATTAAAATGGACCCAACAATGGATATTGTTGAGCTGACAACCTTAGAGTGTGATTCATCCAATGATACTGAAGTATGTTTAGTTGATCGCAGACAATCTTCGTTTGATCCTTCCTCATCAGATCCTTCCTCTTCATATATCTGTATAAATGATCAAAATCCTTCTGAGAACTGGAAATTTCCACAGATCCTTCCAAAAGAAGTCTACAGACTGCCTTGGTGGAATTTAACTACCGCCACACATATAAGAGTGTCTAGCATTGATGTTGCTTTTACTGATAAGCAAGAACCCGTTCACATCAATCTTTTGGATAAAAGTCAAATTGATTGGGCTAGAGAAAAAGGTTATAATTATGCCCATATTGGAGCCATAAAACTTGGCCTTGGTCCTTTGGTACGCCCTCGTTTAGATGTTTCTTCCCTTTGCTATGTAGTAGATACTAGACATAGAAAGTTTTTTGATGCAATAATAGGTGGTTTCACTGCCCCTTTGCATGATGGTCCATCCTTTGGCACAATCTATCCGAAATTCTCAGTTAGTCTTAAAGATCCCCATATTTATAATTTGCTTAAAGCTTATATCCTTCCCCGTGGCTTTGACATGGAAACTAGATCCCGGATTATCCAGTTAAAAGGAGGTGTATGTGTTAGATTTGGTAATGATACTTTGCCCCAACTGCGAACTCGTGTCCATCAGAGTTCTGCAGACACCAGCGTGGTGGAGCAGCCTAATGCTAAATCCAAAAACGCTACTCCCATCACATTCAACTGGACAGGTATTAATTATCCTACCTCTTGGGAATTAAAATACAATGAGTTAAGAAACCAGGAAAGAGTAGCTGCTTCCTTCAATCCTAAGCCATTGATATTTGACGAAGCCTCAAGCTCTTTCAGATCTTCCCAAGAAGAACCCATTAGACGTGTTGGCCCTCCTCTTATTAAATCTGCTTCTATTTCCTCATACAATAATGCAAAGCTACAAGCTATGTCGGATCAACTGAGTAAAAAGTCTAATGCTGAAGCCAAAGCTGAGAATCCTGCATCTGTATCTTCTGTAAATACTTCATTTTCCGGTTTGTCTGAGTTTGAACATAGAGGCCAGCATGCCGCCTATCAAGCATGTCAAAAAATTAAACAAAAATTGCAACACAAGCAAAAGCAGCACGAATATCCTACCCTTGGTATGTTTTCTTTGCCCCGTGAGAATGCAAGCTTAGAAGTCGACAATCAGGGTAAGAAATCATTTGTCCCAGGTAGAAATTTGCTTGAAGCTGGATTTAGGCAATATGCTCAAGATTGTCTCACAAAAAGAGAGTTTCTACCTATTAAATCAGTTGCTGCTGATCAGACTACTAGTGATGAAATTAAATTGGCAAATTGGTGTAACTTGCAGCAAGTTTATACTGCAAGAAATTTAGATGATATGGCAAGAGACATTTTAAGTCTAAAAGCACAATGTTCTGAACAGAGGGAGCAAATTAATAAAGTCCAAACAAAATTGGAATTGCTTGATCATCTGTTACATGATACTACCCAAATCCAAACAGCTATTGAAGAAGCCTCAAAGAAATTAGAAAGAAGATTAGTTGTCTTGTCTGAGATCAGTTCTAAAACCGAAGAACTGAAAAAAAAAAAAAACATTATTATGTTCCAGACCATGTCATAAGACAAGCTACAAGAGGTCATTCCAAAAGCAAGTCTTTAGGTCAATTCAATGTTATACCTGAAGATGAGAAACCAGAATGGGATTTCGGTGTTAGTGATGCTATCAAGCAAGAAGTTGAAGATTGGATCAAAGAATTTAAGAAGTTCAGACCTGTCTTAGATCCCAAATATCTTGTAGATCTGAACATGATGGATGTCGAATCTTCCAACAGAAGAAGAATCCAAGCTCCTCCTCCCCAAGAACAATTTGACACCCATATGCCAGATGCCAATCCAGTCTCCGTCTCTCCTCCCAAAGTTTTTAACTTTGGAATTAATTCAATGAATAATTTGATTTCACAAATGCCTGAGCAACCTGTGCTCAATATTCAGTGTCAGTCCAGAGAAGATGTTAAAAATGCAATACAGTTGCTTACACACTGGACTTTGTACAAAAAGCAGCAAGACCATAATGTTACAGGTCAAATGTTAGGTACCCAACTGATTGCGGGTTTATCTGGGTTAGCCTATGAATGGTGGCGTTGGTTGCCACGAGAAGCACGAAATGAAATGCTTGCTGCAGATGACGCTGATGAGCAGATTCTGTCTGCTCTTGGTCGAGAATTTTATGGACCAGAAGATGGTGAAGATTATGACCATCTTGCATCACTATTCATGTCTGCAAGATTGTGTGATCTTAGTAAAGCTGAAGAGTATTTCTGCTACATGCATAAATTATTAATATCTTCTGGGAAATCAAGGAACCCTGCTTATCTCAAGCATTATCTAAGAAGTTACCCTGGTCATGTGTCTGATGCTGTTGAGCAGGCACTAAAAGATAAGAAAATTGAATTAAGGAGTCTTTCACTTGCTCAATTACATGGACATATTCTTGAGACTTGGCAAGAGCATTGCCTTGAAAAAAGAGTAAGTAAGGATTTCAAGCGACATCAAAAAATGTTCTCTGCATCTTTCTGTAAAGATGTTGCAGGGATGCCAGATTGGGGGTGCGGTGCGCACAACAGAGGTCACTTTGGAAAGGAGTGTAAATGTAAGAAAAAGAAGAAAGGTTTTTACACTTCTGAGTGGGGGCTTGGATACCAAGCCCACAAGAGGCTTAGTCAGCGATTGGGGAACTGCAACATGCAATCTAAATGTTGTACTATGTGCATTGGCTCTAATGACATACAAGAAGTGATCTCCTATCTCTTCATTAGACCATTAGATGTTGCAAATCATAATGATATGTGGTTGAGTAATTGCATTGTGGGTGAAGTAATGTGCATCCACAATATACATCGAAAGAAGCAAGGTGCATTGTAGAATGCATGTAGGGTTATAAGAGGGGTATCATATCAATATACTAGGTAGAAATATAAAGGGGTATAAAAAATGTTAATGGAAAAATTGATACATTCAATATCTAGTGAAAATAAGGGTTTTTTTAAATTGGGAAAAAATATTGGGAGGGGGTTAAAAAAAACAATTTTGGAAGGTATTTTTCAATATTCAGTAAAATTAGGGGTATTGTTTCATATGCCACGAACGAACGTGCTATGATAGCAGTTTATTGAGTGAAGCCCTGTGCTTGTAGTGCAGCATTTAATGCTACTGCTGCGGGAATGTGAACTGTCATATTGATTATTAGATCAAATCCGACAGTCCATAACCCCACAAAAACAACATTAAATATTGCACTATGATATACTTATTAAACACCATAAAAAAGAGATATACGATGCTCACTTAGTGCCACTCGTGGCCCCTTGAAGTTGACATCATGACACAACACACCCACGGCCAACGTAGATGAGATGCCCCCTATCAAATTCGCCCTTTAAGTTGATTTTAATCACCACCTCACGAACCATGGAATTGCTTTGGGGTCCACGAACTTTCCTTGGCGTCATTGGTGTGACGCACTTGAAGTTTGGCTTATTATATGAAGTCATGACTTAGCTTAAGATGAGTTTGACCATTGTGTAATTCGCCCATCTCATGAAGGACCATAATATTTCACTTTCATTCCATACGTGAGCTCCATAATAAAATAATGTTTTAGTAGTGACCCCAAGTGGGTAATGAGGCATTCATAGAAATGAATGGGGTTAGCCATTTTCACTCCATACGTGAGCTCCATAATAAAATAATGTTTTGTTTCCTCAACTTATGTGTCATAAAGTGAGCCACTTTACTAGTGAGCCTCTCTAAAGTGGGTAATGCGATCTTCATAGAAATGAATGGGTTAGTTTCAAAAATCCAGCACGAGACAATTAGAAATCATCTTCAATTCTGTTATGTGGGTGAACAAATGATTAAATGGTTTCAAAGTATTAGGGAACATCACCCATAAAACATCACCCAGTATTATATCATAATAATATGGTTTTAAAATATATTTATATATTTATATAAACATTAACTTAGAAAGTTATTAAGAGCATTTTTCTAATAACTTACTAATTAATTATTTCAATAACTTTAAAATTACCATGTTGCAACTATAATTAATTCATATCTTCATGTTACACACTTAAGACTAAATGAATTTCCTAAGTTTGTAAGCAAGGTGAGGGTAATGAAATGAATGTAATGTTAGGGAAAGGTGTTTATGAATTAACTATCATAGGAAGGTGTTCAAGTTCTAAGTCTACCCCTTAGCTTTCAAGACCTAAATGTTAATGATTTAAGGGTTAATGATTTTTCTTCCTTATGTGTGTCATGGAAGGGAATAATTTTCTTCTTGAGTTACACTTTCTTTGCACCATTTTTTACGATCTTTATTTTTATTTTTATTTTGTTTATTCTTCTTTTAGCATAAGTACCTTTCTTTGAATTTGGCTTTGATAAGGTAGGACATAAGGATCATGGATTTTGCAAGGGATCATGGTTAACATTTATCATTTAGCTCCATTTCCCTTAAAGTACTTTGACTATTTTAAATTTGTCTTAGGCATGCATATATGGGAATAGTATGTAGAGACCTTAGAATGTGACATATAATAATTATGAAAGTGAGACAAAATGGAAATGGATGAAATGGCTTGTGAAATGACATGGTATAAAAATGAGCTAGGAAAAAAGTTGCAAATGACATGAAATGAGGGTCACACTTACTTAAATACATAGGGACACACCTAACCCTCGAGATCATACACTTAATCTAATGAAGAATTATAACCACACCATGATGCTCCCTAAGCTATTAAAACAACAATGTAGGATACATGAGCCATTATAGAGTAACACCACAGACACCCTCTGGTCATCTCCACACGTAAGAAAGCATTTACCACAGGCCGAGTAGAGAGGATATGTCATAACACTGGTGTCAAATAAATGTCCCCATCAATATCTAGCACCTGGCACATATCATGGTGAAATAAGCAAAATGGAAGTGTATCTCTCAAGTGTCGATGGGAAAACCATAGATCTCATCAGTGGAACTATTGGATGTGATGGAAGATCACATAGGAAACGATGATCAGGTCACCCCTATATGATATAGGGTAACAAGAGAGAATCACCACTTCTATTATAGTAATTTTGTTGCATCTATTATGGACATTTGTTATATTTTTTAAACTCATCTTGTCTGTTATGAATTTTTATTACATTTAATATGCAATAGATAAAAAGAAAGTAAATTGTGTTTGAAATGGAAATCTTGAAAAGGTATAAATATTAATTAATGTAAGCACTTATGGTCAACTTACCTATATTTGGTGTTGGTTGTACACCATCTAATGATGATGGTTTCCATAAATAGGGGTGGGTTGTCCCTCTACCTATATTGTACATGCATTAAGGCACCTTACATATGGACCCGTCTCAATATTTATCCTTTTGATTTCTTATAAATTTTTAGCTTTAATCAAGTTGTTTCTCTAGTCTCAATGTTGTGAAAATGCATTTTGTTACTTCTATTTCCATAGTTGTTCATATGGAAGGCCGTAATTTGTGGCAACTAATTGGTAGAATTGGTGCACCTATGTATTTTTTCAGATATTTCCACTATGATTAGGGTAGGCGTTTCTAAGTTTCATTTCTTATAAGTATTTTTTTCATTTATTTCCACTATGATTGGGGTAGGCATTGCTAAATTTATTTTCTTATTCTTGTGGTATGTCAAGGTAATGGGAAATCCAAGTTGGAAGGGAAAAGTTCTCTTTTACATGAACCCGTTGCTTACCCTTGCGGTAAGAAGTGTTACCAACTATTTTTGTACCATAGTTGGACTTCTTGTGAGCCGCCAGTGTTATGAGCATGTCAGGTGTTCATCATCAGTGTTCAGAAGTTCAGAAGACTTTTTTAAGGCCAATTTTGGCCCCTTTGTAATAATTGCATGTCTAGACCCCCCTGGGGGATTGTAATAAGGGTCTAAACATGGTCAGTTTGTAAAAGGATTGGCCCACCTTAGGTTTAGCTGTCAAGGGGATACTCTAGAGTGTTTTTTCCTTAGGAATTATGTGTTGCGCTTTAGTGGCGTATAATTCCTGAGTTTTTCACTCAAACCCCCAAAGCTGGAGTATTTTCCATGGTGGTCGAACCTAGGGAGGTTATTAAAGTCTATGTGTCTATGTATTTTTACATGCTAGCCATCAATAATAAGTCGTATGGACATGCACTAGGTCCCTTAGGAGTTTGAGTTGATTCCGATAAAAATAATTTTTTCCATAAAATTATACCATTGTTAATGGTTTAAATGGAAAAATTCAAAGTGTAATAAAATCATGGTCTGGAGGCTTAATTTGGCGTGGGGATGCTCATTTTCATGCTCAGAGTGTCCTCTTTAACATAGGACCCACTTTTTCTAGGTTTCAGGCGATTAAATTGTCATTTGTGCCTTTTTTCCTTAAAGACGCGATAAAACAGAATTTAAATGCTAAGTGTGCTACAAATTACACAAATGACAAAGTTGGAAAATCCAAAAAAAATGATTAAAAAAGGTATGGGAAAAGGTGGCATATTAATTAGTGCGACCTCTTAAGGATGATAAAGCACATGTTATAAAGACAAATTATTAAGTTGTGAATAAAATAGATTTAAGGATGCGCATATCTCACATGTGCATCATAACTCATTTGTGGGCGACTTGGCTCACGTGGATATTTCCCATGCGACGGAGGAGTTTCCAAGGTTTAAAAGGGGTGCCTCTCCCATGTGGCAGCCACCTCACCATAATCACAACAACCAAGTGTGTGTTAAACTATTGTTCAATGCCCAAATCACTCCCCCATTTGTGGATGCGCCCCTCCATCTCATACGCCCCTCTCCTCTTGTATTTGCTTATAAAGGCGAGACTTGCTCCATTGCTGAAATACGAATGCAAGAAACCTATGCCTATATTGTAATGCTATTTGCTTATCTTTCATATGAATAAAGTTGAGACTTTGGAGGTCAGTCTGATGGTGCAAGAGCTTTTGTGGTGAATGTTTTGCTCATAAACCGAGGTGATATATGTTTAGTTATTCTTCCTTTCATACAAGTGCTTACTATTTAGCTAAAGAATATTATATGCTAATCCTTAGAATAGACATTTGAAGTTTCAAGTTGTTTATTTATGCAAAGTTATCTAAGATCTAAAAGTTGCATTTTGTAGTCAGTTATACTTGTGCACTTTTTATTTTATTTAACGTATCATACTAGATCTTATCACTTGTTTGAAGGTTGTCTTAGTTTAGCAGATCACCAAGTGTGGAGTAGAGATCAGAGCTCAGCTACATCTCATCTTTCTCCATCACTTTATAAATATAATGCTCTATTGTATTGCAAGCGCTCCATTCTTTCAAATTTATTCAAGTTTGGCCTTGAGCATTCCTTCCTCCTTCAATTAATTTTTTTTTTCAATCAAACTTCTTTCCCTTTTTGTTAAGAAAATCATTTAGAACTGATTTCAAAGGTTTTATCTTTAAGTCTATTTGCTTCATTCATAGATCTAGGAGTTTATTTTCGATGAATCATAAGATCTAGATCTAAGCTCTAGTATTTGAAATAAGTCAAATTGTTTCTATCATTTGCAAATACTAGATTGTGATATTATGTGCTTTTAGCTAACCAATATTAACTTATTAACAAGTATTTTGTTCCTTGTTTTTTTTTTTTTGTATTACAGGAAAGTGGGGAAAGGAAGTTCCTTTGGAGTTTAAACTAAAAAATTTCACTTTTTCTTCAACTCCTTGCTCTCCCTCTGCCTTCTAAAAGGATTAAAGTCTCTTGAATCTCGCTATTAGCGGATCAAGAGAGCTCTCTATCGGAGAGTTAATTCAATTGTAATAATCATTAATAAAAATCAAGTGGGATTACGGCTCCCACACCCTTCTTCCCCCATTTGGGGGAAGCCCGTATCTTTTCATTTATTTTGCTTTCTACCTGCACAAAATTAGAATACTAGCATGTTAGATTAGTTTCATTTACTTAAAAAATTTGTTTAAATTTTTGTACATTTCCTTAGTTTAAAGAGATTATCTTTTTTTTTTATATAAGTATCAAAATCATCAAAAGTTTCATTTTTGCAAGTTAGCTAGTTTTGCTTATTTAAATCTTTACATCTTTCTTTTTTGATAAATTTTTAAAAGCATCAAAATCTCTTGAATCTCACCATTTGCGGATAAAGAGTGCTCTCTGTCAGAGACTTTACTTTTTTTTACTAACCCCCTTGCTCTCTCGAGTACAGTCCTGGACCTGAAAGAGATTCTTGGGTAGAATTTAGATCATTTCAAGTTTTTCTTTACTTCATGTATCTTTGCATTTACAATTTATGTGAGTCTTAAGACTCCTTAAAATCTGTTGAATCTGGCGTTTAGCGGATCAAGAGTGCTCTCTGTCGGAGAGTCGATAAAATTGGAATTCATGTTTGCAAACATCGTGTATGCTCTACCCATCGCAGGCTAGTCTGAGCTTTGGGATATCAAAAACGGTTGTTTTGCACTTATTAAATTTTCACATTTAATTAATCCACTCATTAATAAAATCAAGTCCCGCAAACCAACGAAAATCCGACGTTGCCTCGATAGTGATCGAAAGTGGGGAAATTTCGACTAAGGAAGCGGAAACAACTGGGAGGCGACCTCAGAGCACAGTTAGACTATACCCTTGTTGGTGTAGCGTTGAACACCACTCTCGAGACTGCATTCCAGCCCACACATCCTTGTACAAAGCCACCTAGATCACACTCCGGACATATTCACTATACCGCATGGTATATCGGGAATCCCCCCATCCCACAATAAATCAACCTCATCTTCTAAAATACATATAAAATAAACCAAGAAGCATTCACACAATAGTCCTTTCAGCACTCCAACAGACAATAACTCCATTAGCATTGGTCTTTTATCAGCAACAAGTTTTCAAGTCTTTATTGTTTATCTATCTCAAATTTTTGTTCCATCTTATGATATCATGTTGTGGATGTTATTTTGATTAAATTGGCAAAGCTGTTGTTGTCATTTATTTTATACGATGTGGATGTGCCATTAATTTAATTTGGCAAATGAAAACTTGGTTTAATTTTGCATAAATCAAAGACTTGATTCCAATTTGTCTCAATTCAAACAACTCTTAAAAACAACACTCTTTCTAAAATCATTTGAACTTAAACTTAAAAAGCCTTAGCAAACCTTTTTTAGTAGGGTCTACCCCTTTGGCTTCGGTAGGAGTTTGCCTAAACGGAGGAGTCAGGATCAAGTGGCAGCACCTAACTCTTTGCTTTCCCCCAAGGCCACACCGAGCAGCTTCGAAAGATTTATGCTGTGTTCCCCCCAGGTGTGCATCTCGGCGACAACAAGAAGCTCCTAGCCACTAAGGTTGTCTTGTGCCCATTGTGACATTGTGAAGGAATAAAATTACTCTTGAGGCATCACTATGGCCAACACCAAGTAATACATTAAGGCCATGTTGGTGCTAACCATTGGAGGGTCTCCATGGGAAGCTTGGTTGGCCATATAGCTTCCCCTTTGTAACAAGGTTGTCAACTAGGAAGAAAATGTTCAGCTTAATCATCACATAAGCTTAATGATTGAGTAGGATAGCATTCACTCTAACCCTATAAAAACAAAATCATATTTTAAAAAAAATTGGTTGTGGTCACTAACCCCAGCCATTGGTGCCAAGTTTGAGCCCAGCAAATCTTGCATAAACTGAGTTTCCCTTCTGAGGACATGAAAGTCTACCTATGATGAATTTGGAAAAACATAGGTGTACTACATTAGTATATTTGTAACACCAGAATGACGGGCACTACTACCTCACATGCAACACCATGCCAATCATCCCCTGGTGTCTTCTTGGATTTAACATGTTAGAGGACTTTGAAATCGTTATGATCCAAAATTTTATAATTTCAATTTATAACTAGATATAGAAGAGAATAATGAGAATATTCTCAAACCAAGAAACAGTTTGTTCTTCTCTTACTGTCCATCGGTGGCTTAACTGTATGAATTCGCTGTTTTTAATATCTTTCTTTGGGTACAGATCTTCACTAAGTTGCACTGAAGTTTTCCATAGCAGAAGATTTCCCTCATTGTAGATTTTAGCCAACCCCTATTCTAGTAAACGAAAAAAATCACAAAGCCTTCAATGCTGTTCTAAACACTATCAATTATCCAACGGAAAAGAACATGTTAACTTATGGGCGGAAAGGTTAACTTGAAAATGTAGTACATCTTGAGGACATTGAGAACTCTCCCAAGATCCTTAGTATGGTATGCAGAAAAAGTTACATTAATAGGGTAATGGAATTGACAAAGTGTACACAAACAATTACAGCTTCAACCCACTGACAGATGTGCCAATGTGCTCTGTAGAGAATCCAAAAGTAAAACCGAGCAGCTGAAGAAATGAGATTTTACCTCCTATTCCTTTGGAAAATGCATAAAGTAGTTTTATAGAAGCACAACATGAAAATTAGAAAATGTTCAACGCAAACACCTAACCTAGAGGTCATTCATACTAAGAAAGCAGCACATCCAATAATGCAAATAGTATAGAGTATAGACAGTACTACCTGACAAAACCCTTTAGCTAATATATTCCTGGACAGGTGGGTTTTTTTCCTATTAGAAAAGGGAAATGAATGCAATGGCAAAATATAATGAGCAGAACCAATTATTGGGGTATACTTACTGTGGAAAGCTTGTTAAGAGTACTGTCAGTTTGAACAAAATATGCCTCCAGAAGCATTTCAAGTTCTTCAACATCATGACCTTTGGAAGTAGCAGCACTGTTGTTGGTACTACTAGACCGAGAAACTCTACTTTGCAAATTACAAATGCTGGTAGAACCTCCTTGTGAAGGGAAAACATAGCTGCAAGAATTTTCAGAAATATATCAGAAGGGAGAATGGAGTAAATCAACGATGCTTTAGTATTCCTAATTTAATATAATAATGCAACAGAAATCTCTGCTTCCACTAGACCAAGAAACTCTACTTTGCAAATTACAAATTCTGGTAGAACCTCCTTGTTAATGGAAAACATAGCTGACAGAATTTCAGAAATATATCAGAAGGAAGAATGGAGTAAATCAAGGATGCTTTAATATTCCTATTTAACATAAAAACATAACAAAAATCTGCTTACCTTTCTTCTTCATTGTCTGATTGCATTTTATCGGCACATAAAGGAAAAGCTACCTCATCTACAAAAGTTGAGTGAACAGGAGAAGCTTGCTCTTCAAGCTGATGCCTCATTAATTTATCAGTTAGATACATCTCACTCATGTCTCTGTCATCATCCAGTAACTGTTCCAGCTCATCCCTCACCTTCAATATATGCAATTAGAGTAAAATCTTTATAGCTTTTGGAGGCTCAACAGAATATATAAAATAACACCAAAAAACAGAACTAGAAATAACATGTTAAATGACAATATGAGATCCATAAGTGTAAACCAGTAAGAACAAAATTAGTCATTGAAAAATAGCAAGAGAGGAAAAGCACTAACTTTGCAACATGTCTTGATAAAGCATTGCAGAGCCCCTGATATAATGATTGAAAATATATTCCAGGAAAATTCTTAGTTCTATATTCCATCCACTTAACACTTGATTGTTCCATAAAACTATGATAATGAAATGAAACGAAATTATATTAATCTCTACAAACTACGAAAGAAAGGCCAATGGGACTCAAGATTATGGTCAGGCCTTGGTACAAATAATAAAAAAACCCACAACGATGGGAGAATCAGAATATTACAGTTCAAAACCCCTCAGTCATGCAATGCCTAAAGCTTCTGTTCAATGGAAGTTTTAGTTGAAGAAAGAAAGAAATTATTTGCACGTACTTGTAGCCAAAACTGGCTAATGGAACTGTGAAGGCACATCATAATATTCCATCTCTGTAGGCAAAGAGAGATGGGACTGTTATCACACAACTTGTAGTTGCCCCTAGAGGTATCCCATCCGAGACGGTAGAGGAGACAGGCAACTAAAGAGGTGACCCAAGAGATGCCACGGTTCCCAATGAAAGGTGGGAGTCACGTCAACCGAGGCACTCTTCGCTTTAGATCAAGGTGTAACAAGACCTAGGGGGAGACCCTATAACCAATCACAGTTGATTGGATCCAAACAAAGGTTTCTAAGGGTAGGTAAATGATGAGTTACGGAAACCAATGCAAGGCTAAGTGGACCTAAGAGTTAAGGAAGGGTTGAAGGTGGTATAAGAGATTGTTAGTGTTTCAACCTATGTATGGTTTAGGCCACATGATGGGGTATGATGACTAGGTATAGTACCATATGTTTACACAAGTAGGTCTAGTTTTCTTGGGAAGTGTGAAATGGTTCTAGGTAGGCCCACAAGGTGAAGTTAGGTGTGAAGTTGGTACTATAGGTCGAATAAAGGCTAGATCTATAAATCTAAGTTGATTCCAGGAGTACCCATGTATTAGATCTAGGGTTTGACACAATTCCCAAGGAGTGCGACTTGCTTTAGAGAAGGACTAGTGCCTTGTTAGATGGGCTAATGGGGTCAAAAGATATGTCAAAGTGTAGATCGGGACACCTAGAAGCCAAATCAAGTGGGTTAAATGAGATCTAACGGTTGGATCTTACTAGATCTAGGTTTTTCAAGTAATGACCCTAAGTGGACCACAATCCCTTGAAACAAGGAATGCTATCCCCAAGGCGGATCGTGACAAAAAGACAGTCTAGACCTAGGTTTCAAGGTATGGGCATTCCAAATCCACGAAAATCTCACACACCCACCTCCTGGAAGTGGACAAACTCACTTTTTCAAGGGAGTGCGACTTGCTCAAGGAAGGCCTAAAAGTGGGTTTGGTGGACCAAATCAAGTCCAATGGCCACCAAATTGTAGATCCAAGTAGCTAGTACCCCGATCTATGCATGTTCAAAAAATCAAGTCAATCCAAGGGCTAGATCTTAATAGATCTGAGTTTTGAGGTGCCAAGAGATTCAAAAGGGGGGTTTTAACCCCTTAAAACATGGAGAGATGTCCACAAGGTAGATTTCACCAAAGTAAAAATCTGGGGGTAGGTTATCAAGTGTCTAGATTGCAAATCAAGTGGGATCTCACCTACCCATGTGCTAGATCTAACCAAATAAGCCTCTCACTAGGAAGTGCGATTTGGGTCAAGGAGGGCTTTTTGCCTTGAAAAGTGGGTCAATTTTTAGCCAATCACCACCAAACTGTAGATCCAACTAGGGGTGGATGCTATAGAGGTGGGTTTTCAATATCTCTTCAAGAGCAAGGCTAGATCTAAGTAGATCTAAGAAATACCAAAACAAGGGTTTTAATTGATTAGGGTTTTTATGATCTAGAAATCATGGAAGATTCAAGGAAGTAGAAGACATACCTCTTGGGACATACCTGGATGAAGAGATGAATGCTAATTGAAACGAGGATTACTTTGCCAAAGATCAAATGGAGAATTGTTGAAGCCCTCTTGCCAAATCGATTTTTCCAAGCCACATGTGATTCCTTCTAACCTGTCAAGCCAAGGAGCAAAGCATCAATTAGTTTAACAAATTGAAGGTAGATACAAGCAAGAGAGAGAGAAACATAGAATAGTTGACACAAAGGCAAAACTACTCCCTGTTACACCAAAGTGACTTCTTCCAAGATTGAAGGGCAAGCCTCCCCACCAATTCGCCCTTGTCCAAAATCGCCCTCTCTTAACCTGTAAATAAAATATGGCAAATATGCAAGATAGCTACAATAGATCCTCCAGTGCAATGGACAAAAGCATTTACAATCAAAACAACCAACATCCACTCCAATCCAAGCATGTACTCCAAAAGATAGAAATTTTATTCCAAGAGCCAAGAGCCAAAAATCTCTAGATGAATTTTACAATGAGAGGCTCCCTCCTTAAATAGGATGGGAGAGAGTACAATCCTAACCACTTTTTACATGAGTGGCTAAGATTAAAAGATCTCAAGATCTAATCAATGGCTAACAATAAATCATAACAATACATCACATGGATCACCCAATATCATGATAGCGCCCCCACTAAGTGGTACAATAAGAGGGTGACGTCATCCACTAGTGAAACATAAGCACCAAAATCCACCTCATGGTGACTAGGACATGACAATATAAGCTCATGGTGGGGCTAGGAGGTATCAATCCTTACTAGCTCATCCCCAAGGCACAATAAAATAATAAAATATGTCCAATATAATATAAATGACCAAAACTGTCCTCAGAATCCATGACAGTCAAGCAGTAAATGCCCTCCTGTGATCAATCTGGGCATACCCACATGGTGAAAACTGACTGGAAGATAGTGATGCCACCCTGGAAGACCTCTGTGAAAACCAAATGCCAAAACCTTGCCTCAATTTCCCAAATCGATTTCCTCAGTGACCACTTTATCCCATTTTTTAACTGCCTCGGGAACTGTGAAAGTGCCAAAACTGCCTCCTAGGGTGCTAGCGCTGTCCATCTGAGCCCACCAGGCTCTCCAAAAGGGGGGGTAAATGGTAAAAACAAGTGGCTGGACCACCCCCTCCATCATCAGCGCCCTAGGTGAACTGGCCAATCATGGCCCCTGCTGCCTAGGCTGGGAAATCAGCCCCAAATCTGGTCATCAAGTGTAAAACTGCATCAATCACTGTCAGAAGTGCCCGGAACTTAAAGATAAGTGTCTCAATGGATCCAGAAGACCCAAATCCACTAGGAATATGTACTCATACACCCTGGGTTTCCCTAATGGGCCAGCTGTAGGGTCCACCATATATGGACAATGTATAATCTGTTGATCTAAAGTAGTAATAAACCTGCTGAACTGGATCAAACATCATCTGCATCATATGTCCATCATATGATATCATCATCAAACATGTGGGACCATCAATCATCATCAAACATGTGGGACCATCAATCATCATCAATAATCATCCATACATGGTCCACATCATCACGGATCCCAAGAATATACAACCAAGGATAAATCACATCAGTAGACTAAGACAATGCCTCTCTAATCATTCTCACAGCTAAGCTCAAAGTATAACATCCATTTAGTGGCATTAATTAAGTTAGCACATTCCGTTGTTACATAAAATTACTTGCACAATAGTTCAAATGACAAACTCACCCATTGGACATGGTCAAACTGCTAGTGAAGGATGAAGGCTAGGAACAAGGTTGGGTCAAGGGGTTGACCTGTCTAACTTAACTCAAAAAATACTTTGGACTGGGAGAAAGGGGAAAGCTACAAACTCTGTACTGGACAAAAGAACACGGGGGATGGCTGTGTCTCACAAATGGATAAGTTGTTTAGAGAGTGCTTATTCAACTTAGGCATCATGTCTACATCAAGTTGATCCAAGTTCATTAGGATCATTCAATTTTATTCCATGGCCTTTTTGGCCTACATAACCCTTCGGATTTCAGATGTGCTGAGAAGCACAACTAGTTGCAGCTTGCATCCAGGGCATGTTTTTTCAAATATTTATAAGGTCAGCAATTGTTTAGATATAGCTTTTAAGAACCATTGCTTTTTGGACCTTTCTTATACTCTTCGAGGAGTATTTTTAGTTGTTCATCGCTCTTGCCCTTTTTTTGTTTCCATGGGCGAATTTAAGTTTCCATAGGTAGAACATGAGCTTTCAGTTTTAGCCAACAACATCTCAAGTGACTAGGGGGAGTTCGAGCCAATGCCAAACATCGGGACAACCGACCAGAATGATTTAGGCCTACAATCCAACTTACCAAAGGCAAGTTTTGTCACCAACTCAGAGCCGAGACACTGAATAAACAGGGATGCAGTCCAAGCACAGAGGTAGAAAAATGGGGAAGTCCTTGGTATCAGAAAGTCAAATGAGACAAGTCAGGGTTTAAAGTCAAACAGGAAGGTCATGTATGGATGGAGACAAGTGAATATGGAGCCTACACTAGCAGACAACTGGTGTCGGGAAAGACCATATCTATGTAAGGTGAAAGACTAGTGAGTTTTGTTAAATGACCTAAATGTGCAAGCAATTGTCCATTTTATGATTTACAGTTCATTTTAAATAGTTTGCCACATCAGGAATAATATACCAAGCACATGCTATGATCATGACTAAATCAACAAGATAATAATCCACAGTCAGTGAGAACATATCCATAGATCATACAACATCATCATAATAATAATCATCATGCATCATCTGAAACACTGCTGAAATACATCTCTAGGCACTGAACTGAAACTGTATGGGATAAGTGGTCACATCAGTCATCAAATCTGAACTCTCAAGGCTCAGCCTTGACACAAGGTCATACATAAATCTGAATAATATACTGCTCTGATCATGAGTGATCCAAAATATATAGCCATGCTCTGGAATAATGGAAGCTCTGGAATGTGCAGATATCTGCTGTACAAGAATAGTAGCCCTGCTACTATGGTGTGATAACAGGGACCTCATACTCCATATTAAGAAAAACAATTAAGTAAAATAAGTGAAGTGCAAGATACAATAACATAAAAACAAAGTCCAAAGGAACCACAAAGGAGCACTTCCAAAAAAGTAATGCACTCAAAGGCCCAAAGGCTGCTCAATAAGAAGCCAAGAAAAGACCCCAGGTTTAGGGTGCAACATATGTTGATAAAAAACATATATACGTTAGCATCTCAATGTCAAAGGAAAGTATCCATGAAAAATGTCAAAGGAAAATAGGTGGTGGATTACATGAGCCACCATCTATAGACTACCAACATGAAATTGAGGCAATAGCAGTGTTTATTCTAACTGAAATAAGCAACAGTTCATTTAATAACAAATATCTAATATAAGAAGGATAGTGAACAGAAATCCATAAATGACAGTAATAAATATATTTAATAATGAATAGATGAATCAATATATTTACATTCCCATGGGCCAATATACATATATATACATTGACTGGTCATCATGGGTGAATGGTCACGTCCCTTCATTAGAATGTAACACTCTGTTGTTGTTATTATCATTATTATTATTATTAATATTAATTGATGTTTATTCATACATATTTATGTCTATCACGTTGTCTTCCCCTTTACAAATGCTTTGCCCTCAAAGCATATTTATGGAGATGAACTTATCTCTTTCCCTTGCTCATAGTGACTTCTCTTGATCTCCTGTTCTCGTTACTGTGATAGTTGATGATACGAGGTAATATGAATTATGAAGCATTGAGCAGAACTGTCTTACTGTGAATGGATCAGACCACCCTAATTAATTTTCTGCAAAACTGTGGGGCAATGACTTATGTGACGTGGGAAATGATAAGATTCCACCCTTGAACTTCTCTTCAATACAGTAGGGGCTTCACTTGTTTCACATTTTTATTTTGTCTTCGGTTAGTTCATTGATGACCTCTATAATTAGGATGATGATAAGGCATCATTGTATCTTGTGTCATGCCTTTGGAACCTTCATCTATTGATACTTCTGGGGATTTATTGGTTGATAAAATTTTGATTGGTTCTGTTGTCTCCCAAGATGACATGCATGTTGTTGAAGCCCAAAATGTAACACACCAGCTGGATGACAACTCTCTCAGGAGAGAGGCCAATGTCACTGTTACCACCTAAACTGTAGTTACCCCTATGGATGTATCCACTCATGGATGGCAATAGGGAAGGGCAACTCAAAAGGTGCAACCACGATCACCTCGACCTCCAATAGATGGTTGTCACGCCAGTCGAGGCAACCTTCACTTTATGTTATCTAGCCTAGACAACAAAGGGGGAGACCCGATCTACTTCCGACAGGAGAGATCAAAACCAAGACGCCAAATCAAGTTAATTCTAAGTGAAGTAAGGTGTATGGTTTATCCTAGACCTTAGGATGAAGTCACAAGACAAGTGAGGGGTTCAATGAGTATAGCTTTGGTTCATTATTGATGTGAGAGTGACTTATAATATTTAAAGATAAGATCCGGGATTATAGTACTAGTCAATGTGAGAAAATCCACTGCCTTGGGAACCGTGTCCAATGCATGGTAGTTTAGGGGTTGAATTGGGGCTAACTAGTACAAGTGACAAGCTTGATCATGATACATGATGACATCAAAGAGTTTAGTTCACCGCACAAAGTTCAAACCACAAGTTAATCCAACAATCTAGGAAAGTCGAATTGACTTGGAGAGAAACCAGTGCCTTGGGAATTGGGATAATGGAGTCAAAGTGAAATTAACTTGTGGTTGATGACTCATATTGCATGAGACAAGTGGGCAATTAAAGTCTTGATGGATGAATAGGTCTAGATCTAGGTTTCACCTAAGTGGACCACAATCCCTTTAAACAAGGAATGCTATCCCCAAGGCAAGATTTGACAAGACATACTAGACCTAGGTTCTGAATTATGCCCGTTCCAAATCCACCAAAATCTCACATACCCATGTCCTACAAGTGGGCCAACTCACTTCTACAAGGTGGTGCGACTTTACCCAAGGAGGCTAAAATGTGGGATAAAAGACTTAAGACAAGTCCAATGGCATCCAAACTTTAGATCCAAGTAGGTTAGGCAAGTGAGAGTATGGATCTACAATTTCAAGGCAATCCGATGGCTAGATCTTACTAGATCTGAGTTTAAAGATACCAAGTAGTCCAAAATGGGGATTAAATCCCTTAAAATGTGGAATAGGGCCCACAAGGTAGAAATCAGAAAAGTGACAATCTAGGGGTAGGTTATTGGATGTGTAGATCATGAAACAAGCGGGATCTCAACTACCCACGTACTAGATCTAGGTCAACCCACCAAACTAGGAAGTGCGCCCTTGCTTAGAGAGGCTAAATGCCTTGGGAAGAGGGTCAAATGGAGGCCAATCCTCACCAAACTATAGATCCGGGATGCCATGGATACTTTAGAGGTGGGTTTTAAATATCTTACCCAAGAAGCCACTAGATCTTAGTAGATCTGAAAAAATGTAAAAATGAGGGTTTGAAGAAATAAGGGTTTTATCAATTTATGAGTTATGTCAATGGATTGGATCAAGATAAGAGAAACAAACCTGTGCATCTTACCTGGGTAACCTTGTAGATGCCTTGATGATGATGATCTATGCAAACCCAATCAATTTGAGAAGCTTTGAGGTAGTTTTCTATGCAATCGATTTAGTCCAAGAAGCCAATGTGCCCTCCCTCCTGCACAACAAACGTCAACAATATCAGATTTGATGTAATCAAGAGATAAGACTAATGCCACAAGAGAAGTAACAAAAAGATAGCATAGATCACAATGATACTAATGATAACCCCCTGATACAAGCAAATGCCAAGAAAGTCGATTTGAAGAAGCTTTGTAAAATCGCCCTTGTTGAAGTCGCCCTCTTGTAGACAAGACAATGATTTCCAAAATAGATAGATCTTACCACAAATTCCAAATGCTAGGTTGCAATAGACTTTCCAATCACCATCTAAGAACACCAGATGCAAAGGAGACCACAAGAATTTCCACAAGAAAGTTTTTCTATACCAATAATCCAAGAGCCAAAGACCCCTTACAATGAGAAGCTCTCTCCTTTAAATAGGAAGGAGAGGCATCAAAATCCTAACCACTTTTTGAATGAGTGGCTAAGATTAAAAGATACAAATGTCTAATCAATGGTTGAGATGAGCTCAACAATAAAATACATGGATCACTCATAAAATATAACATAAGTGGACAAAATCGCCCTAGAAGAGGGGAATCCCACAAAATCATGATGACAAAATATAATAAGAAGCTTATGGTGGGTCCAAGGGGTAATTTTAGCCACCCTTGGTCAATCCCCATAGCACAATAATAATAAAATAGTCATCAATATACCAAATCGTGCCTCTATGGTCAAATCGTAGGCCTCGAAAGACATCAGAAATCATCAGAAAGTGCCATAAGTGATGGATGCGGGCCCCGATGAAGCTGAAACTGGTGGAGCAGGTGTGGAAGACATCAATCCATCATCATTGATCATCCCATGCCAAAACATTGCCTCAGTAGCCCAAATCGAATTCCTCAATAGCCATTTCTACCAATCCTAAAATGCCTCGGGAAGCGTGAAACTGCCCCAAACTGCCTCCTGGAGTGCCTGCGCTGTCAAGGTGAGGGCACCAGTGTGTCCGGGAGGGGGGTAATATGGTGAAAACAAGTGGCTGGACCACCCCCTCCAAGCACAGCGCCCTAGGTCAACCAGATAAAAATCACATCTGCTCTGACAGGGTCTCCGACCAACCAAAACTGCACTGGGATAACCAACTGAGGCTCAATCATCAGTGTAAGTACCCGGAACTGAAAACAGACTATCTCATTGGACTCAGAAGGTCCAAATCCATCCAAGATGTGTACTCATACACCATATGAGTCTCTGCATGATCAAAATATATATCCAATATACCGAAATAGGTGAAATAATAATAATCTGTAAAAGATCAAATAATGCTGTAAACCATGAATCATCATCATAACCCTGTAGCTGCTGCATAGAATCATCATGTACATGTACATAGACCATATATCATCAATCCATATCATCACAAGGTCCAACCATCTCATGTCCTATGGTTGACCTTGGTCAAACTAGGTTTGACCAAGTCAACATGACCAAATATAACTCAGACCATCATCGGAAGCTGCTGCAAAGTGTCAAAGGTTAATGCATGCTCTACAACTTATTCAAATAACAATTATAACACAAAGTAATTATTACTGGTGATCTAAATCCAAATATATAATGTCATTAATTATTATTATTACTCAGACTAGACTTTCAAGATCATACTCACTTCATAGCTGTGATCAATTTGCTAGTGAAGGGTGAAGGCTAAAATAACTGGCTAGGCTAAGGGATGACTTGACCGACTTAACTTTGTGACACTTTGGCAATGGGAAAGGGAATACACACCATAGTATATACTGAGAGCAACAACACAGGGAATGGCGGTGTCTCACAAATGGATAAGTTGTTTAGAGAGTGCTTATTCAACTTAGGCATCATGTCTACATCAAGTTGATCCAGGTTCATTACGATCATTCAATTTCATTTCATGGTCTTTTTGGCCTACATAACCCTTCAGATCTCAGGTGTGCTGATAAGCACAACTAGTTGCAGCTTGTATCCAGGGCATTTTTTTTATACATATATAAGGTCAGCAATTGTTTAGATATAGCTTTTAAGAATCATTGCTTTTTTGGACCTTTCTTATAGTCTTCGAGGAGTATTTTTCAGCAGTTCATCGCTCTTGCCCTTTTTAGTTTCCATGGGCGAATTTATCAGTTTCCATAAGTAGTACATGAGCTTTCAGTTTTAGCCAACAACATCTCAAGTGACTAGGGGGAGTTCGAGCCAATGCCAAACATCGGGACAACCGAACAGAATGATTTAGGCCTACAATCCAACTCACCAAAGGTAAGTTTTGTCACCAACTCAAAGCCGAGACACAGTAAACAGGGAAGCTCATCCAATATAGAGGCTATAGTGGGGAAAAGTCCTGCATGCCACTAGTCAAGTAGTAAGTCAGGGTGATAAACTAAAAGGTAGGCAATGGATGGATGAAGACAATGAATAATGGAGCCAACACTAGCAAGCCAAGGTATGGTGGAATGATCACCTCTATTCTCCCTAAGGAGGGTAAGACCAATGAGTATGAATAGTGAACTTCTAAGTCTGAGTAGGGACAATATAGTATATATAATAAGATCAACTAGGTCCACATATCTATATGATCGCCAGATCATGACACTAAGTGATAAGACATGCTATAAGAATAAGTATAAAAGCAATATAACCATAACACAATGATATACCTGCTGAGTCATATACCTGAATGCTCATCATCTGAACCATCACCTTTCCTCTGAAACTGCTACTGTTACTCTGGGCACTACTGACTGCTCTGTACAAATGGTATAATGGCTACATCGGTCATCTCTCTGAATGTCCTAAGACTCAGTCATGGCATGGGGAATACAACTGCTGTCCAAAATCTGATAGTGATCCAATATAGATGCTCATCTCAGCATCTCCAATGTAAGGGAACTAGCTGAATAGTGTACTAGTATCAGAAAAATAATGTATGGTAGCCCGGCTACTATATATGTGGTAACAGTCACCACACTCCTCTCCTCTTCGCTTCAGGTTGGCTCTCCTCCAACTCTAGGGGGGTATCCCTAAGAAAGGATCGCTAAGGCAGGTACAGTAAATGGGCAAAGTGAATTGAAGAGGCTGCCTTAGAGAAACACAAGTAACAGAGAAATGAGTTTTAAATGGATGATGGAAAAGAAGGGAAAATCAATCCTCAGGGAAAGACCAGTGCCAGTATATCAGAGGGGCGAATGGAGTCAAAAGAGATCAAAGGGCCTTGTGTTATATGTGACTGAGGGAGAAAGATCGCATCATTGAGCAAACCCCGCTCAGTTTAGTGTTTGGGAAACAGAAATAGTACTTCTTCTTCTCTAGCTGTGGGAGGTGCGCTATGTAAACCAAAAATCAAGATTGCACAATCAAACTAGATTAAATACAAACATCGATATCTGAATTTACACGCTCACAAAGGGAAAAAGAAAGTTGGATGCTAAGAGTTCTTCGCCAAAGGGAAGAAGAAAGCTGGCTGCTAAGAATCCTTCACCTTCCAACGTGGTGGATTGTCACCCTTCTATGGCCTCTCACACAATGAAAAGAAAATGCAGAATCTGAAAAGCATTCACATTTATAAAACACTCACAAGTACTGCCACAAAGAATAGTCAACTTATCCAAAGAATCCCATGATATTTTTCATTAAGTTCATGGGGAGAAAAAGTCCCAAGTTTTTCCATGTTTTACAAAGGAGAAAGATGGCCTCTTATGTAGACCAAAATCTCACCTACCTCTGAAATAAAATAATAATAAAAAAGTGGATATAAAGTGAAAAAAATGAATACTTTTCTCTCAAACTAGAACCAAAAAATCAAACTACTCGAACATGATCTTTCTAACTGTTCCAAACTCCACGCATGAAGAGATACCCCACAGAATGGTAATCACGGTGGATAGCTCGGCACAGGTGAAAAACTTCATATGACCCCGGCGCTCATTGCAAACTGGTGCCATTTTCTGATAGCAGAGATAATTAAATGGAACACCCGTTTCATCAAAGGAACTTGCATTGAATGACTGTCAACAGCGTGGCCTTTGATTAAATTCGAAATCTTGCTGCCGGTGAAGAAAATCCATGCAGAAGCACGCCAAAACCTCATGCTAATGACAAACAACTGTCAAATGCGAGCCAAGCTCCATGTTCCTTCGACGCGTGGACCCGGAAATTACGTAAAAAACTGCTGCTAATTGTCTAGCTGATTTAGCAATGAATTACATCGAACTGGCAACTGAGAGAAGTCCCGTGATATGCTGACATATCCTCCAGGAAAAAAAATGGCGGATCCAGGATTGACGCGACTGTTGTTGATCGAATAAAAAAAAATTTACCGATGCCATTTCGACCATTGAACCGAGACCTCACCGCTCTACCACTGAGTGTTAGTCTTTAAAAAGCTCCAGGATTCTCAAGCAGTCGGCAGCGTGATATGAGGACACAAACCGGCGTCAAAACAAACCTCGATTTATTTTAAGTTGCACTTCACAACGCTGGCTATCAACAGCGTGAAACCGATTAGACTTCAACTTCTGCTGTGCCAACCTAATTGCTGAACCCCGAGCTCCAATTTATCAGTGGCCCGATCAAAAGTAGATTTATTTAAACTGTGCCTTTCGCTGGTTGCCACGAGATCAAAAGAAATCCCCTCGTATCCGTCGCTCAGCCTGCAACGGGGAAGCTCATCTGCTATTCGACTGTCAATAAGAAAACACACTGTGCGTGAAAACTAATCCCCACCGATGAGTTGATTTACCCACAGGCTGTGACTTCGAGGCATTCAGTTGAAGGTGTAACATTCGATAACACGCTATCTTCGTAAAAAATTACCCTGCTAATTTTTTAATGAAACCGGCCAAAAACGCGTAAACTCCTCGCCTTTGATCACCGCAACACTTCATCGCACAGGTTTGAGCGAGTTCCATAAGTCACGGTTATCCTTACGCAAAGATTGTGGCAACCTGCGACTTCATTAATCGGCCAAACAATCATTTATTTGCTAGCTCGGGCTGAATAATAGATCGGTTTCTTTCTTCTTGCCAGCGCTGGAGTCTGTCTAAGCTCTCAGCATTCACGCTCTGTCATTTAAGTGTCACGATCCCATTTGACTGGTAAATGCTTGAAGTGAAGGTGGCCATAGAGGAATCTGCTGGCCAAAACTTTTGTTACTTATCTCCTCATTTGGAACAGCATTCTTACTTGAAATTTCAGCCGGAATAAGAGTCCTCGGGCTCCCATTAGATCAATTATGAATTCCCCTTTCAAAATTATGCTTATTTCTCCTTCATCGATTACAGTGAGTCAAGCCTTTCAGACTGATCAAGTGCAGCATCTACGTTTCTTCCATTACTTATCTTACCAACAATACCCTCTTGCCACAGCTTTTGTTCGGCTTGAAAGACTAACTTGTGCTGAAACTGGAGGAGTATTCATTACTAATGAGGATAATGACCTTTCCTTCCTTCTAAAAGGTGCAGAAATAAATGGGATGCTCTCAGGTGCTTTCATCTTCCTCCCCCTTTTTACTGCTGATGCTAGGGCCCAGACCTGTTGTTGGTGATTGCATGAGGACTGTCTCATTGCCATAAAGTGCCCAGAACTGCTCTTCAGGAGACGGTCATGCTATTTTTTCAAAATGAAAACCCTTTACCACTCCAGCCTGCTGAAGGATGTGAGAGCATTCTCACCCGTGTACACCCCTGCCAAAATGGGGGGTAACAGGTTCTATATTGGTTCTTCTCTCCAATGTCTCAATTTTGACATCTAAAGACTTTTGTATTTCAAAAGGGTCGGTCATTGTTTCCTTATCCATCATTTATTTCTTGCTAGTAAGTTTCTCTAGCTTTTTTTGTTGTCAATTTTTTCCACTTTTTAACTTCTTAATCTACATGATTATGTTTTGCCTATGATTCTTAAGGAGAGAAGTGTATTCATCTCTATCAATGATAAACCTTTCAACTTCCTTTTGCATCTTTTGTACTAACTTCTGATTATCTTAAAGGTTCACCTTTGAGATATCTTTAAAATATTTTTGATGAGAGATATACTGAATGTAGCTTCAAAGTAACGTGTTGCAATCTTATTTTCTTCTTCTTATGGCAAAATGTTAGCCTGACTTTTTTTGTGTGTTTAAGATGAAAGCACCCAATCTGTCCATCCAACTTGAACCTAAAATTATGTCAACTTTATTTTGATATATAGATACAACATTGAGTTGAGCTATGAATTTGTAATCAGATCTAACAAGTATCTCAGAACTCACATCCGTATCCGAAGACTCCGTGAGGTTCTTTTCTAGAGCCGCCAAACTGGGTGTTCGGCAAACCGTAACTTGAGACTCTAGGGGGCAATCTTGAGCTTGTCCCTTGCTCCTTCTCACCTCCTTGTCCCGCAGGACTAGGTGAGGAATAACCACTACAAATGCTGACATGTATAGCTGACCAGAATCCATGTGTGTTCATAAACACATTGCATGGATTTTACAATGAGTTTCATACTTAGCCCTTTTTGGCTAGATTTTACATTTACAACATAAAGGCCTTTTTAGCCAGATTTACATTTCATTTCTTCAAGGCCCTCTTGGGCTACATACATATCTCAAAAGATATAAACATGGTGCTCATACTGCAAAGGTAATGGGGGTGAGTAATACAAGCTTTGATGACCAATGGGGAGCACCCGGTGAGGCTACACAATCCTAACTGCATTGCAACATCGGGGGCAACCGACAGGAGCAAATCCCAGGTCTAACCGTGTATCTCACACACTAAAGAGCCGAGGCACAATAAACAGGGAGTCATGGCAAACTTAGAGATCAGTGGGGAAAGGGGTCCTCGGGATCACAAATCAGAATCCAAGTCAGGGAAGAAGTGTCATGGATGAGTCGGATGGGTGGAGAAAGTGATAATGGTGCTAAAGTCAGCTACCGAGGGGCTAAATGATCAAGTCTATGCCAAGTCTAGAGGACATGACTTAGCGTGTATATACATAAGTCTAATCGGAGGGGTGGACTGACATCACCAAGGGCCCAATCACAACATATCATAGCTAGATCACCAAATATATCATCTTATGCAACGTTAGTGTACTAACAAGTATAAAGAAGTCTAATCTACAACATGAGCAATAATCAACATATGCAATACCTGCTACACCATATACCTACTGCTATCGAACCTGTATCTGAGCTGGATCTCTGCTGAATCCGGGCACATAATAGACCAGCACTGTACTGTGATAATCTCGATCAAAAAAAGACTAGGCAACTGTCTCAAATGGGCTTGTGTCAAAGCCTGGCAAGGAAAGGTAACCCTGTGGTAGATGGTAAATCCAAACTATCTGTCCCTTCTGATATGTCTGCTAGGGGCAATCTGAACAAAATTGCCTCGCCTAAAGGCAGCTGATCTCCGATCTGGAAAAAAAGTACTGTGCAGTCCTCAGCCGCACAGTCTGCAGTATGGAAGCTGCTGCCGACATAAAATGTGATAACATCTGGCTCCGGCTAGGACAAGTGCTCTAAGGGAGAGAGTGCTTGAGAACCACAGAATCTCTGGTCCGTAGCACCCCTCTCATCATCATCAACGCACATGCACCCACATGCTATCTACATCATCATCATCAATGTGTACCTAGCCCTATAAAATGCAGACGCTATACCAATCTCTGCAGACCACACGTCAGGCCGCACAATATACATGTATAATAATCCGGAAAAATAAACAAAATGATAATGCTGAAATGAATATACATCAATAATGAAATTAACTTTACAGCATTTTAAAATTCTTTTTTTATTAGGCCGACACATGAGGTGTAACAAACTGAAAAAGGTAACTGAATGGAAACTATGGTACAAAAAGGACACCAGAAAATCAAACGATGTGAAAGGTGCGAAATGACTGCGGGGTGAAACAAAACAAAAAGTCAGTCGGTCGTCGGACAAAGATAAGGTCAATCAAAGGCGAAGGGGCAACCAGCTGCTGCTCTCGAGAGCTTATTAGCCGCAAAAAGGAGGAGGACTCAAAGCCAGATCAGGGAATACCTTCCCGGGTGGACCCGGGAACATACTCCTAGAGTAGGTGACCGCTCATAGGGACCAAGAAGTAATGCCCATCCTCGGTAGCCAGAAAATATGAGTCCTTGTCGCGGATCTGGATCCGGAAGGGGCCCACTAGGAGCCCAGAGTGGTTACCAACCATATGATAAAAAGCGTGGTGGGACATGGCAGCCCGGTCACCCACATCAAAGTTCCTCCTATTGACCGAAATCGGGTCAACACCTATGTCCCGGAACACTGACAATTGTGCGTTTCCGTCCTGGTTGGGGTGGAGGTCTCTACGGCTAATATGGGAAACAAAACGGTGGGACTCCCCGTCGAGGGGGATCGCCACTTCTCCGATCAAAACTTCCCTAGGTGCCTCCCTCTCGGGGGAAGGGCTAGCTAGGGGACCATGGGATCTAGGATGTGTCGTATGTATCTCAGTTTCACCGATGGTCCAAAAATCTGGGGGATGGGCCGATAGGCTGTGGGTGGATGGATGCGTGGAAGGCAGGGTGGAAGGTGTCGAGGTGGCATGAGTGCTTGGTCCCTCTCCAGATGGGACCGGGATCTCCGCGGGCAAAAGGAAACTCGGGAACTGGAAAGGGCGAGGGGAGGGAGGTGGGGTATCCATGGGAAACGACTCGAACTCTCTCATGATGTCCGCGGCAAGAGAGAATTCCTCAAGGAACACCTGATCAAATCCAACACTTCCAGCCTCACTCCTGGGGACAAAGGGAAGGGGAAAGAAACTCCAGTCAGACTCGTCACTCTCTTCCCCAGGGAGGTCCTAGGGAGGAGGCCCCACAACAAGGTAGTTTGGGGGAGATGCTCTAGCCTGTCTGGCGATATCATTGTTTATCAGGGCCAGCATCTCGGCGATAGACCTAAAACTTCTTTCCTCTACTGGAGGGATACCCCTCACTTCCCAGTCCTCGAGGGGAGGGGGAGTATCTTCACCACGCTCTTCCATCTCATGATCTTCCTCATTATAAGCAGGGAAGTCGCGTGTGAACGCCCTCAACTCATCTGGCAGCGAGAACTCCGACTCGTCAACCTCAGTGGTAGTGTAATCATCTAGATATAGTAGAGCTAACTGCTGTCGAAGGCTTGGAGGATAGGAGTGATCCGTGGGGAATTCCTCCTATGTCCTCATAAACTCGGGCCCTTCAGGGGGAGATGCCAACTCGCCCTCAGGATGGTCGTGGGTGAGTCCCTGCATATCCTCTCCATCAGAATCCTCTTGTTGTGAGGGAGACGTGGGGGTAGGGATCCATCCGTCAAGCACATGTCCCAAGTCTGCCTCATCATCTATGTCTTCTCTGTCATCACCGAAAGCCATGAACATTCCCTCCTGGCTTGGTTCACATCCCCCATAAGTTCTTTGCAAGGCATCCTCCATGCCCTCAAGGTGTCCCTCGTAGAAGGGCTCCCGGTACACTCTCACTAAGACCCCATTGGGGTCAAGGATCGAGGCGTAAGATAAGTCCATCTGGAGGTGCCCTCCTAATCCAGTGGCCCATTTCTTGGACAAGAGCATACCGTAGATAGGCGGAAGGTCAATCACCACTACGTCCATGAGGGTGGAGATGTCTAAGCACGAGAAAAGATCCGCTCTTAAGTTCTTGATCAGCCCGTGGGCCGGAACTTGTTTGGAGTCTATTCCACATACATTTCCATAGGGATGAGTGACCTCCAGGCCCATGGCTTTCATGAACTGCAGAGGCATGACATTCATGGAGGCCCCCGAGTCTAACATACAGTTGTGCAACAACGTGCCCTGTACACGGAGAGTCAGGTAGAAAGGCTGGTGCCCTCCATTCTTCCTCTCGTAAATGGCAGTGTGAATGGAGACTGGGGGGTCCTCTGTGTCAGCCTCCTCCTCGTGTGCAATAGCTAAGGAATAAGAGGTATCTGCAGGGGTATCCGATGGGCTCCTTTCTACTGGGATGCTGTCCAGGAAATCAGTGATCTGACTCCGGATCAAGGGAAGCTTAGCTAGCTCGGTTAAGGGGATGCTTTGCGTTATCTTGGCTAGCTCCTTTTCAAGTTCTATGCTCTGCCCGAAAGGCTCATGAGAGGGATGAGGGCTGGTACTGAGGTCCGAGTGAGGGATCTCATGCCTCTCTGTGAAGGGCGCGGGCATAGGTTCGTCCCCATGTCTCTTGTAGATCTTAATCTGCTGAGAATCATTGACATAAGGGTGAACGGGTAGACAAGAGGGGCCTACTGTTTGAACGTCTTCTTCTACGTCCTCCTCAATGAGGATCCGGCCAAAATCCAAGTCGAAAGCTACATCATCAACGAAGTTGATGTTTTCTGTTAGTTCCTCAGGATCGACATAGGTACACTCGGCCTTTGGGTGTTCGTCTTGGCATTTCTCACACCAGTGAATGGCCGCAATGTCAGGGGTATCGGGAGGCACAGGAGGTCTCTTGTTGTCTTCAACGGTGGGTCTCCTGTTTTGGTTCCAATACCGCTTGGGGCCATATGGAGCTTTATACCTGTCTGAGTCCCTACTTTTGGCTAGGTCCTGTTATCACACAACTTGTAGTTGCCCCTAGTGGTATCCCATCCGGGACGGTAGAGGAGATGGGCAACTCAAGAAGTGACCCAAGAGATGTCACGGTTCCCAATGCAAGGTGGGAGTCACGTCAACCGAGACACTCTTCACTTTAGGTCAGGGTGTAACAATACCTAGGGGGAGACCCTATAACCAATCACAGTTGGTTGGATCCAAACAAAGGTTTCTAAGGGTAAGTAAATGAAGAGTTACGAAAACCAATGCAAGGCTAAGTGGACCTAGAAGTTGAGGTATGGTAGTGTGAAAGATTGTTAGTGTTTCAACTTACGTATGGTTTAGGCCACATGGTTGGGGATGATGACAAGATGTAGTACCATATGTTTACACAAGTGGGTCTTATTTTCTTGGGATGTGCGAAATGGCTTTAAGTGGGCCCACAAGGTGAAGCTAGGCATGAAATTGGTACTAGATGTTATGTTATTAGTGGATCTATAGATCTAAGTTGATTTTAAGAGTACCCATGTACTAGATCTAGGGTTTGACACAAATCCCAAGGAGTGCGACTTGCTTTGAGGAGGACTAGTGCCTTGTTAAATGGGCTAATGGGGTCAAAAAGTACGTCAAAATGTAGATCGGGACACCTAAAAGCCAAGTCAAGTGGGCTAAATGAGATCTAATGGTTGGATCTTGCTAGATCTAGGTTTTTCAAGAAATGACCCTAAGTGGACCACAATCCCTTGAAACAAGGAATGCTACCCCCAAGGCAGATTGTCACAAAAAGATACTCTAGACCTAGGTTTCAAGGGATGGCCTTTCCAAATCTCCAAAAATCTCAACCACCCAACTCCTTGAAGTGGGTAAACTCACCTTCCCAAGGGAGTGCGACTTTGCTCAAGGAGGGCAAAAAGAGGGGTTTGGTGGACCAAATCTAGTCCAATGGCCACCAAACTATAGATCCAAGTGGCTAGTACCTCGATCTATGTAGATCCAGAAAATCAAATCAATCCAAGGGCTAGATCTTAGTAGATCTGAGTTTTGAGGTGCCAAGAAATTCAAAAGGGGGTTTTAACCCCTTAAAACATGGAATGATGTCCACAAGGTAGAATTCACCAAAGTAAGAATCTGGGGGTAGGTTATCAAGTGTCTAGATTGCAAATCAAGTGGGATCTCACCTAACCCATGTGCTAGATCTAACCAAACAAGCCTCTCACTAGAAAGTGCGATTTGGGTTCAAGAGGGCTTTTTGCCTTGAAAAGTGTGTCAATCCTAAGCCAATCACCACCAAACTATAGATCCAACTAGGGGTGGATGCTATAGAGGTGGGTTTTCAAGATCTTCTCAAAAGCAAGGCTAGATCTAAGTAGATCTAAGAAATACCAAAATTTGTTTTTTTAATTAATTAGGGTTTATGACCAATGAAGATAGAATGGATGAAAGAGGAACATACCTTGTAGATCTTACCTCAATTGCTTGTGGCCACCTTGCAAATTGATAGCATTCTCCTATGTGTATATTCAAGAGTGAGATCCAAGAGCTCCAACCAAAACATCCTCCTCCAAGATAGCCAAATCGTCCTCCTCCTACAAGACAAGATCAAAGAAACAAGTCAAGCAAGATGATTATGAAAATGGTAGAAAGATGTAATAGAAAGCATCAACTATGTCACAAAGATACAATAATGATACTCCCTGTCACAAGATCAACCCAAGAGAGAATATGTGGATCCCTCCAACAATAACCCTCAAGAAGTCGCCCTCCTCTCCACCAATTCGACTTTCCTGTAAAAAGATTAGTAGAAGCACCAAAATCCACAATGATACATAGAAGAGATACTGTATATTCAATATGCAAGAGAATTCACAATACAAGAGAGATGTGCTCCACAAAGAAATCTTCTATTCCAATATTCCAGAGCTCCAAAGGTGAGCTATACAGTGGGGGGTCTCCTCCTTATATAGGATAATAAAGACCAAAACCCTATACCACTCTACAATACTACATCAAATGAGTGGTTGAGATTAAAAGATCTCATCATACAATCAATGGCTAAGATGAACCATAACAATATATCATATGGATCACCCAATATAATAATAGCGCCCCCACTAAATGGTACAAAAAGGGGGTGATGTCATCCACTAGAGGGGTAAAAGTACAATGATCCATCTCATGATGACTAGGACATGACAAAATAAGCACATGGTGGGGCTAGGAGGCATCAATCCTTACTAGCTCATCCCCAAAGCACAATAAAATAATAAAATATGTCCAAGATAATATAAATGACTAAAACTGTCCTCCAAATCCATGATAGTCAAGCAGTAAATGACCTCCTGTGATCAATGTGGGCATACCCACATGGTGAAAACTGACGGGAAGATAGTGAGATCACCCTGGAAGACCTCTGTGAAGACCAAATGCCAAAACCTTGCCTCAATTGCCCAAATCGATTTCCTCAGTGACCACTTTATCCCATTTTTTAACTGCCTCGGTAACTGTGAAAGTGCCAAAACTGCCTCCTAGGGCACCTGCGCTGTCCATCTGAGCCCACCAAGCTCTCCAGAAGGGGGGGGTAAATGGTAAAAACAAGTGGCTGGACCACCCCCTTCATCATCAGCGCCCTAGGTGAACTGGCCTCTCGGGGCCCCTGCTGCTCAGGTTGGGAAATCAGCCCCAAATCTGGTCAACAAGTGTAAAACTGCATCAATCACTGTCAGAAGTGCCCGGAACTGAAGGATAAGTGTCTCATTGGATCCAGAAGACCCAAATCCACTAGAAATGTGTACTCATACATCATGGGTTGCCCTAATGGGCCAGCTGTAGGGTCCACCATATATGGACAATGTATAATTTGCTGATCTGAAGTAATAAATAAACTTGCTGAACTGCATCAATCATCATCTGCATCATATGTCCATCATATGATATCCTCATCAAGCATGTGGGACCATGAATCATCATCAAAAAGCATATATATATGGTCCACATCATCACGGATCCCAAGAATATACAACCAAGGATAAATCACATCAGTAGACTAAGACAATGCTTCTCTAATCATTCTCACAGCCAAGCTCAAAGTATAACATCCATTCAGTCGCATTAATTAAGTTAGCATATTCCGTTGTTATATAAAAATTACTTGCACAATAGTTCAAATGACAAACTCACCCATTGGACATGGTCAAACTGCTAGTGAAGGATGAAGGCTAGGAACAAGGTTGGGCAAAGGGGTTGACCTATCTAACTCAACTTAAAAAATACTTTAGACTGGGAGAAAGGGGAAAGCTACAAACTCTGTGCTGGACAAAATAACACGGGGGATGGCTGTGCCTCACAAATGGACAAGTTGTTCATAGAGTGTTTATTCAACTTAGGCATCATGTCTACATCAAGTTGAACCAGGTTCATTAGGATCGTTCAATTTTATTTCATGGCCTTTTTGGCCTACATAACCCTTCGGATTTCAAATGTGCTGATAAGCACAACTAGTTGCAGCTTGCATCCAGGGCATGTTTTCAAATATATAAGGTCAGCAATTGTTTAGATATAACTTTTAAGAACCATTGCTTTTTGGACCTTTCTTATACTCTTCGAGGAGTATTTTTAGCTGTTCATCGCTCTTGCCCTTTTTTTTTGTTTCCATGGACGAATTTATAAGTTTCCATAGGTAGAACATGAGCTTTCAGTTTTAGCCAACAACATCTCAAGTGACTAGGGGGAGTTCGAGCCAATGCCAAACATCGGGACAACCGAACAGAATGATTTAGGCCTACAATCCAACTCACCAAAGGCAAGTTTTGTCACCAACCTAGAGCCGAGACACTGAATATACAGGGATGCGGTCCAAACACAGAGGTAGAAAAATCGGGAAGTCCTCAGTATCAGAAAGTCAAATGAGATAGGTCAAGGTATAAAGCCAAATAGGAAGGTCATATATGGATGGAGTCAAGTGAATATGGAGCCTACAGTAGCAGACAACTGGTGTCAAGAGAGACCATATCTATGTAAGGTGAAAACCAGTGGGTTTTGTTAAATGACCTAAATGTGCAAGCAATTGTCCATTTTATATATTTCATTTTAAACAATTTGCCACATCAGGAATAATATACCAAGCAGATGCTATGAACATGACTAAATCAACAAGATAATAATCCACAGCCAGTGATAAAGCATCCATAGGTCATACAACATCATCATAATAATCATCATGTACCATCTGAAACACTGCTGCAATACATCTCTAAGCACTGAACTGAAACTGTATGGGATAAAGGGTCGCATCGGTCATCAAATCTGAACTCTCAAGGCTCAGCCTTGACACAAGGTCTAACATAAATCTGAATAATATACTGCTCTGATCATGAGTGATCCAAAATATATAGCCATGCTCTGGAATAATGGAAGCTCTGGAATGTGCAGATATTTGCTGAACAAGGATAGTAGCCCTGCTACTATAGTGTGATAACAGGTCCCTTGTCAAAAGAGCGAGGGTTTTAATCATCTCTTTCATGTCATCTGTGTTTGTTGATTCTATGTTTTCTTTAAGAGGCTCTTTGCCCTTGCGGGCTCGGTAATCAGTCCGTGATGATGAAGGAGCGTGAGTGTCGAAGAAGTTTTGCTTCCCCATAGATGCCGCGTTGGCTTCAGCCTTGCGAGCATTGTCCTGGGCAATCTTGAGGGTAGTAGGCTCTTTGTCTTTGAGATGGTACCCTAGCCATCCTTCGAATGAATCCAGGTAATGTATTAGGATGGCAGGGTCCGTCATGCAGATAGTTTCAGGTATTTGGGTTACCACTTTATCGAATCTGATATTGAATTCATGGGTGGTTTCATTTTCTTTCTTCTTTATTCCTACTAGTTGGCTAAGTAAATACTTGCCATCTATTTTGACTGACCACTGACCGCTGAGTTTATTTACGAAATCATCGTAACCAGTGACTGATCCAGCGACTAGTTGGTCAAACCACCTGCGGGCATCGCCCTCAAGTGACATGAAGAGACCTTTCATGAACACATCTTCATCAGTGGCCCCGTAGGCCTCCATGTGTTGCCACACAGACTCTACGTGATCCTCAATTGTGATAGCCATGCTCCCACTAAATTTCGGAATCTTTTCAAAATATTTATCGGGCATATCGTGGGGAGCACCCTGAATCTGAGCAAAGTCAAAAGGTGAGGGTCTAGCCATACGGCCAAAAGCATGTGGGCCAGGGTTTAGGTTGGCCATTTGGTTGTGGTTTTGCGGAGGGTTGGAAGGTAAGGAAGGGGATGGCACTACCGTAGAGGGTGAGGCTGCAGAGCTGACTGTCTGCCAAAACGAGTTGGGTGAGCGCTCACCAAGGTTTCGTCTGACGTATGTGATAGGTGTGCTATGTGATGCGTCAGGACGCTCATGGCTACGAAGGTTATATGGATGGGTTCGGCCTCCAGTGGAGCCACGGGGTGGAGTTGCCAAGTGAACGGGATACCTTGTTCACCGAAGGTGGGATGTAGTGAGGGGGAAGTGGTGAGTAAACAAAAATGTGTTGGCTGAAATAATTATGTAAATGAGAACAAAACCAGCCAACAGAGTTTAAGTGTAGATGCGAAGATGAAAAGCAAACAAACAAGCAAAAGACTAAAACTCGAACAAAAACACGGGTAGGCCTCTACCTCCCCGGCAACGGCGCCAAAATGTTATCACACAATCTCTAGCTGTTTGTGGTAGGTATCCCAACAGGGACGGTAGAGGAGACAACTAGGAAGGTGTAACCAGCAATAGCCAGGTCCTCCGCTCAAATGAACGGAAGTCACACCGGACAAGGCTACTGTCACTTTAGACACGTGGGTGGTTTCGTTTTCTTTCTTCTTTATTCCTACTAGTTGGTTAAGTAAATACTTGCCATCTAGTTTGACTGACCACTGACTGCTGAGTTTAGTTACGAAATCATCGTAACCAGTGACTGATCCAGCGGCTAGTCGGTCAAACCACCTGCGGGCATCGCCCTCAAGTGACATGAAGAGACCTTTCATGAACACATCTTCATCAGTGGCCCCGTAGGCCTCCATGTGTTGCCACACAGACTCTACATGATCCTCAATTGTGATAGCCGTGCTCCCACTAAATTTCGGAATCTTTTCAAAATATTTATCGGGCATATCGTGGGGAGCACCCTGAATCTGAGCAAAGTCAGAAGGTGAGGGTCTAGCCATATGTCCAAAACAATGCTGTTGGGAGCGGGGAGCGAAGCGGGGAGCGGGAGCGGGAGCGGGAGCGAAAAGCGAAATTTTCAAAAGCTTCCGTTTCGGGAGCGTTTTCGGGAGCGTTTTTTATATAATATATATTTTAATATATTTTGATGCATATAAATTAAAAAAAACATGTATTATGCCAAATTAGCTATAGAAAACATCAAAACATAGAATCTAGATATTCATATAACCATTTAGTACACATTGATATAACATTAATGATTAATCATCTCGTCTTCTAGGTTCTAGGAGCTATAACTTATAACATTGTCATTAAATGATCATCATCAAATCATCAATCATCAATCATCAATAACATCAACCTTCAAATTTCAACATATAATATTTGCCATCAAACTAGGCCATAATGTTTACAAAATAGGCCAACCGCCAAAATAAACATGAAAATGAAATACATGAAAATGTATGTATCTTGCGAGTAAGATCAAGGATTCATTTCATTAAGCTCCACCAAAATTGTCATTGGAAGTTAATCTCACTTCATACCAAGGATTATTTTATGAATTAGGCAGTGCATCAAATGAACTTTTTTTTTGGTACCAGTGTTTGGGGAAACCATTATAATGCTCAAATTAAATGAAAAATGGTGAACAATTTCAATGCTTGTTGAATAATAGACAAAGCTTTCACATAGAAGACAAGCAACCAGGGCTTCTTTCATAGGAAGAAGCTAGGTGATGAGTAAGAGCTTAAAAGATATTCTGAAGATAATGATGTCAATGGTGTTGGGAAAGGAAGCAAAAAAGAGAAGGAAGCAAAAATACATGCAACAACAACAAATGTTAGGTAATCCTTGAGAAGTATTACAGTTACTCAAAGACCTACAACTCTTTCTACTGTAAATTTTGAAACACCAGCACTTCAGTAGATATCAAAAGAATACTGTCATCCAACTATTCATTTGTTTAGAGCAAAAAATATTATGTAACAAACACTTGGGAGCTTTATGTATATAGATGATGAATAACGTACATGATTTGAGCTTTATGCTTCACTGTAGGACTCCTAATGTGTCACCTGAGCTTCCAAGCAACACCGCCAACCACCAAACCTATTGATTTATATTCTATGTCTCAGTCCATGGGAACAATTTTATTTAGATGTATCGTCACTGTATTCACGTATTTCATATATCTACCACTCTTGGATATCAATGGACATTGATTATTTTTCTTCCTTTCCATCCATACACTCCCAAGCTGTGGCTTTTCATGTCCTGATACTTCACTGAGATTCTGCAAACTTTCATTCCCAGGGAAATAAAGATGACGACTTTTCCATATCATTTGGTTCCAGAATATGAAAATATCTTCTGAAGGAAGTTTTTCTCGAATGTGAAACATAAAGTCTACATGCACAAGCAAGGATTTTCAGCTTAAATACAAAAAAATCAGAGTCTTAAAAATGGAAAGAGGCTTACCACTGAGGGCATAGAATGAGTCCAAATGGAGTCCAATAGACTTTATTTGCCCAAATTAACCCTAGCCAATCCTGAAAGATTAAAAAAAATTAAAAAAAAATTGAAAAAAATTAAAAAAAAATTAAAAAAATTAAGGAATCGCTCAGGAAGCGTTTTCGGGAGCGATTTTTTTGCTCGGGAGCGCTCAGGAATCGATGAGGAATCGATCCGGAAGCGTAGATTCCGGAGCGATTCCGGATCGATTCCTAAAATTCCAGGGAGCGTTTTTTTCTCCAAGGAAGCGCGAATTACAAAATCGATTCCGGGAGGAATCGATGAGGAATCGCGATTCCAGAATCGATTCCTCACCGATTCCTTCCGGAGCGCGATTCGGGATCGATTCGTGGAGGGGGGGGGTCGATTCCCAGCAGCTCTGGTCCAAAAGCACGTGGGCTAGGGTTTAGGTTGGCCATTTGGTTGTGGTTTTGCGGAGGGTTGGAAGGTAAGGAAGGGGATGGCACTACCGCAGAGGGTGAGGCTGCAGAGCTGACTGTCTGCCAAAACGAGCTGGGTGAGCGCTCACCAAGGTTTCGTCTGATGTATGTGATAGGTGTGCTATGTGATGCATCAGGACGCTCATGGCTACGAAGGTTATATGGATGGGTTTGGCCTCCAGTGGAGCCACGGGGTGGAGTTGCCAAGTGAACGGGATACCTTGTTCACCGAAGGTGGGATGTTGTGAGAGGGAAGTGGTGAGTGAACAAAAATGTGTTGGCTGAAATAATTATGTAAATGAGAACAAAACCAGCCAATAGAGTTTAAGTGTAGATGCGAAGATGAAAAGCAAACAAACAAGCAAAAGACTAAAACTCGAACAAAAACACGGGTAGGCCTCTACCTTCCCGGCAACGGCGCCAAAATGTTATCACACAATCTCTAGTTGTTTGTGGTAGGTATCCCAACAGGGACGGTAGAGGAGACAACTAGGAAGGTGTAACCAGCAATAGCCAGGTCCTCCGCTCAAATGAATGGAAGTCACACCGGACAAGGCTACTGTCACTTTAGACGAGGCGCTTGGCCAAGTCAGGGGGAAGACCCCACTCAACCAGTGATGGTTGAGACTTCAACAATCAGACACCCAAAACCCAAAAGATAAACAAAGTGAAAGACAGAATGGATGACTAAGCGTGAGAATTCTTCCAACCTAGTGGAATCGAGACTCTGGATGGGAAGATGTACTAGAAGAAACAAGTTCAGATCTGATCACACATATAAATGATGAATTCTATGAAAGATTAGAAGGTTGGAAATTAAATCAGTGAACAGAAAATTATTGGAAGAGCGGTTGGAGACCCTGCCTATGGGGAATGAAGCTCACTATGATTTATCAATACATGGCAGAGATGGATGAGCAATTTAAACACGTATTCTAGCAACTATAAACTGATTAAATGGCTGATTTTGAACACAAAAACAGGCCAGCAAGAAGTTGAGTGAATCATCCCTAGGGGAATGAGTTAAACAATGGAAAAGTGGACCTAGGGCAGTCAAAAAGAGGCATTTAAACTCACTTCCAGCTACTGATACATGCTATCCTGAGGTAAATAGACCTTTAAAACAGATTAGCAAGTACCCATAACCCCAAAATAACCCCAAACAGGCTGAAACAAAAAACGCCTGGGGCGTTTTTGCTAGGTAGACCAGTGCTGATTAGGTGGGCAAATGGATTCCAAATCAAATGAAACTTGGTATCTAGGATTTTAAGCATAAATCATTTGTGGGTTTTGAATTAAAAAGAAATCCTACAGTGAAAACTTGTGTTTTATATTTTTGTGGGTTTTTTATGTAAATTTCTACTCAACACACACAATGATATTCTGAGAATAAGAGACCAGCAAGAGAAACCTACTTGAAAGTGAATGAAATGGATGAGATTGCTGAAGACTAGCTCCCAAATTCAGTTGTCGAGCAACTGGGTGTTCCCTTGTGCGTTTGAGCTCCCAACTGGCCAAAAACGCCCTAGCTACCTGCCACAAATAGGATGAAATCAATATATGCAGCAAAATAGTTAAGTAAACCAGCAAGTAAATGACTGAAAATAGAAGAATTGAAAAGAATTAAGCAATAACAACTCCCTCTTGTTGATATTCTGAAAGAAACCAGCAGTTGGGGGGTTCCCACTCCCAAAACTGCGCCCTCCTCCAGCTGTCTTCTTCACCTGCAAATCGATTTGGCCAAAGCAAGATAGGAAACACAATAATAACCTCTCAACAACGCTAAGGCAACTAGATATCAGTCAACAATCCACATCCATGCATAAACTCTCAAGAAATCAGTAGAAGAATGGCTCTATATTGTCAAAACTCAAGTGCAAAAATGTGCCAAGAGGGAACAATGGAGGTGAGTCCATTCTCTTATAGAGATGGCTCAAACTCAAACTAGGTTTCCCCCCAAAATGGAGGGTTGAGATCATCTCCCCAATCCACAAATCAAATGGTGGAGATGACTCTATGGAGGGGGGTGCGAATTGCCCCAAGGAGAGTGCACTAATGGATGAGAGGGGGCCCATGTGGGGGTTGCTATCCGCCAGATTGCACACCAGCAACGGAAATCTTTCGAAAGCTGTCTCTTCACTACAAGTGAGAGAGGTGTGGCCTTGGGGGCAAGCAATGAGCCAAGTACTGTCACCTGAATCCCAGCTCCTCCGTTTAGGCAAACTCCTAACGAAGCCAAGGGGGGTAGTCCCTAAAAAAGAGTTGTCTAAGGCTCTTGTGTGTTTAAAAATGTTTTTGGTGTTGTGATGCGGATGGGTGTTGTTTAGGAGTTTTTTTGAAAGTGAGAGACACAATAATACTTTAATGAAAAAACAAGATAACGCAATCCACGTTGCAAAATAGAAGATGAGAGATACACTTGGATAAGAAATAAATCACTCTTTACGCAAATCAAAACAAGTACTCCAATATTGATTATTAAGCAAATAAAATATTGTGATGAAGGACGAGTGCCTTATGGAGTCAAAATGTAAAAGTGATTGTAAAATGCTTGATACAAGTGTTTGAGATAAAAGTTTTTTAGAACGTTTTGCAGCTTATCTTGGTAAATTTAAGATTTTAGTGGTCTTGATTATTAAGGCTAAGAACAAAGGTATCAAAAGGAATGGAACCTTAACCAATAAAAACACTGGCAACCTTTTAGGTGATAGGTCGGGAGCACCCAGATTGCAAAGAGGGCAAGTGTGCTTACGGCTTGACCGCCCTCGAGTCTGACAGTGGATTCCCGGCACCACCTCTTCAGGAAGTTCTCAGTTATTTTGCCTTGGTTGGGGTTTTGGGGTTGTTGTCCGCCAATATGCACACCAGCAGCGGAAATCTTTCGAAAGCTGTCTCTTCACTACAAGTGAGAGAGGTGTGGCCTTGGGGGCAAGCAATGAGCCAGGTACTGTCACCTAAATCTCAGCTCCTCCGTTTAGGCAAACTCCTAACGAAGCCAAGGGGGGTAGTCCCTAAAAGAGAGTTTCACTAAGGCTCTTTGTGTATTTAAGTGTTTTTGATGTAGTGATGCGGATGGGTGTTGTTTAGGAGTTTTTTGAGATGAGAGACAATTTAAAAATAAAATAAAGAACAAGATAGCGCAATCCACGTTGCAAATACAAGATGAAAGATACACTTGGGCAATAAATAAATCACTTCACGTAAATATAGCAAATACTCCAATGTTGATACTTAAGAAAGCAAAATATAAGATGAAGGACCAGTGCCTTATGGAGTCAAAAATTTAATGTGAATGTGAAAACTTGACACAAGTGTTTTGAATTGGAAAGTTGTGAGAGCGTTGTGCAGCTTATCTTGGTAAATTTAAAATTTTAATTGTCTTGATTATTAGGGCTAAAACCAAGGATGTTCAAAGAGTGTCCGGAAAGTAATTTTAAGCAGCTCCTTTAAGAGACATGTCGGGGCCTGTCTGGAATCACAGCGAGGCGTGCAATGCTAACCAGCCACCGTGTCGCAGATTGGGCGATCCGGCGCCTCCCCTGAGAACTAATTAAAATACTTTATGACAACGCCGGTTCGTTGGTTATGGGTGTGAAAGTTTTAATTAGATTTTCACTTGTAAATTAACAAGTCTTCCACCTTTCTGAGTACTAGCCCAACCGTTTCCGGTTGGCAGAGCATACGGGTGTAGGACAGAAACCAAGATAAATTAATTAAGGGGTGTATGAGTGGAAAATTTTATTATTAGAGAACCTTGTTCAACTCTCCGACAGAGAGCGCTCTTGACTTGATCTTATGATCAAAGTTCAAGAGACTTGCTAAGCTTAAAATGCCTAATGCAGGGATAATGCAAAACTAAGATGCCCTCCGACAGAGGGTGCTCTTGATTTGGATTTGGCCAAGTTCAAGAGACTTTGGTTTATTTTAAAGAAGCAGAAAGCAGTTGTGTTGTAAAAGCAATAAATCAACCTTAAATAAATGATTAAACAAATCGATAAGCTTGAAAGATATGAAGTAATGCTTAACAAGAAACTACTTTGCCAAATAAAATGAAACTAAACTCAAACTAGTATTCTACCACACAAGATTTAATCTACTAGGTGGGATTGATCTCCGAACAAGATCAACCACTAGAAACGCCTGCACTTGAGAACCTCCAGCTAGCTGAAAGCTCTGCCAAGGAAACCGACGGGGAAGGAAGAGTAACCACAAATTATGTGGTCCTGCCCTTGAGACAAAATCTCAAGGATACAACTTCCGGTCGAAAGCTTTGGAAGAGAGACAAGATAACAATAAATGCAACAAAAAAAAACTAAACTACCCAAGAATCTCTTTCAGGTCAAAGACCCTACTCGGGAGAGCATGGGGGTAAGTAAATATGGAAGAATGAGCAAATATAACTTATTTGAAGTGAAATTAAACTAAGAGCATATGAAAAGATCTAACTAAACCAATCCACAAAACCCAACACTCTTCCCCAAATGGGGAAGAAGACCAAAAAGTGGAGGCCTCCTCCACTTGAAACTTTTATTAAATGATTACAAATGCCTTGGGTTTAAAACCTTGCAAGGTCTTTTGAGGATGAAATAACTAGGAAATACAAAGCTAGCTTTTATAAGCTTATTACAAAGGATAAGTATGTCAAGTTTAAATCATTCTCATGGATCCTTCACTTTGCTTTGCTTTGATTATTTGTTTCAAGATCTTATCAAATATCTCTTTCTCAAATGACCTACACAAGTTCAGAACATCTCAACAAGGCACCCATTAATCATTAGGAAAATAAAACAAACTTGAAACTAGTTAAGTCTAGATTTAAAATTGAGCTCTAAACTGTGAAATGCATGAGATTTTAACATGAAATCTTAACTATGATAAAACGGACCAGCGAACAACAAACTCTTGAAATGTGCTAGAAATGAGATCTAAATCGTAAAAAATTTTGAAGTATTGCATGTGAAAAATTCTATCTTTTAAAATGAAATAATAAATCACTAAGTATGAGCTATGCTAACCAAACAATGATATCTAGCATGCAAAAAGTACTTAGCTACTAACTCTCCAAAGTATAGAATATAATCACTAACCAATATCCAACAATTTTTTGTTTGTTTTGTTGTGTTTTAGGGCACTAGGGAGGATGGACGAGAAGGGGTAGAGGATGGATCTAGAGAAAGGGCGAGAGGAGTGCTAAAGGAGAAAAACAAATGCAAGAGGGAGAAGGGCGAATGGGAAAAAGAGGACTTAGAAGAACTAGGACGAAAGGAAGAAGGATGAAGAAACGAAAATAAGGGGTAGATCTAGGACAAAAGGGGATGAACTAACAAGACAAGAAGAAAAAACTACAAGTGGAACACTTGAGAGGGTGAAAACACTGTCTTGGAAATCCTCCGGTTAACCGGTGATACACCGACAACAAGTGTTGAAGAGAGCACAAGGGAACAAATCCCAAGTTATTCCCCAAGATTGAAGAAGCTTCAACCTTATGGATTACTAATCTATGGCTTGAAGAGGATAAGTGGCTAACTTGGATCAAGACTGGAAGGGCTAGAAAGGCTTAGCATGCAAGTACAAAAATTTTCAAGGAGCAAATGAGAAGGCTTGAAGAAGAGAAGCCTAAACCAAATTGATTTTTAAATAAACTTAAGAGATGGAACCTTAGATTTGGGCCTTTTGCCAAATCCCTTAATGCTTGAGATTGACTCTAGAAAGATCCTGAAGCATGCACAAATGGTTAGAAAATGTAGGCCTTTTGAAGAGATAAAAGATGCAACCTAGCTCAAATCTCTCTTCAAACCTGTCGGATCTGCACAAGTAATCACTCATAAACACATCTTGATCATAATAGTATGCATAATAAAAGTGAGATTAGAATAGTATAAGTATTTCCGACTACAGTCTACTCCTTCTAAATCACACTTAAACCAAACATAAATGGACAACTTGTATTCAAATGCCCATACTATGGGCTTAAGAAATCCTTCTAAGCAAATTATAGATCAAAACATGAGATTATAAGCAAATAACAAGAACAAATTCACCTTGATATTATGAAGACATTTCCATGAAAAACGCATAGACCTCCAAAGTCACTTTATTTCCTTAAGCCAATGGCTTTGCAATGACAGAATGGCAGAGTAACTTTACATCCAAAACTCCATGAGATAATAGCCCAAATGGGCCTCTCTTTATAGTAAAAGACTCAATCTAAAACCCTAGGTCGAATTAGTAATGAGCATGGAGGTCGAATCCCAATCAATCAGTGGCTTGGCAAACAATCACAGGTTAGAGTCGAGTTTGAGGTTGGTAGGAGTGGGCATGTGGCAAACTCGACTTTGGGGTAGGTTGAGATTGAAAGCATTGCCCAATAAACATCCTACAACAAGGAAAGGCGAGCTAGGGTAGAGGAGACGTGATCCATGTGGAGATATGCGAGTAGGATGTGATGGAGACATGTGGAGGGGCGAGTTAACATGGGGATGGCAAGTGGCATTGGGTAGGTACTAATTCGCATAGGTGTAGCATGGGAAGTATCACAACCAATCACCACACTTCAACAAGGTTTAAACTCGAATTCAAAGGAGATTGACGTGAGGGTTTAAGGGGATTGACGTGAGCACTTGTAGATATGCGAGTTAGTTTAGGTGGAGACACATGTGAGATGGTAGGTGTAGACTCGAATCAATGAAGGGAGCCAAGCTTTAGGATAAGGTGAGTCATGAGGGCGCCCACTCTACATTGAATGCAAAACCACCAACCCAATCATCAAATGCCAACACATAAAATCGAATTTTGCATGAGGGCGAATTGCCTTGAGTGGATAATCTTCTGGTGACTGGATGGTTGACTGGGAGTGCTTGGAGTTGATTGGAATCTTCCTAAATGCTCATTGACATGTCATTTAGCCTTTTATTTTAATCAAATTGATTAATTTTGGAGAGATTTGGATTATCTCCAAGATATTCAATTTTATTATTTTAATTAATAATTTCTCTGTAAATGACTTTTCAGAGAAAATATTAATTATGAGGCTGAATTGACATCCGAAAGTTGGGTTTAGCTGCTCCATGGGTCATGTGTGATTTTTGGCTTATGAAACGAGCCATCAAACACTAAGTTCGGACCCCGGATGACTGACATATTTACAGACTCAAATTTCTCTATTTAAACTATAGAGAAATTTAATTAAAATTTAAAAAATAATTAAAAATTAAAAACCCCAATTTCGACGCGTCCGGTAAAAAAATTTCGAAATTTTTTCTGGGGGTCCTAGAGACTTAGGACATGACCAAAACCTATTCTAATAGTGTCTAGTAGGTTTATACATTATAGTTGGACCCTAATAACCCCCCATGGCCAAATTTCCAAAATCGGGCTGTTATCACATATATAGTAGCCGGGCTACCATACATTATTTTTCTGATGCCAGTGCACTATTCAGCCAGTTCCCTTGCATTTGAGACGCCGAGATGAGCATTTATATTGGATCACTATCAGATTGTGGACAGCAGTTATATTCCCCATGCCATGACTGAGTTTCGGGACACTCAGAGAGATGCCCGATATAGCCATTATGCCATTGGTACAGAGCAGACAGTAGTGCCCAGAGTTACAGCAGCAGTCTCAGAGGACAGATGATGGTACAGGCTGATGAGCTTTCAGGTATATGACTCAGCAGGTATACTATTGTGTTATGGTTAGATTGCTTTTATACTTATTCTTATAGCATGTCTTAGCACTTAGTGTCATGATCTGGCGATCATATAGATATTTAGACCTGGTTGACCTATTATATATATATTACTGTCCCTACTCAGACTTAGAAGTTCACTATTCATACTCATTGGTACAAACCCTCCTTAGGGAGAATAGAGGTGATCATTACACCATACTATGGCTTGCTAGTGTTGGCTTCATCTTTTCATTGTCTTCATCCATCCGTGGCCTACCTTTTAGATTATTACCTTGATTTGCTACTTGACTAGTGACATGGAGGACCTTTCCCCACTGTAGCCTCTGTACTGGATGAGCTTCCTTGTTTATTGTGTCTCGGCTCTGAGTTGGTGACAAAACTTACCTATGGTGAGTTGGAGTTCCTTGAGAATTCCCCCTAGTCACCAAAGTTGTGTTGGCTAAACCTGAAACTTTTAGTGCTGCCATCAATACAAAATCTGGAAAAAATCAAATGCTATATCTTGTATATGAAAGAAATGCCAAATGAAAATGGCCATGAAAAATAAAATGTTATATCTTTTGGAAAAATAAATACCTAGGTAAACAAGTTGTCCATGACACACCTAGAAGTGCTCAGGTAAACAAGTGCCTTAAAAACACACCTGCAGCAGAAAGCCTAAAAATAAATGTAAATCTATGCAATGTGTTTGTAAACACACATAGATCAAGGCTATGGAAAACTCAGGCCCAAAAAGCAATGGAACTTAAATGTTATATCTAAACAATTGCTGGCCTTACTTGTATTATGGATTGTGCGCATCTGTGAAGGTGAATAAACCCTCTTTAAACAACTCATCCATTTGTGAGACACCGCCATTCCCTGTGTTATTGCTCATTCAGTATATACTATGGTGTGTACTCCCTTTCCCTTGCCAAAGTGTCACAAAGTCAAGATAGTCAAGTCATCCCTTAGCCTAGCCATTTATGTCAGCCCTCACCCTTCACTAGCAAATTGATCACAACTATGAAGTGAGTATGATCCTGAAAGTCTAGTCTGAGTAATAATAATAACTAACGACACTATATATTTGGATTTAGATCGCCAGTCATGATTACTCTGTGTTATAGAAGCTATTTGAATAAATTGTAAAGCATGTATTAACCTTGACACCTTGCAGCAGCTATTGATGATAGTCTGAGTTGTATTTGGTCTTGGTTAGACCTAGTTTGACCATGGAGGACCATGGGACATGAGATGTTGGACCTTATGATGATATGGATAGATGATATATGGTCTATGTACACATACAGGATGATTCTATGCAGCAGCTACAGGGTATGATGATGATTCTGGGGTTACAGCAGTGTTTGTATATATACAGCGCATTATTATTGGCCCTGTTCCGGTATATTGGATATTTATTTTGATCATGCAGAGACTCATATGGTGTATGAGTACACATCTTGGATAGATTTGGACCTTTTGAGTCCAATGGGACAGTTTGTTTTCAGTTCCGGGCACTTACAGTGATGATTTAGCCTCAGTAGGCTGTCCTAGTGCAGTTTTGGCCTGTTGGAGGCCCTGTCGGAGCAGAGATGACTTTTATCCGGATGACCTAGGGCGCTGATGATGGAGGGGGTGGTCCAGCCACTTGTTTTTACCATATTACCCCCCTCCCGGACACATTGGCACCCTCACCTTGACAGCGCCATCACTCCAGGAGGCAGTTTGGGCAGTTTCACGTTTCCCGAGGCATTTCAGGATTGGTAGAAATGGCTATTGAGGAAATCGATTTGGGCTACTGAGGCAAAGTTATGGCATGGGATGATCAGTGATGATAGATCGGGACCTTCCACACCTCCTCCTGCAGTTTCAGCTTCATCGGGGCCCGCATCCATCACTTATGGCACTTTCTGTGGATTTTTTGAGGTCTTTGAGGACCACGACTTCACCTTGGAGATACACTACTTCACCTTGGAGGCACGATTTGGTACTTTCATGATTGATTATTGGTTATTGTGCCATGGGGATTGACCAAGGAGGGATAAAATTACCCCTTGGACCCACCATGAGCCTCTTATGATATTTTGTCATCATGATTTGGTGGGATTCCCCTCTCCTAGGGCGACTTTGTCCACTTATGTTATATTTTATGTGTGATCCATGTATTATGTTGTTGAGCTCATCTCAACCATTGATTAGACATTTGTATCTTTTAATCTTAGCCACTCATTCAAAAAGTGGTTAGGGTTTTGGTGCCTCTCCTTCCTATTTAAAGGAGAGAGCCTCTCATTGTAAAGGGTCTTTGGCTCTTGGATTATTGGTATAGAAAATATTCTTGTGGAAATTCTTGTGGTCTCCTTTGCATCTGGTGTTCTTAGATGGTGATTGGAAAGTCTATTGCAACCTAGCATTCGGAAATTGTGGTAAGATCTATCTATTTTTTGGAAATCATTGTTTGTCTACAGGAGGGCGACTTCAACAAGGGCGATTTTGCAAGGCTTCTTCAAATCGACTTTCTTGGCATTCGCTTGTATCAGGGGGTTATCATTAGTATCATTGTGATCTATGCTATCTTTCTGTTACTTCTTTTGTGGCATTAGTCTTATCTCTTGATGCATCAAATCTGATATTGTTGACGTTTGTTGTGCAGGAGAGAGGGCGCATTGGCTTCTTGGACAAAATCGATTTGCATAGAGACTACCTCAAAGCTTCCAAATTGATCGGGTTTGCATAGATCATCATCATCAAGGCATCTACAAGGTTATCCAGGTAAGATCCACAGGTTTGTTTCTCTTTCCTTTATCCAATCCATTGACATAATTCATAAATTGTTAAAACCCTAAATACTACAAAACCCTCATTTTACATTTTGTCAGATCTACCAAGATCTAGTGGGTTGTTGGGCATGATATTGAAAACCCACCTCTATAGCATCCACGGCATCCCGGATCTATAGTTTGGTGTGGATTGGCTCCCGTTTGATCCCTCTCCCAAGCCAACCTAGCTTCTCCCAAGGAAGGCGCACTTCACCATTTGAGCAGGTTGACCTAGATCTAAGCGATGGGTGTTTGAGATTTCACTTGATTTGACATCTACACATCAAATAACATACACCCAGGTTGTCCCTTTCTTGAAAATCACCTTGTGGGCCCCATTCCACATTTTAAGGGATTTAATCCCCATTTTGGACCACTTGGAACACTAAAACTCAGATCTACAAAGATCTAACCGGTGGATTGCCATAAAATTATAGATCCATACTCCTACCTGACCGATCTACTAGGATCTAAAGTTTGGATGCCATCCGACATGATTTGACCCACCTAAACCCCGATTCAAGCCTCCTTAGGGAAAGTCGCACCACCTTGGAAAAGTGAGTTCACTCACTTCGAGGAACTGGGTACTTGAGATTTTTGCAGATCCGGATTCAGAATAATTCAAAACCTAGGTCTAGACTGTCACTTTGTCAAATCTTGCCTTGGGGATTGCATTCCTTGTTTTTAGGGATTGTGGTCCACTTGGGTCAAACCTAGATCTAGACACTTTTATCCATCAAAGCCTATACTGTCCACTTATCTCATGTTGTAGGAGTCCTAAACCATAAAGTCAACCCTACTTTGACTCCACTTCCCAATTCCCAAGGCACTGGTTTATCTCCAAGTCAACCCACTCTCCTAGATTGTTGGATTGACTTGTGGTTTGACTTTTGCATGGTGAACTATACCTTTGAAGACATCATGGACTATGGTCAAGATTGTCTCATGTACTAGTTAGCCCCAGTCTGACCCCTAAACAACCCTGCATTGGACACGGTTCCCAAGGCAGTGGATCTTTTGACATTGACCTAGTACACTAGCCCTAGATCTCATTACAAACATTATAAGTCACTCCTATATTCAACTATGAACTAAAGCAACACCTATTGAACCCCTCTTTTGACTTGTGACTTTATCTTTAGGTCTAGGATAAACCATACACCTAACTTCACTTAGAAATACTCTGATTTGGTGTCTTGGTTTTGATCTCTCCTGTCGGGAGTAGATCGGGTCTCCCCCTTTGTTATCTGGGCTAGATAACATAAAGCGAAGGTTGCCTCGACTGGCGTGACAACCATACATATTGGAGGTCGAGGTAATCGTGGTTGCACCTTTGAATTGCCCTTCCCTATTGCCATCCATGACTGGATCTATCCATAGGGGCAACTACATCTTAGGTGATAACATTTTGGCGCCGTTGCCGGGGAGGCAATAGCTTGCCCTAGTCCTTCCCGCATATACAAACGACACATATCTCGGTAGAAGAGTTAAATCTACCTGGCGACTCCCAATCATGACTCCGCTGAGGAGCGAGCTCATTTACATCCTTACAACACAAGAAGTAAAGTAAACTTAGATCAAGTTGAAGGAACCCCAATCACCTATCGTAAAAGAGATCCTAAAGCACAACCATCAAACTTCCTTTGGAAATTGATTAACGATTCTCCAAACAGAACTTTAGGATCCCCTTTGATCAAGTCGGTTCCTCCCTCATCACCTAGTTCAAACTTAAACACAAACTTACCAAATCCAATGGCCGGAACAAACCCGGGAAACCAGAATGTTCCTCCACCACAAGCTCCTAGGATTTTTGGAAGAAAAGCAAAACCATCTCCTTTAGACTTTTCCCAAATCCAGGGTGCACCCCATGACATGCCTGAAAAGTATTTTGAAAAGGTTCCCAGATTTGATGGAGTATCTGCTATATCAATTGAAGACCACATTGATAAAGTTTGGGAACACATGGAAGCATATGGAGCATCTGAGGAAGATGTTTTCATGAGGGGTCTCCTGGCATCCTTGGAAGGAGATGTTAGGAAGTGGTTTGACAGGTTGCCTGCCTCATCCATTGATGGGTATGATAACTTTGTCAACAAGCTAAACAGTGAGTGGTCCCGAAAGTTAGATGGGAAGTTTCTCTTACACCAACTTTTCGACATCAAGAAAAGAGAAAATGAAACAGTCCATGAGTTTAACATAAGATTTGACAAGACTGTAGCTGTTATCCCTGAAGAAATTAGACCAAAAGATCAAGCAGTTGTCATTCACTACTTGAATGCTTTTGAGGGATGGGTTGGTTATCAGCTAAAGGATAAAAACCCAAATGACTTAAAGACCGCTCAATCAAATGCTAAGATGGCTGAGCAAAATGTAGCATCCATGGGGAAACAAAACTTTTTCGATCAATTCACCCCATCCACTTCTAGATCTGACCCTAGACTTCGAAAACCAAAGGAACCTGTGAGTGTGCCAAAGGAATCCAAGGACACTTTAGAAGTCATGCAAGAAATGATGAAACAATTAACTGTCCTGACTAAGAATGTGGCAAATTTGAATGACCCTGAGAGACATAGAAATCCTTATGGCCCTAAATCTTACTGGAATAATAATAGAAGGCCTGATGGGGATAGGGATAGGCGACGACCTGAGTATCCAGAAAACTCTGAAAAGAAGGAAGTCAATTGGTGTGATGAAGAAGAAGAGATACCCTCTGACACCATTGATCATGATGACCAACCAGAAAACATCAACTTTATAAATGACTTATCTTATGATGAAGACTTTGGAAGAATCCTTTTAGAAGAAGAGCCATGGGAGCAAGAAGATGATGTTATTGAAGAACCTAGCTCCACATGTTGTGCCTTAGAGCTCCCAAAACCTAAAGAGCAACCAAAGTATCAAATCTACAAACGAGGAACTACTTCCCAACCTTCTTTCCTTGATAAACATAAAAAGATTGATGAAGATAAAAAGGAAGAAGAAGATCTTGCCGTAGATGATTATGATCTTAAGATTGATATGAAGAAAGAGCTAAGCAAGATAATGTGTAACATCCCTGTCACTGAATTAATGAAGGTGCCCTCTGTTAGATGCCAAGTAGAGGAATTTTTCAATGGTATTGGCCAAGAGAAAAATCCTGAACCTGTCCTAGAATCATGTCATATCCAAAAGCTTAGTGGAACACAACCTAGTGAAACAGAGAAGGATCCACCAATAAACATCCATTCAGCCATTTATGAAAGAAAAAGCGGTGGTCACTCCCCCTTTTACCTTACCTTGCACATTCAAAACATGCTCCTTCATAATTGTATGTTGGATTCTGGAGCAGCAATGAATGTTATGCCTTTACAAGTTATGAAGGAAATGGGACTCGAAGTGACTAGACCTTATGGAAATGTCTGTGGTATAGATTCCCGACGAGTACCGTCTTATGGCTTGATTAAAAACCTTAGGGCTGACCTTTTCGCATGTTCAGACATTTCTACTATGATGGATGTAGTTGTCATTGATTTACCCCCAGCATATGGAATGCTTTTATCTAGAAAATGGGCAGCTGGCCTAGGTGGATATCTCATGATGGATTTATCATTTATTTGTGTTCCCAACCCTGATGGAGCCTTGATTCGAGTTAACAGAGAACCTTGTTATAATGAGCATGTTGAGTCTTTTGATGAAGGGTTAAAAAACACATACGGGGATGAATTATTAAATAATGCCAAAACTAACCTTGTTGAAGATGAGGATGAATTGTATGAAGTTGATCAAAATATGTGTATGGTCATGGAAGATTCTGATTCTTTTTGGGAAGACAAGCAAATGATTGAAATAATTAGAAATGATGTTGTGGAGGAAATAGATGAAAATCAACCCCAAGATCACGAACAAAACAATGAAACCATTCAAGAACCTGCTATAGAAAATCACACACTTGAAGGGATTGAGGATGACATAAGAAGTCTAGGAAGAAATGAGAGTCTGCTAGATGATCAAAGCATTGAACAAATTCTCCCAATAGAAAACCTCCATGAACAAACACACAATGAGGAGAACATTGAAAACCCAATACATGAAGATGAGTTTGATGATATTAGGAGGGGAGAAAGAATTCCTTTCACTGTTAGGGAGTGGTTTGCCTTGACCGATCACAATAGAGAGAGAGAAAGACAAGGGCTTGCACCTATTTACCCATGGGAAAACAATCTTGCAACATCTACTAGGGTTGAAACAAACGAAGAGCCTGAAGCTACTTATTATTCCGATACAGAAGATTCTTTATCTCATCTATCTCTAGAAGACGGTAATCTTATTCAAGTCCATGATAACTCTCTAAGTTGGGAAGAGGATGCCCTGATTAATGATGCTCCTGAAGGAGACTATAATCTAAATAACTTTGCTATTTTTCAAACTCCTTCAGAGCCTCAAAGCCATACTTTATCTACATATCCGCATATCCCTAGTTTCCTCCTACCATCTGAGTCATCCAGTCATCATACTCATGATCCTTCTCACATTCCTACTTCCTCTACATTTCATTTTGAGTCAGTTTCTCCCAGACTGGAAAACATGGTTGTACCTATTCCTTCAGGGGAAGGTTCTAGTCATAACACTGTCATATCTGAAGAGCCACTTCCCTTGGAAGAACATAGAGACTTCTTGACTGTAGGTGAGGTTGTTAAAAGAATTGTGTCTCCCCATGGGGAAGAGCCAAATGAGGAAATCCAAGAAACAAGAAGGGAAGTTAGGGAAATCCTTGTTGGCACAGTTGCTATTTCTTTAGATGGTGGTCCACCCAGAATGGAGGCAGTTCCTTTTAGAAGAAACTCGAGGATTGTCACACCTCAACCGCAAAACCCTGCTGAAATCCATCCTATACCTATTCGTAACATTGGAGTTATTCCTGAGTCAGTCAATAGAAATAATTTTCGTACAGGAAGTCAAGTCATCATTCCCAACCATTTATTGCATATAAGATCGGGACAAGCTGATGACATATGGGTTGGACCTTTCACAGTAGAGCGATGCATTGATGGCATGTGCTTTCTGACCACTGGTAGTGGGCGACGTATCTTATATCCTGTCCATCAGAGGAACTTAAGGGATCACATCCCTGATCCCACATAATTGGGATTTCTCTGCTTACATTGCCTGGTAGAGTAGGGTAGGTAGGAAACCAAATAAGCCTACTTAGGCAGTAGCTAGTCTTTTTCAGCCATTGAGTCTGGCACCTTTTTAGTCTCTAAGCTCCTTTGTAAGCTCCTAGTTTAACTGAGTACCTGTCACTTTTTCTTTTCCTGCACAATAAAACTCAAATTTTGCAAATTATGTTAATTTACTTTCTGCATTTATATTTTATGCATTTATATTTCTGACATAGAGTAGATTTTATTTCAGTAGATTTTATTATTTTTCCACACATGCGGCATGAGGTATTTTGTTTAGATGTTTGTGAATGCAGAAAATAGGTTGCAAGAATAAAAGCGGGAAATAAAATGGTAGAGTGCTGGATCGTGGACTCGAGTAGCAGAGTTCGAGGACCAGAGATTCTGAGGTTCTCAAGCGCTCACTTCAGCCGAGCACTTGTCCCAGCCGGAGCCAGATGTTATCACATATATAGTAGCCGGGCTACCATACATTATTTTTCTGATGCCAGTGCACTATTCAGCCAGTTCCCTTGCATTTGAGACGCCGAGATGAGCATTTATATTGGATCACTATCAGATTGTGGACAGCAGTTATATTCCCCATGCCATGACTGAGTTTCGGGACACTCAGAGAGATGCCCGATATAGCCATTATGCCATTGGTACAGAGCAGACAGTAGTGCCCAGAGTTACAGCAGCAGTCTCAGAGGACAGATGATGGTACAGGCTGATGAGCTTTCAGGTATATGACTCAGCAGGTATACTATTGTGTTATGGTTAGATTGCTTTTATACTTATTCTTATAGCATGTCTTAGCACTTAGTGTCATGATCTGGCGATCATATAGATATTTAGACCTGGTTGACCTATTATATATATATTACTGTCCCTACTCAGACTTAGAAGTTCACTATTCATACTCATTGGTACAAACCCTCCTTAGGGAGAATAGAGGTGATCATTACACCATACTATGGCTTGCTAGTGTTGGCTTCATCTTTTCATTGTCTTCATCCATCCGTGGCCTACCTTTTAGATTATTACCTTGATTTGCTACTTGACTAGTGACATGGAGGACCTTTCCCCACTGTAGCCTCTGTACTGGATGAGCTTCCTTGTTTATTGTGTCTCGGCTCTGAGTTGGTGACAAAACTTACCTATGGTGAGTTGGAGTTCCTTGAGAATTCCCCCTAGTCACCAAAGTTGTGTTGGCTAAACCTGAAACTTTTAGTGCTGCCATCAATACAAAATCTGGAAAAAATCAAATGCTATATCTTGTATATGAAAGAAATGCCAAATGAAAATGGCCATGAAAAATAAAATGTTATATCTTTTGGAAAAATAAATACCTAGGTAAACAAGTTGTCCATGACACACCTAGAAGTGCTCAGGTAAACAAGTGCCTTAAAAACACACCTGCAGCAGAAAGCCTAAAAATAAATGTAAATCTATGCAATGTGTTTGTAAACACACATAGATCAAGGCTATGGAAAACTCAGGCCCAAAAAGCAATGGAACTTAAATGTTATATCTAAACAATTGCTGGCCTTACTTGTATTATGGATTGTGCGCATCTGTGAAGGTGAATAAACCCTCTTTAAACAACTCATCCATTTGTGAGACACCGCCATTCCCTGTGTTATTGCTCATTCAGTATATACTATGGTGTGTACTCCCTTTCCCTTGCCAAAGTGTCACAAAGTCAAGATAGTCAAGTCATCCCTTAGCCTAGCCATTTATGTCAGCCCTCACCCTTCACTAGCAAATTGATCACAACTATGAAGTGAGTATGATCCTGAAAGTCTAGTCTGAGTAATAATAATAACTAACGACACTATATATTTGGATTTAGATCGCCAGTCATGATTACTCTGTGTTATAGAAGCTATTTGAATAAATTGTAAAGCATGTATTAACCTTGACACCTTGCAGCAGCTATTGATGATAGTCTGAGTTGTATTTGGTCTTGGTTAGACCTAGTTTGACCATGGAGTACCATGGGACATGAGATGTTGGACCTTATGATGATATGGATAGATGATATATGGTCTATGTACACATACAGGATGATTCTATGCAGCAGCTACAGGGTATGATGATGATTCTGGGGTTACAGCAGTGTTTGTATATATACAGCGCATTATTATTGGCCCTGTTCCGGTATATTGGATATTTATTTTGATCATGCAGAGACTCATATGGTGTATGAGTACACATCTTGGATAGATTTGGACCTTCTGAGTCCAATGGGACAGTTTGTTTTCAGTTCCGGGCACTTACAGTGATGATTTAGCCTCAGTAGGCTGTCCTAGTGCAGTTTTGGCCTGTTGGAGGCCCTGTCGGAGCAGAGATGACTTTTATCCGGATGACCTAGGGCGCTGATGATGGAGGGGGTGGTCCAGCCACTTGTTTTTACCATATTACCCCCCTCCCGGACACATTGGCACCCCACCTTGACAGCGCCATCACTCCAGGAGGCAGTTTGGGCAGTTTCACGTTTCCCGAGGCATTTCAGGATTGGTAGAAATGGCTATTGAGGAAATCGATTTGGGCTACTGAGGCAAAGTTATGGCATGGGATGATCAGTGATGATAGATCGGGACCTTCCACACCTCCTCCTGCAGTTTCAGCTTCATCGGGGCCCGCATCCATCACTTATGGCACTTTCTGTGGATTTTTTGAGGTCTTTGAGGACCACGACTTCACCTTGGAGATACACTACTTCACCTTGGAGGCACGATTTGGTACTTTCATGATTGATTATTGGTTATTGTGCCATGGGGATTGACCAAGGAGGGATAAAATTACCCCTTGGACCCACCATGAGCCTCTTATGATATTTTGTCATCATGATTTGGTGGGATTCCCCTCTCCTAGGGCGACTTTGTCCACTTATGTTATATTTTATGTGTGATCCATGTATTATGTTGTTGAGCTCATCTCAACCATTGATTAGACATTTGTATCTTTTAATCTTAGCCACTCATTCAAAAAGTGGTTAGGGTTTTGGTGCCTCTCCTTCCTATTTAAAGGAGAGAGCCTCTCATTGTAAAGGGTCTTTGGCTCTTGGATTATTGGTATAGAAAATATTCTTGTGGAAATTCTTGTGGTCTCCTTTGCATCTGGTGTTCTTAGATGGTGATTGGAAAGTCTATTGCAACCTAGCATTCGGAAATTGTGGTAAGATCTATCTATTTTTTGGAAATCATTGTTTGTCTACAGGAGGGCGACTTCAACAAGGGCGATTTTGCAAGGCTTCTTCAAATCGACTTTCTTGGCATTCGCTTGTATCAGGGGGTTATCATTAGTATCATTGTGATCTATGCTATCTTTCTGTTACTTCTTTTGTGGCATTAGTCTTATCTCTTGATGCATCAAATCTGATATTGTTGACGTTTGTTGTGCAGGAGAGAGGGCGCATTGGCTTCTTGGACAAAATCGATTTGCATAGAGACTACCTCAAAGCTTCCAAATTGATCGGGTTTGCATAGATCATCATCATCAAGGCATCTACAAGGTTATCCAGGTAAGATCCACAGGTTTGTTTCTCTTTCCTTTATCCAATCCATTGACATAATTCATAAATTGTTAAAACCCTAAATACTACAAAACCCTCATTTTACATTTTGTCAGATCTACCAAGATCTAGTGGGTTGTTGGGCATGATATTGAAAACCCACCTCTATAGCATCCACGGCATCCCGGATCTATAGTTTGGTGTGGATTGGCTCCCGTTTGATCCCTCTCCCAAGCCAACCTAGCTTCTCCCAAGGAAGGCGCACTTCACCATTTGAGCAGGTTGACCTAGATCTAAGCGATGGGTGTTTGAGATTTCACTTGATTTGACATCTACACATCAAATAACATACACCCAGGTTGTCCCTTTCTTGAAAATCACCTTGTGGGCCCCATTCCACATTTTAAGGGATTTAATCCCCATTTTGGACCACTTGGAACACTAAAACTCAGATCTACAAAGATCTAACCGGTGGATTGCCATAAAATTATAGATCCATACTCCTACCTGACCGATCTACTAGGATCTAAAGTTTGGATGCCATCCGACATGATTTGACCCACCTAAACCCCGATTCAAGCCTCCTTAGGGAAAGTCGCACCACCTTGGAAAAGTGAGTTCACTCACTTCGAGGAACTGGGTACTTGAGATTTTTGCAGATCCGGATTCAGAATAATTCAAAACCTAGGTCTAGACTGTCACTTTGTCAAATCTTGCCTTGGGGATTGCATTCCTTGTTTTTAGGGATTGTGGTCCACTTGGGTCAAACCTAGATCTAGACACTTTTATCCATCAAAGCCTATACTGTCCACTTATCTCATGTTGTAGGAGTCCTAAACCATAAAGTCAACCCTACTTTGACTCCACTTCCCAATTCCCAAGGCACTGGTTTATCTCCAAGTCAACCCACTCTCCTAGATTGTTGGATTGACTTGTGGTTTGACTTTTGCATGGTGAACTATACCTTTGAAGACATCATGGACTATGGTCAAGATTGTCTCATGTACTAGTTAGCCCCAGTCTGACCCCTAAACAACCCTGCATTGGACACGGTTCCCAAGGCAGTGGATCTTTTGACATTGACCTAGTACACTAGCCCTAGATCTCATTACAAACATTATAAGTCACTCCTATATTCAACTATGAACTAAAGCAACACCTATTGAACCCCTCTTTTGACTTGTGACTTTATCTTTAGGTCTAGGATAAACCATACACCTAACTTCACTTAGAAATACTCTGATTTGGTGTCTTGGTTTTGATCTCTCCTGTCGGGAGTAGATCGGGTCTCCCCCTTTGTTATCTGGGCTAGATAACATAAAGCGAAGGTTGCCTCGACTGGCGTGACAACCATACATATTGGAGGTCGAGGTAATCGTGGTTGCACCTTTGAATTGCCCTTCCCTATTGCCATCCATGACTGGATCTATCCATAGGGGCAACTACATCTTAGGTGATAACACGGGCATTCTAGCTTTGGAGGAAGCGGGAGAAAAACCAAGAGATTATATTTCGCCTGAAGCAAAGTATAATCTGACGGTGAAAAAACTCCCTGGAATACCTTAGTTGTTTAATCCAGTCATGGGGAACCGAGCCACTCAGACCCTACTAGCACACTTTGATACAAACCCCCATGGGGCCATGGTCATGTTGACTCAAAAACAAAACTGGCTAGACCCAAAAATATGAAACCCAGATACTCTGGAAATGAACACTGATGTGTTCCAACACTGGCGGCTCAATAAGGTTTCAACTATTGTACAAATCAGTTGATAACAGGGGTAAAATTTTAATTAATGTTATCACTTGTGAAATTAAACAAGTCTTACACCTTTCTGAGTATTAGCCCAACCGTTTCCGGTTGGCAGAGCATACGGGTGTAGGACACGAGACCAAGATAAATTAATTAAAAGGGAAAAATGTGTGGAAAATTTTTATTGTTAGAGCACTTTGTTCAACTCTCCGACAGAGAGTGCTCTTGACTTGATCTTATGACCACAGTTCAAGAGGCTTGCTAATTAACAAATGCCTAATGCAGGGAAAATGCAAAACTAATAATGCCCTCCGATAGAGGGTGCTCTTGACTTGGATTTGGCCAAGTTCAAGAGACTTTGGTTCGTTTTAAGAAGCAAATAGTATTTTGTAAAAGCAATATACTTCAACTTGAAATGATTTAAACAATGTGATAGATCAGTAAGATATGGAATATTGCTAATAATACTACTTGCAAAAATAAAATAAACTGGAAAATCTAGTGTTCTACCACACAAATTCTAATCTAATAGGTAGGATCAACCTCCGAACAAGGTCAACCACTTAGAAGCCACCAGTTCTGGAAACCTTCCAGCTAGCTGGATGTCCACAAGAAGCTGATGGGGGAACGAGTAGCTACCACAAAGTTATGTGGCCTTTGGGATACGATCCCAAAGTTAGCTCTACTCTGGTCAAGGTTTGGAAGAGAAAATACAAGATGAAAAGTAAAGTACTAAGCAGAAAATAAACTCTAATCTCCCCAAGAATCTCTTTCAGGTCAAAAACCGTACTCGGGAGAGCATGGGGGTAAGTAAATCGAAAAATATAACCAAAATAACTTATTGAAATGAAAACTAATCTAAGAGCATATCAAAGATCTAAACTAGAAAATCAAACCACTCAATGAAGACTACAAGACTTCCCCAAATGGGGAAGTGAATGTGGGGGCTTAAAAAACCCCACTTGCAACTTTATTATGGGAGTACAAATGCCCTTGGGAATGAAACCCTTGTAGGGACTTTGAAAGATGTAACTTGTAAAAATATTTGAACAAGCTTCTGAAAGCTTTTACAAAGGATAAATATTAATCTCTTGGTTTGGATCGCCCTTTGGTTTCTTGATGGCTCCTTGTATTAGAAGCTTCTTTGTTATGAATTTGATCTTTCCTTTAAATATCTACACAACAAAGCTTAAGCACCCGTCATTGTTAATCAAATCGAAAAATAGAATTTGAAACTAAACAAGTCTTAAGATCCAAAATGTAACAATGAAACTAACGAGAACTAACTTAATGTAAATCTAAATGCAACTTCTTAGAAGAAACAAAATGCAAACTTCAAATTTAAAAAAGAGCTAAGATGCAAACTAGGCTAATAAGCAAAGATGATAGACTCCTAAAAGTCTGAACTTTTAAACTATTTGCAAGGTTGAGTGAAAGGGTTGAAGGGGCAGCCAATGAACTTTTTCCTTTAGACAGTCAACTCATTGTTTGGATGGCAGCCAATGTAATATTGCTTTATGACAGTCAATTCAACACTGTTTTATGGAAGCCAATGCACCTTTAGATGGCACTGTTTTTGAGGTATCCAAATGCAAATTTTTAAACAGTCAACTCACTGTTTAATGGCAGCCAACACAATCAACCAATGGAATTTAGTGGATTAGTATATTAACAAAATGAAACTAGATAATAACAAAGCACAAAATCTACACTAGTAACTTTGAAATGATGTAACTAACTATTAGAACTTGACAATACTACTACTAACAATCTTTTGTTGTTTTTTGTGTTATGTTTTAGGGCTAGAGAAGATGGGACGAGAGGGAGGAGAAGATAGGGCTAAAGAGATGGAGAAAGAGGGATAAGGGCTGCCCAAAAAATGAAGCAAAGGACAGTCAACAAATAAAAACAAAGGGCAGCAGTGAGGGGAAAAGATGGGACAGTCAAATAGGTGACTGTAAAAGAATAGGACAGTCAACTTAATGACTGAAAAGAGGAATGGGACAGTCAGCTAGGGCTGCAAGAAGAATGGAGAGAAGAGTAGGGGAATGGGACGAGAGCTAGGAGGTTTTTTCTAGGGTGGATGAGAGGCCAAAGAGAAGAATGACGAGAGCTAGGGAGAGTGCAAAAAATGGGAATAATGAGGTAGGACGAAACTAGGGCAAGGAGGAATAGGCTAGCAAGTCGAATACAAAAGGTTTCAAGGAGAAAACAAGAGGGCTTGAAGAATGGAAGCCTAAAGTAACCAAGGTTTTTTAAAGTGATTTTGTTTTAAGGATGGATCTTGGAGCAAAGTCTCTTTGTGCTTCTTCTTGGAACAACCTCAACCCTTGTAGATCCTGGAAAGACAACAGTGTTAAAAAATCACTTGTGATGATGAAGATGGGCTAGATGCAACCGAGCTCACACCCTCCTACACCTGGAAAACCTATTCAAAGACAAACAACTCAATGCAAAAGTGAGATCAAATATATGACAAGTATGCTACGAAAACCAAGGTTATATCAATGCTAGTATAACCGAATACATCCTATTCATATAACTCATTGATCAACATTGGATAATAAACCAAATTGCAAACCACAAATGGTAGATCTTATGTTCTAGAATATAGACTTCTAAAGCTAGTTACTTGATCAATCACATAAGCATTTAAATTGAAAGCATAGAAAGAAGTCACCTCACAAGAGAAGCATTCATCAATATTGCACAAATCGCATGGACCTCCAAAGTCGAATTTTATTTCAAGATAGCAATATCTATGATCTAGTACAAATTTGCCAGAGTAATGGTGCACAAAAATTCCATGAGATAATAATCCAAAAGGGCCTCTCTTTATAGTAAAACTACTAGCTAAAACCCTAGGTCGAATTGGCATAGACATGAAGGTCGAAATCCAATCAAGACTAAGCTTGGAGAGCTAACAATGGACAAACTCGAGTTTATGGTAGGTGACAAGAGGATAGGTGGCAAACACGACTTGGGTGATTGCATGGGAAGTATCACCAACCAATAATCAAACTACAACAAGGATCCACGTGAGCTAGAGGTAGATATGCGTGAGCTTTGAGAGGAGGGCGAGTAGGTTGGTAGATGACAAGTGGAGTGTGGTAGGTACTAACTCGAATCTTGTGAAGGGAGCCAAGCTTATGGTAATTGATGAGTCATGAGGGCGCCTACCTTAGGCTTAAATGCACACCCACCAACCCAATTACTACTTTCCAACTCATCAAATCGACTTTTGCATGGGAGAGGGCGAATTAGCTTGAGGAGATCTCTTGTTGGTGACTGGATAGTTGACTTAAGCCACTTGGAGTTGATTGGAATCCTCATAAATGTCTATTGCCATGTCATTTAGCCTTTTATTTTAATCAAATTGATTAATTTTGGAGAGATTTGGATTATCTCCAAAATATTCAATTTTATTATTTTAATTAATAATTTCTCTGTAAATGACTTTTTAGAGAAAATATTAATTATGAGGCTGAATTGACATCCGAAAGTTGGGTTTAGCTGGTCCATGGGTCATGTGTGATTTTTGGCTTATGAAACGAGCCATCAAACACTAAATTCGGACCCAGGATGACTGACATATTACAGACTCAAATTTCTCTATTTAAACTATAGAGAAATTTAATTAAAATTTAAAAAATAATTAAAAAATTAAAAACCCCAAATTCGACGCGTCCGGTAAAATTTTTTCGAAATTTTTTCTGGGGGTCCTAGAGACTTAGAACATGACCAGAACCTATTCTAATAGTGTCTAGTAGGTTTATACATTATAGTTGGACTCTAATAACCCCCCATGGCAAAAATTTCCAAAATCGGGCATTCCAGCTTTGGAGGAAGCGGGAGAAAAACCAAGAGATTATATCTCGCCTGAAGCAAAGTATAATCTGACGGTGAAAAAACTCCCTGGAATACCTTAGTTGTTTAATCCAGTCATGCGGAACCGAGCCACTCAGACCCTACTAGCACACTTTATTACAAACCCCCATGGGGCCATGGTCATGTCGACTCAAAAACAAAACTGGCTAGACCCAAATATCTGAAACCCAGATACTCTGGAAGTGAACACTGATGTGTTCCAACACTGGCGGCTCAATAAGGTTTCAACTATTGTACAAATCAGTTGATAACAGGGGCCACACAACAATACAAAGAGGTTGGGGGGTGTCTATATGGGGTTTTATCCCCCCAACCACATACAACAAGGGCCCACATCAATACAATGACCAAAATCGAATTTCCCCTATGGAGAAAAAACGCCCCTATGGGCCAAATCGACCTCAAGTGAGAGCTGGGCAATAGAGGATTCCACAACATGAAATATCACATGACATTACCAAAAATACCTTAGAGATTACCTTTACCATTGCCAACCATTGATTTTTCCATTTGCCTATAGTTGCCTTAGTCAAATTCTGATTTCCATGTATTTTCTGCTGGTTTATATGGCTGAAGATGAAATTTGGGCTTTTGACCCACTTTTAGTGCCCAGATTGCCGAACCGTCTGCTACAATGCAATCGTGGACCCCAAAAGTAGTAGGGATGAGCACTTGAACGACCCCGATCCATCACTTTGGCATTATTTGCCCCAAATCCACAATTTTTAATTAAAACAGGTCAAAGTTGACCAATAATAATTAAAAATTTCTCAAACGGTTCAATATTTTGCAATTCCGTCGATTGCATGCTCATATGGGACCCCTGTAGATAATAACTGATTGAAATCGAAATTCCGATTGCAACATTTTTTCGGGCCCATTTTTTGGCCTAGTCAACCCAGTTTGACCAAGTCAAATTTGGTCAACCATAGTGCAAGCTGAACCCTGTATGCAAGCATGAAGTGACAAGGTTCAATTATACAAGTTAGTACATTACTAAGCAATATAATGATAGCATGGTGATAAAAAATACATTAAATCTCGAAATAATACAAGGACCTAGTGAAGTGGGCCCACCACCTCCAAAAGACTAAGATGCTATGCACATCTATAGAATTGACCATCTTGCTGACTCTAGGTGATGTGGACAACAAGGCAATGGATATGGGAAGACAAGGATAAAGATCATGCGACCCTTTGGACAAATCGGGAAAGCGGTGTCCACTGAGGTAAGTATGCCATGACAAAACACGAGGAAATGCAGTGCCTCACAAATGGGTATAGTGCAGGGAAACCACCACTAGTCATCTAACAAGTATCTCACAACTCACATCTATATCCGAGGACTCCGTGAGGTTCTTTTCTAGAGCCGCCAAACTGGGTGTCCGGCAAACCGTAACTTGAGACTCTAGGGGGCAATCTTGAGCTTGTCCCTTGCTCCTTCTCACCTCCTTGTCCCACAGGACTAGGTGAGGAATAACCACTACAAATGCTGACATGTATAACTGACCTGAATCCATGTGTGTTCATAAACACATTGCATGGATTTTACAATGAGTTTCATACTTAGCCCTTTTTGGCTAGATTTTACATTTACAACATAATGGCCTTTTTAGCCAGATTTACATTTCATTTCTTCATTTCTTCAAGGCCCTCTTGGGCTACATACATATCTCAAAAGATATAAACATGGTGCTCATACTGCAAAGGTAATGGGGGTGAGTAATACAAGCTTTGATGACCAATGGAGAGCACCTGGTGAGGCTACACAATCCTAACTGCATTGCAACATCGGGGGCAACCGACAGGAGCAAATCCCAGGTCTAACTGTGTATCTCACACACTAAAGAGCCGAGGCACAATAAACAGGGAGTCATGGCAAACTCAGAGATCAGTGGGGAAAGGGGTCCTTGGGATCACAAATCAGAATCCGGGTCGAGGAAGAAGTGTCATGGATGAGTTGAATGGGTGGAGAAAGTGATAATGGTGCTAAAGTCAGCTACCGAGGGGCTAAATGATCAAGTCTATGCCAAGTATAGAGGAGATGACTTAGCGTGTATATACATAAATATAATCGGAGGGGTGGACTGACATCACCAAGGGCCCAATCACAACATATCATAGCTAGATCACCAAATATATCATCTTATGCAAAGTTAGTGTACTAACAAGTATAAAGAAGTCTAATCTACAACATTAGCAATAATCAACATATGCAATACCTGCTGCACCATATACCTGCTGCTATTGAACCTGTATCTGAGCTGGATCTCTGCTGAATCCGGGCACATAATAGACCAGCACTGTACTGTGATAATCTCGATCAAAAAAAGACTAGGCAACTGTCTCAAATGGGCTTGTGTCAAAGCCTGGCAAGGAAAGGTAACCCTGTGGTAGATGGTAAATCCAAACTGTCTGTCCCCTCTGATATGTCTGCTAGGGGCAATCTGAACAAAACTACCTCGCCTGAAGGCGGCTGATCTCCGATCTGGAAAAAAGTACTGTGCGGTCCTCGGCCGCACAGTCTGCAGTATGGAAGTTGCTGCCGACATAAAATGTGATAACACCACTCACCATGGATCAGGATGTGACGCTTCATTAATTATTTCATTATTATTTATTAACTAATGTTTATTTATATATATTTATGTCTATTACACTAACATTCAAATATGAAGTGAGAAAGAAGATGATGATCTATGTGGTTTTTGTTCTCCTTAAGTTAAGTTTGTTCAGTCAAATAATTTTGACGAGATTGAGTTTTATCTAAAATAATTGCTTTATTCATTACATTGTTGGGTCGGACATAGAGTGTTAAGTGATATGTGATCTCTATCCTCCCCCTTAGTTAATTTTATTGATTTCAATGGTTTTGATGGATAATAGAATGCTTAACTAATCTTTTTATTGATCCATTTGAAATGAACAAAGATTCATTTGCTAAACATCCAACATAAGAAGGACAGTAAACATAAATCCATATAGGACAACTAATATAAATAATGAATAAAAATATAATAGATAATTTGATTATCATTACAATGCCATGGGAAAATATACTTATAAATATTGAATAGTTACCACAATTGATAGGTCATGTCCCTTACGATGTGACACTTCATTTATTTTTATTTATTTATTTGATGTGATATATATATATATATATATTTATATATATAATGTTCATTACATTGTCTTCCCTTTTAGAAATGCTTTGTTCTCAAAGCATGTTTATGGAAAAAGTTTATCCCTTGTTCTCGCTTGTAATGCCTTATGTTCTTATAGATGTGGCGATTAACAATAAAAAACAACATGATCTTCTAATCATTGAGTAGAATTGTCAAATGTTGAAATGGTCTCTCCAACCTAATTTGATCTTTTGTGGAATTGTGCATTTATACGGTTTGTCACGTCCTCTTCCATCAATCCCACTCGAGGAAGGGAACATGACACTTAAATCTGGGCTTCTAGCCCCATGACCATTTTTCAAATACATAACAAGTAAAAATACATGTGCAGATATATAATTCAAATAATCACGGCGGAAGAAAAATTCTACTACACATCTAGCATGCAATTGCCATCATAACTAAAACATGCCTCAATTAAAAACATTGCATAATGAAATACAAGAGAATACTTATCTTGATATGAAGTTGTCTCGAGCAACTGGCTATGCAACTGCAACATTCCACCCAACCATAGGCCAGTTGTGTTCATCAATCTCTCAACACAACTGCCACCCCCAATTTGGGTATGATTTTTACAAGGAAAAGGGAACAACAACTAACACATAGCCAAGTCTATACACATCTCAGCCAAGCCAGTCTACAACTGGGTTTATCAAGCTGTTAAGGAAGTAAGGAGGAAGAATTGCTAAGCTAGTGAGCTCAACCACAAAGCTATTGGTACCTCTACAAGATCTAACTAACTCGACACCCACAATACCTACACACCCAACACAAGGAAGTATTCCCTTCACTACTACACAGTCCCTCAAGCCATACCTTCCCTTCTAGTGCTCTTCAAGCTATGCATAGAAAAGTAGCCAAAGCCCTTTGATCTTTTTGTGAGGTTACACTCCACTAAGTTTATCAAGCCAATTCTAATCCTCTTCTACTCCTAGTTTCTTACACACAATTCAATCCAAAACAAAGGATACACATAACCCAATTCACATCTATCTCCACACACACACACACAACAAATACAAAAGTTGGGAATGGCAAAAACGATTTTCAACTGTGGAATGCACAAAACAAGATGTCCATGGATTTTCTCGAATCCTGGCACCCAAAAACGAGTTGTGAAAGGGGAAAATCGACCACAGGGAAGAAAACGATTTCTCCCACGGGTATATGAGCATTCAAATGGCCAAAACCAACCTCTATGAACCCCCAAACCGAACTCCCTTCCTCCTGTTGTCCGCCAATATGCACACCAGCAGCAGAAATCTTTCGAAAGCTGTCTCTTCACTACAAGTGAGAGAGGTGTGGCCTTGGGGGCAAGCAATGAGCCAGGTACTGTCACCTAAATCCCAGCTCCTCCGTTTAGGCAAAACTCCTAACGAAGCCAAGGGGGGTAGTCCCTAAAAAAGAGTTGTCTAAGGCTCTTTGTGTGTTTGAGTGTTTGTAATGTAGTGATGCGGATGGGTGTTTTTTAGGAGAGATGAGAGACAATATAAAACTTTAATGTGACACAAGATAGCGCAATCCACGTTGCAACAGAAAATAAAGGATGCACTTGAACAAATAAATGAATCACTTTTCACACAGATTAAGCTGAATACTCCAGTATAGATATTTAAGCATACAAAGATATATGATGAAGGACCAGTGCCTTATGGAGTCAAAAATAAAAGTGATTGTAAAAACTTGATACAAATGCTTGAAATAGATAGTTTGTGAGAACGTTGTGCAGCTTATCTTGGTAAATTTCAAAGTTTTAGTTGTCTTGATTATTAGGGCTAAGACCAAAAGGTATCAAAAGATGGTAGAACCCTACCCAAGAAAGATACTGGCAACCCTAAGTGACCTGTCGGAAGTACCCAGATTCAATAAGGATTGGTGTCCAATGTTGGAACCGCCCCTGAGTCTGACAGTGATTTCCCGGCGTCACCTCTCGTGGGAAGAACAGTATTTTGCCTTGGTTGAGGTTTTGGGTAAAAATTTTAATTAAGTTTATCGATCGTAATTATCAAGTCTTCCACCTTTCTGAGTACTAGCCCAACCGTTTCCGGTTGGCAGAGCATACGGGTGTAGGACAAACCAAGATAAATTAATTAGGGGTGTGTGAGTGGAAAATTTTATTTATTTAAAAGCCTTGTTCAACTCTCCGACAGAGAGCGCTCTTGACTTGGTCTTATGACCGCAGTTCAAGAGACTTGCTAAAAATAAAATGCCTAATGCAGGGATGATGCAAGACTAAAATGCCCTCCGATAGAGGGTGCTCTTGACTTGGATTTGGCCAAGTTCAAGAGACTTTGGTTTATTTTAAGGAAGCAAAAGTATTTGTGTTGTGAAAGCAGTAAAATAACTTTAAAAGATGAATCCACTTGATAAACTTGAAAGATATAAATTAATGCTTAACAAGAAATACTTTGCCAAATAACATAAAATAAAAATAAAAAAAAAACAACTAGTGTTCTACTATACAAGATCTAATCTAACAGATGGGATTGATCCCCGAAACAGGATCAACCGCTAGAACCGCCTGCACTTGAGAACCTCCAGCTAGCTGAAAGCTCTACCAAGGAAACCGACGGGGATGGAAGAGTAACCACAAATTATGTGGTCCTGCCCTTGAGACGAAATCTCAAGGATACAACTTCCGGCTGAGGGCTTTGGAAGAGAAACAAGATGATGATAAAAAATTAAACTAAACTACCCAAGAATCTCTTTCAGGTTCAAGACCCTACTCGGGAAAGCATGGGGGTAAGTAGAATATGGAAGATAAATAACCGAATTTACTTAGTGAAATAGAAATTAATCTAAGAGCATGGAAACATAAACTAAGCTAAACCAAAACACAAGACCCAACACTCTTCCCCAAATGGGGAAGAAGACCCAAAGGTGGAGGACCCCTCCACTCGAAACTTTTTATTAAACTGTTACAGATGCCTTGGGTTTAAAACCTTGCAAGGTCTTTGAGAAAGATGATACTTGGAAAGATTTAAGACAGAAGCAATTTTTTGCTTGCTTTTACAAAGGATAAGTATGTCAAATTTTGCTCATTTTCATGGTTTCTTCTCTTTGGTCCTTTGCTTGGATCTTACTTCTTCAAAGCTTTTCAAAATTCCTTCTTTCAAAGCACCTACACGAGCTTGAAAAATATACTCAACATGCACCCATTAAACGTCGAAAATCAAAATGAAATTCGAATCTACCAAGTCCAAACTTGAAAAATAAAACCTAAAACATAAAAAACATGAAAATTTTGTTCGAAAAAGTTTGTATGGGAAAACGGACCAGCGAACAAAAGTTGTCCTAAATATGCTAGAAATGAGATCTAAAACTTAAAATTTTTTAGGAAAATTTTATGAAAATTTTTCTATCTTAAAAAAGGGAAACTAAAACTAAAACAAATGCAAACTTAACAAGTGCAAGAATGAGATCTAGTATGATTTTAAGGCTATCTTTTCAATGCATGAGATTTATAAACTAGATGTAGAAAGAGATCTAACCAATTTACCCTTAAGCAATCTAGGAAATATAGCTACCATTAACTTCAACAATTTGTTTTTTGTGTTTTTTGTGGTTTTTAGGGCTTTTTGGGAAGTGGACAAGAAGAGAGAGAAAGGGGAAACCTAAGGGGAAAAGGTGAAGAAGTGAAGGAGCAAATGAAGAAGGGATAAGCTAGAAGACAAGGGCGAATGGTAGAGAGGAGAAACTAGGGTAGGGAGGAAGGGCGAATGGAGAAAGAGAAGGCTAAAAACGAGTTGGAGGAAGTATGAGAGGTAAAAAGACAAGGATAAATGGGAAAGAGACACAACTAGGGCAAGGAGGACGAATGAAAGGAGTAGGAAAAACTATTGAGGGGATAGGCCTAGCAAATCAATGGGAAAAGGAGATCAAGGAGCAAAAGACAAGGCTTGAAGAAGAGAAGCCCTAGAGTAACAAGTAACCAATGTTTTGAAAGTGAAGTTTTTTGATGGAAGAAGTAGCCTTTTCCGCTTAGATGCAAAGCCCTAGATCTTGCTTCTTTGGAGTTTTCCTGAAAACAAACTATTAGCACAAGTTTTTTGTTGGTGGAGAAGAGGGAGATACAACCGAGTTCATCTCATCTCACCCTTTTGAGGATCTGCAATACATGAACACTCATACAAACAATGTTTGATTTAAACTTAGAGAGTTAGACAAAAAATGGAAAAAGAGACAAGGTAGTAAGACCGATTACAATTTGTACTCTTTTAAACCATCCAAGCCTAAGCCTAGCAAACAAATTGGACCATCAAATGCTTGCCCTATGCTCTTGATAAAGAGATCTAAGCATAAATTACAATCAAGATTGAAATTGCAAGAATGTAAAAATCATAGATATTACCTCAACAATGAACCATTAACTCATGAACCAATAGACATGCACACCATTTGCCTCCAAAGCCAACTTTATTTCCACAAGCTCTTGACAAATATGAGCAGAGTAACTTTACAACAATTTTCCAAGAGATAATAGCCCCTAATGGGCCTCTCTTTATACTAAAACTAGAAAGCTAAACCCTAGGTCGAAATTGGCAATGGGATTGAGGTCGAATTCCAATCAACAAGGCTTGGAGCAATGGAGTCGAGTTTGAGGTAGGTGTGAATGGCACTATGTGGCAAAAACTCGACTTGAGGTAGGTGTGAGGTGAGGGCATTAACCAATGGACAAACTACAACAAGGCAAAGGCGAGCTAGGATGAGGATTAACGTGAGCTTATGTGGAGGGCGAGCTTGGATATGATGGAGACAAATGGAAGGGCGAGTTAACATGGAGATGGCAAGTGGATTTTGGTAGGTGCTAACTCGTATATGTGTAGCTTTGGGAGTATCACAACCAATCACCACATACCACAAGGTTCAAACTCGAGTTCCCTAGAGATTGACGTGAGGATTCAAAGGGATTGCGAGTTGGTTGTGAAGGAACACGCGGTAATCATGGTAGGTGAACTCGAGTCTTATCAAGGAGCCGAGCTTTGGATTGATTGCTAGATTAGAGGAGGCGCCCACCATTGGCTTTTAATGCCATCCAACCACCCATTCAATCAATGCCACATCACAAAATCGATTTTTTGCATGGAAGAGGGCGAATTAGCTTGAGGAGATCTCTTGCTGGTGACTGGATAGTGGTCTGGTTGATGACTGAGATGATTGGAATCTTCATTAATGTCCATTGCCATGTCATTTAGCCTTTTATTTTAATCAAATTGATTAATTTTGGAGAGATTTGGATTATCTCCAAAATAATCAATTTTATTATTTTAATTAATAATTTCTCTGTAAATGGCTTTTCAGAGAAAATATTAATTATGAGGCCAAATTGACATCCGAAAGTTGGGTTTAGCTGCTCCACGGGTCATTTGTGATTTTTGGCTTATGAAACGAGCCATCAAACACTGAATTCGGACCCCGGATGACTGACATATTACAGACTCAAATTTCTCTATTTAAACTATAGAGAAATTTAATTAAAATTTAAAAATAATTAAAAATTAAAAAACCCCAATTTCGACGCGTCCGGTAAAATTTTTTCGAAATTTTTTCTGGGGGTCCTAGAGACCTAGGACATGACCAAAACCTATTCTAATAGTGTCTAGTAGGTTTATACATTATAGTTGGACCCTAATAACCCCCCATGGCCAAATTTCCAAAATCGGGCATTCCAGCTTTGGAGGAAGCGGGAGAAAAACCAAGAGATTATATTTCGCCTGAAGCAAAGTATAATCTGACGGTGAAAAAACTCCCTGGAATACCTTAGTTGTTTAATCCAGTCATGGGAAACCGAGCCACTCAGACCCTACTAGCACACTTTGATACAAACCCCCATGGGGCCATGGTCATGTCGACTCAAAAACAAAACTGGCTAGACCCAAAAATAATGAAACCCAGATACTCTGGAAGTGAACACTGATGTGTTCCAACACTGGCGGCTCAATAAGGTTTCAACTATTGTACAAATCAGTTGATAACATCTGGCTCCAACTGCGGGACGGACACTTGCTTGATCTAAGAGTCAAAGAAGGTGTTCGAGAATCCCAGAATATCATTTTCCTGCACAGAAAGAGAAGTGTCTTAGTTTCCCATGTACATGATAAATAATGCCAAAATGAAATATCAACTATGAAACTATTTTTTGCTTTTTCTTTTCAAATTTAAAATACAGAAATAGAAATCTTTTCTTTTTCAGCATATATATGAACTATAGTACAAAAATACACTATGATACAGAAATAATGATACATAAAGTACAAAGATAAGAGTTTAGGGAGATCCTGAGATGGCCTCTTGGTCATCTTGTATGTTGTTCCGATAAAAGGGCTTCAAATGTTGCCCATTTATAGGAAGAGGCAATATTTCTCCTTCCATAATGTTGAGGCCGAAAGAATTATCTCCAACTGTGCAGCGTATAATAAAGGGGCCTTTCCAAAGACTGTCGAACTTCCCATGCTTCCCAGGTTTTTCCCTTCTTTTGTCCCATAATAGAACAGTGTCTCCTTCTTGAAAGGCTCTCGGTTTGGCTGATTTATCAAATGTGGCTTTCATACTCTCCTTTTGTCTTAACATTTTATCCAAGGAATTTCTTCTGTTTTCATCAAGCTCGATGATTTGGTTAGCCCTATCTTCCAACTCTAACTTCTCAGAGTCATAATCAGTTAGCATTCTGAAGATGGGGATCTGCATGCTAAGAGGTAGTGTTGCTGTGATGCCGTAAACAAGTTCAAAGGGGGACTTTCCAGTGGAGTTTTTCTTTGTAATTATGTCCGCCCAAAGGGCATATTTGATCTTGTTGTCCCAGGATCTTTTATTGTCACCAACAGTTTTCTTAAGGATAGTCATCAGGTTCTTGTTTGAAGATTCAGCAAGGCCATTACCTTGTGGATAATAGTCGGAAGAGTGAGATAGAACAATGCCATATTTGAAACAGAAATCAGTCATTTCTGTTGAACTGAAAGCTTTGGCATTGTCAGTAGTTATCTTCAAAGGGGTGCCAAATCGAGTGATGATTTTATCTTCAATAAAATCCATAACAACCTTCTCAGTAGCTGTCTTTGTAGGAATAGCCTCCACCCACTTGGTGAAGTAATCAGTTGCTGTTAGAATCCAGCAAAATCCATTGCTAGAGTTATCTTTAAATTTACCAATATAGTCAAGGCCCCATTGCTGGAAAGGGGCAATGACAACAACCGGGTTGAGGGGTAAGGCGGCCAATTTAGGCTTTCCTGTGAATAGTTGGCATTCCTGGCAAAACTTGACATGTTTGTACACATCTGAAAATATGGTTGGCCAATAATATCCAGCCCTAAGGATTTTGTGAGCAGTTGTATTCGCTGCATAGTGTCCTCCACAAAATCCTGAGTGAAGGTCAATCAAGATCTTTTTGAAATCTTGTTCATGGACACATCTAAGGATAACCCCATCAGGGCTTCTCCAACCCAAGCCTTCTTGAGTAAGACAATACCTAGCAGCTTTTAGTCTTAATGCTCTTCGTTTGTGTCCCTTAAGGTGATCAGGGCAAGTCATATGTAAGAGGAAATATATAACATCAGAATACCAATGGATATCTAACTCCCGCAAGGCAGGTGTCATACGTGGGCAATCAGGTTGATCAGTGCAGTTTATGCAATGGCTTCCTCATTCTTTTGGGTCAACATTTTGGCTAGTCCCTGTCCCTTGATAAGCTTGGTAGGTTTTATTTCCAAGTCATATTCCTGGATCTTGGAGACCCATGTGCCTCTTGTTCCTAAGCAATCCTGTTGGGATAGGATGTCTTTTACTGCAGCATGGGGGACATAACCTATAACTTTATTGTAACCAATGTATGTTCTGAAATGTTTCAAAGATTTGACCAAAGCATAAGCCTGTTTTTCCATTATTGTGTACTTTAATTCTGAATTTTGTAAAGCCCTGCTCATGAATGCAATTGGTTGCTCGAACCCTTCGAAGTTCTTTTGGAGCAAAACCCCAGCTATAGTATCCTCAGAAGCAAAAGAGAAAATCATGAAATCTTTGGTATAATCCGGACTAACCAACACAGGTGACCTAGTAATGGCATCTTTAATAATGTTGAAGGCTTCTTTTCCATCATCAGTCCACACAAACTTAGCATCTTTTTTAAGCAACCGCTGCATGGGTTTCATCAACTCTGCAAGGTTTGGAATAAACCTTCTGATAAAATTTATGTGTCCATTAAAAGATTGAAGACCCTTCACATTTTTAGGGAGAGGTATTTTCTTGATGGCTTCAACTCTTTCAGGGTCAATCTTGACCCCGTCCTTGTTTATGATATGCCCTAAGAGTTTTCCCTCTTTGATGCCTAATACAGACTTTGCCGGATTTAGGGAAATGCCATATTCTCTGCACCGTTCAAAAACTTTTCTCAAGTGATCAACATGGCTGGATCTTTCCTTTGAAAAGACGGTTAAATCATCCTGGTATATTTCGATGATTTTTCCTATTAATTCCTTGAAAGCATAATCCATGGCCCTTTGGAAAGTGGCTCCTGCATTTGTAAGGCCAAAGGGCATTCTCAGATACTCAAAGGTTCCCCAAGGTGTTGTAAAGGCAGTTTTATGTTTATCCTCTGGGTTGATGACGACCTGGTTGTATCCTGAAAATCCATCAAGCATGGACATCATATTAGATCCAGTGACCCGTTGGAGGAGGGTCTCCATGTTGGGAAGTGGATAATTGTCTTTCTGGCATGCCATGTTAAGGTTCCTGAAATCAATGCATATCCTGATACTTCCATTCTTCTTTCTTACGACAACTAAGTTGGAGCACCATGAAGTGTGTCGGGTGGGTGCTATAATGCCTGCTGCTAACATCTTTTCTAGCTCTCTTTTGATAATAGGAGCCAACTTAGGATTTATTTGCCTTAGTTTCTGACGAAAAGGCTTAGCATTTTGCATTTCCGGTTTAAGGGGAATGGTATGTTGGAATACATCTTCCCTATAGGCCTTCAACTCGTCATAAGTAAAGGCAAATATATCTCTAAACTCTCTAACAAGGTTTATTAGTGCATTTCTTTCTTTTTCTGATGTTCCTTTTCCAATTTTTATGATTTTTGGATCTGTTTCTGTTCCGATGTTAACCTCAATGTAATCCCCTGGCTTCATCTGGTCAATGCTGTTCTTCTTCCCGTCATGCCTATCAAAGATGTTCTCTAACTTAGTGAAACCACGTGAAATTGGGTTCATGGGTTGGCTTTCATCTTTATACTGCTTGCCTTCTTCCTGTTCATTAATGTTGAAATTAGCAAACTCATCTAAGTTATATATGAATCTTAAAATTTGTTCATCATCTTTGAAAACTTGCCAATGGTTCATGTTGTCTGGGACAGATGGCCTATAGTTAATCTCAAGGGTACACTCTCCTTTCAACATTTCCTCTGATGGCTGGAGTGTAGATGCTGCAACAGCTAACCTATCTGCCATACTGTTTTCTTCCCTATGGACTGCTTGTATATTTAGAGCATCAAAGTATTCCATGGTGTCCCACACTGCATTTCTATATCTCTTAAGCCTTTTGCAATGGCACGCAAAGTTCCCCTTGATCTGTTGTACCACTAAATCAGAATCTCCCTTAATACTAAGCATTTTTATCTTCATGTCTTTAGCAATTTCTATGCCTAGTAAGAGTGCTTCATACTCCGCAACATTGTTGGTAGCTTCAAACTCGAGTCTAAAAGCAAAGTAGAAGATTTTATCCTCAGGTGATATTAGGACTATACCAGCACCTTTGCCAGATTTAGAAAAGGCACCATCAAATTTCATTTTCCACAATCCATCAACCTTTTTGTCTTTCATTTCCCTATGAACAGGATCTAAGAAGGTGGAATTGATTTGAATATCTCCCATCTCACCGACATGGCAGACAAATTCATTTGATGGTCTATCCGGATTTTCCACATGGTATCTCCTTTCCTTTTCAGTGTGTAATTTTACAAGAGAGTCCTCAGAGGCAGGGACTGTTGCATAAGACCAATCCAACTGTATAGAACCACCCAAGGTTGCACCCCACTTTCTAGAGAGTAGCATACCCCATCTATCAGGTACATCTATGACAAGGATATCCATGGAGATATGGATGTCCGGGTACTTGGCCAACCTTACAGGAACATTCTCTATCATCCCTTCAACCTTGACGGGTCTAGAATCCATGGCACATACATTCTGGTAGGGCCTGGTGGTTCTTAAGTTGAGTTGTTGCATAACCCTTTTGGTCATTAAGCTTGCACCGGATCCTGAATCCAGCATACAATTGTGTAGAAGAAGGTCACCTATCATCAATGATATGTAGAAAGGAGGGTGAGCTTCTCTTCTTGTATCCCTAGTATGCAGGATTATAGGAGGGTCCTCATGAGTTGATTCATAGCTGGTTGAAGGTTCTTCCACATTGTCCGAAAAAGTGACCTTTTTAGGAGTTTGAGGAGTGAGAGGAGTGGGTGGACTAGGCTTGGCAGTACATGCAGGAATAGGTGCTTCTAAAGGCTTCGTGATACATGCAGGAATAGGTGCCTCTAATGTTTTCAACAACTTTTCCTTTTGACCAGGAATCTTATAGAGTTCATTTATGGGTATAGGTACCTTAGTAGTATTGAACCAATTATTCTAATCAAAATTTAACTTGCTAGAATCTGTTGAATCATTTGGAATAATTACCTTGGGAGGTTGTATAGCAGGTGCAGGATTTGATCTTCTTTGGTATCCGACCCCTTTAAATCTTTGCATATTTTGTAGCTGTTCATTTGATGGTCTTCCTCCAAAGTTTTTTGTCATATTGTCTGGTTCATTCTCAGCATGTTTCCAGTTTTCTTTGGGAATATTGCGGATGTCACCTACAGCATTTATGTATTCAGGCTCGCTTGATGTTGGATTACTGGTACCCTCCCCTTCAGGATAACCATGCTCTTGTACATAGTTCGCAAAATAGCAAGCGAATTCCTCATGGAAATCCTTGCAAGCTCTGCAAAATGGGATGTACACCTCATTTGCGTTGGCAGCCTCTATCTGAGTTGGAGGTCTCTTTTCATTTTCGGGAGCTTTCTTTTGCCAGTTATTTTTGGGAGGGTAATTTCTCTGAATTGGTTGAGTTTGTTGAACTTGCTGAACTCGTTGGACTTGTGCCCTTTCCATGTTTATTATCTTGTTTTGAACTTCCTTCATTTGGGCTACATGTTTCTGCTCAGCTCTTTCCATCCTTTCACACATGTCCATCATATTTTTCTCATATGATTCTTTCAAAGCATCCAAAGGATCTTTACCTTTAGGCTCAGTTGTTTTCAAAGGAGTTTGGGCTCTTGAATAACCGGGTAGGTTTGACTTCCCAGATGACTGCATGTTCCTATCGATCTTAGTTGCCATTGTTTGTGCTTCCAACAAAGTAGCAGGTTCTTTATCTCTAAGTTGATATTGCATCTCTCCACTTAAAGCTTCAATGTAGTAGACTAATATAGTATGTGGAGTTGGCTTGTAATCTGTAGGGATTGCATTGTATAAATCCATGAACTTCTTGTTGAAATCTTCCATGGTTTCCATTTCACTTCTTTTGATGTTTGTTAGAGCAGCAAGTTGATGACGTGGCTCTTTTTTCTCACCAAACTTGTTGGTGAAAGCAGTTGAAAACTCAGCTAAGGTGGCAAAGGAGTTGGCTGGCAAGCCGATGAACCAGTCACCAGCAGCCCCATCTAAGGACAAGGCAAACAACTTCATGTATACATCCTCATGTCGGTGAGCAGCATCCCTGACATATCCACCCTTTACTTTTGAGAAAGCAATAAGGTGATGTGCGGCAGTAACAGTATCAGTGCCGGTAAAGGTTGGAAGTTTGTCGATGGCTTTATCTGGAAGATCATGTGGTTGACCTGCAATCTGAGTAATGTTGAGGGGGGCGAAAAAATCACCCATTGTATCGGAAAAACAATTATTACTGTTTTCAAAATTTTCAGAATTTTCTAAGTTATTTTCCTGAAAGAGACTATGGATGTCAGAAATAAACTGAGACCTAAGTTCTTCAAGGATTTTACGAGAAGCAAGCTTGTTTAGTCTCCTCCTATAAACCTTTTCAGGTTCTAGGATAAAACTAAGCAAGCCTTCAGAGTTTCTTCTGGTTGAATACCTTGAGGTGTTAATTGACACTGGAGTCGCCAGGTGGTTTCGAGTCTAATTTCTGAGAGTGATTGAACTAAACTACCAAAAAAGAAAAAAGGGCAGTGGAGTCGCCAGACAGATTTGAGAATCTATCAAAAAGGTAAACAAACTAGAAAAAACTAAGGTCGTCCAGGAACAAAAAGATTTGTCCCCGGCAACGGCGCCAAAGATGTTGTCCGCCAATATGCACACCAGCAGCGGAAATCTTTCGAAAGCTGTCTCTTCACTACAAGTGAGAGAGGTGTGGCCTTGGGGGCAAGCAATGAGCCAGGTACTGTCACCTGAATCCCAGCTCCTCCGTTTAGGCAAAACTCCTAACGAAGCCAAGGGGGGTAGTCCCTAAAAAAGAGTTGTCTAAGGCTCTTTGTGTGTTTGAGTGTTTGTAATGTAGTGATGCGGATGGGTGTTTTTTAGGAGAGATGAGAGACAATATAAAACTTTAATGTGACACAAGATAGCGCAATCCACGTTGCAACAGAAAATAAAGGATGCACTTGAACAAATAAATGAATCACTTTTCACACAGATTAAGCTGAATACTCCAGTATAGATATTTAAGCATACAAAGATATATGATGAAGGACCAGTGCCTTATGGAGTCAAAAATAAAAGTGATTGTAAAAACTTGATACAAATGCTTGAAATAGATAGTTTGTGAGAACGTTGTGCAGCTTATCTTGGTAAATTTCAAAGTTTTAGTTGTCTTGATTATTAGGGCTAAGACCAAAAGGTATCAAAAGATGGTAGAACCCTACCCAAGAAAGATACTGGCAACCCTAAGTGACCTGTCGGAAGCACCCAGATTCAATAAGGATTGGTGTCCAATGTTTGAACCGCCCCTGAGTCTAACAGTGATTTCCCGGCATCACCTCTCGTGGGAAGAACAGTATTTTGCCTTGGTTGAGGTTTTGGGTAAAAATTTTAATTAAGTTTATCGATCGTAATTATCAAGTCTTCCACCTTTCTGAGTACTAGCCCAACCGTTTCCGGTTGGCAGAGCATACGGGTGTAGGACAAACCAAGATAAATTAATTAGGGGTGTGTGAGTGGAAAATTTTATTTATTTAAAAGCCTTGTTCAACTCTCCGACAGAGAGCGCTCTTGACTTGGTCTTATGACCGCAGTTCAAGAGACTTGCTAAAAATAAAATGCCTAATGCAGGGATGATGCAAGACTAAAATGCCCTCCGATAGAGGGTGCTCTTGACTTGGATTTGGCCAAGTTCAAGAGACTTTGGTTTATTTTAAGGAAGCAAAAGTATTTGTGTTGTGAAAGCAGTAAAATAACTTTAAAAGATGAATCCACTTGATAAACTTGAAAGATATAAATTAATGCTTAACAAGAAATACTTTGTCAAATAACATAAAATAAAAATAAAAATCAACTAGTGTTCTACCATACAAGATCTAATCTAACAGGTGGGATTGATCTCCGAAACAGGATCAACCGCTAGAACCGCCTGCACTTGAGAACCTCCAGCTAGCTGAAAGCTCTACCAAGGAAACCGACGGGGATGGAAGAGTAACCACAAATTATGTGGTCCTGCCCTTGAGACAAAGTCTCAAGGATACAACTTCCGGCTGAGGGCTTTGGAAGAGAAAAAAGATGATGATAAAAAATTAAACTAAACTACCCAAGAATCTCTTTCAGGTTCAAGACCCTACTCGGGAAAGCATGGGGGTAAGTAGAATATGGAAGATAAATAACCGAATTTACTTAGTGAAATAGAAATTAATCTAAGAGCATGGAAACATAAACTAAGCTAAACCAAAACACAAGACCCAACACTCTTCCCCAAATGGGGAAGAAGACCCAAAGGTGGAGGACCCCTCCACTCGAAACTTTTTATTAAACTGTTACAGATGCCTTGGGTTTAAAACCTTGCAAGGTCTTTGAGAAAGATGATACTTGGAAAGATTTAAGACAGAAGCAATTTTTTGCTTGCTTTTACAAAGGATAAGTATGTCAAATTTTGCTCATTTTCATGGTTTCTTCTCTTTGGTCCTTTGCTTGGATCTTACTTCTTCAAAGCTTTTCAAAATTCCTTCTTTCAAAGCACCTACACGAGCTTGAAAAATATACTCAACATGCACCCATTAAACGTCAGAAATCAAAATGAAATTCGAATCTACCAAGTCCAAACTTGAAAAATAAAACCTAAAACATAAAAAACATGAAAATTTTGTTCGAAAAAGTTTGTATGGGAAAACGGACCAGCGAACAAAAGTTGTCCTAAATATGCTAGAAATGAGATCTAAAACTTAAAATTTTTTAGGAAAATTTTATGAAAATTTTTCTATCTTAAAAAAGGGAAACTAAAACTAAAACAAATGCAAACTTAACAAGTGCAAGAATGAGATCTAGTATGATTTTAAGGCTATCTTTTCAATGCATGAGATTTATAAACTAGATGTAGAAAGAGATCTAACCAATTTACCCTTAAGCAAACTAGGAAATATAGCTACCATTAACTTCAACAATTTGTTTTTTTTGTTTTTTGTGGTTTTTAGGGCTTTTTGGGAAGTGGACAAGAAGAGAGAGAAAGGGGAAACCTAAGGGGAAAAGGTGAAGAAGTGAAGGAGCAAATGAAGAAGGGATAAGCTAGAAGACAAGGGCGAATGGTAGAGAGAAGAAACTAGGGTAGGGAGGAAGGGCGAATGGAGAAGGAGAAGGCTAAAAACGAGTTGGAGGAAGTATGAGAGGTAAAAAGACAAGGATAAATGGGAAAGAGACACAACTAGGGCAAGGAGGACGAATGAAAGGAGTAGGAGAAACTATTGAGGGGATAGGCCTAGCAAATCAATGGGAAAAGGAGATCAAGGAGCAAAAGACAAGGCTTGAAGAAGAGAAGCCCTAGAGTAACAAGTAACCAATGTTTTGAAAGTGAAGTTTTTTGATGGAAGAAGTAGCCTTTTCCGCTTAGATGCAAAGCCCTAGATCTTGCTTCTTTGGAGTTTTCCTGAAAACAAACTATTAGCACAAGTTTTTTGTTGGTGGAGAAGAGGGAGATACAACCGAGTTCATCTCATCTCACCCTTTTGAGGATCTGCAATACATGAACACTCATACAAACAATGCTTGATTTAAACTTAGAGAGTTAGACAAAAAATGGAAAAAGAGACAAGGTAGTAAGACCGATTACAATTTGTACTCTTTTAAACCATCCAAGCCTAAGCCTAGCAAACAAATTGGACCATCAAATGCTTGCCCTATGCTCTTGATAAAGAGATCTAAGCATAAATTACAATCAAGATTGAAATTGCAAGAATGTAAAAATCATAGATATTACCTCAACAATGAACCATTAACTCATGAACCAATAGACATGCACACCATTTGCCTCCAAAGCCAACTTTATTTCCACAAGCTCTTGACAAATATGAGCAGAGTAACTTTACAACAATTTTCCATGAGATAATAGCCCCTAATGGGCCTCTCTTTATACTAAAACTAGAAAGCTAAACCCCAGGTCGAAATTGGCAATGGGATTGAGGTCGAATTCCAATCAACAAGGCTTGGAGCAATGGAGTCGAGTTTGAGGTAGGTGTGAATGGCACTATGTGGCAAAATCTCGACTTGAGGTAGGTGTGAGGTGAGGGCATTAACCAATGGACAAACTACAACAAGGCAAAGGCGAGCTAGGATGAGGATTAACGTGAGCCTATGTGGAGGGCGAGCTTGGATATGATGGAGACAAATGGAAGGGCGAGCTAACATGGAGATGGCAAGTGGATTTTGGTAGGTGCTAACTCGTATATGTGTAGCTTTGGGAGTATCACAACCAATCACCACATACCACAAGGTTCAAACTCGAGTTCCCTAGAGATTGACGTGAGGATTCAAAGGGATTGCGAGTTGGTTGTGAAGGAACACGTGGTAATCATGGTAGGTGAACTCGAGTCTTATCAAGGAGCCGAGCTTTGGATTGATTGCTAGATTAGAGGAGGCGCCCACCATTGGCTTTTAATGCCATCCAACCACCCATTCAATCAATGCCACATCACAAAATCGATTTTTTGCATGGAAGAGGGCGAATTAGCTTGAGGAGATCTCTTGCTGGTGACTGGATAGTGGTCTGGTTGATGACTGAGATGATTGGAATCTTCATTAATGTCCATTGCCATGTCATTTAGCCTTTTATTTTAATCAAATTGATTAATTTTGGAGAGATTTGGATTATCTCCAAAATAATCAATTTTATTATTTCAATTAATAATTTCTCTGTAAATGGCTTTTCAGAGAAAATATTAATTATGAGGCCAAATTGACATCCGAAAGTTGGGTTTAGCTGCTCCACGGGTCATGTGTGATTTTTGGCTTATGAAACGAGCCATCAAACACTGAATTCGGACCCCGGATGACTGACATATTACAGACTCAAATTTCTCTATTTAAACTATAGAGAAATTTAATTAAAATTTAAAAATAATTAAAAATTAAAAAACCCCAATTTCGACGCGTCCGGTAAAATTTTTTCGAAATTTTTTCTGGGGGTCCTAGAGACCTAGGACATGACCAAAACCTATTCTAATAGTGTCTAGTAGGTTTATACATTATAGTTGGACCCTAATAACCCCCCATGGCCAAATTTCCAAAATCGGGCATTCCAGCTTTGGAGGAAGCGGGAGAAAAACCAAGAGATTATATTTCGCCTGAAGCAAAGTATAATCTGACGGTGAAAAAACTCCCTGGAATACCTTAGTTGTTTAATCCAGTCATGGGAAACCGAGCCACTCAGACCCTACTAGCACACTTTGATACAAACCCCCATGGGGCCATGGTCATGTCGACTCAAAAACAAAACTGGCTAGCCAAAACTGGCTAGACCCAAAAATAATGAAACCCAGATACTCTGGAAGTGAACACTGATGTGTTCCAACACTGGCGGCTCAATAAGGTTTCAACTATTGTACAAATCAGTTGATAACAGGGGTGACTTATGTTTCAAGCATTGATTGATTTAGGCCACAAGATGAGATTAAATAACAAGATCTAGTACCATGAAATACACAAGTGGGGCCCACTGCCTTGGGATATGAAGATGGTTCAAATGGGGCCCACAAGGTGAAGTTAAGGATGCAAATGGTACCAAGGGGTATGCAAAGGGTAGATTTATGGATCTATGATGAAATTAGAGATACCCACATATGGGATCTAGCAATTGACACAAATCCCAAGAAGTGCGATTTTCCTTAGGTGGACTAGTGCCTTGAAATGGATGGGCAAATGGAGTCAAAAGGGTGTCAAACTGTAGATCGAGACACCCAAGGTGCAAACCAAAGAGACTCTTCAAGATCAAGTGGGTGTGATGGTTGGATCTTACTAGATCTAATGTTTCACTAAGTAACCCAAGTGGACAACAATCCCCAAGATGAAGAATGATACCCCCAAGGCAGAACTTCACAAAGTGACACACTAGATGTAGGTTTGAAGGTGTGCTCTTTCCAAAACAAGTGGGATCTCAAACACCCAGTTTCTCAAAGTGGGTCAACTCAAACCCCCAAGAAGTGCGACTTTGCCTAAGGAGGGCTAAAAGCATGGGAAAGTGTGTCAAATCAAGTCCAAAAGCCACCAAAGTTTAGATCCGGGTAGTTTAAGCAATTGTTAATGTGGATCTTGAAAATCAAGGGCATCCAATGGCTAGATCTCCATAGATCTAAGATTGAACATGCATCACCAAATTGACCCAAGTGGGGCATGTTATCACCTATTTTGTACAAATAGTTGAACTTCCGATGAGCCGCCAGTTTATCAGAACATGATTCATGTTCATCATCAGCATTCAGAAGTTCAGAGGTCAATTTCAGGGCAATTTTGCCCCTTTTGTAATAACTGCATGTTCATACCCCCATGGGGAATTTGTAAAAGTTGGTCTAAACGGGGTCCTTTTATAAAAGACTCGGCTATCCGTAGGTTTAGCCATTTGGGGGATACTCTAGAGTGTTTTTTCCTTAGGAATTATGCGCTACTCATCAGTGGCGTATAATCCCCGAGTTTTTCACTCAAACCTCCAAAGCTGGAGTATTTCCCATGGTGGTCAAAACCTAAGGTGGTTATTAGAGTCTTGTGTCTAGGATTTTTTACGTGTTAGCCACATCGATTGAGTCGTATGAACATGCACTAGGTCCCCTAGGAGTTTCACTGGATTCCGAGAAAAATAATTTTTTCATAAAATTAGACCATTTTTTAATGGTTTAATTAAAAAAATTTCAAAAAATGATAAGAACCTCATCCGGAGGCGGAATTGGGCGTGGGGAGGCTCGTTTTGACGCTCAGAGCATCCTCTTCACCTTGGCACCTTCATTCTTCAGTTTCCGGGCAGTTACATCACCCCAGGAGCAATTTTGGCTAAAAATGCATCATTTTGGCTAAAAAATGACAAAATTCACTAAGTGACAAAAAATCAAATAAATCCAAAAGCATTAAAAAATGATTTTTTAAAGGATGAAGTGAATTCTAATATGGTGTACGACCATATTAAAGACAAATCACATGTTATATCATATCAGAGTTAGGATATACGATTGACATGGAATGAGTGACGTGAGCATGGTTTGGCCGTACGGCTAGCTCTCACGAGTTGAGGATTTGTCATTTAATTAGCGGTTGGTTGAGATTGCATTTATAATATGGTGGGCGCACTCCTTATTTCAAGGCCACATCACATGAATTAGCACCTACAAGCTAGAGTTGGCATTAATATCAAGACTCACGCATATCTCCATGATCCTCACGTTAATCCTCACCAAGCTTGCGTCTAGCCTTGTTGGAGTGTGTTAATTGGTTGTGATACATCCCATGCCTTTCCATTTCGAGTTATTACCTACCACATGCCATTTGTTGCCTTACCAAGTAACTCGCACTATCCTCAACCCTCACGTCAATCTACTTTAGCTCACGTCAACCCCTCCACATCCTCACGCCTTTCCTACCTAACTCGCATGCATCCTTGTTGGAGTGTGTTGATTCGTTGAAGCTTTCATCATACCTACCATTAGAGTCGAGCTATGCCACCTATCTATTTCACCTACCAACTAAGGCGAGTTGTGATTGGAGCTTCACTCCAAGCTTGGTTTTGATTGAGATTTCGACTTGGTGCTTTGTGCTATTGGCTCTCCTTGAAGCCAATTCGACTTGGGGTATTGTGCTCTTGTATTTTGTATAAAGAGAGGTGCCTTTCACTCTCCTATGATGGAGACTTTGATGCAAGATTACTCTGCAAAAATTTGTAATATGCTTTGGCTTAATATTTTCAATAAAGATTTCGACTTTGGAGGTCCATGAGCTTTCAATCTTTTGTGTGAATTCATCTCTTGTTGAGGTGACATCTTCTCTAAACCCATCTCTTGATTATGCATGGTATTTGATCAATGGTTAGCTTGTGAGGACTATTTTTAGTACAATAGAGTAACCATTCATAATTTAAGTTGGTTATTTATGCATAGTTTATCAAGATCTAAATGGACATGAGTAGTTGGTTATACAAATTGTTGATTTAATCTTGATATTTCTAGCATTCTAGCATTGTTGATCTCACTTGTTGGTTGAGTTTTTGGGTTTGTGATTTAGGTGTTGCCTAAAGTGAAGAGGGGTAAGAGCTCGGTTGCATCAAACCCTTGTTCATCTTCAAGTTTTGGCCTAATACTTTGTGGTTGCAGGATCTACAAATCTCAAGATCTTTTCATCTTAAGAAGGCTAGGAAGAGCTCTTCTCAGGTTTCTCATCAATCAAAATTTCTATTTTCAAAACCTTGTTACTATAGGCTTTCTCTTCAAGCATTGTCTTTTGCTCCTTGATCTCCTTTTCTCATTGCATGCTAAGCCTATTCCTCCTTGCCCTAGTTTCATTCTATCTCTTCTAGCCCCATTCTCTTGCTCTCGTCCCCTCTCCTCCCCCTTTCGTTTTGGTCCTCTTGCTTTCTCGTCCACCCTAGGAAAGTCATCCTTTAGCTCCTCTCGTCCACCCTTTTTATCCTCCCTCTTCGCTTTCGTTTTGCCCTACTTTGATCTCCCTTTGCCTCTCCATCTTTGCCTTTAGTTTTGCCCTTTCTCCCTCTTCTCGTCCACCTCCAAAGTGCCCTAAAAATCACACAAAAAAGCAAAAACGAATTGGATAAGTTAGTGTTTATTAGAGTAGTTCAATTTGATTTGATAGATCTTAAATTATTGCATCTAGTAGATCATTGGCATACATTGAAAAGATAGTTCTAAAAAATCATACTAGATCTCATTCTAGCATTTGTTAAGTTTGCATCTAGTTTCCCTTTTTAAAGATAGAAAAAATTTTATAAAATTTTCCAAAAAATTTTTAGTCTTAGATCTCATTTCTAGCATTTTTAGGAGCAATTTTGTTCGCTGGTCCGTTCTGCCATAGTTAACATTTTATGACAAATTTTCATGCATTTTCCATCTTAGAGTTAAAATCTTAAATATAGACTCAAATAGTTTCAATTTCGATTTATTTTTTACTAATGATTAATGGGTGCCTTGTTTAGATGTTCTTGAACTCGTGTAGGCCATTTGAGAGAGAAGTACTTGATAAGATCTTGAAACAAGAGGATCGAAGCAAAACAAAGTGAAGAAGCCATAAGAATGACCAAATTTTGATACACTTATCCTTTGTAATAACAAGTAGAATCTATATCTTCTTCAATATTTTTCCAAGTATCATCATTCTCGAAAGACCTTTCAAGGATTTTCCCTTGAGGCACTTGTACTTATCAAATAAAATTTTTTAAGTGGAGGAGGCCTCCACTTTTTGGGTCTTCTTCCCCATTTGGGGAAGGGTGTTGGGTCTTGTGGTTGTTTTTAGCTTAGATTTACATTTTTATGTTCTTAGTTTAAATTTTGCTTAAATAAGTTTATCTTGATTATATCTCATATTTTACTTACCCCCATGCTTTCCCGAGTAGGGTCTTGAACCTGAAAGAGATTCTTGGGTAGCTTAGTTTAATTTTTATCATTATATTGTTTCTCTTCCAATCCTTGACCAGAGAATAGCTAACTTTGGGATCGTATCCCAAAGGCCACATAGTTTTGTGGTAGCTTCTTGCTCCCCCATCAACTTCTTGTGGACATCCAGCTAGCTGGAAGGTTTCCAGGATTGGTGGTTTCTAGCGGTTGATCCTGTTTCGGGGATCAATCCCACCTAGTAGATTAGAATTTGTATGGTAGAACACTAGTTTTAGTTTTATCTCATATTATTTGGCAAAGTAGTTATTGTTAAAAGCATTAATTATATCTTTCAAGTTATCAAGTGGTTTCATCTTTCTCAAGTTATTTTACTGCTTTTCACAACACAACTGCTCTTGTTTGCTTAAAATAAACCAAAGTCTCTTGAACTTGGCCAAATCCAAGTCAAGAGCACCCTCTATCGGAGGGCATTTTTAGTCTTGCATCATCCCCTGCATTAGGCATTGTTAATTTAGCAAGTCTCTTGAACTGTGGTCATAAGACCGAGTCAAGAGCGCTCTCTGTCGGAGAGTTGAACAAGGTTCTTTTAATAAATAAAATTTTCCACTCACACTCCCCTAATTAATTTATCTTGGTTTGTCCTACACCCGTATGCTCTGCCAACCGGAAACGGTTGGGCTAGTACTCAGAAAGGTGAAAGACTTGATAATAACGATCGATAAATTTAATTAAAATTTTTCCCACAACCTCAACCAAGGCAAAATACTGTTCTTCCCGCGAGGGGTGGCGCCGGATTCCCACTGTCAGACTCAGGGGCGGTTCAAACATTGGACACCAATCCTTATCGAATCTGGGTGCTTCCGACATGTCATTCAGGGTTGCCAGTATCTTTCTTGGGTAGGGTTCCACCATCTCTTGATACCTTTGGTCTTAGCCCTAATAATCAAGACAACTAAAATTTTCAATTTACCAAGATAAGCTGCACAACGTTCTCACAAACTTTCCATTTCAAGCACTTGTGTCAAGTTTACAATCACTTTTATTTTTTGACTCCATAAGGCACTGGTCCTTCATTATATATTTTGCTTGCTTAAGTAAAAACATTGGAGTATTTGCTTATATTTACGTGAAGTGATTTGTTTACTGCCCAAGTGTATCTTTCATCTTGTGTTTGCAACGTGGATTGCGTTATCTTGTCTTATATTTAACTTTTATAATTGTCTCTCATTCACAAACTCCTAAAAAACACCCATCCGCATCACAACACCTAAAAACACATAAAAACAAGAGCCTTAGTGAAACTCTCTTTTAGGGACTACCCCCCTTGGCTTCGTTAGGAGTTTGCCTAAACGGAGGAGCTGGGATTCAGGTGACAGTACCTGGCTCATTGCTTGCCCCCAAGGCCACACCTCTCTCACTTGTAGTGAAGAGACAGCTTTCGAAAGATTTCCGCTGCTGGTGTGCATATTGGCGGACAACAGGGCACAACCCTCAGAATGAGGAATGGGGCCCACAAGGTGGAAATCAATGAAGTGAAACACTAGGGGTAGGTTATCAAATGTGAGGATCATGAATCAAGTGGGATCTCACCTACCCATGTACTAGATCTAGCTTAACTCAATCACCCAAGGAGGTCGACTTTACCGAAGGAAGGTTAAATGCTTTGAAAAGTGTGTCAAATGTAGCCCAATCCACACCAAACTATAGATCCGAATCGTCGTGGATACTATAGAGGTGGGTTTTCAATATCTTTTCAAAAGCCCAGCTAGATCTAAGTAGATCTAAGAAAAAGTGAAAAATGAGGGTTTTAATCAATTAGGATTTTATGATCTAGAATTCATAGATAAGCCAAGGAAGAAGAAGTCCATACCTTTGGAGCATACCTGGATGAAGAGATGAATGCTAGTTGAGATAAGGATTACTTTTGCCAAAGATCAAATGAAGAATTTTGAAGCCCTCTTGCCAAATCAATTTTCTCCAAGCCACATGTGTGTCCCTCTAACCTGTCAAAACCAAGGAGCAAAGCATCAATCAATTTAACATGTTGAAGGTAGATACAAGCAAGAAAGAGATAAGCAAAGAATAGTTGGTACAAAGACAAAACCACTCCCTGTTTAACCAAAACGTCCTCCTCCAAGCTTGAAGGGTAGGCCTCCCCACCAATTCGCACTTGTCCAAAAACGCTTTCTCAACCTGTAAAAAGTATGGCAAAGTATGCAAGATAGCTACAAGAGATCCTCCAGTGCAATGGACAAAAGCATTTACAATCAAAGCAACCAACATCCACTCCAAGATCCAAGCATGTACTCCAGAAGATAGAAATTTTATTCCAAGAGCCAAGAGCCAAATTCTCTAGATGAATTTACAATGAGGGGTCTCCTCCTTATATAGGATAATAAAGACCAAAACCCTAGATCTCAAAACCACTTTTTGAAATGAGTGGTTGAGATTAAAAGATCTCAATACATGATCAATGTCTAAGATGAAACATAACAACATAACACATGGATTACTCAAAATAGTGATGACGTCAGAGCTAAAAGATACTCAAGGAGGGTGACGTCATCCATTAGAGGGGGCAAAAGTACATGGGCCCACCTCATATGACTAGGACATGACACATGGAGCTCATGGTGGGGCTAGGAGGCATCAATCCTTGCTAGCTCATCCCCGTGGCACAATAAAATAATATAATATGTCCAAAACAAATACAAACGATCAAATCTGTCCTCAAAATCTGTGAGAGACATGCAGTAAATGGCCTCCTGTGGCCTCTGTGGACCCCCCTGACTAATGAAAACTGGCTGGAAGATAGGGGGTTCACCCTGGAAGACCTCTGTGAAAACCAAGTGTCAAAATCTTGCCTCAATTGCCCAAATCGAATTCCTCGGTGACCTTTTTATCCCATTTATGGACTGCCTAGGTAACTGTGAAAGTGTTGAAACTGCCACCTAGGGCACCTGCACTGTCAAACGGAGACCACCGAGCTCTCCAGAAGGGGGAGTAAATGGTAATATAAAGTGGTTGGACCACCCCCTCCTCATACAGCGCCCTAGGTGAACTGACCTCTCATGGCCCCTGCTGCTCAGGCTGGGAAATCAACCCCAAATCTAGTCAACAAGTGGAAAACTGCATCTATCACTGTCAGGAGTGCCCGGAACTAAATGATAAGTATCTCATTGGATCCAAAAGACCCAAATCTACTAAGAATGTGTACTCATACACCATGGGTTTCCCTGATGGGCTAGCTGTAGGGTCCTGTTATCACCTAAACTGTAGTTACCCCTATGGATGGATCCAGTCATGGATGGCAATAGGGAAGGGCAACTTGAAAGGTGCAACCACAATCACCTCGACCTCCAATATGTATGGTTGTCACGCCAGTCGAGGCAACCTTCGCTTTATGTTATCTAGCCCAGACAACAAAGGGGGAGACCCGATCTACTCCCGATAGGAGAGATCAAAACCGAGACACCAAATCAGGGTATTTCCAAGTGAAGTTAGGTGTATGGTTTATCCTAGACCTAAAGATGAAGTCACAAGCCAAGTGAGGGTTCAATAGATATAGCTTTGGTTCATAGTTGAATGTAAGAGTGACTTATAATGTTTATAGTGAGATCTAGGGCTAGTGTACTAGTTCAATGTCAAAAGATCCACTGCCTTGGGAACCGTGTCCAATGCAGGATAGTTAAAGGGTTGTATTGGGGCTAACTAGTACATGAGACAAGCTTGACCATGGTTCATGATGTCTTCAAAGGTATAGTTTACCATGCCTAAGTTAAACCACAAGTCAATCCAACAATCTAGGAAAGTTGAATTACCTTGTAGAGAAACCAGTGCCTTGGGAATTGGGAAGTGGAGTCAAAGTGGGGTTGACTTATGGTTAGGACTCCTACAACATGAGATAAGTGGACAGTATAGGTCTTGATGGTTAAATGTGTCTAGATCTAGGTTTAACCCAAGTGGACCACAATCCCTAAAAACAAGGAATGCAGTCCCCAAGGCAAGATTTGACAAAGTGACAGTCTAGACCTAGGTTTTGAATTATTCCGGTTTCAGATCTGCAATAATCTCAAGTACCCAATTCCTAGAAGTGAGTGAACTCACTTCTCCAAGGTGGTGCGACTTTACCCAATGAGGCTTCAATTGGGGTTTAGGTGGGTCAAATCATGTCGGATGGCATCCAAACTTTAGATCCGGGTAGATCGGTCAGGTAGGAGTATGGATCTATAATTTCGTGGTAATCCAACGGTTAGATCTTAGTAGATCTGAGTTTAAGGGTTCCAAGTGGTACAAAAAGGGGATTAAATCCCTTAAAATGTGGAATGGGGCCCACAAGGTGAATTTCAGAAAAGTGACAACCTGGGTGTATGTTATTTGATGTGTAGATGTCAAATCAAGTGGAATCTCAAACACCCACCACCTAGATCTAGGTCAACTTGCTCAAATGGTGAAGTGCGCCTTGCTTGGGAGAAGCTAAGTTGGCCTGGGAAGGGGGTCAAACGGAGGTCAATCCTCACCAAACTATAGATCCGGGATGCCGTGGATGCTATAGAGGTGGGTTCTTAATATTACGCCCAACAACCCAATAGATCTAAGTAGATCTGAGAAAATGTAAAATGAGGGTTTTAAGATATTTAGGGTTTTAACAATTTATGAGCTATGTCAATGGATTGGATAAAGGAAAGAGAAACAAACCTGTGGATCTTACCTGGGTAACCTTGTAGATGCCTTGATGATGATGATCTATGCAAACCCGATCAATTTGAGAAGCTTTGAGGTAGTTTCTATGCAAGTCGATTTGGTCCAAGAAGCCAATGCGCCCTCTCTCCTGCACAACAAACGTCAACAATATCAGATTTGATGCATCAAGAGATAAGACTAATGCCACAAAAGAAGTAACAGAAAGATAGCATAGATCACAATGATGCTAATGATAACCCCCTGATACAAGCGAATGCCAAGAAAGTCGATTTGAAGAAGCCTTGCAAAATCGCCCTTGTTGAAGTCGCCCTCCTGTAGACAAACAATGATTTCCAAAAAGATAGATCTTGCCACAATTTCCAAATGCTAGGTTGCAATAGACTTTCCAATCACCATCTAAGAACACCAGATGCAAAGGAGACCACAAGAATTTCCACAAGAATATTTTTCTATACCAATAATCCAAGAGCCAAAGACCCTTTACAATGAGATGCTCTCTCCTTTAAATAGGAAGGAGAGGCACCAAAACCCTAACCACTTTTTGAATGAGTGGCTAAGATTATAAGATACAAAAGTCTAATCAATGGTTGAGATGAGCTCAACAATATAATACATGGATCACACATAAAATATAACATAAGTGGACAAAATCGCCATAGAAGAGGGGAATCCCACCAAATCATGATGATGAAATATCATAAGAGGCTTATGGTGGGTCCAAGGGGTAATTTTATCCCTCCTTGGTCAATCCCCATAGCACAATAACCAATAAATAATCATGAATGTACCAAATCGTGCCTCCATAGTGAAGTCGTGGTCCTCAAAAGACCTCAAAAATCCACAGAAAGTGCCATAAATGATGGATGCGGGCCCCGATGAAGCTGAAACTGCTGGAGGAGGTGTGGAAGGTCCCGATCTATCATCACTGATCATCCCATGCCATAACTTTGCCTTAGTAGCCCAAATCGATTTCCTCAATAGCCATTTCTACCAATCCTGAAATGCCTCGGGAAGCGTGAAACTGCCCCAAACAGCCTCCTGGAGGGCTAGCGCTGTCAAGGTGAGGGCACCAATGTGTCCGGGAGGGGGGTAATATGGTAAAAACAAGTGGCTGGACCACCCCCTCCATCATCAGCGCCCTAGGTCAACCGGATAAAAATCTCATATGCTCCGACAGGGCCTCCAACAGACCAAAACTGCACTGGGACAGCCTACTGAGGCTCAATCATCACTGTAAGTGCCCGGAACTGAAAACAAACTGTCCCATTGGACTCAGAAGGTCCAAATCTATCCAAGATGTGTACTCATACACCATATGAGTCTCTGCATGATCAAAATAAATATCCAATATACCGGAACAAGGCCTATAATAATGCTCTGTAAATGATCCAATACTACTGTACCCCAAGAATCATCATCATAACCCTGTAGCTGCTGCATAGAATCATCCTGTATGTGTACATAGACCACATATCATCTATCCATATCATCATAAGGTCTACCATCTCATGTCCCATGGTCCTCCATGGTCAAACTAGGTCCAACCAAGACCAAATATAACTCAGTCCATCATCCAAGGCTGCTGTAAAGTATCAAGGTTAATACATGCTCTACCACTTATTCAAATAGCAATTATAACACATAATGATCATAACTGGCGATCTACATCCAAATATATATTGTCATTAATTATTATTAATACTCAGACTAGACTTTCAGGGTCATACTCACTTCATAGTTGTGATCAATTTGATAGTGAAGGGTGAAGGCTAAATTAACTGGCTAGGCTAAGGGATGACTTAACTGTCTTGACTTGGTGACACTTTGGCAAGGGAAAGGGAATACACCATAGTATATACTGAATGAGCAATAACACAGGGAATGGCGGTGTCTCACAAATGGATGAGTTGTTTAAAGAGGGTTTATTCACCTTCACAGATGCGCACAATCCATAATACAAATAAGGCCAGCAATTGTTTAGATATAGCATTTAAGTTCCATTGCTTTTTGGGCCTGAGGTTTCCATAGCCTTGATCTGTGTGTGTTTACAAACACATTGCATAGATTTACATTTTTTCTTTAGGCTTTCTGCTGCAGGTGTGTTTTTAAGGCACTTGTTTACCTGAGCACTTCTAGGTGTGTCATGGACAGCTTGTTTACCTAGGTATTTATTTTCCAAAAGATATAACATTTTATTTTTATGGCCACTTTCATTTGGCACGCCTTTCATTCATGTGTGTTTAGAAACACATTGCATGAATGGGCTTTTCATACAAGATATAGCATTTCATTTTCTAGATTTTGTATTGATGGCAGCACTAAAAGTTTCAGGTTTAGCCAACACAACTTTAGTGACTAGGGGGAATTCACAAGGGACTCCAACTCACCATAGGTAAGTTTTGTCACCAACTCAGAGCCGAGACACAATAAACAGGGAGGCTCATCCAATACAGAGGCTACAGTGGGGAAAAGTCCTCCATGCCACTAGTCAAGTAGTAAGTCAGGGTGATAATCTAAAAGGTAGGCCATGGATGGATGAAGACAATGAAATGATGGAGCCAACACTAGCAAGCCAGAGTATGGTGTAATGATCACCTCTATTCTCCCTAAGGAGGGTATGTACCAATGAGTATGAATAGTGAACTTCTAAGTCTGAGTAGGGACAGTATAATATATAATAGATCAACCAGGTCCATATATCTATATGATCGCCAGATCATGACACTAAGTGCTAAGCCATGCTACAAGAATAAGTATAAAAGCAATCTAACCATAACACCATGATATACCTGCTGAGTCATATACCTGAAAGCTCATCAAACTGTACCATCATCTGTCCTCTGGAACTGCTGCTGTAACTCTGGGCACTACTGTCTGCTCTGCACAAATGATATAATGGCTACATCGGTCATCTCTCTGAGTGTCCTGAAACTCAGTCATGGCATGGGGAATACAACTGCTGTCCACAATCTGATAGTGATCCAATATAGATGCTCATCTCGGCATCTCCAATGCAAGGGAACTGGCTGAATAGTGTACTGGAATGAGAAAAATAATGTATGGTAGCCCGGCTACTATATATGTGATAACAGGTCCACTATATATGGACAGTGCATAATCTAATGATCTGAAGTAATAATAAAACCTGCTGAATTGCATCAATCATCATCTGAATAATATGACCATCATATAGCATCATCATCAAGAGTATGTGGGACCATCAATCATCATCCATAAGCATATATGGCCCACATCATCACGGATCCCAAGAAATGACCATAGTCAAACTGGGTTTGACTAGGTCAATATATAACCAAGGATAAATCATATAAATAGACTAAGACATGTTCCTGTAATCATACTCACAACTTAACTTAAAGCATAACATCATTTAGTGGCGTTAATCATATTCATTCATTCCGTTGGTATTTATATTTACTTGCACAATAGCTTAAATGACAAACTCACCCATTGGACATTGTCTAACTGCTAGCTAAGGATGAAGGCTAGGAACAAGGTTGGGCAAAGGGGGTGACTTGTCTAAACTCAACTAAAAGACACTTTGGACTGGGAGAAAGGGGGAGCTACAAACTCTGTGCTGGACAAAATAAACACGGGGAATGGCTATGCCTCACAAATGGGTAAGCTGTTTAAAGAGTGCTTATTCAACTTAGGAATCATGTCTACATCAAGTTGATCCAAGTTCATTAGGATCATTCAATTTCATTTCATGGCCTTTTTGGACTACATAACCCTTCGAATAGCAGGTGTGCTGATAAGCACATCTAATTGCAGCTTGCATCCAGGGCATGTTTTTATATATATAAGGTCAGCGATTGTTTAGATATAGAATTTAAGAACCATTGCTTTTTGGACCTTTCTTATACTCTTCGAGGAGTATTTTTAGCAGTTCATCGCTCTTGCCCTTTTTAGTTTCCATGGGTGAATTTACATAAGTTTCCATAAGTAGTACATGAGCTTTCAGTTTTAGCAAACAACATCTCAAGTGACTAGGGGAAGTTCAAGCCAATGCCAAACATCGGGACAACCGACAGGAATGATTTAGGCCTACAATCCAACTTACCAAAGGCAAGTTCTGTCACCAACTCAGAGCCGAGACACTAAACAAACAGGGATGCGGTCCAAACACAGAGGTAGTAAAAAGGGAAGTCCTCAATATCAGAAAGCCAAGTAAGACAAGTCAAGGATTAAGGCCAAATAAGGAAAGTCACGGATAGATGGAGTCAAGTGATGGTGGAGCCTAAGCTAGTAGACAAATGGTGTCAAGGAAGACCATATCTATGCAAGGTAGTGAACCAGTGAGTTTTGTCAGACAACCTAAATGTGCAAATAAAATGTTCATTTTATAATTCATCATTAAAATAGTCCATTTCAAGTTTTACAAAGTTTGCCACATCATGAAGGATATACCAAGTTGAAGCTATGAATATGACTAAAACAACAAGATAATAATCCACAGTCAATGATCAAACATCCACAGGTCATACAACATCATCATAAAAATAATCATCATAAACCATTTGAAACACTGCTGCAATACATCTCTGGGCACTGAACTGAAACTGTATGGAATAAAGGGTCACATCGGTCATCAAATCTGAACTTTCAAGGCTCAGCCTTGACACAAGGTCTAACATAAGTCTGAATAATATACTGCTCTGATCATGAGTGATCTCAGGATAATAAACTCATCATAGCCAAGCTTTGCATAATCGAAGCTCTGGAATGTGCAGATATCTGCCAAGCAAGAATAGTAGCCCTGCTACTATGGTGTGATAACAGGTCCCTCTTTCTTATCCTTTCCAAATGCATCTCTTTGCCATGGTTTCTTTTCAAATCTGAACTTGGAAGGGAAGTTGGGCTTGGGAGGAAACCTTGTCCTAGGTAGCACATTTTGAAGATCTCTTGCCAAGTTCATGGCATCTTTCAATGAAGTAGGTTTGTGGGCCTTAACCAAACCCTTCAAAGGTTCAACCAAACCTTCAGTAAAGAGCAATACTAACCTTACCATAGATATATCAGCCACCTTAACTGATAGTTTTTGGAATTCAAACAAATATTCAGCATGGGTTCCAACTTGCTTCAATTGGGCTAGTTCTTTGAAATGCATTTCTAGGTCTTTTTGCTCAAATCTTTCCAATACTCTGTAAACAAATTCTTCATAGGTTGTAATCTGATCATGTCCCAAGGTTTTAATTCCATGGAACCACCAATCATTGGCTTCTCCTTCGAGATGCAAAATAGCCATTTTTAGAGCATCCTCTTCAACCATTGGATTCAACTGAAAATACACATCTAGTTTTTGTACCCAAGTATTTGTAGAACTTTGAGATGAGCCATCAAAAGTAAGAAGAGGCATCTTACCTATGGCATAATTCAATTCCTTATTCTGAAAGGGAGTCCTATTACCTTCCCTCATTTTGAGTTTGCTTGATACATTAAAGTATTGATCAAATGGTAGAGTCCTTCTGCAATCTTCACTCAACTTTTGCCATTCTGTTATAACTTCCTATATGTCATATTGAGTGTTAGGTTCTTCTTTGACCTCAAGAAATTTAGGTGCAGTAGGCCTTACTAAACTCTAAAATTCATGAGGTCGATTATGAGGTCCTATCTTTGAGAAAATATTTTCACCCATGGCCTTCTTTTCCTCGAAAGAAGAACTACTGTTGCCTCCTATTGCCCCTTTGCTTCCAAGTTGACTAGCCAACAATTCGAACCCTTTCATTATTTGTTTTGTCATGTCTTTAAAGAATGGTTTCATGAATTTTCTAAACTCCTCATTCTCCTCTGAGGTTCCTTTCTCATCCCTAGCCATAGTTTCAACAAAATGCTCTTCTTCTCCTACTTCTTCCTCTTCAACAAAAGTGCTTTTAGTTTCAATTCCTAAGAGTGGTTCCTAACTTCTTGTCCTCATTAATGGTCAGCCACATCAGGTGCAAGGACCATACTCTGATACCACTTGTAGTGTCCCCTTTTAAGAATTTGTAAAAACTAGGAAAAATTGCAATTTTTGACCAATTCGACCCTTAGACTAGTAATGACTCAACTGCTTCTGAATTGGGTCTGAATGAGTTTAGAAGGTATTCAGACATATAAATGAGGTTGATGGATGCTTGGACACTCTCAAAACACTTATGCAACATTCATTTATAATCAAGGAAAAATTGGGAACTTTACTAATCAAATCGAGGTTCAAAACCCCCAAGAGTAGGGGACAAAGATGGCTTCCCAAACACTGTAAGACCTTCCCAAATTTCAAAACAGAGACATGGTACTGATAAAGGACTTCAATGGGCTCCCCAATGCATCATCAATTAGTTTCTATAGGTTTCTGCAACTTCCATAAATTAGAGGTTTGTATACATGTCTTCACATAGGGGGAAATGATAGTAAACTTCACCACTTGTTATGAAATTCGAAATTTAGGTTCCAAGGACTTGTGCAATGTTAATGAAACTTCTTCAGAACATTAATGACACTCCATACATCAACAAAATCACAAATATTTACTGATACAAATCGAAATAAAGCCTCTTCAAGCTCCAACAACAAGATATAGGGAAAATGGCACCATTTATGCATTGTTTGGTATTTTTACATAGTTCCACTTGGTATTTCGACCTGAGAGTCTTTTGAGCATCAAATACAAAGTATATATATCAGAATACAAAAATATGGGGCCTCAAGAGCTATCCCAAAGAGACCATCACCTCACCAAGTGCGCCCCTCCTCAGGGAGCAAGAATATGACAAGAAATGGAAGAATAGTTGTAGAAGCAAGTTGAAGGAGATGTGATCATGAGCTTCCCTGTAGCTTCAACCTGCAACAAATGACTCCATTGTAGCTCCAAACGAAAGGTCTAAATGGCCTCTCCAATTGCCAATTAGGATGGGAATCTTTCACCCTCGAAATTGGTGCTAAGGCAAGTAGAATAACACTCTACTAGCTCTCCTCTCCAAATGCAAAATGTAAAATGATCAAAATGCCACTTGTTATCACCAAACTTGTAGGTGCCCCTTGAGATGGATCCAAGATGGATGGCAGAAGGGAGGGGCAACCAAAGAGGTGCAACCAAGATAGCCTCGACTCCCAATGGATGGTTGTCACACCAATCGAGGCAATCTTCTCTTTATGTTATCTAGCCCAAGACAACAAAAGGGGAGACCCAGATCTACTCCCGACAGGAGAGATCAAACCAAAACACCAAATCAAATCGAGTATAGGTGAAGTACGTAAGGTGTATGGTAAACCCTAGATCTATGGATAAAGTCACAAGGTAAATGATAAGTTGGATCAAGGGTTTAAACAGTGTAAATTTGTTCCAACATGTTTAAGAGAGTGACTTATGAAGTTTATAATGAGATCAAAGATTAGGGTACTAGTTAATTGTGAGAAAATCCATTGCCTTGGGAACCGTGTCCAATGCAGGGTAGTTAAGGGTTGAATTGGGGCTAACCAGTACCAAAGACAAACTTGATTATAAGATGTGACAATGTCAAGGGGTTCAAGTGACCAAGACAAGGATCAAACCACAAGTTAACCCAACAATCTAAGAAAGTTGAATGAGCTTGGAGAAAGACAAGTGCCTTGGGAATTGGGATAAATGGAGTTAAAAAGAGGTTAACTTGTAGATCATGACCCCTATGATATAAGACAAGTGGGCTACTAAAGGTATGATGGTTGGATCTTTCTAGATCTAATAATTCATGATGTGACCCAAGTGGACCACAATCCCTTAAAACAAGGAATGCTACCCCCAAGGCAAGATTTCACAAAATGACATACTAGACATAGGTTTAAAGGTATGCTTATTCCAAATCCACCAAAATCTCAACTACCCACGTCCTACAAGTGGACAAACTCAAATTCCCCAAGGAGTGCAACCTTGCCCAAGGAGGGCCAAAAGCATGATAAATGGGATCAAGTCAAGTCCAATGGCCACAAAAATATAGATCCAAGTAGTTTATGCTAGTATCAGTGTGGATCTAAGAAATCAAGGCAATCCAGTGGCTAGATATCAGTAGATCTGAGATTGAAGATATCACCAAGTGGTCCAAATGGGGTTTAACCCTTAAAATGAGGAATAGGGTCCACAAGGTAGAAATCACTAAAATGACAGTCTAGGGGTAGGTTATTGGATGTGTAGATTGCAGATCAGGTGAAATCTCAACTACCCACGTACTAGATCTAGGTTAACTCACCCAAACCAAGGAGTGCGACCTCACTTGGAGAGGCTAAGTTACCTTGGGAAGAGGGTCAAATGGAGGCCAATCCTCACCAAACTATAGATCCGGGATGTCGTGGATACTATAGAGGTGGATTTTAAATGTCTTACCCAAGAAGCCACTAGATCTTTGTAGATCTAAGAAAATGTGAAAATGGGGGTTTTAATTAATTAGGGTTTGAAGTAGCTTAGACAAATGGATGGATCATGGAAAGAGAAATTACCTTGAGATCATACCTGAGTGATGAAGAGAGATGCCTTGTTGTTGAGGAAGACTCCTGCAGAGATCAAATGAGAGATTGTTGAATTTGCTTGCCGAAATGATGCCCTAGCCCACAAGTGCGACCTCCTCTACCTGTCAATCCAAGGAAAGCGATTTCAATCAGAAAGGTCAAGTATGGAGGAAATACAAGCGAAGTGCAAATGTAACATGAAATAGAAGGTCCTGGGACAGTAATACTCCCTGTTACCAACGAAGAAACCCAAAGAAGAAGTAGGGAGGGTCCTCCCCTACCAATACGTCCTCCGTGAATGAATTCGGCCTCCACCTGTAGAAGCAAAAATGGTACAAAAATATGGCAAGACAATATCTCCAATAACTCAGTGCAAAGGAAGAATCAACGAACGAACACCAAAAGCATTCACCACAACACTGGAGATAGATGCAATAATAATTTTATATTCCAATAATCCAGAGCCACAAGTCCCCTTTACAATGAGAGGCTCTCTCCTTTAAATAGGAGGGAGAGAGTCCACAATCTAACCACTTTTTGAATGAGTGGCTAAGATTAAAAGATCAAAAAATCTAATCAATGGTTGAGATGAACTCAACAATAAAATACATGGATCACTAATAAAATATAACAATAAGTGGACAAAATTGCCCTAGGAGAGGGGATCCCACCAAATCATGATGACAAAATATAACAACTAGCTCATGGTGGGTCCAAGGGGTAATTTTAGACACCCTTGTTCAATCCCCATAGCACAATATCAATAAAATAGTCATCAAAGTACCAAATCGTGCCTCTATGGACAAATCGTGAGCCTTAGGAGGCTCCAAAAATCATCAAAAAATGCCAAAAGTGATGGATGTGGGTCCTGATGAAGCTGAAACTGCTGGAGAAGGTGTGGAAGACATCCCACTCATCATCACTGATCATCCCATGCCAAAACTTTTCCTCAGTAGCCCAAATCGAATTCCTCTGTAGCCATTTCTACCGATTCTGAACTGCCTCGGGAAGCGTGAAACTGCCCAAACTGCCTCCTGGAGTGCCTGCGCTGTCAAGGTGAGGGCACCAGTGTGTCTGGGAGGGGGGTAATATGGTAAAATCAACTGGCTGGACCACCCCCTCCATGCACAGCACCCTAGGTGAACCAAATAAAATCCATCTATGCTCTAACAGGGTCTCTGACAGAGCAAAACTGCACTAGGATAGCCAACTGAGGCTCAATCATCACTGTAACTGCCCAGAACTGAAAGTAGACTGTCTCATTGGACTCAAAAGGTCCAAATCTATCCAAGATGTGTACTCATACACCATATGGATCTCTACATGATCATATAATATATCCAATATGCCCAAACAAGTGAAATAATAATAATCTGTAAATGATCAAATAATGCTGAAAACCATAAATCATCATCATAACCCTGCATCTGATGCATAGAACCATCATGTACATGTACATAGACCATATATCATCTATCTGTGTCATCATAAGGTCTAACCATCTCATATCCTGTGGCTGACCTTGGTCAAACTGGGTTTGACCAAGTCAACATGACCAAATATAACTCAGAATATCATCGAAAGCTGCTGCAAAGTGTCAGAGGTTAATGCATGCTCTACAATTCATTCAAATAGCAATTATAACAAGTAGCAGTCATTACTGGAGATCTACCAACAAATATATAATGTCATTAATTATTATTATGACTCAGACTAGACTTTCAAGACCATACTCACTTCATAGTTGTGATCAATTTGCTAGTGAAGGGTGAAAGCTTAAAATAAACTGGCTAGGCCAAGGGATGACTTACTGACTCAACATTGTGACACTTTGGATATGGGAAAGGGAATACACACCATAGCATATACTGAATGAGTAACAACACAGAGAATGGTGGTGTCTCACAAATGGATAAGTTGTTCAAAGAGCATTTATTCACCTTCAACAGATGCGCACAATCCATAATACAAATGAGGCCAGCAATCATTTTGATATAGCATTTGAGTTTCATTGCTTTTTGGGCCTAAAGTTTCCATAGCCTTTGATCTATGTGTGTTTATAAACACAATGCATAGATTTACATTTATTTAGGCTTTTTGTTGTAGGTGTGGTTTTAAGGCACTTATTTACCTGAGCACTTCTAGGTGTGTCACAAACAGCTTGTTTACCTAGGTATTTACATTTCACAACATATAACATTTTATTTCATAGCCATTTTCATTTGGCTTTCCTTTCATTCATGTGTGTTTAGAAACACATTGCATGAATGGGCTTTTCATACAAGATATAACATTTCATTTCCCATACTTTGTATTCATGGCAGCACTAAAAGTTTCAGGTTTAGCCAACACAACTTTAGTGACTTGGGGGATTTCTCAAGGAAATCCAACTCACCATAGGTAAGTTTTGTCACCAACTCAGATCCGAGACACAATAAACAGGGAAGCTCATCCAACACAGAGGCTACAGTGGGGAAAATTCCTCCATGCCACTAGTCAAGTAGTAAGTCAGGGTGATAAACTAAAAGGTAGGTAATGGATGGATGAAGACAATGAATAATGGAGCCAACACTAGCAAGCCAAGGTATGGTGGAATGATCACCTCTATTCTCCCTAGGGAGGGTAAAACCAATGAGTATGAATAGTGAACTTCTAAGTCTGAGTAGAGACAATATAATATATATAACAAGATCAACCAGGTCCACATATCTATATGATCGCCAGATCATGATACTAAATGCTAAGACATGCCATAAGAATGAATATAAAAGCAATATGACCACAACACCATGATATACCTACTGAGTCATATACCTGAATGCTCATCCTCTAAACCATCATCTGTCCTCTGAAACTACTACTGTAACTCTGGGCACTACTAACTGCTCATGTGCAAATGGTATAATAGCTACATCAGTCATCTCTCTGAGTGTCCTGAGACTCAGTCATGGCATGGGGAATATATACTGTCCAAAATCTGATAGTGATCCAATATACATGCTCATCTCAGCATCTCAATACAAGGGAACTGGCTGAATAGTGTACTGGAATCAGAAAAATAATGTATGGTAGCCCTGCTACTATATATGTGATAACACCACTCTCCTTCTTTGTTCTTGACTTTCATAAACTTCCAAAGACCTCCTTAGCTCGAATTCCCTCCATGAGATTCATGCCAACTCAAATTAGGAAGAGATTCCAATGTATGCCACTTGTCCCTCCAATTCTAGCCTCCTTCACTCAATTCGAATGGGTGACTCTTTGGCTGCCCTAACTCCCTTGTGTGCCCTCTTGGAGGCTATTTTTAGCCCTGACATGTCATATATGTCAGATGTCAGCCATCAGGTCTAATTTTGTCATAAGTGTCATAGGAATCTTCATCATTGGTGTCATAGAATCTAAGGAATCTAGCCCAAATGTCTCACTAGCTCCAAAATGCCTCTTCCTCTTCCATGGGAGTTACTCTTCCTCTACATTTCGACCTCATTGAGTCATGCCAAGTATTATGCCCTTCCAACTCCCCCAAGAACATTGGACTCCACCTTCGATTCGAATGGGTGAGAGTGGAATGCCATGTGGCATGGGGAATCTAGCTTGTGTGGGTCCCACACCACCAATGTGTCTCCATGACCAAGTGCCATCTTATTTCCTCATCATAAATATTTATTTAGCCCCTTTTAATATATTTATGTCAAGCTAAAGTCCATTTGGGGTTTATTAGTCTCCTTATTCCAAATTTAATGTTTTCACTCCAACCTAGGAAACTAGTAGATTGGTGGAATTTTCTCTTCTTGAGATTTATTTGAATGGGAACATTACAAAATGGCATGAGGTTGATTATGATGATGTGTGTGATGCTTCCCACACCTTTCAGAGCAGTTACAGCATTCAGTGGGGCCCACACACACTCTCCGGGCTTAATTTTATGATTTTATGGTGTCTTTGAGGGGCCACGATTTGGCCTTGTGGTCACATTATTGTACTTTGATGATAATATATCTTGTTATTGTGCCATGGGGACACACTAGGAGGAATATTTCACCTCCTAGACCCACCATGAGCTTATGTTGTGACTTAAAGTCAATTTTTAGGTGGTACATCCACCTAGGGCGATTTAGCTAAGACGCCCTCTTCTATTTTTGAGTTGATCCATGTACTTTATGTTGAGCTCATCTCAACCGTTGATTATAACTTATGTATCTTTTGATCTCAACCACTCATCAAAAAGGTGGTTAGGGTTTTGGTCTCTCCCATTGCTATTTATATGAGAGACCCCCCTCATTGTAAAGGGACTTTTGGCTCTTGGCTTCTGGAATAAAATATATTTTTGCAAAACTCTTGTGATCTGGTTTTGGGTGTTGGATATGTCAATTGAAATTGTTTTTCCATTGCATTGAGGATCTTGGTGGTTATCTTGCACATCTATCCTCCACGTTTTACTTGCAGGTGAAGAAGTCGAATTGGAGGGAAGGCGCACTGGCTGAGGAGACTCTCCTTGTCTCTCTCTCTTCTCTTCGTCTGGTTCAGGGAGTATCATTGTCTTTGTACCTCTTACTCTTTGTTATCAATTTCGTCATTTGCATTTACCTTCATTGTTGCTTGCTAATTGAAATCGTTTTCCTTGGCATTGCAGGAAGAGAAGGGCGCATTAGTGGAATTGAGCAAAATCGTTGGGGCAAGATAAAGCAACAAATCTTCACTTGATCTTTGCGGGAACAATCCTTGACATACTAGCATCAATTTCCATGACACATGTACGCTTGCAAGGTATGTAAATTATTCTTCTATCCTACCCATCTATCATTTACTTCCAAACCCTAACTCTAAATCAATCGAAAAATTCCCTGGGTTTCATTTCTTGGTTTACTGGCAAACCATTTATGGGTTTTCATCTCACGACCTATCCACAAGTGGGTTGTCTAAGGCGTCATGCTCCGAGGACTCCATCTGTCCCTTTTCCCTAGGCACTGGTCTCTACCCTTGCGCCCTCCTTGGTTGGCTTGTTTTCCGGGTTGTGTAAACCTCTTCAATTGAGCTTGCATACTTTGATACTGTCAGATCTTTCACCCAAGCTGTGCTAGAAATCCTAAACCATCAGATCTACTCTTTGGGTCACTTTCCCTGTTTTAAGGGTCACGTTCCCGAAGGCAATTGATTTTGATCATTTGTCCTAGCACTTGAATCTTGGAATCATCTCTAATTATCAAGTCACTATGTTTAAGCACCCATTATCTAATCTATTCATTCTTAAGCCTCCACAGTGACCTTGTTTCCTTAAATCTAGGGTTCATCACCCCTCACCTTACGTACTCTATTTCCATAGCTTGATCTGGTGATTGGGTTAGATCTCTCATGTCGGGAGTGGATCAGGGTCTCCCCCTTTACTATCTGTGGCTTTGATAGTGAAAAGTGAAGAGTGTCTCGATTGGCATGACAACCAATCCATTTGGGAATCGAGGCCCTCTGGGTTCACCACTTTGGTTGCCTATCCCCTCTATCATCCTGTATAGGATCTATCATTTGGGGCAACTGCATGATCGCTGATAACAGGGACCACCCCCCTTTGCTTCGCTAGGAGTAGCCTAAACAGAGGAGTCGAGTAATCAAGTGACAGCACTTGACTCTCACTTGCCCCCAAGGACACACCGAGCGGCTTGAAGGTTTCCTACCGCGTTCCCCCCAGGTGTGTATTAAGTGGCAACACATAGTAAACCAATAATAAAATAATATATTATCAAGAATAACCTTTAAGGTAGGGTTTCACTAAGGAAGGATAAACCGCATGGCTCTTTCATGAAAAAGAACCTTAAAAACATAACAACTCTAGAAAAATTGCATTTTGGAGAAGAGAAGAAACCTATTTATAGAATAGGTGGGGTAACCAAAAGCCATTGTACATGACTCTTGGTTACTGTGAACCTTGACTTACCTTCATGGGTAACCCACAACTCGAGCTACCCTTAACAATAATTTGACTTTAAGAAACCATAATTGTATTGACTTTTAACAAAGCATGTCATATTATATACTTGAAAAATCGTCTCAAAACAAACTTTACAATGATAACATCACTAAGATTATTTTAGATGCCCAATAAGAGAAATTAAGGGAAAACATAAAACTCCTATACTGAGTATATGTTGTGACTAAGGACACGACATCTATTGGTGTGGAAAGTTGACGAAGGAAAAGTTGAAAGCATCTAATGCTGCAAAGTTTGGCATTTTCTCCCAAACTCGGCGATTTTTTTAGGCCCTCAAGAAATTGTCAAAAAAAAATCACAAGTGTGTTCGTAAGTTCCGCATCGTGACATCACCTTTTTTGGTTCCAAAACAGGAGTTGGGGCACAACCTTTAATCAAATTAGTTATTAAAAAAAAGAAAGGGAAGAAGCAAATGGGGTTGTGGCCTCACTTGGGTACCACTCCTGCCAACATTATCACCAATTTTCTACAGTGTCTAAACAGCATTTATCCTTAGATTCTTGTGGCCTCCTTTTCTGTTGTCGAATTTTTCATTAAATACCACATTAGATACTTGAATAGTTCAAATTGATTTTCAATTGTTGCAAAATCTTATATTATCTCTTTTTCAGAGAACTTTTTCAATGTGCCTGAAAGTGATTACACATACATGGTTTCTCAACATTAACATTGTTCTATACAGATTTAGGCAAATCTTCATTTTCAATAAAACATAATTGTAAAAATTAGCCAAATCACAATCTTAGTCACTCCCCCAGTTGTGCAACCATTTGAATATTTCTAGCAGACATGTCCATGGTAAGTTTTGCTACCAAACTTGGTTAAAATGAAATATCAAAATTAATCTAACAAAAGAAATTTTATATTTACCGCTTGGACTCGACCAGAAATAGCCACCAAGCGACTTTTTATCTGTCGTACTCTTTCAAGATTGAGGGTACTGCATTTGACCGTCAACTCATCCAATGCTGGATATGCCTCATGTTCCAACCTCTCAGTCTACATCATGATTCACAGAATTAACAGCTTTTCAAAGCCATGCCTAACGCCAATTTGGAAAAGATTGATGTAGAGAAGCAAACAGAAGCAAAAGGCATGTCATTTAATAAAACAAAATGTACTGATTATGTCTGTTCCAAACACCCCAGAACAAAATTCAAAAAGCACCTGCTATCTTCTATTGAAGAGTTAGAACCTCGGAATGAAATAGAATTAACAAAGTGCATCCTCCATGTGTTGTTTATATCCATAATTAAATATCTACTTGTGAACAAAGACACTAAGCTGAGAAATATTTGAGGCCCACGGCATAAATCAGAATAATTACTCTTTGAAATGGAATCTAAAAGAACTAGCCATGATAACTACAGTATAAAAGGAAGAATACTAACCTCAGCCTCAAGGGAGCTACATGCTGCTTCAAGACACGTTTCTAGTGCAAGAAACTCAAATGGCAGACTAGCTGGACCAAGCTGACTTGCAGTGGCAGAAAGTTGAGACCATGGACCTTCAGCTTGAGAAGAAGACAGATCAGGGGATACATCCAGAAAGGAAGGTTTGTGGGCACTGTTTCTTCTGTAGAGATGCTCATCCTCCTTATGTCTTGTAGATTCCATTGCCTGACCAGCAATCATTACCATGCTACCAAATTCCATCTCATAGTCTCTAATGCCACCTTCACCCTTCCCAGGTACCTTCATCAAACCACAAGAAACTGTTTTATCTTCTTGCAGTAAACCAACTCCATGTTTAACATTGACATGACTTCTCGCCAGCTTTGAAGAATAGAAACCACACTTTAATTTCCTTACGATGAAAATTTTATTTTCTCTCAACAATACAGAACAGACTTTCACCAGTTATAGTCAGCCTTAATCACTGTCGGATTGATTTCCATATATGCATTAAACTCTGATTGATAAGAAAGCTATGCATGGGGAACTCTCAATGAGCATAGGTACCAGGACGCCAGTATGATTAGATGGGCATCTTGACATATCATATAAAATGAATGTATTCATGAAACACATTAAAATTAAAACTATTGCACAACTTTAGAGGACGAACAGAAAGCTAAATACAATTGCAATATGCCTGAAAATAAAAACCAGTTTTGCATGTATCTGTCAAATTACCTAAAGTTCTGGAAAGAAGAAAAGTTGAGAATGGCAATCTATCAGAGATTAGATCAATTTCATGAATATTCAAAAACTATTTCAAAACATACAAGTGAATATTGATATTTAATGATAATTATCTGGCAAACAGTGTATCTGATGGGATAAATGTTAAAATCCATTCTAAAAGTGAACGAATACTAGCATACAAAGTATATTCAAATGGAAAAGAAAAATACTCTAAGAATCCCCCTTCCTAACAATTTTGGTGTCAATTTTGCGAAATTTATAGCATTAAGGTCTATAACTTTTCTTACGTCCTTATCATCTTCTTTAGAGGCACACTGCAAAAGGAGACAAAGTACAATGAACTTCGTATCAGATTTATCCATTAAAAATTAGCACATTATTCTGTTAAGGCTTCCTGTAATGTTAAAGTCAACTAAGATTGATCCTACAAAATTTAGTGCCATCTTAAAGTAGGTTGTTCAAGGAAAATTTGTTTCTCCTTAACTAAACTTGTTTTGTTTTAGATATTTTACGTTAACTTAATCTGAAATATCAACCTGTGTAAATTTTAAAATGGCCCTTAGTATGCTAGCATCTCCATTCTATCTACATTGTGCTTAGTCTGCTATTGATAGATAGATATATAAGACAAGATAATTTTATTAATGTCCAGTGAATGACCACAAAAGTAGATCAATGAGACTAAAAAATACATCTAGTGTGAATACAATGTGACAGTGCAAAAGCAGCTCCTAGATAATACTGAAAGCAGGATAAAGAAAACTAAAGGAAAGTAGAGCCTAAATAAGTGTCTAACTAAGCTAATCACTATGTCTAGCCAACACCAAAATATGTATATATGGGTGTGGTGATTCAATGTGAAAATGTCCTAGACTGGAACTAGACATCTTGGTGCGAGTAGAGAGAGAGAGAGAGATTTGAGGATGAAAGCGATGATGTCAATGTCTCTTGTGCCTAATGACAAAGGCAAGGGGGGTGACCGGGGCATTGGCTCACTATCAAAGTCATTTGGCACCATAATGGGATCCGGCTGTACAATCCTAGGGGACCATAGGAGTGGGGGAGCCCTATTCTCCTACCATCCAAGGTGGAAGGAAAGAAACTCTAGATAGATCTTTGGCTACTCAGTTGGGGTTGGGAGGTAATCTGATAGGTGGGAGATGCCCTGCTCTAGATCCATTTGGAGCTGATCCATCTGTCACTATGAGGATGTGTAGTCGAATGTATAGTCAAGCACCTCCAAGCTGATCTTGAAGATATTGGTCGATCTCCCGAGGGGGAGGCTAAGGGGAGACACAAGGTCTCACCACTCTACAGTCTGAAGTACTCTAAAGCTTTGTCTGTCTCTTGGTTGTTTTTGGGAAACTTAACAAATATGCCCATTTCTCAATTGTTCAATCCACTACCAAAGCTAGCCAAATTGCAGATGTTTTCCTTCCAACTTTATGGATGGCCAATGACAATTGTATCTGACTGAGATCCTAAATTCACCGGGCACTTTTAAAGAGACTTATTTAAGCTCTGGGGTAGAAAATTAGCTATGAGCTCTTCTTATTGTCCTCAAAGAGGTGGCCAAACTGAGGTTGTGAACAAGTGCCTCAAAGGCTACCTTCGTTGCTTTGCTACTAACAAACAATTCCCAATGGATGAAATGGCTACCCTTGGCAAAGAGGTGCTATAACATTTCATCCCATACAACCACCAAAATGACCCCTTTTGAAGCACTTTGTGGCTATCCTCCACCAAGCCATGACACTTACATTCCTTCTACCTCTAAAGTTCAAGCATAGACAAAACATAGCCAAAATGTGCAGGATACTCTACAACTTGTATGGGACCATCTTATGCTAACCCAAAACAGGATGAAACAAGAAGCAAGATTTGTTTAAAACAACAGTTTGACATAAATAATTGGGTTTACCTTCACCTTCAGCAATACAAACAATTGTCTATGAAGAACAAATGTAGCCAAAAGGTATCTCCAAAGTTCTATAGACCCTACAAGATTGTCAATAAAATTGGAGAGAGCAAATGACTTAGAGCTACCCTCGTTTTCATGCATTCACAATTTCTTCCGTCTCTTGTCTGAAAAAGTTTAATAGGCAGCACATTACAATTCAGACATCATTACTTGAGTTAGATGAAGGAAAATTCTTTTTGGAGACAGGATCATTTATAGACACTTAAGGTTGGCACTTACATCACAAGACCATTATTAAGTATCTTATCAAATGAAAGAATCCTCCTTCAATGATGCAACATGGCAAGCAAAGCAGTACATTCATGAGTACCCAAAATTACAAAATCTTTGAGGGAAAAAAAATTTAAGAGGGGTGCATGTTATGTACCTACCCACACTATTACTATACTATTCTCCTTATATACCTTTATCTCTATGTTCTTCTCTTTTTACTATGATATGTAAGGACCACACTATCAGTCCCATATCCACTATGTTCTTCCTGTGTAAATCAAACATCATATGTATTGAGGGGATAAGTTGATATATGCTAACTCTATTGGAGATTGCCCCCTCGAAATGGCTGATAATATAACAACTTCTTATTTTACCTCTTTACTTATTACTTATTGTTTCTTGATATTGGAGGTTAATTGCATATTCATGCCTTCAATTGTTGCATTAACAATTTAACACAACCCACACCATAGAAAACCTTATCACTAGCTTAACAGGAAAAGCACATCCAGTAGGTTTTAAACCTGGGTCATCATTTTGGCAAGCACTCCAACTTGAAATTAGGTCACAGCCCAAAAAAACTTTAAATTGGTAGGCTTTAAGCACTAAATGGGAGTGGAAGTAGGTTCATAAAATGTTTATGTAGACCCCCCACCACCCATCAAGATGTATGGCCACTACATCTTGACAAGGTTATAACCATGCATTGCCATAAGTTCAACCCATGCCCCTGTTATGCAAGTGGGTATTTTAAGATGTTGGATAACGCCCATGGAAATAGAACCTTGGTCTATAGTGTAAAATTCATAGCTCCCTAAACAACATTTCTTAATTATTATATTATTACTTTGAAATTGATTAATTTGAATAATTTCATTATCCCGTCTTTCTTGGTTAGTGATTTGTGATTTAGGGTATCAAATTTACATTTAAAAAATAGTTGTATATCAAATTTACAATCAAGAAAAAAAAGTTGTCTAGTATTATTTTAGTGTTAGTACTATTTTATTGCTTTTTATTAGGTCAAGAAATGCTTTTGGATATTAAAAAGAAGCGTAGTCTAAAAGTTCTACCATTTCGAACGGAAAAATTTGATTTTTCCGGAACGATTTTGAAAAAAATCTGACAGAATTTTTTTTAAATCTTGGTTACAACTCTCAAACTCTCAAATTTTGGGTGCCCCAGGGGTTTTGATGGTGTTGAATCCTTTTGTACCATCAAAATCGCCATTAAAACACAATTAAATTTAGATTTTGCAAAATAAAAAACACCGGATTCTGGTGAACCGAGCCAAATAGTCGAATTTTTAGACAGTTATAACATATGTCTCTATCTATTGGTCCAATATAATATTTTACAAAACTAAAAATAAAGTAAAAATGCTCGAAAATAATAATGTTTGAATCGCATTTGTACTTTTCTTTGTTGTTTCACTTCACTGTTTGTAGTCAATGAATTTCTACATCACGAACATTTCACGAAGCATATTTAGGTGCATTTGTTAACATTTATAAATTAAACAATAATAAAAAAAGTGACCTTACTAAAAATTAAAAATTAAAAAAATAAAATAAAAACTGAAAAATGAGATCTTAATAATTAAAATAAATAAATAAAAACTGAAAAAATGAGATCTTAATAATTAAAATAAATAAATAAAAACTGAAAAAATGAGATCATTATAATAAAATAAATCAGCACAAATCCATCTTAACTCCAAATCTATGAAGTGCTGAAAGGGATCAAATTGCTTGATATGCAAACTTTTTTTTAAAATCAAAATCTGAGGTAAGGTTTGCACCTCAAGAGATTTGATCCATTTCGGGACTTGGTAGATCCGAAGTTAAGATGGACCTATGCTGATATATACATAAATACAAATACAAGGTATGGCCATTGAATTCGTTAAATCAATTTTTCATTTTTTTCATTTAATGTTTGTATAATACCATAAACAATAAAAATGGAAGGAATTTTTTTATTTTACTATTTAAGTACAAGAAATTATGATATTTTAAGTGATTAAGTTAAAAATGGTTTATTTTTTTATCTAGTTTCAGGCCTTCATCTATAAATTTATGTTAATTTACAAATTTCCTTCAAAATTGTTTGGTTCAATGTATGCCAACAGGACACCTCGATACTTTATGCTCTGTATTTCAATAGAATAGCTTTTATGGCAGCGCCATATGGGGACCCGGACAGACTGACAAGACAAGTGGCCGACAACTATGGTCTAAATAAAATATTCGGGAACAACATACCGACAAGATACAACTGTGGAGCAACTATTGCCGGCCCACCACGGCTTCTATTAATGCAAAAGCATAAAAACAAATATATACAATGATCTTTGCCAGATCGACATTAATCATCGCCAGATCTGCAGACACAAAAAAGTTTCGGATTGCCTGGAGGTCCAACTGGCTGACTGCCACAGGCACAATCAAAACCATCCTCTGAATAGAGGCATTCTTCTAACTCTTGTTGTTCAAGTAGAGAGTCAACATCCTGAGAGTCATCGGGCACGGCAGCATCTTCTTTGTACTCAGGAGGAGGGTATAACCAAGTGCTGAAGCACTGTTCAATATCCGATCCATGCAGGACTTCATTCTTTTCGCCAAGAAATTCACTGGCAAACATAGACTCAACTCACAAGTCTAAAGGCAAAGTTCGCCGGTGTATTTTTGTATCAAGACGGTTCCTTTGCTGTCACGTTTGATATACTTTTGTGTGACGTGAACCGTGTGTTCTAGTGGACTATAACGGCCACCATGATGCCATAACAAGAATTTGAACCAAAGGTTATTTTGGTCCGCTACCTGCATATCAGCTTCCATGTGCAATATAAAATTTGCACGATGATCGGTCCAATCAAGTCTGGGGCAGAATTTCTCCAGAAGGATTTCAGTCCAACCAGGCCACTTTTTATTTCTGAGGTTTCCAAGGTCAGCACAGATAACTATTGAAGTCTGTTCTCTGCAGAACTGCAGAATCAAATTGTAGGAGGTCCATGTGAGGTTTCCCTCACCAATGTCAACATACCATACCAGGCCATCCTTTTCATCGTTGCAGTCAACCCACAACTCTTTGCACCTTCTTAGTTTTTCTTGGGCCTGAGTAAATCCTCTGAAGGCCGAACGCTCCCAGCGTTCCAAAATGTGCAGTTTGCAGGGATTCATCTGTATCTGCTTTATTAAAGTCAGACTGAGATATTTCTCAGCTGCATGGCGATCTGCATAGTCCATAAGCTCTCTTCTGTCACTGGGGGATAAGCTGTCATCCCAGGGCTTTAGGAACAATGCGTTCTGGGGCTCGAACCTGACATAGTCGGGCTCTGTAAATTCTGCTGGTGCAGGGCATTTACCCTTATCTTCTTTCTGACCAGAGGAACTTTAACCAACAGAAAACATTTTCAAACTGACTGCTTCTTTCTGCTGCACATTCTCACGAGTAAGCATGTCAGTAAGGCAATTGAGATAACCTGGCTTATAAATAATTTCATAATCAAAATTTGAAAGCCAGATAAACCATTTGAGAATTCGGCTACTATTTTCTGCCATTAAGTTTTCATTCTTAAAGATCCCTGGCATTATCTTTAAATCAGTCCTAATGATAAACTTAATAGGCTTTAAAAACAGAATGAAATGATTAACCGTTTTCTTCACAGCCAAAATCTCTTTATGACTACTCGGATAGTTAAGCTCAGCAGCTTTGAAGGAACCAGATCCATAGCCACATATATTTTCTCTGCCATCAATCTTTTCCAAAAGAACACCACCCCAAGTAGTGTTTGAAGCATCTGTCTCAATTATTAATTGACCAGTACCCTGTGGCAGATGAAGGGCTGGTAATTCTTTAACTTTGGCCTTTATTGTTTGGACCGCCAAAGTCATCTCATTCGACCAAGCAACAGGATTCTTTTTCAGACGTTGTTGCAGACAGTGAATGTTTGTTGCTTATCCTCTGTAGAAGGGCCTTATGTAATTCAGACTTCCCAGAAATCTCTGAAGCTGTGTCTTACCCAAAATTTTATCTGGAAAGTGCTCAAAGGATTGCAACACATGTTGCTGCAAAACAACTTGTCCTTTTTTAATATGAAAACCTAGGAAATCCATTTCTGTCTTTCCTATTTCCATTTTTTATTCTGACAGGACCAAACCATGTTTAAAAACAAGATCATAGAAAAACTGAAGATGCTTAAGATGATCTTGAAGACTCTTTGAACAGATTAAAATATCATCAATAAAGACAACAAGCCACGGGATATCTCTGAAGATGTCCTCCATCCTTTTTTGAAACTCAGATGGAGCATTATTAATTCCGAAAGGCAAAACCTTCCACTGATATTGTCCGTGAGGGACAACAAAGGCTGTTTTGAAGCGATCTTTCGCTTCGATCCCGATTTGGTAGAACCCAGATTTAAGATCGAACTTGCTGAACACAGTGCAACCTACAATTTTTTGCAGCAAGCTAGATTTATCAGGCAGTGGGTATCTAACCTTTTGCAAGACAGCATTGAGAGGTTTAAAGTTGACCACCAGGCGAGGCTTTCCTCTCTTCTGTTCTGAGTGTTTGTTTACAACAAACGCTTTGCATGCCCACGGGCTCTTAGATGGCTCGATCAAGCCTTTTTGCAATAGCTCCTGAATTTCCTTTGAACAGAATTCCCTTTCTGAGGGACTCATCAACCGAGCTGAAGCTTTCATAGGCTTTATCTTTTGAAGTGGGTCGAAGGGCAAAGAAACAAAATATTTCTCTAGAGTCCAGAATGCATTGGGACTCTCCGAACAGCAATCTTTTTTAATTTTTTCTTTTATTGCTGCCAAGGCTTTATCTCCATGAACTTCTGCATAAGCTATGCAGCGATCCATTTTATTTAAATTAACTGACTGACTCAACTGGAATGGGTTTACACTTATTTACAAGACTAAAACTTAAAGGCAACTGAATTGACTTTCCCAAGATTGTACAAGAGAAAACCATTTTATTTGTATCAACAGAAAAGGGACTCACTTTCTGCAGAAACTCTGAACCTAATACACAGTCTTCCTTTAAGACATCTAATCTAAACAAAGATAAATTACTCTTGACACCGGAAAGCTGTACAGGAAAATGCTTAACCTTACCAGACAAAGACACAGGAGAACCTTCAATGGCAGTGCCAAACTCTTGACTCTTTTCCCAATAAAATTGCGGAATGGCATTTCCTTTTGCAAGGTTAAACTGACAACCAGAATCAATTAAACATTGCACAGAATAAGCTTTGAACTCAGGTGGACAGAACTGTAAAGAAATAAACAATTTGGGACCAGATAGAGCACCTAACAGATTAGTACTCTGAGACTGCGGAGACTGTGGAGGAGTTGAAGAAGGTGACTCTTCCTTATTTTCAGGATTGAAACAGGCTCTTTCAATTTGTTTGGATAATTCCTCATCTGAGGACTGATCTTTCTCAAGGACCAAAGCAGATAACATATTTTTCAAATCATCTATTTCTTTGATCATTATTTTAAGCTTATCTTGCTTTTCTCTAAGATGGAGCCTTAAAAGCTTTTCTTTGTCTCTTCTATGGGATTGCCTATCCTCATGGCTACCTGGATAATCGTGATAGATTTCGGCAGGGTTATAATAGGCAGACAGAGTGGAAGAGGAGATGGGCTTTTTACCTTTGTCAGGTTTCATTGTCTCTAGCTGTTTTTGCAGTCTGGTCTTTTCTTCTCTTAATTCTGTTCTCTCATGATGTCTGTACACTGGAATTATGGACAATCGAAGATCAATGTCAGCAATCTGTTTTTCTAGCTGATGGGAAGACAATCTAGAAGGCGACCGGGAAAACATGTACAAAGAGAAATCAAAATCAAGTAAACTACTACACCCCCCTAAATGTGCATCCGAACTAGAATCAGACTCAGAGGATGAGCTGGAGGAAGGAGGATCACATTTAGCGAAGTTAGGAGGAGGAGAATCAGAATCTGTACAAAAATTAGAAGAATCAATATCATCATCAGGAAGATAGACTACTTCACCAGAGGGTTTGGGAGAATTTACAGTAACTTCAAATAAATCCCACCATGCTGTGAAAATCCTCACAGCAGATCTAAGAGATGATGTGTACCTCACAAGAGTAATTATGATTAAGCAGGAAAATAGAAAAAGAGTGAACAATACAGTATAATGAGCAACAGAATAATATGGTACAGTAGAACTTAGATAGAAGCAATAATACTTCATACACACTAATTAATTAATCACAGTATGGACAAATAAATAGTACAATGGTAGAGAGGATTCGAATGCCTAAGGTGGCAATTCGAATTAGCCTCTCAGAGTGATCATAAGATCAATAGAGTGTCATCGGAGCACAACTAGGTGTCCTCATGATCATCGGAGCACAACTAGAAGTCTTCATCATCATCAGTGGAGTCATCAATGCTCAAGTAACTGTCAACCATCAGTCAAACTAACTCTGGTAGGTGTAACTGAGTGTAACTGACTGTAACTGACTGTAACTGAGTGACAACTGGACTGGTAGGTGAAGAAGGGCGAGTTGCTCCCTAAAATCAAGGAAGAAGGGCGCATTAAGCAACTGGAGGGCTAAAACTGAATAGTGAGAAGCTCCTAGGGGCTGTCTTACTGAGGGCTAGGTGCTGGCTGATGACTGGGATGCATGCAAACCCTAGAATGCATGCAAACCCTAAAAGTGCATGCATGACTGAAAAAGTAAATGATCAAAATACTGGTGGGACTAGGATGGAGTATAGGAATATCCTAACACCCCCCCTTAATCCATCCTGGGCCCTGGTAACTAAGACCAAAGGTCACCCAATACAATGAATAATAACAATCGATAAACCAAGGAAGTGGGAAAATTTCATGGGAAACATACCCCTCCTCAAAAAATAGACTGTAAGGCACACATAAAAATAAATGCTCCAAACTCAAGCATGTGTGATGCTTGGTCATATGTCTGGAGGTATCTTCTTCTTGGGAAGAAGTGGATCATGCTCAAAAAGTACTTGCTCTTCAAATCGAATGTGATGAGAACAAATCCAACAGTATGAGAATGATCCTTGAACCTGTGATTCGAATCAGCTGAGGTAGGATCAAATCTGTGAAAGTGCATATAGTCTTTTGTCTTCTCCTTCGAACCACCATGGGTGAGATTATGCCAAAAATAACTATTACATGTTTGCTTGAAATCAAAATCAGATTTAAGACTTAAAAAACAGTTTCTTGAGATCTCCTTTGAACCAGCAGGGGTGAGATTAAAACTATCATATGCATGAGAAATTATCCCGAGCAGTAATTGCTTAGAATTCAAATTAGATCCAAGACTTGAATCATGGTTTCTTGAGATCTCCTTTGAACCATGAGAGGTGAGATCAAAACCAGTAATTGCATGAGAATTTATCCCAAGCGAATGGCAATGGCCATAATCTTCAAGAACCTTCTGAAAGCATGAATTTATGATCATATAGTAGTATAAAAGAGGAGATAGCTGGAGAGGAGCGAATGCATTACCTTCAGTAGCTGTTTTGACCTCTAAAATAATCATGTGATCATGATGCAAACCAACAGACTCTGGTGCAAGAGAGGATTTAGGACCTTCTGCAATATCTAGAGTGTGAGCTGGCACAGAAAGAGAAGAAAGTTTGAGCATGAGTGGAGAATCTGCAAGTTCTTTGTCAACAATTTCAATATGAGATGATACTGGTTCATGATCTGAGAGACCATCAAGAGGAGCGAATGCATCACTTTGCTTGCTTTCGAATGGGTTAGGACCAAGTCCTTCATTCTTTCTGCCAAATTTTTCATCCAGGTGAACCCATATCTCTTTTGGAGTCCATAACTCCTTTGGAGTTTCAACACCATTACGGTATTTGAATTGGAATCTCTGGCGTGCAAACAAAGAAAACATTATTGCTGCAAAGTGCATGTCACTTTTATTTAACCAGTCAATCTTCTCTTCAGGGGATTCAAACTCTCTTTCAAAATAACAATCAAAAAGATCATGGATCTTCAAGTCTGCTATCATTCTTGGTTTCCATTCATCATAGTTGAGTGGATCAAGAGGAGTAATTCCTGATGAATACATTGAATTTGTAGAGGACCTGCAAAAACAATATAGAATAACTGCAACTGCTACTGCTGCAAAAATGTAGAAACTGCTGCAACTGTTGCACTCGAAATCTTGGTAATAACCTGCAAAAAACTCTCAAGAATGGAGATAAACAATACTCTGAACATGCTCTGATACCATGTGAAAATCCTCACAGCAGATCTAAGAGATGATGTGTACCTCACAAGAGTAATTATGATTAAGCAGGAAAATAGAAGAAGAGTGAACAATACAGTATAATGAGCAACAGAAGAATATGGTACAGTAGAACTTAGATAGAAGCAATAATACTTCACACACACTAATTAATTAATCACAGTATGGACAAATAAATAGTACAATGGTAGAGAGGATTTGAATGCCTAAGGTGGCAATTCAAATTAGCCTCTCAGAGTGATCATAAGATCAATAGAGTGTCATCGGAGCACAACTAGGTGTCCTCATGATCATCGTAGCGCAACTGGAAGTCTTCATCATCATCAGTGGAGTCATCAATGCTCAAGCAACTATCAACCATCAGTCAAACTAACTCTGGTAGGTGTAACTGAGTGTAACTAAGTGTAACTGAGTGTAATTGACTGTAACTGAGTGTAACTGACTGTAACTGACTGTAACTGAGTGACAACTGGACTGGTAGGTGAAGAAGGGCGAGTTGCTCCCTAAAATCAAGAAAGAAGGGCGCATTAAGCAACAGGAGGGCTAAAACTAAATACTGAGAAGCTCCTGGGGGCTGTCTAACTGAGGGCTAGGTGCTGGACTGATGACTAGGATGCATGCAAAATGCATGCAAACCCTAGAATGCATGCAAACCCTAAAAGTGCATGCATGACTGAAAAAGTAAATGATCAAAATACTGGTGGGACTAGGATGGAGTATAGGAATATCCTTCGCTTCGATCCCGATTTGGTAGAACCCAGATTTAAGATTGAACTTGCTGAACACAGTGCAACCTACAATTTTTTGCAGCAAGCTAGATTTATCAGGCAGTGGGTATCTAACCTTTTGCAAGACAGCATTGAGAGGTTTAAAGTTGACCACCAGGCGAGGCTTTCCTCTCTTCTGTTCTGAGTGTTTGTTTACAACAAACGCTCTGCATGCCCACGGGCTCTTAGATGGCTCGATCAAGCCTTTTTGCAATAGCTCCTGAATTTCCTTTGAACAGAATTCCCTTTCTAAGGGACTCATCAACCGAGCTGAAGCTTTCATAGGCTTTATCTTTTGAAGTGGGTCGAAGGGCAAAGAAACAAAATATTTCTCTCGAGTCCAGAATGGATTGGGACTCTCTGAACAACAATCTTTTTTAATTTTTTCTTTTATTGCTGCCAAGACTTTATCTCCATGAACTTCTGCATAAGCTATGCAGTGATCCATTTTATTTAAATTAACTAACTGACTCAACTGGAATGGGTTTACACTTATTTACAAGACTAAAACTTAAAGGCAACTGAATTGACTTTCCCAAGACTGTACAAGAGAAAACCATTTTATTTGTATCAACAGAAAAGGGACTCACTTTCTGCAGAAACTCTGAACCTAATACACAGTCTTCCTTTAAGACATCTAATCTAAACAAAGATAAATTACTCTTGACACCGGAAAGCTGTACAGGAAAATGCTTAACCTTACCAGACAAAGACACAGGAGAACCTTCAATGGCAGAGCCAAACTCTTGACTCTTTTCCCAATAAAATTGCGGAATGGCATTTCCTTTTGCAAGGTTAAACTGACAACCAGAATCAATTAAACATTGCACAGAATAAGCTTTGAACTCAGGTGGACAGAACTGTAAAGAAATAAACAATTTGGGACCAGATAGAGCACCTAACAGATTAGTACTCTGAGACTGCGGAGACTGTGGAGGAGTTGAAGAAGGTGACTCTTCCTTATTTTCAGGATTGAAACGGGCTCTTTCAATTTGTTTGGATAATTCCTCATCTGAGGACTGATCTTTCTCAAAGACCAAAGCAGATAGCATATTTTTCAAATCATCTATTTCTTTGATCATTATTTTAAGCTTATCTTGCTTTTCTCTAAGTTGGAGCCTTAAAAGCTTTTCTTTGTCTCTTCGATGGGATTGCCTATCCTCATGGCTACCTGGATAATCGTGATAGATTTCGGCAGGGTTATAATAGGCAGACAGAGTGGAAGAGGAGATGGGCTTTTTACCTTTGTCAGGTTTCATTGTCTCTAGCTGTTTTTGCAGTCTGGTCTTTTCTTCTCTTAATTCTGTTCTTTCATGATGTCTGTACACTAGAATTATGGACAATCGAAGATCAATGTCAGCAATCTGTTTTTCTAGCTAATGGGAAGACGATCTAGAAGGCGACCGGGAAAACATGTACAAAGAGAAATCAAAATCAGGTAAACTACTACACCCCCCTAAATGTGCATCCGAACTGGAATCAGACTCAAAGGATGAGCTGGAGGAAGGAGGATCACATTTAGCGAAGTTAGGAGGAGGAGAATCAGAATCTGTACAAAAATTAGAAGAATCAATATCATCATCAGGAAGATAGACTACTTCACCAGAGGGTTTGGGAGAATTTACAGTAACTTCAAATAAATCCCACCATGCGGGATCCAATCCTTTGCATAAAGCAGCAAGCCGAGGTCTGGACTTTCTTTCTGGGCACTTTGCAGTCCAATGATCTGATTTCCCACAAATAAAACATACATTTTTCTTCCCTTTCTCAGCCCGACGTTTCACATAGCGTTTGGCTTTATATTTGGGCTTATGATAGGGTTTATCATATATGTGCTTCTTATACTTGTGCTTAGATTTGTGGTGATAGGGCTTATCAAGGTGATACCTTGGTTCTGAAGTGTAGAAACCCTTTTTCTTCTTTTTCTTCTCACATTTGCAAGAAGAATGATCAAGATGTCCTCGGTTGTGTGCTCCACACCCCCAATCGGGCATTCCTGCAACATTTGTGCAGAAGGAAGCAGAATACATCTTCTGATGGCGTTTAAAATCTTTGCTCACTCTTTTCTCTAGGCAATGCTCTTGCCATGTCTCCATAATGTGAGCATGAAGTTGAGCAAGCGACAAGCTTCTCAATTCTACTTTTTTATCTTTCAGTGCCTGTTCTACAGCATCAGGCACATGTCCTAGATAGCTTCTAAAGTAATGCTTTAGATATGCAGGGTTACCAGATTTCCCTGATGAAATTAGAAGCTTTTGCATATAACAAAAATACTCTTCACTCTTGCTTAAATCACAAAGACGAGCAGACATGAATAATGAAGCAAGGTGATCATAATCTTCTCCCTCTTCAGGGCCGTAAAATTCTCTACCTAGGGCAGACAGAATTTACTCATTTGCATCATCAGCAGCAAGCATCTCATTTCTTGTTTCCTGTGGCAACCATCGCCACCATTCATATGCTAGACCAGATAAACCTGCTATGAGCTGGGTTCCTAGCATTTGCCCTGTGAGATTTGGGTCCTGTTGTTTCTTATACAAGGTCCACTGAACAAGTATTTGGATTGCATTTCTAATATCTTCCCTGGATTGACATTGTATATTCAATACAGGTTGTTCAGGCATTTGGGAGATGATATCATTCATTGTATTGATACCAAAGTGGAACACTTTGGCAGGGGCCGCTGAAGCTGAGGTAGCATCTCACATATGCGTATCAAAGCGGGGAGGAGCTAATTGTCATCTTTGGTTAGAAGATCCTTCATCATTCAATGCATTTAAATTAACCAAATATTTAGGATCTAAAGCAGGTTTAAATCCTTTAAACTCTTTAATCCATTCTTCAATATTCTCCCTTACTGCATCACTTTCACCAAAATCCCATTTTGGCCTCTCATCTTCAGGCAGAACACTGAACTGACCTAAAGAGTGACTCTTAGCATGCCCCCTTTTGCTGCAGCTTTTAGTACATGGTCAGGGACCACATACTGTTTTTTCTTAATATTTTATGTTTTACTACAGAGATCTTCTAGGACAGCTAATCTTCTTTCAAGCTTTTGAGAAGCTTGTTCTATGGCCATACGGATTTCTGTAGAATCATGAAGTAAATGATCTAGCAGTTCTAGCTTTGTTTCAATTTTACTCAGATGCTCTTGTTGATCTGCACACTGCTTTTTCAGGATCAGGAGATCACTAGCCATGTAGTCTAGATTTCTAGCAGTGTGGATTTGTTGCAAATTACCCCAATTTGCAAGCTTTATTTCTTCAGAAACAATCTGATCATGACCAGAGGATTTGCAGGGTAAGAACTCTCTTTTGGTCTGGCCATCTTGGGAGTATTGTCTAAAACCAGCCTCAGGTAGATTCCTTCCAGGAACAAAAGACTTTTGACCAGCATTTACTACCTCTATACTTGAATTTTCACGAGGTGGGGAAAACATTCCTAGAGAAGGTAAGGCCGAAAACATACCTAAAGAAGGTAGGTCTTTCTGTTTCTGTTTTTGTTGGTGAAGCAATTTTTGTTTGATTTTTTGACATGCTTGACAGGCAGCATGCTGGCCTCTATGTTCAAAATCTGACAAACCAGAAAAAGAGATATTTACAGAAGACTCATTTACAGAAGTAGAAGAAGAGAACTCATCTGCAAAGGCTTTACTGGCTTGGTTGGACAAGGCTTGTAGTCTGGCGTTATTATAGGAGGAGATTGAAGCAGATTTTATCAATGGAGAATTAAATCTCTATGTGGGTACTTCTTGGAGTACACGAAAGGAACTTGAAGCTTCATCAAAAATAAGAGGTTGTGAGGTGAAAGAAGCAGCAACTCTTTCTTTGTTCCTTAGCTCTGAATATTTCATTTCCCAAGATTGGGGATAGCTGATACCAGTCCAATTGAAGGTAATGGGTGTGGCGTTTTTGGATCGGGATTTCTCCGTTTCCACCACGCTGGTGTCTGCAGAACTCTGATGGACACGAGTTCGCAACTGAGGAAGGGTATCGTTGGCAAATCGAACACAAACTCCACCTTTGAGCTGAATGATTTTGGAGCCAGTCTCCATGTCGAAACCTTTGGGCAGGATTCGAGTCTAGTGCATCGAGCTAGTTAAGAGCTTTGCAACTTAGGAGTCTAGAGCCAAGCTGCTCCAATAGTTGGAAGCTCTGCGAGTCATAGAGAGTCTGTCCAGAGCCGAAGGTTGTATGCTCTGTTGATTGCCCTCGTGGTATAATACAGCATCAAAAGACCAAGGTTCAACTTCTGTAAAAATGTCGAGTCTGTAAGGTGTGCTAGTAGGCATATCACTGGATCCCTAGGAAGCCTCCAAGTAAGTTCATCGCTATGCGAGGCTCTGAACGGTAAATGGGCCAGTGACATTGTGTCTAGGCACTCTGTCTGAGTTGGTGTATGTGGTGATGAGCTTCGCCCTCCGAAGCAGATCCACACATGAGTCTGTAATATGATACTGCAAGCTTAATATAAAGATTGAAGTGCTGTGGAATTGCTTTTATGGTTTAATTTTAGTTTGATATTTATTTTATTCAGTATGCGCTGAGGGTAAAATAGGCTCTAAGCTTTTATGAAATGCTGGGGGGATTGAACCTGCGATCGTTACTTCCTAGGCCTGAAAGCTAGAAACAACAATGCCCAGAGCTAGAGGAGTAAAAACCTGAGAGTGCGCATTGAGAAGCCGGCGCTGCAAGTCGTCCACGAACGGAGCAACGGCGGGGTCGGTGGAATTCAACAGCAGAACCTCCTGAGCTGTAATTATGGCTTTAATGTGTTCCAAATTGATCACAATCGCTCTGTCTCGGCTAAGGATGGTGGAGGGATAAGAGAGCAGAGGGTCCAGTACGCGAAGGTCTCGAGCTGAAAGGCCAGTCCGGCGCATAATGTAGTGTTTTCCTGCTTCCACAACCTCTGTTCCGCCATGGCCGTCTATCAGCAGCCACGCTCGAACGCCTATTCCCTTCTTGCTCACTACTCCTCGTCGGAGTGATGGTGGCGGTCGCCATGAGGTAGAGGATGATGAATCCAATTCTCCCATTCCTTATCCTACAGGAATTATGCGAACATGGTGGATCTCAAGCGTGTTTTAAGGGAGATGGACATGTACGTGTCAGTCAGTACCGAGAGCAGTTTTTACCGTACATCATTTCAATTCAATGATTGTCTGTTGATTCATTTATCCAGGTCTAATTTAGATTGGAAGTTGGAACCATGAATGATACACTTATTTAGGAGTCCACTTATCTCTAACTAATTAAAAAGCGTAGCCTAAACGTTCTTGGATTTTGTCATTTTTCCACTGTTTTTTTGGGCACGAATTCGATAAAAAAAATTAAGATCTCAAATAAAAATAGTGTTTAAACTTATTTAATCTAAGTGTTTCAAGAGTATTTAAGGGCGCCGAATCCATTTGTACTTTCATAAACATGATTTGAACAATACATAATTCAGATTAAAAAAAAAAAGTACCCGATTTTAATCAAAACCTAGTTGGGTAACCAAAATTGTCGAATGTTTAAACTTGTTCTAACTAAAACTCCTTCTAATAAAATTTAAGTCAATTCCTATAGATGAAATTGTACAATATTAACATAATTCATGGCTTTTGATTCTACCTAAATTACCAAAATTGCAATTTAAATTACAGATTATTTGTGTTCATCAAATTTCACTTTAAAATGTGGGAAATTGGGTGTTTTGATTGTTACATAGTCTTCTTCCTTTATGATTCTAAATTTTGCTATTACCAATTTTCTATATGAAAGGTGAACAACAATTGAATTTGTAAGTTTCATGGTTAGTTAAGGTATGCAACCATTGAATCTTAATGTATGTTTCATGGTTAGCTAACTTATGCAACCATTGAATCTTGATGTATGTTTCATGGTTAGCTAACTTATGCAATCATTGAATCTTGATGGATCATTTTTGTTGTTGGTGACAATAATCACATGTTGATGATATAAATGGAGTTTATTGATAGCTGAATAAACTTTAATTTGGTTTTTTTTAATTTACATAAAGATGTAGTTGTTTGGTGATTATTTTCTTGTTTTGTTAAGTTCTTTATATATTAAGTTTTATTTGTTTTATTCATATTCAATTTGTCAATTTTTATGTTCATTTTGTGTTCTTGTTGTTAGTGTTTTTTGTGATTTGGATAGTTTTATGTAGTTATACGAGGATATTGAGATTGTTGAAAGTAAGGTAGTGTTATAGTCTCTACCAAGCTTTGATTCTTAAAAGTGTCAACAACTCCTAGAAGGAGTTATTGATTAATAAAAACCAACGTTATTGATTCAAGTAGGGTGATACACACTTCAATGAAGTATACAAAAGCATCAATGTCTTAAAAAGTCAATTAATGCCCAACACTTTGTCAAAAGTCATTTTCTCAAATATTAAGTTCATGTCAATAATGCCATTGGTCTTGCTCCCATCACCATGGTATAACACTTTGGATCATTAAATTTCCCTGAGCAAGATCATCCATTCCATCACTACAAGTTCAAAACAATTAAAAAAGTGATAGATGCAAGGTCGTGCCATGCACCCCATTCCGAGAGCCATATTGTTGATTCATGGCAACTACAAGGAAATGAGTCTCTCCACAATCCTCTTGCACATATGAAACAGAACAACATTAAAACTAGTGAAAGTATGAGGGTGGTCACCAAAAAGTCAATGAACAAACTCACCACTAATAGGATTTGTCCACTTGTCAACATACTCCATTAATAAATAATTACTTCACACCTTGCAAATGTCCACAATAATGATCTTTTTCTTTTGAGCTAAAACCAATCTCGACCTCCTTAAAATATCATATAATTTTTTTCTAAATGTGGCAAAACCTATCATAACTCAGTTGCTAGACTGGTAGTGAGGACAACCATCATTAGCTTCTATCCATGAATGTGAGCTAACTCATCATCATTGTACAAGGAAAACCACACCACCTGAAATGACCTGTTGGTGCTTTGAAAGGAGGCGTAATTCCACTCATGCTAGATGCCTTTGGGTCTTAAGTTGTTAACATGTTTCCTTACATCTGAGGAAGACAAGCTCTTAGCCAATCATAAGCAATTTTAGGTCTTTACTCTAGGACCTGTAAGGGTGATTTCAACCCCTTGGATTATCCCCAAGATACCCACTATCCCATGTTCTCCATCATCGCCGAGTCTAGATAGAGGTAATGTGGTATCAAGTGTCCTCTAGGATTTAGCTCCATACATGTAGTTAGGACACTATACGTGGTTGCAATTTTACCTTAAGCCCATGAGGAATATAATTTAGAAACAATAATGAATGATTTACTTGATTTATGCCACATCACTCTAAAATTGCAATTACCTTATTGTTATGTGTATATGCTTTAAAAAATATTGGTATTAGAAACATTTAGTTTGAATGTTATCTTTAATTTTATGTTTTAATTGTTTTCATGAAAAATGTTCTTATGGAAATCTTCAAGACATTTCTTCGTGTTTCATGAATGACATCAGAGTTAAATGATATTGGAATTCTTTTAACCCGAAGGGACTGTACTAGACTTGAGCCCGTGATCTTTCATCGATCTTTGCCTTGGCATTGGTTGGTTCAAACCATTGAGCTAACCCACTAGAAAACTTCCTTGATAAAACCCTTTAGGTGCTTCCTCAAATTCCATGAATGGTGCTCAGTTAAATGCCATTGATGGACAACATGTACACCTAACCTCAAGGGACCCAGTTGGATTCAGCCTCATGACCTTAGCCAATATAACTATAGCGTGGCAAGTCAAACCACTTGAGCTAACCCTTGGGGCTATGTATATACACCAATATGACTTTAACATGACAAGTCAAACCACTTGAGCTAACCCTTGGGGCTATGCGACTTCAACATGGAAAGTACTAATCCTTGGGATAATAGATAGATAGATAGGTAACCTTATAGTAGCAAAGGAGGCATTAAATGTTAGAAATCAATTTTTTTCCACATATATGCACTAAGTGTCTATGTGTTATAAAATATAACATGCAAAGTGTTGGATCGGTTCATTTAATCTACCTGGAGGGAGTCTATCAAAGTCTCCTAACTCGAAGGGACTTGAGCATACTTAAACCCAATATCTCTACCTTGAAGCTAGTCAATTCACGTTTTTTTGTTGGCAAGTGGTACCCCTTACTTGCAGGGTTTTCCTTTGGCTAAGAAACAACGAACCAGGAGCATCTAAGCCATCAAAATCACCTGGGGATCGCACTCAGCCTGGACCGTACCAACCCTTAACATGGTTGGATTTTTGGTATCTGTGAGGTTTCAAACCAACGACCATTCAGCTTGGGGGTGTCTTAACTCATCACCCACCACCAACTGTTCTGCATCTCGTGGATGCTAGTTTGTTCACATTAATTGACCTAACCTATTGGGATATATATATCACAAGGAAAACCTCATGTGATCCCCCCTTCTTCCTTAGAATATCCAAATTGAAGGTAGCTCAACTACCAATTAGAATAAAAGTCGCTAAACTAAGGGACTCAACCAAATTTGAGCATGTGACTTATGGGTTCCTTGTCAAGAACATGCCTTGGATGGATGGCTCAAATGATTGAGCTAACACTTAGGACTTATGTGTATGTGTGTTAGAAATGTTTTGTTTTGTACATATCCACTTTAAGTGCCTATCTATTACAAAAACTAGCATGCAATCCGTTCATGTAATCTGTATTTGGTAGATTACAACATGCAAATAGATATATTTTTTCCAAGGAAAATCACAAGAGGAAAACCAAGGGATGTTTCCCTACATTCATGGATGGCATCCCTAGTAACACGTTAGTGTAGACTAGAGTGCTTGACCTAGGGTTATTCAAACTGGGCAGTCACTAGCACAGAACTAGCCAAATGCTTGGCAACATTGATGACAATAATTTGAGCTAACCCCTTCGATTGACATGCAAATATGTGTGTGTGTGTGTGTAGAGAGAGAGCGAGAGAGAGAGCATTTTTTTTTTATTTCATGTGTTTGTACATATAAATAGTACCAGTGGACTTGATTTGTTGATGGAATTAGAAACTGAGAGTAAACCTATGAAACATGACACACTAGGGTAGACCTATGTGTCGCTTGTCCATGTGTCAAACATCATGACACATTGTCTTAGTGTGTGAAAAGATGGTGGCAATCGAGAGAACGTAGTTCCCATGATTTCAAGGATTGTATTCGGAGTAAACTGTCAGTTGTAATTTTTTACAACGTAACCTAGCAACGACATTGAGTGAGGCCCTCAACATTTACATAGATAGTCAACCCGGGGACTTGATCCCGTGACCTCCTATTTACAATTCATAACGTTCAACCCACTCAAACTAACCCACTAAACTAATCTTATTATCCCAATGATGTAACTTACTTTATTGCAAATTTCATTTCACCTTTTCAACTTTTTGTTTGTAGATTTTATTTGATTTTTTATTTATTTATGTTTTTTAAATCTCATCAATTTTAAAAGCAAGAATTAAATATTTCAATTTTAAAAATAAGAATTAAATCATTTATTAATATATCATTTTTTTTAATGTATTCTGAAAACTTTTGCATACGAATAAGATAATGGTTGACGAAGAGAATGTTATGATGATTCATGATTCATCGTGCAATATCTTTATTAATGCATATATTCCTTTCTTATTTTTTTATTTTTTTAACTAATAAAATAATTTGTATGACTCATCTTTATTTTTATTTCAAAAATAACATCTTCAAACCTATAATATAATTTTTATGACTCACCTTTTTTTTATTTCAAAAATAACATCTTCAAACTTATAATAGTACGAGAGGATTATACTCTTGATATTTTACTTCTAATCGATTATAAATTTATTTTTCCAAGTTTCAACCAATTCATCTCCATCTTACACTTTTCATTGAAATTTATTTCTTCTTTCAAAAATGATTATCCATAATCAATTTGGTATCCAAAAATTAAGAGAATTAATTCATCTTAATAGTTTTTTTAAAGTAAGTTAGGTAAAATTATAATAATAAAAGAATTATATATAGTTGTTTATTTTGTTGATTAATCAGATCAACAATATAACACTAAACTATTATTGTACTGAGTGAAATGAGGTGCTTTACAGTTCAGTATGGGGGAGATGTTGTAACATGATATAACGTTTGTAACAATGTAACGTTTGTAACAAAATAACATTTATAACAAAATAATTAAAAAAAATCATGTCAACTCATAAAATAAAAAAATTATGGAAAGTATTTAAAAACTTAAAACTTAAACAAACTTAAACCCGGATCTATCAATCAAGAGAGATCAAATTTCTTGAGTTTAAATTTAAAAAAAGAAATACACCTCAAGAAATTGGATCCTTCTCGGTGCTTGATAGATACGACTCTAAGAATTATATATAGTTGTTTACTTTGTTGATCAACCAGATCAACAACATAACACTAAACTATTATTCAAAACCATCTATATTATTTTGGAAATGTTTTTCAAATTCCTAAACATATATACTTCTAGAGCTAACCACATGCTAGAAATTGAAAAAACTATGTTCAAACCTAGAATAGTTGGAGATCAAAATAACCAGCTTAGATCCAAATCCTAGGCTCTATCAAGCGCCGAGAGGGATCAAATCTCCCGAGGTGCAAACCTCTCCTTGAATAGCTCCTTGAGTGCAATACCTTAGCCACCTAATCCTAAGCTCTAAAGTCTCTAGTTTAAGTCTCATATTTACTTTTTACTTTGTATTATTCTTTTTTGTTTATGGCCAACATAATATTTATTACTTTTTACTTTGTATTATTATTTTATGTTTACTTTGTATTATTTTGTTACTGGACAAACACTCTAAAGTCTCATATTTACTTTTTACTTTGTATTAAAAGTAAAAAGCAAAGTGTCTAGTTTAAGTCTCATATTTACTTTTTACTTTGTATTATTCTTTTTTGTTTATGGCCGACATAATATTTACCACCTAACCCTAACCTCTAAAGTCTCTAGTTTAAGTCTCATATTTACTTTTTACTTTGTATTATTATTTTTTGTTTATGACCGACATAATATTTATTACTTTTTACTTTGTATTGTTTTTTTTCTTCTTTACTTTGTTTTATTTTGTTTTTCTTTACTTTGTATTATTTTGTTACTCGACAAACTCGACAAACACTCGACTAACAAGATCTCCCCCATACTAGGCTGTAGAGTGCCTCTCGACGCAATAATTTAATATAGCAAAGATTATATGACTTGCTCATCATCCGATTTAGATATTGTGGGAACATCTGGAACCTAATTGGATGGAAAAATTGTGGTAACTTGTTCCTTATCTTCAAATTCAAAGCCATTGGTCGCCCTAGTGATGAGGTTGATTTTGGCCTCCAATCTCCTATTTTTCTCTTGTAATTCGTTCATTTGAAGCATGATTTCACAACCATCCTCCTTGTTATCCAACAAGGCTTTTCCCTAACAAAGACTTCATCTTCCAGTAGTACAATAGGATGGTTTCGAAATATTTGGTGTCTTTGGTCCTTGAGGTACTCACATCCAAGATCCAAGAAGCGACTCCCTATTGCAATTCCAATTCCTTGAGCATGCTTTGTTTTCCCTTCACCCATTTATTAGTTTGAGCAATGCCTATCTAGATGTGGGCCAAGGTTTGTCTCCTATACATTACTACCAAGGTCTCAACTTTTTGCATTACTTTGGGTTTGTGACTGATCCTGTGGTTCCTACTACCTCTGCGCCCGCTTTCATTCCCAATCATGATGCCAGAAAAACAATTGTTGCAAAGGAAGAGGTCAGGATGTGTGGAATACTTACGCGAACAAGAGAGCAGCTATAGGGTGCACCTTGCTAGATCTCCCAAAAGGATTGCAATACCAATCCCCCCTAATAAATACCTACACAACACCCCCAAATCAACAAGGATGGAATTCATAATCCCAAAAAGACTCAAGATATACCGGAAGATGCCTCCTAGTAATTACAAATTTCCATTCTCGACTAACAAAGACCACTGAGGATGCCTTTCCTTGTGGTTCTACCCATCGATCTCTGGCATCCTTAATCCTCAGTAAATCTGCATGGGCCATAATAATCTTTATGTCCTTCACTGATGACAAGCTAAGGAGCCAACAAATTGTCATTTCACATAGAAGCGTTATGGAGCTATCATCTCTACGTTGAAAGAATCCCTAGGCATTCATCATTACAGACTTGTCATGGTAACGAATGCATCGATGAGTGGCAAGTGGTGGCTTGTATAGGCCTCCTCCTTGTGTCACCACCTATGCTTTTGGGGACTGAGACTTGATGTGGCATTTCCACTCTGTCCTAGTTGACAGAACCCCACATGGCCTTGGTGCACATCCCTTCCACCTAATCAAGGGATAGTTCACCCTAGTCGTTACTTATGTATTAAAGTATTTATTTGTTAGGGATATATTTATGGTATTTTTTTCCCTAAAAGAAAAGGCATATATTTAATATTTCTAAAAAGAAATCAAAATATGCATTAAAGATCCCGAGAGCTCTGATCATCAACCATCAAAGTTGTAAGGACAATAACCTCTGAGAAGATAAAAACTAGAGAAAGACCATCAGTTTAGATATGACTCCTCATAAAAATGGTCTAAACAGTAATCACCCCAAAACAAAAACAAGAGCAAAAGGAGCTTCAAGGTCATTAAAAGAGCTGGAGGATAGTCTCCATCTCGGACTAAGCTTCCCTAAATTCTTGAATTTGCATGGTTCCTTCAAAAAGCAATAGAGCATCTTTGGACAAAGAATCGAGTTTGGTATTGAATTCTTGGTATATATGCTCAAATGTGATCATCTAAAACTTTTGTATGAGAATTTGAATTCAATCCAGAATGGGAGACAAAACTAGATTTGTAATATAACAACTCCATGTACACAAATCTATTAATAATTTTTTGAGTGACCTATGATCAAATTTTGTTGTTCATGCCCCTTTCGGCACAATATTTCATCAAGAATTTGTGGGAAGGTTTAAGGAAGAGGACTACCCCTGCCCCACAAGAACCCGGTGAGCCTTAACAGGTGCCATCAAAAAACCCCCATGCATTATTGGCTTGAATGACAAGAGGATAAATAACTCGAGAAGATATGTGACCCTGTGACTGGAAATCTTTAGCAAAAGATGTATGAACCTTGGGAGAAACAAAAGCATGCGACCAAACTTTTTCTTCGAAGATCAACTTATTGCGAGCTTACCACACACCCCAAAGAACATAACAAGGGATAGGTTTGTAAGATGTTAGAACGAGATTAGAGTCCCACTCCTCCCAACAAAGTAATAGTGTATCCTTTCCTAGTGACACAGACAGCCAACCATTCTAAAAACATCATGCCAAACACCTTTAGTGAAGGAGAAACCGCCGAACATGTGATCGACATTTTCTTCCTACAACTTGTATAAAGAACAACGACTAGGACTATGCCAATTATTTTCTGACCATTGTCCCAGATCAAGATTTTATTCTACAAAACCAACCAAATAAAAGTTTTGATCTTCAATGGAAACTCTAGTTTGCAAATTGTGGGCCCACTAAGAAGGATCATTTTGAGGAATAAAGCCTCCAATCCTCATAGCCAAGTTTTGTAGTTAAGATACCCAAAGCGTTATTCCATGACCAACATAGTACTTCCTCTTGATCGGTTATCCATATTTCATTGTGTAAGAGAGACGCAGTGTAAAGGTCCCATTCGGCTACTTGCACTTTAGTAAGATGAAGGTCTTTCGTTGATAGCCAAGTCTAAAACCAATTATTATATTGATCAGCGTTAACTACATCACATAAATGAGTAAAACCATGGGAATTGAGGAATTGAACCAACACAGGAGAAAGTTTGTAATTTCCATGGCAACCAATCCAAGGGTCAATTCCCTATCTGATTCGGTCTCCTTTGCCAACTTTCCAAAAGACCAAGCAATGGGAATGCTTTTAATAAGCACTTCCATACACTATAATGTGAAAATCCTCACAGCAGATCTAAGAGATGATGTATACCTCACAAGAAAGTGATTGATTAAGCAAGAAAATAGAGGAAGAGTGGTCAATGCAGTATAATGAGCAACATAATAATAATACAGTAGAACTCGGATAGAAGCAAAAATACTTCACACACACTAATTAATTAATCACAATATGGACAAATAAATAGTACAATGCATGAGGATTCGAATGCCAATGTGGCAATTCAAATTATCCTTCATGGAGTGATCAAAAGATCACTGGAGTGTCATCGGAGCACAACTAGTAGTCTATCTCATCATTGGTGGAATCATCAATGCACAAGTAACTGTCAACTGTCATTCAAACTGAGTCTAACTGAGTGTGGTAGGTGTAATTGAATGTAACTGGCACATGGAGACACTAACTAAATGAAGGAGGCTCAGTGGAGGGCGCGTGAGGAGCTAACTAGAGTCAGAACAGGTAGTCATGTCTCATCGGAGGTCAATCGGAGTGATAACAACAATGAGGAGTCAGTCTAGCCTCAAATCAAGGAAAGACTGGTGGCTAACTGAAGTAAACTGAACTGGTACGTGAGAAAGGCGCCCTTCTCATGCAATAGGTGAAAGGAGGGCGCATGACAGGCTAGGAGGGTTGAAACTAAGTGGAAGGAAGCTCTGGGGGCTAGGTGCTGGGATTGATGACTGGAATGCATGCAAATGCATGCAAACCCTAAAAGTGCATGCATGATTGAAAATGTAAATGATCAAAATACTGGTGGGACTAGGATGGAGTATAGGGATATCCTAACATATAAGTGCCTTTAAAATACTTGTTCTTAGAGTGAAACCAGTCTTTGATTGAGATCTCCCCAAAATATTTAGTTTGTATGGTCGATGCTTTACAAGTTTGGCATTTGGCTTCAGTGAAATTTTCATTTTTCCCATATCCTCTTGGATTCCCTTGAGTTCTATGAAATTCTTCAGAAGTAGGTCCTCATATTCCTTCAAGAGAGATGATATCTCAAATACAGTTTCTTCATCCCAATACTCTCTGATAGCCGCCATTTTTGGATTATCCTTTGTGCCAATATTGAATTTCTATAGTTTCAATGGCTATGTGTAAATTGCTTCGGTCTCCTTTGGTTTTGTATGTCGCACTTCCCTAGGTCCTTCAGATTATTTGAAAGTTAAGTATTGCAAGTATTCCAATCCATCTAGATATGGTATAAAATCAGCATTTTGAGGAATAAAATCAGCCTCCAATCCTCATAGCCAAGTTTTGTAGTCAAGTTACCCAAAGCGTTATTCCATGACCAACATAGTACTTCCTCTTGATCGGTTATCCAGATTTCATTGTGTAAGAGAAATGCAGTGCAAAGGTCCCATTCGGCTACTTGCACTTTAGTAATATGAAGGTCTTTCGCTGCCATAGCCAAGTCTAAAACCAATTATTATATTGATCAACGTTGACTACATCACATAAATGAGCAAAGCCATGGGAATTGAGGAATTGAACCAACCCAGGAGAAAGTTTGTAATTTCCATGGCAATCAATCCAAGGGTCAATTCCCTATCTGAGTCAGTCTCCTTTGCCAACTTTCCATGCTAGACAAAGACCAAGCAATGGGAATGATTTTAATAAGCACTTCCATACAGTATAAGTGCGTTTAAAATACTTGTTCTTAGAGTGAAACTAACCTTTGATTGATATCTCCCCAAAATATTTAGTTTGTATGGTTGGTGCTTTACAAGTTTAGCATTTGGCTTCAGTGAAATTTTCGATTTGCTCAAATCCTCTTGGATTCCCTTAAGTTCTATGAAATTCTTCAGAAATAGGTCCTCGTATTCCTTTAAGATAGATGACATCTCAAATACAGTTTCTTCATCCCAATAATCTCTCATAGCCACCATTTTTGGATTATCCTTTGTGCCAATATTGAATTTCTACAGTTTCAATGGCTATGTGTAAATTGCTTCGGTCTCCTCTGGTTTTGTCTATCGCACTTCCTTAGGTCCTTCAGATTATTTGAGACTTAAGTGTTGCAAGTATTCCAATTCATCTGGATCTGAGTGCTCTTGCTCCGTCTATGCATGCCAACATAGTGGTGGATGTCTACGCGGGGGAGGCCAACCTCTACACCCACATTGAGATGTGTGAAAAACAATGGGAATTAGATAAGATGCAACCAGAATTTTGGGTTCATCAGTTTTTCCATGAGCTGGGGGACCTATTCCTAAGGCTTGGTGCCTACATGAGGAGACAAGGCAACAGACTGGATGTTGGAAGAAAGTGAGTGCAAATTTTTGTCAGGATTTTTCTTTTTCCACAACTATTGACTTAGTAACAGATTCCTTGACTGCAATCAAGGGAGCCTTGTTCATAGATTAGTTGTGGAATGTGGGACACTCATATCTTTGTCCCGCCCATCAAGCACAAAGCTCTACTAGCCAAGCCCTCCACCGATGTCACTTAATAAGCATAGGGTTGAAGTTATATTTAAGTTTGAGTAATAAATTGTTTTGAAAATGGGGCGAGGCCGAGGGCATAGCCCTCTACCCCATGTCAACACTGAGAGCCCCATTATAGAACCTTATGCCAAGTCATATATCAATGTGGAGCAATGGAACTTTATACCAAGTCATATATTAATGTGGAGCCAACACCATCAAATTATATAACAAACAAACCATTTAATATAACCATATCACAACCATATTATAATGTGGAACAATACCATGTGTGCACATACAAACTTCAATCCAAAAGAGCATGGGAAGAGGAGAGGCCCACGAGCTTGACCCCAGGACCTCTCCCCAAATATTGAAAATCTTTACCTTTGGGCCATGGCCCCACCGTTGAGTGAACAATGACATAAAAACCTTAAGAAGTTAAAGCGTCAAAACTATATAAACCACGATTCTCCAACCATGGGATAGAGTTCGGAATGTAAAGAGCGCAGAGTTGCACAAGAATCGAGACAAGGTATAGGCACAGTTCCCAAGGTGCACAAGCCATTAATGGGAATGGATCCCGAGGTGGAATCCATACACATTCCATACTATTTTGTCTTATTTGCAGGAAGGTTATCTCGATTTACGTGCCAGAGGAGGACTAAAACATATATAGTCAACTTTATACTCATTTTTCTCAGAATTTAGAGAGGAAAATAGTGTTGCAGTCTCTTTCTGAGTTTGACAGACAAAACTCAGAAGTGTTTCCAGAACACTCATTTTGTAAGCTTTGAAGACTTAATAAGATCGACCTTTCCATTGGAAATGGCCCGGAGACATAGCCCAAGAAGGGTGGACTTCGTTATCAGTTCTTGTCTTCATTTTCTGGTTTGCATCATCTCTTTTATATGTTTATGTGCTTCAATTATGCTCTTTAATTTTTTCATTTAAAGCCTCTTTAATGGATTTAAGCATTCAAACTTTCACATGCAAATAATGGTTATAAAGATCCTGTCATTTTCGGATCAAGTTTGTTATTAGAGCAGTTTAACCATTGCATCATGAGTTTGTGAATGTTAACAAGATCTAGGCTTCAAAGAGTTGAAGGAGAGCTTGAAGAGTTTGATCCAGATATTGGCTCAAGAAGAAGGAGAATGGCTTCAGAAAAAGGAGATGGGACTTCTTCAATTCCTTCTGAAGGGGATTTCCTTAAAGCTTTCATGAAGATGCAAAGTATGGTGGAAGAGATTTATCAATATTGAAAGGAGGGAGAACAAGGTGGTTCTTCTCATGCAAAAGGTAAAGAAGAAGGAGGTGGTGAGGAACCTCCTAAAACTCCTCCATCTTCACAATCTTTTCTTGATGGATCTTTAAATTCATCATCTGAAAAACAAAAAATTGATCTCAATATGCCTCAATTAAAGCTTGATATTAAGTTTGATTTACCTGTTTATAATGGAGAACTTAATGTTGAAACGTTAGATAATTGGATCCATCATATAGAAGTCTATTGTAGGATTCAAAAGTTTACTGAAGATAGCTTGAAAATTCAGTTAGCTTCTCTCCGACTTGGAGGGACCGCTCTCATATGGTGGGAGAGTAGAACTCAAAAGGATTTGGCCTCAAAAGGAAATATCATATCCTCTTGGCATGAGTTCAAGTCAACATTAAATAAGTAGTTCTATCCATTGGGTTACATACAACAAGCTATGATGGATTGGAAAAATTGGATGCAAGGTAGGGGTCAAAGTGTACAAGAGTACACACAAGAATTTCGGAAGAGAGATTTAATACTTGGTATACCTCTATACACTCAAGAAATTCTTCTCAAGTACATAGGTGGATTACACAGTTATTTGCATCATACAATACTTATGTTTAATCCTACTAACCTGGATGAAATGTGTGTTCAAGCCACACATATTGAATCCAAAGGGAAGAATGTTCATGATGACTTTTCCTCAGCTGAATCTAGTAAGTTGAAAGAAGGCAAGGATAAAGGAAAGAGCAAACATGCTGCTACCGTGAAGAAAGGGGACACAAAACTTTCATGTTCTCATTGTCAGAGAGATGGACATGATGTAGAACATTGTTGAAGATACATCCAGAATTGAAACCGAAGTGGTTTAAGGATCGGAAAGGGAAGCAAAAAGCTACGATTATCGTTGAGGACCTTGGATAAGATTCCGAGGATGAAACAAAGATATCAATTGTAGGTGTGAAAGGTAAATTTATTATTGGAAATTATTCTAACATTGGTTCTTCATGTGCTTCTACTTCTAAATATCATGACAGTTCTAAGGATAGAAAAAGGAATGCATTGTTTCATATAAGGGTAATCACAAAACAAACTAAGATCGACACACTCATAGATAGTGGATCTCAAGCTAATATTATTTCAGAAGAAGTAGTTAAGCAAATGGGATTAACAACAAAACCACACAGGAAACCTTATCCATTAGGATGAGTATGCAAAGATAAAATATTACAAGTAACAAGGCAATGCGATCTAAAATTTTCAATTACATCCAAGTTTATAGATGAAGTTGAATTTGATGTGGTTCCACTCGATATCTGTGGAATTGTGTTGGGTATCCCGTACTTATATGATCGAAAGGAAATATTCTATAGAGAACATAATCAATATCATTTGTTTAAGGAAGGAATTGAGTACATAGTACATTCACATTCATTTAAAAATGATAGATCAATGGGAACTACACAACAATTGAAAAGGGTTGTTAATGCAAGTCAAAATTTGGCACTTATATCTATCCAATGTAAGGAAGAAAAGAATCATAAGGATGAAAAGGAAGTGTCGTTGCATCACAATACATCTATTATGGTTGATAGTGTTCGTATGATAAAGCATAAGCATGATATAAGTACAACCTCTTTCACATGTTCAATTTTGATATTCAGCTTACTACTGATCAACAGTATATGGTTTGTTCCTACAATATTGAATGAAGCTCTTGTTGAAAAAGGGATTAATGTACTTAAAAATATCAATGCAGTGTTGATTGTTGTTATGATGAGTCATATGTACAGGTTCCAAGAAGAATGTACAAGTGATACGGGACAAGTGAGATGAACATGTCCTCACTTATTTTTTGAATGATTTCATGCTTTTGGTGGCCCAAAAGCTTCCCAGTGGGAAGGTTTGATCCAGGAGGATCTTCAAGGATCGATCAATAAAAGTATTCAAACAATAGAACAAAGGTTACAGTGGTAAATAGCTTGTCGACAGCTTTCCTTCAACACTTGTTTCGTGCGAAATGACCTCCGGATGAAGAAGTTGTCAACATCAGAAGTTTCGTCACAAATGGTTAAAAAATGGCAAAAAAATGGTTAATTGGAAAAAAAAGGTTTATGTAATGTTTGGTAAAAGGTGAAGAAGTTGTCAACATCATAATTTTCGTCACAAATGGTTAAAAAATGGAAAAAAATGGTTAATTGGAAAAAAAAAGGTTTATGTAATGTTTGGTAAAAGGTGGATGGATTCTATGAGAATCGAGCCTAAGACCTTCATAACCCACCCAAAATATTCACAATCTATACTAGCCAAGCCCTCCACTGGTGTCACTTAATAAGCATAGGGTTGAAGTTATATTTAAGTTTGAGTAATAAATTGTTTTGAAAATGTGGTGGGGCACCCCATGTCAACACGGAGACCCCCATTATAGAACCTTATGCCAAGTCATATATCAACATGGAGCGATGGAACCTTATGCCAAGTCATATATTAACATGGAGCCAACACCATCAAATTATATAACAAACAAACCATTTAATATAACCATATCACAACCATATTATAACGTGGAACAATACCATGTGCACACATACAAACTTCAATCCAAAATAGCGTAGGAAGAGGAGAGGCCCACGGGCTTGAACCCGGGACCTCTCCCAAAATATTTCAAAGCTTTACCATTGGGACATTGCCCCACCGTTGAGTGAACAAAGGCATACAAACCTTAACAAGTTAAAGCCTCGAAACTATATAAACCACAATTTGCCAACAACGGGACATAGTTCGGAATGTATAGAGCGCAGAGTTGCACAGGACTTGAGACAGGGTACAGGCATAGTTCCCAAGGCGCACAGGACATTAATGGGCATGGATCCCGAGGAAAAATCCATACATAGTCCATATTATTTTGTCGTATTTGCAGGCAGGTTATGTCGATTTACGTGCTAGAGGAGGACTCAGGCATATATAGTCAACTTTATACTCATTTTTCTCAAGATTTTGAGAGGAACACAGTGGTGTAGTCTGTTTCTGAGTCTGACAGACATAACTCAGAAGTGTTTCTAGAACACTCATTTTGTAAGCTTTGAAGACTTAATAAGATCGGTCTTTCCATTGCAAGCGGCCCGGAGACGTAGCCCAAGAAGGGTGAACTCCATTATCAGTTCTTGTCTTCATTTTTTGGTTTGCATCATCTCTTTTATGTGTTTATGTGCTTCAATTATGCTCTTTAATTTTGTCATTTAAAGCCTCTTTAATGGATTTCAGCATTCAAATTTTCACATGCAAATAATGGTTATAAAGATCTAGTCATTTTCGGATCAAGGTGGGATCCCCATTGTTTCCCAAGATTTATTTGGAAGTATGTTCAATTCTGACCCAAAATCTAACATTACATTCGTGATGTCGTAGTTGGGAACTTGCACATCTAATTGGAATTCCCAACTAGTCCTTTTCCTTCCTCTCTTTTGTATCATATGTATGTTTCTTTCAAGCAGTGGGGCACATGTTTCTTTGTTGGCTTCCACAAATTCTTCTATCCCATGGAGTATCTTTTGCAACTTTTGGGTGGCACCTTCATCTTCTAAAATGTCTTTTAGCGGTGAAAAGCATGTAGAAACAAGGTCCCTTACCTTCTCGGTATCAAAATATGGTGTATCATATCTTATGTACTGGTGAGAAGGTCCTGCCTCGTTCCTTGGTGGTAGGGTTGGAATCTATCTGAACATCTCGACAACCTCACGATAAATCTCTGTTTCCTGGAATGGGACATATTTAGTCTTTCTCATAATTGCTTTTCTTATTATTGGTGAGTCGATCTACGTTGGTTTTCTCCAGTTCCTAACCCTCCCTACATAATAACAAAGTCTGCTACACTTCAATTTTCCCATAGCTCTGGGTTAAAAAAGTTAGTCAACCTTCTTGCGTGATCCTCCGATTTGGAAATAAGCTATGAGCACTATTTATTAATGTTAGTGTTTGTGCGACAATATGTGCACCTGGGGATCTCTTAGGTTGTGGTAAATCTCGAGGAAGGTGTCCAATTTTGTTATAGTTATAGAAACGAAGTGGTCCTGTGAGACCTCCTCCTTTTCTGGCTTTAAAGCCTCTTCCTTTTCTGCCACCGCCTCTGTTTTTTGAGGGTTGATATCCTACTTGGTATATGGAGCGGTCCAATGTTTTTGTTAATGCATCCAACTCTCTAAATCTCTTAGTAGTATGCATAGTGGACCTGCAGAATTCACAGTATATTGTATTGGGTACTGAGGATTAATTTTGTAATACCAGATAGAGTCTCATAGGATGGCCATATGCCTTTCAAATCTCTCAAAATTCATTTGGAGAGTACCTAGGTGGATCTAGGTATGTTGGTCATCCTGTGGACTGGAAAGGGTTTATTGCGACAACTTGCACAATGGTCGCACTTGGTCCACCACCAAATTGTCCTCCTGGCAGGATCAACCTCCTCTCATACTTAGACATTCTGATGCATGATGGCCTTCCGTCAGAAATCACGTACACTATACTTGCGGTCTATTTGAATTCTATATAGCTATTTCTTGGAGTTTCTCGGTTAACTCAGTAAGCATGTTGTGTACTTGTGCGAGTTCTCCAGATGAAAAAGTCCCTATAGTGGTGTTTGGATAGTTAGCCACGGCTTTGATCGTCATTGCTTGTTTTAATGTTCTCCTTGGAAAATATATCACTTGTTGAGACACCGGGATTCTGGTTAAATGTAGCAGTCCTTGGATAAATAATTCCTTCTGATGAGCCTCATGTACAGAGAAATTTAACTGAGTTAATGTTGAAATATTGTAACTTCTAAGAATATTATATTTGTACTTTATTATTCTGGAGATGTTCCATTCCTTCGAGGAGACCCTATTGTATATCCGAAGATGTTTATTCCTCCGAGAGATTGTGGTAACTAGGTTATAATATCTCCCATGTGAGGTCGGCCCTGAGTTAGCTGTTTAGGGGTTATTAGACTCTCTGAGGAGAGGTCGGCCCCATTGGGGTGAAAAGTCAGTTAGAACATGAGTATAAATAGAGGAGGTGTGTTCCTCATTTATCTCATTCATTCACTCACTTGTGATTGGCGCATAGGAGAGAGAGAGGTCTGCATAGGAGGAGAAGGAGCTCTTGTTTGGGTACTCCATCTTGTATTGGTTGATTATCTATATTGAGGAAAGCTTTGCTAGGTTTTCTACCACATGAGGGTTTCCCAGGGTAAATCTTTGTCTATCTTGTGATTGTGTTTCTTTAAGTGATCTTGCTTGTGAATTTAGGCTAAACTTAACATGGTATCAGAGATAGCTTGAATAGGACATCTTTCACAAGGTGAAAATACCTCTCTCTCCTCCTCCGGCGAAAATTAGGGTTTCTGCAAAAGTTGGAATTTTTGGGTTCTGATTGCATGGCTGGATAAGCCTCCTCAAAATCGAAGTTTTGAGCCCTAGATCGAACTTTTTGAGTGGGTAGAACTCTGGGCTTTGTCAAACCCTAGTTTGACTTCTGGACCAGAAAACCAGTAAACCAGAAAAAGTGCGCACCTGTATACCAAAAAACCAGAAAAGGTGCGAACCAGAAAGCCAGAAATTCTGTTGCAGGTCTGAAAGTTGTTGATCAGATTTGAAGGTGAAAAGTTGAAGTTTCCAGAAGCAGAATTCACCAGTTATCTCAATCCAATCAAGCATATCTCCTGGTAAGTGTTATTCTATCTGTTGAGAAAATTCAATTTCTGTAACCCCCTAAATAAGATGGCTCCAAGCACTAAGCTTGAAGACAAGATAGAGGGTATAGAGAATTTTCGAGCATGGAAATACAGGATTGGTCTCATTCTTGAAGAGAATGATCTTGTCCAATATATCAAATATGAAATTGCAGAACCTGAAGAAGATGAAGCCAAAGAGAAGTATAAGAAGGACTTGATTTGGGCAGAGAGAATCATTGTCGATTCTATTAAGGACCACTTGATTCCCCAAGTGGCATCCAAGAAGACCCCAAAGGAAATGTATGATTCCCTAGGAAGAATGTATGAAGGGAGGAACATCAACATAAAGATGAATTTGAGAACTCAATTGAAGAATACCAAAATGAATAAAGGAGAATCTATTCAAGATTATTTCACAAGGGTTTCCCAATTCAAGGAACAACTAGAAGCCATTGGTGACACCCTTGATGAAGATAAACTAGTCATGACTGCACTCAATGGTCTCACTAGACCTTGGGAGTCATTCATCCAAACCATGTGTGCAAGAAAAGAAAGTATGAAGTTTGATGTGGTATGGGAGGATTGCATTCAAGAAGAGGCTAGGGTAGCCAATAGAGAAGCCCTGCTCAAATAAGATGACCAGGCTTTGGTCACTTACACCAGAAGAAGAAGGAGTCATTTCAAATCCATGAAGAATGGCCATAAGAAATCTCATCCTCCACATAGATTTCAAAAGAAAGAAGGAGTAAGCTCAGAAAGAGACCTCTCCTCAGAAGGTATCCTTGGGAGATGATTATCAATATCCTATCAAGGGAATTGGTGAAGCAAGATACAAGCTTGATTCTGGAACTCCATTAAAGATGAAGGACATTCTATATGTACCAGGTTTGAAGAAGAAATTACTTTCTATCTCAGCTTTAGATAAGAAAGGCTATAGGGTTGCATTCATAGATGGACAAGTACTCATGTGGTCCAAAGGAAAATCAATCGAGGATGCAATTGTTATTGGTGAAGAGGAAGGAGGTCTGTACAAACTCAAGGGTCACCCAGAAGCTACCCTTGTTCATGAAGCCACTGGCCCAAGTGAGCTATGGCATAGGAGACTTGCTCACATTAACTACAAAGCACTTCCTCATGTGAGCAAGGTAGTCATATGACTACCATATCTAAAGATTGATCATGATGGCACATGCAAGGGATGTGCAAAAGGAAAGAATATCAAGAACCCATTTCCAAATAGTGAAACAAAGACCAAAATCACCTTGGAATTGATTCATTCAGATGTATGTGGACCTATGCACTCCACATCCTTGAGTGGATATGAATATTACCTTACATTCATTGATGAATACTCAAGAAAGGCTTGGATATACTTCCTAAAGGGAAAGAATGAAGTCTTTGGAAAGTTCAAGGAATTCAAAGCCTTGATACAAAATCATTCAGAAAAGAAGATCAAGATACTCAGGACAGATAATGGTGGAGAATACACTTCAAAGGATTTTGAAGACTTTTGTAAAGAAGCTGGAATTAAGAGGGAACTAACCACTCTCTACAATCCTGAACAAAATGGTGTTGCGGAGAGAAAGAATAGAACCATTATGGAAGCAGTGAAAACAATGATACATGATCAAGACCTACCTATGTATCTATGGGCTGAAGCAGCTAGGACAACAGTCTATGTGCAAAATAGACTATCTCATAGTGCTCTTGATTTCAAGACCCCAGAAGAAGTGTTCATGGTTAAGAAGCCCGAGGTAAGTCACCTCAAGATATTTGGATGCCCAGTATACATTCACATTCCAAAAGAAAAGAGAACTAAGCTAGATCCTTCTGGGAAGAAGGGAATATTTGTTGGATATTGTGATGCACCCAAAGAATTCAGAATATACATCCCAGGATTCCATCATATGGAAATAAGTAGGGATGTGACATTTGATGAAGAAGCAACTCTCAAGAGATCTAGGAAGTGCCAGTATGAAGAAGTATATGAAGAAGATGCACCTTCCAGAATTACAGAGGCTGCACCTACCCCTGAAGATCATGACATGATAGAACCACAAGAACCCCCTGCTATAGTCATATCAAGGAAGAGAAAGCCAGCATGGGAAAGATACATTATACTAGGAGCAGAAAAGTATGGAGCTCCTGAAGGCTCCACCAGAGTGAGCAAGAAACCAAAGTCATTCACCAGCTATATGGCTTTGATGTGTGATCTTATAGAGCAAGAACCCACTAGTTATGAAGAATCATCCCATAAGAAAGAGTGGGTTGAGGCAATAACAGAGGAGTACTAGTCAATAATGAAGAATGATGTTTGGGATATAGTTCCCAAACCAAAGGACAAGAGTGTGGTATCCTCCAAATGGATATACAAGATAAAGCATGCTGCGGATGGCAGCATTGAAAAGTATAAGGAAAGGTTTGTGGCCAGAGGATTCTCTCAGAAAGAGGGAATTGACTATGAAGAAACATTTGCACCAATTGCAAGGTACACTTCCATTAGAACTATCATGGCACTTGCATCCATGATGAAGTGGAAATTACACCAGATGGATGTAAAGACAGCTTTCCTGAATGGTGTGATTGAGGAGGAAGTGTACATAGAACAACCACAAGGATTTGAGGTTGAAGATAGAAGAACCCACGTATGCAAACTAAAGAAGGCCTTGTATGGGTTAGAACAAGCTCCCAAAGCTTGGTATGGAAGAATTGACAGTTTCTTGACAAGCCTTGGCTTTACCAAAAGTAAAGCTGATCCTAATCTTTATCTTAAGGTTATAGATGATGAACCTATCATACTATTGCTATATGTGGATGATCTATTTCTGAATGGGAATGAGAAACAGATTGTCGAATGCAAGAAGAAACTCTCTACAGAGTTTGAGATGAAAGATCTCGGTTTGATGCATTACTTCCTAGGATTGGAAGTATGGAAAGGCTCAGAAGGAATGTTTCTCAACCAAGGAAAGTATGCTGTGGAAATATTGAAAAGATTTGATATGTTGGAATGAAAATCCATGGCCACTCCCATGGATTCTAACTTAAAGCTATTAGCTGATGACTCATTAGAGTTAGTGGACATGACTCTGTACAGACAGATTATTGGGTCATTGATGTATTTGACAAATACCAGACCAGATATATGCTTTGCCGTGAACACCTTGGGTCAGTATCTAGTGGAACCTAGACGAGTTCACCTGATAGCTGCAAAGCATGTGATGAGGTACCTAAAGGGTACGATAGACTTTGGTCTGTGTTATAGATCATGACTTCAGATTGTATGGCTACACAGGTACTGATTGGGAAGGAAGTGTATCAGACATGAAGAGCACATCAAGAGGATGTTATTGTCTGGGATTTGCCATGATCTCGTGGTTTAGCAGGAAGCAGTCTAGCGTGGCTCTCAGCACAGCTGAAGCGGAATATATTGCTGCTTACTCTGCTAGTTGTGAAGCGATATGGATTTGAAAGCTGTTATCAGGATTATTTGACTTAGAGATGGACCCCACTGTGATCCTGTGTGACAACCAGAGTTGTATCAAGATGATAGAGAATCCAGTGTTCCATGATAAGTCAAAGCACATAGAGATCCGATATTTTTATATACGGGATATGGTGCAGAAAGGAGCTATCAAGCTCGATTATGTGAGCACTGACGAACAAGTTGCTGATATATTGACCAAACCTCTGTCTCGAGTAAAGTTTGAGTATTTCCGAGACAAGCTTGGTGTAGTTCAGAAGGACCCTCCTCGAAAGGGGGAGTGATGTGGTCGCTGATGATGAGATTGCCTGCATCGACAGTGACATCGATGATGTGGATACCTGTATTGGTGATACTGACGATGAGGTCGATGAGTGGTCCTTAGACTTGGTTTAAGTTGACAAGTGGATTGTATCATCCCTGGACACATGTCTTAAAAGAGATCCATAGACATATGTCTCCGAGAAAGTGGTCCCTAGTGTACGTGATAGGACTGCATAATCCCTGAACATTCAGTTCAAAATGTACGTGATAGGACTGCATCGTCCCTGAACATTCAGTTCAAAATGTACGTGATAGGACTGCATTGTTCCTGAACATTCAGTTCAAAATGTATGTGATAGTACTGCATCGTCCCTACACATTCAGTTCAAAATGTACCTGATAGGACTGCATCGTCCCTGAACATTCAGTTCAAAATGTACGTGATAGTACTGCATCGTCCCTGAACATTCAATTCAAAATGTACATGATAGCACTGCATCGTCCCTGAACATTCAGTTCAAAATGTACATGATGGGGATTGCATCATCCCAGAACCCTTGGTTCAAAATGTACGTGATGGGGATTACATCATCCCGAAACCCTTGGTTCAAAATGTACGTGATGGGTATTGCATCATCCCGGAACCCTTGGTTCAAAATGTACGTGATGAGGATTGCATCATCTCGGAACCCTTGGTTCAAAATGTACGTGATGGGGATTGCATCATCCCGGAACCCTTGGTTCAAAATGCACGTGATGGGGATTACATCATCCCGGAACCCTTGGTTCAAAATGTACGTGATGGGGATTGCATCATCCCGAAACCCTTGGTTCAAAATGTATGTGAGGGGATTGCATCATCCCGAAACCCTTGGTTCAAAATGTACGTGAGGGGATTACATCATCCAGGAACCCTTGGTTCAAAATGTACGTGAGGGGATTGCATCAACCCGAAACCCTTGGTTCAAAATGTACGTGGTAGGATTGCATCGTCCTTGGACTTATGTCCTAAATTGAGAGGGATTGACCATCCCGTAATTGGATCATGTGTATTGCAAAGGATGCTACTTTGATGATCCAGATGTTGATCGAGATGATCGAGTTGATGATCCAGATGATGTTCATCGAGATGATCCAAATGCTATTGATCGAGATGATCCAAATGATGTTGATCGAGATGATCTAGATTGCTATAGTTGTTCAGATGCTGCAGAGATGAAGACTCAATAATGAAGATGTTCCAGTATTGAAGATTTGAAGATACTCCAGTAACTGGTTGAGTTACTAATGATGTATGAAGAAAGCTTCCAATGATTTATAGATGTATCATGTATCATGTATCATGTATCATGTATCATGTATCATGTATCATGTATCATGTAGTTGATGACTCCTTGCTCTTGTAGATGTTGTTATAATGTCCTTCTCGTTAAGGGGGAGTGTTGAAATATTGTAACTTCTAAGAATATTATATTTGTACTTTATTATTTCGGAGATGTTCCATTCCTCCTAGGAGACCCTATTGAATATCCAGAGATGTTTATTCCTCCGAGAGATTGTGGTAACTAGGGTTATTAGATCTCCCATGTGAGTTCGGCCCTAAGTTAGCTGTTTAGGGGTTATTAGACTCTCTTAGGAGAGGTCGGCCCCATTAGGGTGAAAAGTCAGTTAGAACATGAGTATAAATATGGGAGGTGTGTTCCTCATTTATCTCATTAATTCACTCACTTGTGATTGGCGCATAGGAGAGAGAGAGGTCTGCATAGGAGGAGAAGGAGCTCTCGTTTGGGTACTACATCTTGTATTGGTTGATTATCTATATTGAGGAAAGCTTTGCTGGGTTTTCTACCCCATGAGGGTTTCCCGGGGTAAATATTTGTCTATCTTGTGATTGTGTTTCTTTCAGTGATATTGCTTGTGAATTTAGGCTAAACTGAACAGTTAATATGTCCCTGCAGCGTCATGTGTACTTTCAAGAAGGTTCTCTTCTTCCCCAAGATGTTGTGTTTCATCATCTTTTTCTCCTCTTCCCCAAAATTCTGGGCATTTTAGTGGTGGCCCCGCTGGTACTCCATCCAATGTGACAATTGGGGATCCTAATAGCACAAATCCTTGAGGTCTGGTGTAATGACCCTTTTTCAAAATTTATTAAAATGCCCAATTTTTCACTTTTTTTACCAATTTCGACCTTTGACTAGTTTTACTGTTTTGACCTCCAAACCAACCCAATGCTCCCAAATCTTCTGTATGAGTGTATGAATGATATTTAGACTTGAATATTAGGTTCTGGGATGTTTTATGGTCCTCCAAAGACTTCTGAAAACTTTATTTATATTCTGACCAATATATGCAATTTTCACTAGTAATTTGTGCATCAAATCCCCCCGGGGTAACATTGAAAAGGGCCTCCCAAATGCCTCTAAACTCCCTCAAATTTCTGAACAGAGGTATGTAATGTGTTAAGTATGTTATTAAGGTATTATATGCACCATTAATGGATTATTACAACTGTTCTCACCCTCTCCCATTCAACTGCAAAAATCCCCAATTCGACCCTTGCGGAAATGGCACTATTTCACCTCCCAATACAACTAAACTGAGTAAAAATGATTCAAATGATCAAGTACAGTACATGAAACTTGTAGAAGAAATCCATGGCAGTATATTTATCATAAATATATCAGAGAATCATCCATCCATTCAAAATAATCAACATTATAGTGTCATACATCAATGCATTGGGGAAATGGACATTGTCTGCTCATTAATCAATATTTTTGCATACAACCAGTGGGTATTTCGACCTGAGACTTTCTAAATATTAAGAAAAGAGGATATGAAGCTATTACAATTAGAAATATATAATGAGAATCTCTCCCAAGAAGCACAAGAGCTCACCAAAAACGCCCTCCCTCAAGGAGCATGAATATGCCTTCAAAACTGGAAACGGTGGAGAGAAAGTGCTGCACTAAACCAAACCATGAAACTTCTTGTAGCTTCTACCTACAAATACAAAATCCATTAAATCACCATGAAAAACCTGAGTGGCCTCTCCAAACACCAACTTGGATGGGAATCTTTCACCCTCGAAATTGGCTAAGGAAAGAAACTAGTCATCCACTAGCTCTCTCTTCACAAATGCAATTTTTCTCAAATCATCAAAAGCCATTCTCCTACGTGATTTCCACATTTTATAACCAACATTATCCTTCTAAGGGTTGAAATCCTCTCAATATATCCAATAGCTTTCTATTTAGGAAATATTCCAATTTTCCACTTGTCTCCTAGTTCCAACCTTCCATCTTGTCCCAAATTCGATTTTGAGTCTCTTTGGCTTCTCCCACTCCCATGAGCGCCTTCCTTGAGCCTATTTTTGGGGTTGACATGTAATAGTGGTCAGATGTAAGAGGTCAGGTCTGCAATTTGTCATAGTTGTCATAGATGCTCCATCATTGGTGTCATAGGGGCTAGTGAATCTAGCCCAAGTGTCCGCAAACTCTAAATTTGACTCTTTATCTTCCATGGAGGTTACCAATCCTTCCAAATTCGACCTAAGATGCTCAATGACATGTGTTATGACTTACCAACTCACCCAAGAGTGTTCACCTTCTCATTAATTCGAATTTGCAAGAGAGAGATACCATGTATTATGAAAAATCAAGCTAGTGTGGGTCCCACATCCTCCATATGTCTCCAAAACCATTTTCCACCTAGGATTTTTCTTGAATTTCTTTATTCACTCTATTTATTAAATACTTGAACCCTTCTAATATCTAAACATCATTTATTAGCTTCCTTATTACCATTCCACATGTGCCCATCCAACCTAGGAAACTAGTAGGATTGATGGGATTGTCTTACTATGAAATTATTTGAATGGGGACATTAAGTCCTCCCCACCCAAGATTGGTTGTCCTCAAGCAATTTCAAATTAGGATGCTGCAAAATCTTTTCCTCTTCCCATGTAGAATCTTCACTTGGCAAGTCCTTCCATTGCATCAAATATTCTTTGATAGTTCTACTTCTCAATATCCTTTCTCGTGTCTTCAAAATCGTTTCCGGAACAAGTGTGAGCTGACCTTCATCATCCAAGGGAGGAAGTATTTCTGAAGTGATGATTTTCTAACCAAGATCTTTCTTGAGATAAGAGACATGAAAAACATTATGGATTTTACTCCCTTCCAGAAGTTCCAATTCATATGCTACCTCTCTAATTTTCCGAACTATCCTGTAAGGGCCATAGTACCTTGGTTTTAGCTTTTCTGCTCCATTCTTTTTCAAAGAAGTTTGTTTGTAGGGCTGCAATCTCAAATATACTAAGTCATCAACCTGAAATGTCCTTTCTTCTCTATGTTTATCGGCATATTGCTTTTGCTGGTTTTGGGCAACCTGCAAATTGTCTTTCAAGAGTGTTAAGATCTCTTGATTCTCTTCCACCCAATCCTTAGCCCTTGGGGCCCTACTATCAGAAAAGATAATGTCAACAAAAGTGAGTGCATCATAACCATAGAGTACTTTTAAAGGAGACATTCCTATGTACATATGGAAGGTGGTTTTGTAGCAAAACTCACCCAAGTGGAGCCACTTGACCCATGCTTTTTGCTGCCCTCCTTCATAATTTCTTAAGTATCCTTCCAACCATTGATTTACCCTCTCTGTTTGTCCATCGGTTTGTGGATGATAGCTGGTGCTTGGAGTCAATTGAGTGCCCACCAATCTAAAGAGTTCTTGCCAAAAAGCATCCATGAATCTACTATCTCTATCACTGACAATGCTCTTGGGGAGCCCATGCAATCTGAATATTTCTTTGAAAAATACATTAGCCACTTGTGAAGCACTAAAAGATGATGTAATAGAAAACAAATGAGAAAATTTTGTCAACCTATCCACTACCACATATATACAATCCTTACCCAAAGATTTTGGTAAGCTGATGATGAAATCCATGGAGATACTATCCCATTTTTGCTCCAGAATTGGTAATGGTTGTAATAAGCCTGCTGGACATGTAAGTTCTGATTTGTTTTGTTGACATACTTTACATTCACTTACATATTTTTGAACATCTTCTTTCAGCCCCTTCCAAAAAAACCTTTGCCTCAACTGTCTATAAGATGAAGATCTTTGGATGGCCCGCTAGTGGGGAATCATGAGCTTCTTGTAAAATTTGGTACTTGAGATTTGAGTTGTGAACTAAATAAATTCTGCCCTTATAATATATCCGCTCATTCAAAACCCTGTAGTTATCATCCCCTTTGAGTCCATCCAACACATCACAAGCAAATTTGTCTTTAGCATATTCAACTAGTAGCATATTTTTCCAATCCTTAGCAATGTCCATGAGAGAAAAAGAAGGTCTTCTTGAAAAAGCATCTTCTACTATATTATTCTTTCCTTTGACATATTCAATATCAAAGTCATAAGCTTGAATCTTGCTTACCCACTTTTGTTACCTTTCATTTAGATCTTTTTGGGTGAGAAAGTGTCTTAGACTATTGTGGTCAGTTTTCACCACAAACTAGCTGCCCACTAAGTATTGCCTGAATTTGGCCAATGCATGCATAATGGCTAGCGTTTCTTTATCATAGATGGAGTAAAGTTTTTCATGAGGCTGCAACTTTCTGCTCTCAAATTCTATGGGGTGTTGGCCTTGCTTTAGGACAGCCCCTATTCCTCCACCTGAAGCATCACATTCCACAACAAATGGTTTAGTAAAATCAGGAAGTGCAAGTATGGGACAAATACTCATTACCTCTTTCATTTTTTGGAAGGCCTTTTCAGCCTCTTCATCCCACTTGAAATCATCCTTCTTAGTCAAATCAGTGAGTGGAGAAGTCAATGAGTGAATGCCTCTTCTTGATTTGAATTATGTCCATCTTCATCCATTCCCCCATCATACCCCTCATTATCAGAAAATACTTCTATGTATTGAGCCTTTCCTTTAGTACATTTGTGCCCCGGTGTCCATGGTTGGAAGCATGTGAAGCACAGTTTCTTTTTTCGAAGCTCATCCTTGTTTAGTCCTTATTTCTTATTCTTTTCAAATGACTATCTTTGCCAAGGTTTCTTATCATATCCATCCCTTTTCCATGGTTTCTTTTCAAATTTGTAGCTAGGCTTGGGAGGAAATCTTGTTCTAGGAAGCACATTTTGGAGATCTCTAGTCAAGCTCATTGCATATTTTAATGTAGTTGGCTTGTGGGCTTTGAACTAACCTTTTAAGGGTTCAGCCAAACCTTTAGTGAAAATCAATACCAACCTTCCCATAGAGACATCAGCCACCTTGACTGATAGTTTTTTAAAGTCCAACATATATTCGGTAGGGGTCCCAGTTTGCTTCAATTGGGCTAGTTCTTTGAATGGCAATTCTGGATCTTTTTGTTCAAATCTCTCTAATACCCTGTCAACAAATTCTCCATATGTTTTAACCTGATCATGACCCAAGGTTTTCAATCCATGGAACCACCATTCATTTTCATCTCCTTCCAAGTGCAAAATGGCCATTTTTAATGCATCTTCTTCCAACATAGGATTCAGCTGAAAATACACATCCAATTTTTGCACCCAAGTATTAGCAGAATTTGGAGAAGAACCATCAAAAGTAGGAACTGAAATTTTACTAATAGCACCATTTAATTCTCTGTTTTGGTATGGAATCCTATGGTCATACTTCCTCTTCATTTTATAGATAGCATCGATGAATGTACTAAATGGTAGACCTCTTTTACATTCTTCACTCAAATCATTCCATTCATTAGCTAGTTTACTATTATCCACTTCAATATTGGGCTCTTCTTTAGGTGAGAGGAATTTATGTGCAGTATTCCTTTGTGCGCTTTGAAATTCATCAGGTCTATTATGAGTTCCTGTACTTGAGAAAATATGCTCACTCCCTTTGATCTTTTCCCCTGAGTATGAACCACTATTATCTCCTATCATCCCTTTGCTTTGAAGCTGGCTAATCAACAATTTGACTCCTTGCAGCAATTTTTTACCTATCCTTTCCATATTTGTTGAAATTTTAGAGAAACATGGATCTAAGGTTGCAATAATTTCCTCCTTATGTCTTAATTTGTCATCCTCATCTCTACCCATGGTTTCAACAAAAGACTCCTCTTCTTCTACTACCTCTTCTTCAACAAAAACCTCTTCAACTACTGGTTCAAAGGGTGGTGGATTATTCTTTTGAATTCTTGTTAAGACCATCAGGTGCCAATAACATGCTCTGATACCACTTGTTATGACCCTTTTTCAAAATTGATTAAAATGACCAATTTTCCACTTTTTTTACCAATTTCGACCTTTGACTAGTTTTACTGTTTTGACCTCCAAATCAACCCAAATGCTCCCAAATCTTCTGTATGAGTGTATGAATGATATTTAGACTTGAATATTAGGTTCATGGATGTTTTATGGTCCTCCAAAGACTTCTGAAAACTTGATTTATATTCTGACCAATATATGCAATTTTGACTAGTAATTTGTGCATCAAATTCCCCCGGGGTAACACTGAAAGGGCCTCCCAAATGCCTCTAAACTCCATCAAATTTCTGAACATAGGTATGTAATGTGTTAAGTATGTTATTAAGGTCTCATATTCACCATTAATGGATTATTACAACTGTTCTCACCCTCTCCCATTCAACTGCAAAAATCCCCAATTCGACCCTTGCGGAAATGGCACTATTTCACCTCCCAATACAACTAAACTGAGTAAAAATGCTTCAACTGCTCAAGTACAGTACATGAAACTTGTAGAATAAATTCCTAGAAGTATATGTATCACAAATATATCAGAGTATCATCCATCCATTCGAAATAATCAACATTATAGTGTCATACATCAATGCATTGGGGAAATGGACATTGTTTGCTCATTAATCAATATTTTTGCATACAACCAGTGGGTATTTCGACCTGATACTTTATGAATATTAATAAAAGAGGATATGAATCTATTACAATCAGAAATATATAATTATAAGCTCTCCCAAGAAGCACAAGAACTCGCCAAAAACGCCCTCCCTCAAGGAGCATGAATATGCCTTGAAAACTGGAAACGGTGGAGAGAAAGTGCTGCACTAAACCAAACCATGAAAATTACTGTAGCTTCTACCTACAAATACAAACTCCATTAAAGAACCATGAAATACTTGAGTGGAATATCCAAACACCAACTTGGATGGGAATCTTTCACTCTCGAATTTGGGTAAGGCAAGAAACTAGTCATCCACTGCTCTCTCTTCACAACTGCAATTTTTCTCAAATCATCAAAATCCATTCTCCTACTTGATTTCTACATTTTATAACCAACATTATCCTTCTAAGGGTCGAAATACTCTCAATAGATTCAATAGCTTTCTATTTAGGAAATATTCCACATTTGCCACTTGTCTCCTAGTTCCAACCTTCCATCTTCTCCCAAATTCGATTTTGAGTCTCTTTGGCTTCTCCCACTACCATGAGCGCCTTCCTTGAGCTTATTTTTGGGGCTGACATGTCATAGTGTTCAGATGTTAGAGGCCAGGTCTGCAATTTGTCATAGTTGTCATATATGCTCCATCATTGGTGTCATAGGGGCTAGGGAATCTAGCCCAAGTGTCCACAAACTCCCAATTTGACTCTTTATCTTCCATGGAGGTTACAAATCCTTCCCAATTCGACCTAATATGCTCAATGACACGTGTTATGACTTACCAACTCACCCAAGAGTGTTCACCTTCCCATTAATTCGAATTTGCAAGAGAGAGATACCATGTATTATGAAAAATCAAGCTAGTGTGGGTCCCGCATCCTCCATATGTCTCCAAAACCATTTGCCACCTAGGATTTCTCTTGAATTTCTTTATTCACACTATTTATTAAATACTTGAACCCTTCTAATATCTAAACATCATTTATTAGCTTCCTTATTACCATTCCACATGTGCCCATCCAACCTAGGAAACTAGTAGGATTGATGGGATTGTCTTACTATGGAATTATTTGAATGGGGACATTACAGTCCTCCCCACCCAAGATTGGTTGTCCTCAAGCAATTTCAAATTAGGATGCTGCAAAATATTCTCCTCTTCCCATGTAGCATCTTCACTTGGCAAGTCCTTCCATTGCACCAAATATTCTTTGATAGTTCTACTTCTCAATCTCCTTTCTCGTGTCTTCAAAATCCTTTTCGGAACAAGTGTGAGCTGACCGTCATCATCCAAGGGAGGAAGTATTTCTGAAGTGATGATTTGCTGACCAATAGCTTTCTTGAGACAAGAGACATGAAATACATTATGGATTTTACTCCCTTCCAGAAGTTCTAATTCATATGCTACCTCTCCAATTTTCCGAACTATCCTGTAAGGGCCATAGTAACTTGGTTTTAGCTTTTCTGCTCCATTCTTTTTAAAAGAAGTTTGTTTGTAGGGCTGCAATCTCAAATATACTAAGTCATCAACCTGAAATGTCCTTTCTTCTCTATGTTTATTGGCATATTGCTTTTGCTGGTTTTGGGCAACCTGCAAATTGTCTTTCAAGAGTCTTAAGATCTCTTGACTCTCTTCCACCCAATCCTTAGCCCTAGGGGCCCTACTATCAGAAAAGATAATGTCAACAAAAGTGAGTGCATCATAACCATAGAGTGCTTTGAAAGGAGACATTCCTATGGACATATGGAAGGTGGTGTGGTAGCAAAACTCACCCAAGTGGAGCCACTTGACCCATGCTTTTTGTAGCCCTCCTACATTATTTCTTAAGTATACTTCCAACCATTGATTTACCCTCTCTGTTTTTCCATCAGTTTGGGGATGATAGCTGGTGCTTGGATTCAATTGAGTGCCCACCAATCTAAACAGTTCTTGCCAAAAAACACCCATGCATCTACTATCTCTATCAGTGACAATGCTATTAAATTTTGAGCATTAATTCACAATACTCTAGGATCTTTACTGAGAGAATAACATATACAGTATATCAATGCATGACAATCACAATAAGTATGACAAGCATCACAAGAATCAAAAGCATAAGAGACAAGAGACACAGAGTTTTCATGGGGAAAACTCTAAGGTGAAAAACCCCACAACTTCCTCAGAGATAGAGAGAGCAATGGCTCAGCCAAAGTACAACCAAAATACACTGAGATAGTCTCCTAGTAGCAGATGATCCTCCTCCTCACTAGTGTGCCACTTTCTGAGTGAGAGAGATGTACTTTTCTGAATGATCTAAATAGAGATCACCTGATCTCTATTTATACTAACCTGTTTGCCCAGTGACCTTATGAGGCCGACTTGTCTAGCTAGGTACATTCACATTATAATATATATTTCAGGGCCGACCCCACACATGGTAGTCTAATAACCCATCGGCAAGTACACAAACTTGCAACACTTGTCAATCCACATGACGACACTTCCTTATAGAGGAATGACACATCTCTTATAAGGGTACAATAAATATATATAAAATACACAGATGAAATACATTCCGAAGTTACATATACATCAACACTCCCTCTTAACTAGGAAGGTATTTCTCGACACAGATCTGCTAGACAAGTCTTCTTCTCGGGATCATCGTCATTGTCACTGCTGCTGCTATCTCAACCAATCTCTGACTCTACTCGTCATAGGAAGTTCTACAGAGCCTATCCTTTTTCATACTGGATGTAGGCCCACCTCTTGCAGTTCTTCATCATCACTGGCCATACTGTGGAATTCTCAGGACTTATTACGTGCATCACAAAACCTGGCTGCAGCATCCTAGGCTATTACGAGCACACAGCTCTACCTGTAGGATCTCCCAGGAGCACATTACATGTGACCCATCACAAAACCTGGCTGAAGAATCCCAGGCTGTTACGAGCACACGGCTCTACCTGTCGGTTCTCCCAGGAGCACATTACATGTGATCTCACCATAAAACCTGGTTGAAGCATCCCAGGCTGTTACGAGCACATAGCTCTACTTGTCGGATCTCCCAGGAGCACATTACATGTGATCCACCACAAAACCTGGCAGAAGCATCTGAAGCCTTTTTCATCCTGTCCAGATCTCCCAGGATCAAATTACATGTGGTCATGGCAAAACCTGGCTGAAGCATTTGAGGCCTTTTTCATCCTGTCCAGATATCCCAAGAGCAAATTACATGCCATAGGACAAAACCTCGCAAGAGAATATCAGGATGTTACGGGTACACAACTCTGACCTGAAGATCTCCCAAGGCACAAATTACATGTCCTCCCAGAGCAATGTCTCGAAAGAGCAACCCAGGTTGTTATGGGTACGCAACTCCGACCTATAGGATCTCCCAGACATGCTCATCTGCACAACCTGATCCACGGCCACAAAGTATCATCTAATACTCATCATACAACATCCTGATGTACACATGATCATCCTGATCATCATCACTGCATCATCCTACTGCATGTCATCTGGAGAAGCTCGTCATGCACGATCACCTTGATCATGCAATGCATCCATCTGATGCACACCAAGTAATCTACCTGATACATATCATCATACACAGTGTATCCATCTGATACATAGATACATGATCCACACAATGTATCCATCAACATACATGATCTACCTGATCATACAATGTATCCACCTGATACATATACAGATACATGGTCTAAGCATCAAACATGATGCATATACAAAATACATACACATGATCCAACTGATCATATCCAGCATCCAACATGATGCGTACATACATATAAATGATCCAACTGATCATATCCAGCATCCAACATGATGTGTACATACATATAAATGATCCAACTGATCATATTCAGCATCCAACATGATGCGTACATACATATACATATAAATGATCCAACTGATCATACAAAGCATAAACTAGAACATCATCCTGATGCTCATCATCCAGCGCTTACATCCACAGCCATGTGAAGGATCCTCCTTCCAACATGCTTGGAATGGCTTCAGCAAATATGTCCATCACTTCTTCCTCGAAGTGTCCTTGATCTGAAGAACACCAAGCCTCTCCCTGAAGTACTCGAACTTCACCCTGGCTAGTGGCTTCGTCAGCACATCTGCAATCTGCTCGTCTGTTGCAATATACAGGAGCTTCACAGCTCCTCTCTGCACCATATCCCTAATATAGTGATATTTGATCTCTATGTGTTTCGACCTGTCATGAAACATTGGATTCTCGGACAGCTTCACACAACTCTGGTTATCACAAAAGATACCAATAGCATCCAACGGGAGATCAAATAACTCAGACAGTAGCTTCCGTAGCCATACTGCCTCACAACTAGCTGAACAAGCTGCAACATACTCTGCCTCAGCTGTACTCAGTGCTATGCAGGACTGCTTCCTGCTAAACCAAGAGATCACACCTAATCCCATACTGAAGCAGCACCCAGATGTGCTCTTCCTATCTGCAGCACTGCCAGCCCAATCTGAATCAACATAACCCTGCAGGTTAAACTTTTGATTCGCTTCATACTTGAGCCCATAATCCACTGTACCCTTCAGGTACCTCAGAACATGCTTTACAGCAACCAGGTGAACACTCCTCGGATCCATCAGGAACTGGCTCAATGTGTTCACAGCAAAGCAAATGTCTGGTCTCATGTTCGTCAGGTACATCAAGGACCCAATCATCTGACGATACATAGAGACATCAACCGGCTCAGATGAAGCATCACATAGAAGCTTCAGATTCGATGCCATAGGTGTGGCCATGGCCTTGCAATCCATCATCCCGAATCTCTTCAGGATATCTACTGTGTACTTCCCTTGACCAAGGAAGATCCCACCTGCACTCCGCCACATCTCCATACCTAGGAAATAATGCATCATTCCCAAATCTTTCATATCGAACTCAGCAGCAAGCTTCCTCTTAGTATCTACAATTAATCTGTCATCTCCTGTTACAAATAAGTCATCCACATACAGGAGTAGAACCACATGATTCCCTTCTTCAACCTTGTAGTAAAGGTTGGAATCCGCTTTACTCTTGGTAAAGCCCAAACTAGATAGAAAATTGTCCATCCTACTATACCAGGTTCTGGGAGCTTGTTTCAAGCCATACAAGGCTTTCTTTAATCTGCACACATATGACTCCCTGTCATGTATTTCGAAACTGATTGGCTGCTCCACATATACTTCTTCTTCAACTACACCATTCAAGAAAGCAATCTTGACATCCATCTGGTGCATTTTCCATTTCATCGCTGCAGCCAGGGCAAGTACTGTTCTGATGGAAGTATACCTGGCTACAGGTGCAAAAGTTTCTTCATAATCTATTCCCTCTTTCTGAGAGAAGCCACGAGCTACGAATCTTGCCTTGTATTTCTCCACACTGCCATCTGCAGCATGCTTGATTTTGTAAATCCATTTGGAAGTCACAACAGACTTCTCTTTAGGTCTTGGGACAACATCCCAAACATCATTCTTCATTATTGATTGATATTCTTCAACCATGGCATCCTTCCATTCTTTCTTTTCCGCTGCTTCTTCATAACTGGAAGGCTCTTTGTTCATAATGTCACAGAGTAAAGCAACATAGCTGGTATGTGATCTGGTTCTCTTCTTTGCTCTGTGTTCCTCTTCTGGAATGCCAAATCTTTCTGCATCTTGAATGAGCTCTCTAGCCCATGCAGGTTTCCTCTTGTGAGAGTTATCCTCACGGGGTGGATCTACAGGTTATTGCGGATCTTCAAACTCACGAACAACTTCTGGAACTGCTTCAGTCATGGTAGTGTCTTGAAATCTAGTTTCCTTAGGTTCTTCATAAACTTTGATCGGTGCCTTCCTTGATTTGATGAATGTTGAGTTTTCATCAAATGTCACATCCCTGCTGACATCAATCTTCTTGAACCCTGGAAAGTATATTCTGTAAGCCTTCGAGCTTTCACTGTAACCCACAAAGATACCCTTCTTTCCTGAAGGATCTAGTTTGGTCCTCTTTTCCTTTGGGACATGAGTGAATACTGGACAACCAAATATTCTGAGATGGCTGACTTCAAGTTTCTTACCAGAAAAGACCTCTTCTGGTGTCTTGTTGTCCAATATCTTGTGGGGTGTTATGTTCTGCACATATACAACTATTCTAGCTGCTTCTGCCCATAGATGCATAGGTAGATCCTGGTCATGGAGCATTGCTTTTGCTGCTTCCATGATTGTTTTGTTCTTCCTTTCTGCAACTCCATTCTGTTGTGGATTGTAAGGAGCAGTCAACTCCCTCTTAATCCCTGAATCACTGCAAAGCTTCTTGAAGTCACCTGAGGTGAATTCTCCACCATTGTCGGATCTGAATGTTTTTATCTTCTTGTCAGTTTGATTCTCCATCAAGGTTTTGAATTCCTTATACTTATCAAACACCTCATCTTTGTTCTTCAAGAAGTATACCCAAGTCTTCCTGGAGAAGTCATCAGTAAATGAGACATAGTAAACATACCCACTTAGAGAACTGGATGACATAGGACCACATACATCTGAGTGGATGATTTCCAGGATGTCTTTTGCCTTTCTGTCACTGCTTGGGAAAGCCTTCTTAATGTTCTTACCTTTTGCACATCCTTTGCAAACACCTTCATGTTTGGTCTTGATTTCAGGAAGACCCTCTACAGCCTTGCTTGCAATAGGAAGTGCTCTATAGTGCATATGAGCAAGTATTCTATGCCAAAGTTCACTTGGCTCCATGGATTCATGTACCATGGCATGTTCAGGTTGTCCCTTCAATTTATACAAACCTCCCTCTTTCTCTCCAATCACTACTGCATCATCTATGTTCTTTCCCTTTGGCCACATTAGGACTTGGCCATCCACAAATGCAACCCTCATGCCTTTTGCATCCAATGAAGAGATGGAGAGTAAGTTCTTCTTGAGCCCAGGTACATAAAGAACTTCTTTCATCTTCAAAGATTTTCCAGAATCTAGGTTGTAGGAGGCTTCACCACTTCCTTTGATTGGGTATTGATAATCATCCCCAAGTTTCACCTTATGGGGTGATTCATGTTCAAATAGATTCACAAAAGATTCCTTAAACCCAGTCATGTGTTTGGAAGCCCCACTATCAATCAACCAATCATTACAACCATGGGAGATGGTACCTGTGAGAGCAAAGATCAGAACATACTCTTCTTCACTTGATGAGTTATCATCACTTTCTGCCCTAGCCTTCTTCTTGGGTGGTTCATCATCCTCGGCAGCATGAGCATGAAACCTTCTTTTTCCGCCCTTCTTCTTCTTGTTGGAGTTGTTGTTGTCCTTCTTTTTCTTGGGACAATTTATGGCCATATGTCCTTTCTCATTACAGGTGAAGCATATTCTTCTTTCTTTGAAGTGATGTGAAGATTTCTTAGAGTGAGATGGCTCTCTCTTGGACTTTCCTTTCTTGGTGTGAGCTGTGAGAGCTTGATCTTCATTCACCATCTTTTCTTCTCGTGCCACAAGCCTTGCTTCTTCTTGTGAGCATTCTTCCCGTAGTCTACTGAAGGAAATCAACTTCTTTCTTGCACAGATTCCTTGAATGAAGGAGTCCCATGACCTAGGTAAGCCATTCAGAGTGGTCATGACAACTTCACCATTCTCTACCATTTCATCCACCGCTTCTAGTTGTTCCTTGATATGGGAGACTCTTGAAAAATAAGATTGAATGGTTTCTCCATTCTAAAACTTTACCCCTTTCAAATGGTTCCGTAGGGTCATCTTCTGATTTATGTTCTTCCCTTCAAATAGCTTGGTCAAAGAGTCAAACATCTCTTTGGGTGTCTTTAGAGAAGACACATGGGGTATGAGATGGTATTTGATAGAATCAGCAATGATTCTCTTTGCCTCGACCAAGTTCTTCTTATGCAACACTTTAGCCTCTTCATCCTCTGGGATAGGGATGTCTTCTTTTATATATGAGTCCAACTCATTCTCTTCCAGGATTAACCCAATCCTATACTTCCAATCTCGGAAGTTATCAGCCCCTTCAAGCTTATCCTCAAGCTTGGTGCGGTGAGACATCTTAAGAGTACTTCAAATGGAAATAGAAAAGATTTAGGTCTTACCACTTGAAACGCTGAAAACTGGATCTGGTCCTGGATTAGAGTTTGTCGAAAAAACCCTAAAAATTCAAAATGTGAATTTCAAATTTCTGAAAGGATAGAAAGATGCGCCTTGATGAGCTGATCAGCCTGGTGCATTCAGAATTTGAGATCAGCAAAGCTTTACCTTTCAAATTTGTCTTTTTGTCCTCCCGGGTTCATTAGGGAGAGCCCTGAATTAGGGTTTGAGTTTCCCGGAGATCTACCCAGCCAAAAATCTCGATCCAAATCTCTAAACTTCAATTTTTGCAAGGCGCTTCCAGCTATGTCTTCAGATTTTAGAAATTCCTATTTTTGTGGAAACCCTAATTTTTAGGGCCAAATTTGAAAATGCTTGAAATTGATTTCTGATTGGACAGATAGATGCACCTTGATGAGTAGAGTCAATCTACTATACTGCTTTTCCAAAATCTGTGGAGAGAAACCTAATAAACAAGAAACTCAAGTTTCTGTCACTACAAAATGTCTTCTTCTCAGGTTAGCTCTGATACCATGTTAAATTTTGAGCATTAATTCACAATACTCTAGGATCTTTACTGAGAGAATAACATATACAGTATATCAATGCATGACAATCACAATAAGTATGACAAACATCACAAGAATCAAAAGCATAAGAGACAAGAGACACAGAGTTTCCGTGGGGAAAACTCTAAGGTGAAAAACCCCACAACTTCCTCAGAGATAGAGAGAGCAATGGCTCAACCAAAGTACAACCAAAATACACTGAGATAGTCTCCTAGTAGCAGATGATCATCCTCCTCACTAGTGCGCCACTTTCTGAGTGAGAGAGATGTACTTTTCCGAATGATCTAAATAGAGATCATCTGATCTCTATTTATACTAATCTGTTTGCCCAATGACCTTATGGGGCTGACTTGTTTAGCTAGGTACATTCACATTATAATATATATTTCAGGGCCGAACCCACACATGGTGGTCTAATAACCCATCGGCAAGTACACACACTTGCGACACTTGTCAATCCACATGACGACACTTCCTTATAGAGGAATGACACATCTCTTATAAGGGTACAATAAATATATATAAAATACACATATGAAATACATTCCGAAGTTACATATACATCAACAAATGCTCTTGGGGAGCCCATGCAATCTGAATATTTCTTTGAAAAATATATCAGCCACTTGTGCAGCACTAAAAGATGATGTAATAGCAAAGAAATGAGCAAATTTTGTCAACCTATCCACTACCACATATATACAATCCTTACCCAAATATTTTGGTAAACCGGTGATGAAATCCATGGAGATACTGTCCCATTTTTGCTCCGGAATTGGTAATGGTTGTAATAATCCTGCTGGACATGTAAGTTCTGATTTGTTTTGTTGACATACTTTACATTCACTTACATATTTTTGAACATCTTCTTTCAGCCCCTTCCAAAAAAACCTTTGCCTCAACTGTCTATAAGTTTTGAAGATCCCTGGATGGCCCGCTAGTGGGGAATCATGAGCTTCTTGTAAAATTTGGTACTTGAGCTTTGAGTTCGGAACTAAATAAATTCTGCCCTTATAGTATATCATCCCATTCAAAACCCTGTAGTTATCATCCCCTTTGAGTCCATCCAACACATCACAAGCAAATTTGTCTTTAGCATATTCAACTAGTAGCATATTTTTCCAATCCTTGGCAATGTCCATGAGAGAAAAAGAAGGTCTTCTCGACAAAGCATCTGCTACTATATTATTCTTTCCTTTGACATATTCAATATCAAAATCATAAGCTTGAATCTTGGTTACCCACTTTTGTTGCCTTTCATTTAGATCTTTTTGGGTGAGAAAGTGTCTTAGACTATTGTGGTCAGTTTTCACCACAAACTGGCTGCCCACCAAGTATTGTCTGAATTTGGCCAATGCATGCATAATGGCCAGGATTTCTTTATCATAGATGGAGTAAAGTTTTCCATGATGCTGCAACTTTCTGCTCTCAAATGCTATGTGGTGTTGGCCTTTCTTTAGGACAGCCCCTATTCCTCCACCTGAAGCATCACATTCCACAACAAAAGGTTTAGTAAAATCAGGAAGTGCAAATATTGGACAACTACTCATTACCTCTTTCATATTTTGGAAGGCCTTTTCAGCCTCTTCATCCCACTTGAAAGCATCCTTCTTAGTCAAATCAGTGAGTGGAGAAGTCAACTTGGAGAATCCCTTCACAAATTTTCTGTAATAGGTGCATAGGCCAATAAAACCTCTCAATTCGGTAATATTTTTTTGGTGATGGCCATTCTAAGATAGCCCTGATATTCTCCATATGTACCTTCACTCCTTCTTGCCCTATAATGTGCCCAAGATATAGCAATTCTTTCATCCCAAATTCACACTTTGACAACTTAGCAAATAAGGACCCTTCTTGCAAAATTTTCAATACAATCTCTAATTGCTGCAAATGCTCTTCCCATGTCTTACTGTAAATAAAAAAAAACTAAAACAAACCTTCTTAGTTGCTTGCAAAATATCCTATTCATACATTCTTGAAATGTGGCTGGAGCATTAGTCAACCCAAAAGGCATGACAAGAAATTCAAAGTGGCCATAATGACATCGAAAAGTAGTCTTTTGCACATCTTCATCTTTCATCCGGATTTGATGGTAACCTGATCTAAGGTCAATTTTTGAGAAGTATTTGGCTCCGTGTAGCTCATCCATGAGCTCATCAATCCTAGGGATAGGATACCTATTCTTGATAGTCTTTTTTTTCAAGGCTCTAAAGTCTATACACATTCTCAATGTTCCATCTTTTTCTTCACTAGCACCACTGAATAAGCATAAGGGCTAGAGATTGGTCTAATGAGTCCCAACTCTAGGATTTCTTGGATGGATTTTTCAATCTCATCTCTGAAATTTTTAGTATGTCTATAAGGTGGTATCTGAATGGGCAAAGTACCCTCCTCCAAAATAATGTTGTGCTCAATTCCCCTATCTGGTGGTCTACCATGTGGAAGGTCTCTAAAAAATTTGTCATACTTTTGCAAGAGTCTCTCTATCTCCTTTGGGTGTTCAATAATCTTTATATTTGGCTTGGGAGATGTAATGTGACATTCAGCAGCCCATTCTATGTCCCCATGTCTCAATATAGATCTCATACTATTGCAAGTCACTAGTTGATTTGGGTAAGTGTGTTGCCCTCTCACAACTCTTTGTACTCCTTTTGAATCTTGGAATTTCATTTCGGGAATTTGATAATTTACTGTATGCTCTCCTATTGAATACAACCATTGCACTCTCAAAACCACATTAGTATCAGCAACATCAACCACATAAAAACTATCAACAAAAGTATAGTTACCTACCATGACTTGCAACTTTGGAACCCATGTTTTGCATTGCATTGTGTTATTACCGGGAATGACAACTGTAAAGCCATCAAATGGTTCAATAGGTATCTTTCTTTTCTCCACCATATCTGCATCAATGAAGTTATGGGCGGCTCCTCCATCTACCAAAACTGAAGTTCTTTGTCCTTGTAACACACCCTTGCATCGGATAGTATGGTAGCGGGGTACTGCTGAAAGTACTGCCATTCTTGGTTTGTCCGGTGAAGGATGATTTTCTTCTTGTCTTTCCTCTTCTACTGCTGTCTCATATGCCTCTTCTTGATATGAATTATGTCCATCTTCATCCATGCCCCCATCATACCCCTCATTATTAGAAAATACTTCTATGTATTGAGCCTTTCCTTTAGTACATTTGTGCCCCGGTGTCCATGGTTGGAAGCATGTGAAGCACAATTTCTTTTTTTGAAGCTCATCCCTATTTAGTCCTTCTTTTTTATTCTTTTCAAATGACTCTCTTTGCCAAGGTTTCTTATCATATCCATCCCTTTTCCATGGTTTCTTTTCAAATTTGTAGCTAGGCTTGGGAGGAAATCTCGTTCTAGGAAGCACATTTTGGAGATCTCTAGTCAAGCTCATTGCATCTTTTAATGTAATTGGCTTGTGGGATTTGAACAAACCTTTTAAGGGTTCAACCAAACCTTCAGTGTACATCAATACCAACCTTCCCATAGAGACATCAACCACCTTGACTGATAGTTTTTGAAAGTCCAACATATATTCAATAGGGGTCCCAGTTTGCTTCAATTGGGCTAGTTCTTTGAATGGCAATTATGGATCTTTTTGTTCAAATCTCTCTAATACCCTGTCAACAAATTCTCCATATGTTTTAACCTGATCATGACCCAAGGTTTTCAATCCATGGAACCACCATTCATTTTCATCTCCTTCCAAGTGCAAAATGGCCATTTTTAATGCATCTTCTTCCAACATAGGATTCAGCTGAAAATACACATCCAATTTTTGCACCCAAGTATTAGCAGAATTTGGAGAAGAACCATCAAAAGTAGGAACTGAAATTTTACTAATAGCACCATTTAATTCTCTGTTTTGGTATGGAATCCTATGGTCATCCTTCCTCTTCATTTTATATATAGCATCGATGAATGTACTAAATGGTAGACCTCTTTTACATTCTTCACTCAAATCATTCCATTCATTAGCTAGTTTACTATTATCCACTTCAATATCGGACTCTTCTTTAGGTGAGAGGAATTTAGCTGCAGTATGCCTTTGTGTGCTTTGAAATTCATCAAGTCTATTATGAGGTCCTGTACTTGAGAAAATATGCTCACTCCCTTTCATCTTTTCCCCTGAGTGTGAACCACTATTATCTCCTATCATCCCTTTGCTTTGAAGCTAGCTAATCAACAATTCGACTCCTTGCAGCAATTTGTTACCTATCCTTTCCATATTTGTTGAAATTTTAGAGAAACATGGATCTAAGGTTGCAATAATTTCCTCCTTATGTCTTAATTTGTCATCCTCCTCTCTACCCATGGTTTCAGCAAAAGACTCCTCTTCTTCTACTACCTCTTCTTCAATAAAAACCTCTTCAACTACTGGTTCAAAGGGTGGTGGATTATTATTTTGAATTCATGTTAATACCATCACGTGCCAAGAACATGCTCTGATACCACTTGTAATGACCCCTTTTCAAAATTTATTAAAATGACCAATTTTCCACTTTTTTTACCAATTCCTACCTTGGACTAGTTTTACTGTTTTGACCTCCAAATCAACCCAAATGCTCCCAAATATTCTGTATGAGTGTATGAATGATATTTAGACTTGAATATTAGATTCATGGATGTTTTATGGTCCTCCAAAGACTTCTAAAAACTTTATTTATATTCTGACCAATATATGCAATTTTGACTAGTAATTTGTGCATCAAATCCCCCCGGGGTAACACTGAAAAGGGCCTCCCAGATGCCTCTAAACTCCATCAAATTTCTGAACAAAGCTATGTAATGTGTTAAGTATGTTATTAAGGTCTCATATGCACCATTAATGGATTATTACAACTGTTCTCACCCTCTCCCATTCAACTGCAAAAATCCCCAATTCGACCCTTGCGTAAATGGCACTATTTCACCTCCCAATACAACTAAACTGAGTAAAAATGATTCAAATGCTCAAGTACAGTACATGAAACTTGTAGACGACATCCATGGCTATATATTTATCACAAATATATCATAGAATCATCCATCCATTCGAAATAATCAACATTATAGTGTCATACATCAATGCATTTGGGAAATGGACATTGTTTGCTCATTAATCAATATTTGTGCATACAACCAGTGGGTATTTTGACTTGAGACTTTCTGAATATTAATAATAGAGGATATGAAGCTATTACAATCATAAATATATAATTAGAAGCTCTCCCAAGAAGCACAAGAGCTCACCAAAAATGCCCTCCCTCAAGGAGCATGAATATGCCTTCAAAATTGGAAACGGTGGAGAGAAAGTGCTGCACTAAACCAAACCATGAAACTTCCTCTAGCTGCTACCTGCAAATAAGAACTCCATTAAAGCACCATGAAATACCTGAGTGGCCTCTCCAAACACCAACTTGGATGGGAATCTTTCACCCTCGAAATTGGCTAAGGCAAGAAACTAGTCATCCACTAGCTCTCTTTTCACAAATGCAATTTTTCTCAAATCATCAAAAGCCATTATCCTACTTCATTTCTACATTTTATAACCAAAATTAGCCTTCTAAGGGTCAAAATACTCTCAATAGATTCAATAGCTTTCTATTTAGGAAATATTCCACATTTGCCACTTATCTCCTAGTTCCAACCTTCCATCTTGTCCCAAATTCGATTTTGAGTCTCTTTGGCTTCTACCACTCCCAGGAACGCCTTCCTTAAGCCTATTTTTGGGGCTGACATGTCATAGTGGTCAGATGTCAGAGGTTAGGTCTGCAATTTGTCATAGTTGTCATAGATGCTCCATCATTGGTGTCATAGGGGCTAGGGAATCTAGCCCAAGTGTCCACAAACTCCCAATTTGACACTTTATCTTCCATGGAGGTTACCAATCCTTCCCAATTCGACCTAAGATGCTCAATGACACGTGTTATGACTTACCAACTCACCCAAGAGTGTTCACCTTCCCATTAATTCGAATTTGCAAGAGAGAGATACCATGTATTATGAAAAATCAAACTAGTGTGGGTCCCACATCCTCCATATGTCTCCAAAACCATTTGCCACCTAGGATTTCTCTTGAATTTCTTTATTCACTCTATTTATTAAATACTTGAACCCTTCTAATATCTAAACATCATTTATTAGCTTCCTTATTACCATTCCACATGTGCCCATCCAACCTAGGAAACTAGTAGGATTGATGGGATTGTCTTACTATGAAATTATTTGAATGGGGACATTACAGTCCTCCCCACCCAAGATTGGTTGTCCTCAAGAAATTTCAAATTAGGATGCTGCAAAATCTTCTCCTCTTCCCATGTAGCATCTTCACTTGGCAAGTCCTTCCATTGCACCAAATATTCTTTGATAGTTCTACTTCTCAATCTCCTTTCTCATGTCTTCAAAATCCTTTCCGGAACAAGTGTGAGCTGACCTTCATCATCCAAGGGAGGAAGTATTTATGAAGTGATGATATGCTGACCAAGAGATTTCTTGAGACAAGAGACATGAAATACATTATGGATTTTACTCCCTTCCAGAAGTTCCAATTCATATGCTACCTCTCCAATTTTCCAAACTATCCTGTAAGGGCCATAGTACCTTGGTTTTAGCTTTTCTGCTCCATTCTTTTTCAAAGAAGTTTGTTTGTAGGGATGGAATGTCAAATATACTAAGTCATCAACCTGAAATGTCCTTTCTTCTCTATGTTTATTGGCATATTGCTTTTGCTGGTTTTGGGCAACCTGCAAATTGTCTTTCAAGAGTGTTAAGATCTCTTGACTCTCTTCCACCCAATCCTTAGCCCTTGGGGCCCTACTATCAGAAAAGATAATGTCAACAAAAGTGAGTGCATCATAACCATAGAGTGCTTTGAAAGGAGACATTCCTATGGACATATGGAAGGTGGTGTTGTAGCAAAACCCACCCAAGTGGAGCCACTTGATCCATGCTTTTTGCTGCCCTCCTACATAATTTCTTAAGTATCCTTCCAACCATTGATTTACCCTCTCTGTTTGTCCATTATTTTGTGGATGATAGCTGGTGCTTGGAGTCAATTGAGTGCCCACCAATCTAAAGAGTTCTTTCCAAAAAGCACCCATGAATCTACTATCTCTATCACTGACAATGCTCTTGGGGAGCCCATTCAATCTGAATATTTCTTTGAAAAATATATCAGCCACTTGTGCAGCACTAAAAGATGATGTAATAGCAAAGAAATGAGCAAATTTTGTCAACCTATCCACTACCACATATATACAATCCTTAACCAAATATTTTGGTAAACCGGTGATGAAATCCATGGAGATACTGTCCCATTTTTGCTACGGAATTGGTAATGGTTGTAATAATCCTGTTGGACATGTAAGTTCTGATTTGTTTTGTTGACATACTTTACATTCACTTACATATTTCAGAATATCTTCTTTCAGCTCCTTCTTGAAAAACCTTTTCCTCAACTGTCTATAAGTTTTGAAGATCCCTGGATGGCCCGCTAGTGGGGAATCATGAGCTTCTTGTAAAATTTGGTACTTGAGCTTTGATTTCTAAACTAAATAAATTTTGCCCTTATAGTATATCAACCCATTCAAAACCCTGTAGTTATCATCCCCTTTGAGTCCATCCAACACATTACAAGCAAATTTGTCTTTAGCATATTCAACTAGTAGCATATTTTTCCAATCCTTGGCAATGTCCATGAGAGAAAAAGAAGGTCTTCTCGACAAAGCATCTGCTACTATATTATTCTTTCCTTTGACATATTCAATATCAAAATCATAAGCTTGAATCTTGCTTATCCACTTTTGTTGCCTTTCATTTAGATCTTTTTGGGTGAGAAAGTGTCTTAGACTATTGTGGTCAGTTTTCACCACAAACTGGCTGCCCACCAAGTATTGTCTGAATTTGGCCAATGCATGCATAATGGCCAGCATTTCTTTATCATAGATGGAGTAAATTTTTTCATGAGGCTACAACTTTCTGCTCTCAAATGCTATGGGGTGTTAGCCTTGCTTTAGGACAGTCCCTATTCCTCCACCTAAAGCATCACATTCCACAACAAAAGGTTTAGTAAAATCAGGAATTGCAAGTATGGGACAACTACTCATTACCTCTTTCATTTCTTGGAAGGCCTTTTCAGCCTCTTCATCCCACTTGAAATCATCCTTCTTAGTCAAATCAGTGAGTGGAGAAGTCAACTTGGAGAATCCCTTCACAAATTTTCTGTAATAGGTGCATAGGCCAATAAAACCTCTCAATTCGGTGATATTTATTTGGTGATGGCCATTCTAAGATAGCGCTAATTTTCTCCATATGTACCTTCACTCCTTCTTTCCCTATAATGTTCCCAAGATATAGAAATTCTTTCATCCCAAATTCACACTATGACAACTTAGCAAATAAAGACTCTTCTTGCAAAATTTTCAACACAATTTCTAACTGCTGCAAATGCTCTTCCCATGTCTTACTGTAAATAAGAATGTCATCAAAGAAAACCAAAACAAACCTTCTTAGTTGCTTGCAAAATATCCTATTCATACATGCTTGAAATGTGGCTGGAGCATTAGTCAACCCAAAAGCCATGACAAGAAATTCAAAGTGGCCATAATGACATCGAAAAGCAGTCTTTTGCACATCTTCATCTTTCATCCGGATTTGATGGTAACTTGATCTAAGGTCAATTTTTTAGAAGTATTTGGCCCCATGTAGCTCATCCATGAGCTCATCAATCCTAGGAATAGGATACCTATTCTTGATAGTCTTTTTGTTCACGGCTCTAAAGTCTATACACATTCTCAATGTTCCATCTTTTTTCTTCACTAGCACCACTGAAGAAGCATAAGGGCTAGAGCTTGGTCTAATGAGTCCCAACTCTAGGAGTTCTTGGATGGATTTTTCAATCTCATCTCTGAACTTTTTAGGATGTCTATAAGGTGGTATCTGAATGGGAAAAGTACTTGTTATCACACCATAGTAGCAGGGCTACCATTCTTGATTAGCAGATATCTGCACATTCCAGAGCTTCCTTTATTCAGAGCATGGCTATGATGATTGTATATTTTGTGATCACTCATGATCAGAGCAGTATATTATTCAGACTTATGTTAGACCTTGTGTCAAGGCTGAGCCTTGAGAGTTCATATTTGATGACCAATGTGACCCTTTATCCCATACAGTTTCAGTTCTGTTAAGTTTAAACCAAATAAACTAGCAAGATCACTGAAAGAAACATAATCACAAGATAGACACAGAATATACCCTGGGAAACCCTCATGGGGTAGAAAACCCAGCAAAGCTTTCCTCAATAAGATGATCAACCAAAATACAAGATGTGCTCCCTCCTTCTTTGTCTCCTTAGCAGATCTCCCAGACAAGTGCGCTATCTTTCACAAGTGAGTGTGTGTTCTAATGAGGAGTTCACCTCCTCTATTTATACTGACTCCTCACTGACTAAAATATCTAATGGGGCCGACCTCTCCTGGAGAATTCTAATAAACCCTAAAGTATAAGATCACGACCGACCCCCACATGGTGGGTCTAATAACCCTAGCTACCACAAACCCTCGGAGGAATAAACATCTCCGGATACATAATAGGGTTACCTCGGAGGGATGAAACATCTCCGAAATAATAATGTACAAATATAATATTCTTAGAAGTTACAATATTCAACACTCCCCCTTAACGAGAAGGATATTATAGCAACATCTGCAGGAGCAAGGAGTCATCTGCTACATCATACATGATACATCTACAAATCATCGGAAGCTTTCTTCAATTCATCATTATCAGTAACTCAATCAGTTACTGGAACATCAACATCAGCAGCATCGTCATCACATGATCATCAGCCTCGTCATCACACTATCGACAGCATCATCATCACACGATCATTAGCCTCGTCATCATACGATCAACAGTATCATCATCACACGATCATCAGCCTCGTCATCACACGATCAGCAGCATCGTCATCACACGATCACCAGCCTCGTCATCACATGATCAGCAGCATCGTCATCACACGATCATTAGCCTCGTCATCACACGATCAGCAGCATCGTCATCACACGATCATCAGTTTAGAGGATGATCAATCCTGCTCGCTTTAGGACATAGGTCCATGGATGATACAATCCAGATTAAGTTCTAGGATGATCAGTCCTTATTACTTTAAGACAAGTCTCATGTCTAGGGATGATGCAATCCCATCACGTACATTTTGAACCCAGTTCATGGACGATGCAGTCCTCACATACATTTTGAACCCAGTTCATGGACGATGCAGTCCTCACGTACATTTTGAACCCAGTTCATGGACGATGCAGTCCTCACATACATTTTGAACCCAGTTCATGGACAATGCAGTCCTCACGTACATTTTGAACCCAGTTCATGGACGATGCAGTCCTCACGTACATTTTGAACATAGTTCAGGGACGATGCAGTCCTATCTTCAATTTTCGGAGACATCAGTCTATGGCTCAATTCTGGGACTGAAGTCCGGGGAAGATGCAATCCCCTACCTGTTCATTCAGGACTTCATTCTCGGAGACATCATGTCTACAACTCTCTTTAGGACTGAAGTCCAGGGATGATCCAATCCTCTCATTTCCACCAAGGACTTCATTTTCGAAGACATATATCTACGACTCTCTTTAGAACAAGTGTTCAAGGATGATACAATCCCTCTTCTTTCTCGAAGACACTTGTCTACGGCTCACTTTAGAACTTGTGTTCAAGGATGATACAATCCCTCTTCTTTCTCGGAGACACTTGTTTATGGCTCACTTTAGAACTTGTGTTCAAGGATGATACAATCCCCACATGTATTCTCACTAATACATCTATCATCAAAAGCATGTATTCTCACTAATACATCTATCATCAAAAGAATGTATTCTTACTAATACATCTATCATCAAAAGCATGTATACATCTAGCATCAAAAGCATGTATTCTCACTTAATACATCTAACATCAAAAGCATGTATACTCACTAATACATCTATCATCGAAAGCATGTATACATCTAGCATCAAAAGCATGTATTCTCACTTAATACATCTAACATCTAAAGCATGTATACTCACTAATACATCTATCATCAAAAGCATGTATACATCTAGCATCAAAAGCATGTATTCTCACTTAATACATCTAACATCAAAAGCATGTATACTTACTAATACATCTATCATCAAAAGCATGTATACATCTAGCATCAAAAGCATGTATTCTCACTTAATACATCTAACATCAAAAGCATGTATACATCTATCATCAAAAGAAATATAAGAGTCCTAAATCTAAATATGTCTGAGTGTCCAGGTGTAGTAGACAGGTATTCTCATCAACTATCTTTTGTTGTTGATGAGACAAACTCATCAACATAGATTATACTACTCCCCCTTTCGAGGAGGGTCCTTTTGAACTACTCCGAGTTTGTCTCGGAAGTATTCAAATTTTACTCGAGACAGAGGTTTGGTCAAGATGTCAGCAATTTGATCCTCAGTACTCACATACTCGAGCTTGATAGCTCCTCTCTGCACCATGTCTCGTATATAGAAGTATCGAATCTCTATGTGTTTTGACTTATCGTGGAAAACAAGATTTTCTGTCATCTTAATGCAGCTTTGATTGTCACACATAATCACAGTGGGATCCATTTCTAGGTCAAACACTCCAGATAATAGTTTCCGAAGCCATACTGCTTCACAGCTGGCAGAGCAAGCAGCTATATATTCTGCTTCAGCAGTACTGAGGGCCACACTAGATTGTTTCTTGCTGAACCATGAGATCATGGCAGATCCAAGACCATAACATCCACCTGAAGTACTCTTTCTATCTGAGACACTTCCTGCCCAATCAGAATCTGAGTAACCATGTAATCTGAGTTCATGACCTCCAGAATAATATAGACCAAAATCTAATGTACCTTTTAGGTACCTCATTACATGCTTTGCAGCTATTAAGTGAACCTTTCTAGGTTCTACTAGATACTGACTTAGATTATTTACAGCAAAGCATATATCTGGCCTAGTATTTGTTAAATACATCAATGACCCAATGATTTGTCTATATAGAGTTAGGTCCACTAATTCTGATGAGTCATTAACTAATAACTTCAAGTTGGAGTCCATGGGAGTGGCCATGGGTTTACACTCCAACATGTTAAACCTTTTTAGAATCTCCACAGCATACTTACCTTGATTTAGAAAGATTCCTTTTGGATCTTGCCATACTTCTAGACCTAAGAAGTGGTGCATTAATCCAAGATCTTTCATCTCGAATTCTGAAGAAAGCTTCTTCTTGCTTTCAATAATTTGTTTCTCATTTCCGGTTAGAAATAGATCATCTACATATAACAACAATATAATTGGTTCATCATCCATTATTTTGAGATAAAGATTGGGGTCAGCTTTACTCTTAGTAAAGCCCATGCTTGTTAAGAAATTGTCGATCCTTCCGTACCAAGCTCTGGGAGCTTGCTTTAATCCATATAATGCCTTCTTCAGTTTGCATACATAAATCCTCCCGTCTTTAACTTCAAACCCTTGTGGTTGTTTTATGTATACTTCTTCTTCAATTACACCATTCAGAAAAGCTGTCTTTACATCCATTTGATGTAATTTCCACTTCATCATAGATGCAAGTGCCATGATAGTTCTAATTGAAGTATACCTAGCAACTGGTGCAAAAGTTTCTTCATAGTCAATTCCCTCCTTCTGAGAGAATCCTCTGGCTACAAATCTTGCCTTGTATTTTTCAATGCTACCATCTGCAACATGTTTTATTTTAAAAATCCATTTGGAAGAAACCACACTTTTATCTTTTGGTTTGGGAACTATATCCCAAACATCATTTTTCATTATTGACTGATATTCTTATGTCATTGCTTCTACCCATTCTTTCTTTTGAGCTGCCTCTTCATAGCTAGTAGGTTGTTGATCTACAAGATCACACATCAAGGCCATATAGTTGGACACTAGCTCTGGTTTCTTTCTTTCTCTAGTGGAGCCTTCAGGAGCTCCATATCTTTCAGCTCCTTGAATAATATCTCTAGCCCATGCTGGCCTTCTTTTCTTAGATAAATCTGTAATAGGGAGTTCTTGTGGTTCCAACATGTCATGATCCTCTGGTGCATCATTTTCAGGAATGTGCACAGCCTCTGTGCTTCTAGGAGATGTATCTTCTTCATAAATTTCTTCAAGTTGGCACTTCCTGGATTTCTTGAGAGCTGCTTCTTCATCAAAAGTTACATCTCTACTTATTTCTATATGGTGAAAACCTGGTATGTAGATTCTGAAGGCTTTGGATGATTCACAATAACCAACAAACATCCCCTTCTTACCAGAAGGATCCAACTTGGTTCTCTTTTCTTTTGGAATGTGGATGTACACAGGACACCCAAATATTTTAAGATGACTTACCTCGGGCTTCTTTCCTGTAAACACCTCTTCTGGAGTTTTGAAATCAAGAGCACTATGAGATAGTCTATTTTGCACATATACTGCTGTCTTGGCTGCTTCAGCCCATAGATACATGGGAAGATCTTGGTCATGTATCATAGTCTTTACAGCTTCCATGATAGTTCTATTTTTCCTCTCAGCCACCCCATTTTGTTGGGGATTGTAGGGAGTGGTTAATTCCCTCTTAATTCCAGCTTCTTTACAAAAGTCTTCAAAGTCCTTTGAAGTATATTCTCCGCCATTATCTGTTCTGAGAATCTTGATTCTCTTATCTGAGAGATTTTCTATTAGAGCCTTGAACTCTTTGAATTTTCCAAAGACTTCATTCTTACATTTTAGGAAGTAAATCCAAGTTTTCCTTGAATAGTCATCAATGAATGAAAGATAGTATTCAAACCCACTTAGAGAAGTGGTGGGCATTGGTCCACATACATCTGAGTGAATTAGCTACAAAATGTTCTTAGTCTTTGTTTCACTCTTTGGAAAGGGGTTCTTGACATTCTTCCCTTTCTTACACCCTTTACATGAGCCATCATGATCAGCCTTCAAATCTGATAATCCTATGACCACCTTGCTTACATAGGGTAAGGCTTTGTAGTTAATGTGAGCTAATATTCTATGCCATAACTCACTGGGGCTAGAAACTTCATAAGCAAGGGCAGCTTCAGGGTGACCCTTGAGTTTATAGAGACCTCCTTCTTCTTCACCAATGATAACTGCATCTTTGATTGATTTTCCTTTGGACCACATGAGTACTTGTCCATCTATGAAAGCCACTCTAAAACCTTTCTTATCTAGTGCTGAGATAGAGAGTAGGTTCATCTTTAAACCTGGTACATATAAAACTTCTTTCATTTTCAAGGGTATTCCAGAATCAAGCTTGTAGCTTGCTTCACCAATTCCCTTGATGGGATATTGATAATCATCTCCTAGAGATACCTTTTGAGGGGAAGACTTTTCTTCAAGTCTTGAGAGAGATTTCATTTGACCTGTCATGTGTTTTGAAGCACCACTATCAATGAGCCATGTATCTTCTCCAGGAGACACAGATCCAGAGAGTGCAGAGAATAGGACATATTCTTCTAGATCTTCTCCTTTTACTTTGGATCTTTTCTTTTGAGGCCTTTCCTCTTCTTCTTCTTCTTCTTCTTCTACTTCTTCTTCACTCTCATCTTCTGCCATATGTGCATGATGTCTTTTGTGAACAAACTTCTTCTTCTTTCTTTCTGGAAGAGTGCAGTCTCTAGCATAGTGTCCAAGTTTGAAACAATTATAACATTGGACTGTGGAGAGATCTCTTTCTGAGTTTGTTCCTCCTTTCCTTTTGAATCTAAGAGAGGGTTGAGGCTTCTTGTGATTCACTTTCTTGAAGTAGCCCCTCTTGCCTCTTTTGGTGTGGGTGGCCAAGGCTTGGTCATCCTCTTTGAGAAGAGCTTCTCTGTTGGCTACCCTAGCCGAACACAATCCTCCCATACTACATCAAACTTCATGCTTTCTTTTCTGGCACACATGGTTTGTATGAATGATTCCCAAGGTCTAGTGAGACCATTTAGAGCTGTCATCACAAGTTCATCTTCATCAAGAGTATCACCAATGGCATTTAGTTGCTCCTTGATTAGTGAGACCCTTGAGAAGTAGTCTTGAATGGATTCTCCTTTGTGCATCTTGGTACTCTTCAACTAAGTCCTTAGGTTCATCTTCCTATTGATGTTCTTTCCTTCATACATTCTTCCTAGGGCATCATACATTTCCTTTGGAGTCTTCTTGGAGGCCACTTGGAGAATCAAGTGGTCTTTAATAGAATCAGCTATGATTCTCTTTGCCCTAATCAAATCCTTCCTATGCTTCTCTTTGGCTTCATCTCCTTCCGGTTCTGCAACTTCATCTTTGATATAATGAGCAAGATCATTCTCTTCAAGTATGAGACCAATTCTGTATTTCCATGCCCGAAAATTCTCTATACCTTCTAGCTTGTCTTCAAGCTTAGTATTTGGAGCCATCTTCTCTTGGGGGAGTCCAAGAGACAGAGTAGTACTTACCTGGAAATATTACCTTTTTGCTTTTCCGGATCCTGGGACAGAATTTCTGGTTTATCGCACTTTTGATAGAATTAGGGTTTGACTATTCCGGAGTTCTAACCAACCAAAAAGTTTGATCTAGGGCTCAAAAGAATGGTCTTGAGAAGGGCTATCCAGCCATGTAATCAGATTTCAATAATACCAACTTTCTGCTGAAACCAATTTCTCACTTATCGCACTTTTGGTAGAATTAGGGTTTGACTTTCCCGGAGTTCTACCCAACCACAAAGTTCGATCTAGGGCTCAAAATAAAGGTCTTGATAAGGGCTATCCAGCCATGTAATCAGATTTCAAGAATACCAACTTTCTGCTGAAACCAATTTATCACTTATTGCACTTTTGGTAGAATTAGGGTTTGACTTTCCCGGAGTTCTACCCAACCAAAAAGTTCGATCTAGGGCTCAAAAGAAAGGTCTTGAGAAGGGCTATCCAGCCATGTAATCCGATTCCAAGAATACCAACTTTCTGCTGAAACCCTAAACTTCACCGGAGAGAGAGAGATTCTTACCTTGTGAAAGATGTCCTATTCAGTCTAGCTCTGATACCATGTTAAGTTTAAACCAAATAAACTAGCAAGATCACTGAAAGAAACATAATCACAAGATAGACACAGAATATACCCTGGAAAACCCTCATGGGGTAGAAAACCCAGCAAAGCTTTCCTCAATAAGATGATCAACCAAAATACAAGATGTGCTCCCTCCTTCTTTGTATCCTTAGCAGATCTCCCAGAAAAGTGCGCTATCTTTCACAAGTGAGTGTGTGTTCTAATGAGGAGTTCACCTCCTCTATTTATACTGACTCCTCACTGACTAAAATACCTAATGGGGCCAACCTCTCCTGGAGAAGTCTAACCCCTAAAGTATAAGATCAGGGCCGACCCCCACATGGTGGGTCTAATAACCCTAGCTACCACAAACCCTCGGAGGAATAAACATCTCCGGATACATAATAGGGTTACCTCGGAGGGATGAAACATCTCCAGAATAATAATGTACAAATATAATATTCTTAGAAGTTACAATATTCAACAAGTTCAGTGCTTAGAGATGTATTGCAGCAGTGTTTCAGATGGTATATGATTATTACTATGATGATGTTGTATGATCTATGGATATGTTACCATTGACTGTGGATTATTATCTTGTTGATTTAGTCATGTTCACAGCATCTACTTGGTATATTATTCCTGATGTGGCAAACTATTTAAAATGAACTGTAAATCATAAAATGGACAATCGCTTGCACATTTAGGTCATTTAACAAAACCCACTGGTTTTCCACCTTACATAGATATGGTCTTCCCTGACACTAGTTGTCTGCTAGTGTAGGCTCCATATTCACTTGACTCCATCCATACATGACTTTCCTATTTGACTTTAAACCTTGACCTATCTCATTTGACTTTCTGATACTGAGGAATTCCCCATTTTTCTACCTCTGTGTTTGGACCACATCCCTGTATATTCAGTGTCTCGGCTCTAAGTTGGTGACAAAACTTGCCTTCGGTGAGTTGGATTGTAGGCCTAAATCATTCTGGTCAGTTGTCCCGATGTTTGGCATTGGATCGAACTCCTCCTAGTCACTTGAGATGTTGTTGGCTAAAACTGAAAGCTCATGTTCTACTTATGGAAACTTCTAAATTTGCCCTTGGAAACTAAAAAGGGCAAGAGCGATGAACAGCTAAAAAAATACTCCTCGAAGAGTATAAGAAAGGTCCAAAAAAAAAAATGGTTCTTAAAAGCTATATCTAAACAATTGCTGACCTTATATGTATTTGAAAAAACATGCCCTGGATGCAAGCTGCAACTAGTTGTGCTTATCAGCGCACCTGAGATCCGAAGGGTTATGTAGGCCAAAAAGGCCATGAAATAAAACTGAATGATCCTAATGAACTTGGATCAACTTGATGTAGACATGACGCCTAAGTTGAATAAGCACTCTCTGAACAACTTATCCATTTGTGAGGCACAGCCATCCCCTGTGTTATTTTGTCCAGCACAGAGTTTGTAGCTTTCCCCTTTCTCCCAGTCCAAAGTATTTTTGAGTTAAGTTAGACAAGTCAACCCCTTGGCCCAACCTTGTTCCTAGCCTTCATCCTTCACTAGCAGTTTGACCATGTCCAATGGGTGAGTTTGTCATTTGAACTATTGTGCAAGTAATTTTATATAACAAAGGAATATGCTAACTGGATTAATGCCACTGAATGGATGTTATACTTTGAGCTTGGTTGTGAGAATGATTAGAGAAGCATGTCTTAGTCTACTGATGTGATTTATCCTTGGTTGTATATTATTGGGATCTGTGATGATGTGGGCCATGTATATATGCCTATTGATGATGATTGATGGTCCCACATACTTGATGATGATATCATATGATGGACATATGATGCAGATGATGATTGATGCAGTTCAGCATATTTATTTATTACTTCAGATCAGCAGATTATGCATTGTCCATATATGGTGGACCCTACAGCTGGCCCAATAAAGCAACCCATGGTGTATGAGTACACATTTATAGTGGATTTGGGTCTTCTGGATCCAATGAGACACTTATCTTTCAGTTTCGGGCACTTCTGACAGTGATTGATGCAGTTTTACACTTGTTGACCAGATTTGGGGCTGATTTCCCAGCCTGAGCAGCAGGGGCCATGAGAAGCCAGTTCACCTAGGGAGCTGTATGAGGAGGGGGTGGTCCAGCCACTTGTTTTTACCATTTACCCCCCCTTCTGGAGAGCCTGGTGAGCTCAGTTGGACAACGCAGATTCCCTGGGAGGCAGTTTTGGCACTTTCACAGTTATCGAGGTAGTTAAAAAATGGGATAAAGTGGTCACTGAGGAATTCGATTTGGGAAATTGAGGCAAGGTTTTGGCATTTGGTTTTCACAGAGGTCTTCCAGGGTGATCCCACTATCTTCCAGCCAGTTTTCACCATGTGGGTAGGCCCACATCGATCACAGGAGGTCTTTTACTACTTGTCTGTCACAGATTTTGAGGACAGATTTGATCATTTATATTATCTTGGACATATTTTATTATTTTAGTGTACCTTGGGGATGAGATATTAAGGATTGATGCCTCCGAGCCCCACCATGTGCTTATTTTGTCATGTCCTAGTCATTATGAGGTGGATTTTTGTACTTTTACCCCTCTAGTGGATGACGTCATCCTCCCTTTGTACCATTTAGTTAGGACGTCATCATTATATTGGGTGATCCATGTGATGTATTGTTATGATTCATTATTAGCCGTTGATTAGATCTTTTGATATTTTAATCTTAGCCACTCATGTAAAAAGTGGTTAGGATTATACTCTCTCCCCATCCTATTTAAGGAGGGAGCCTCTCATTGTAAAATCATCTAGAGATTTTTGGCTCTTGGCTCTAGGAATAAAATTTCTATCTTTTGGAGTACATGCTTGGATTGGAGTGGATGTTGGTTGTTTCGATTGTAAATGCTTTTGTCCATTGCACTAGAGGATCTATTGTAGCTATCTTGCTGTTGGCTACTTTCTGGACAGACCCGGGTTTTCAGGATGCGCAGCAACAAACACCCCTTTGGCGCACTGGCCCTTTCGGCAATGAGCTGCGCAGCAGTCCGAAGTCTCACCCGAAGTGGCTATGGGGGGGCTAAGGAATCAGGTTTCCTTAACCTAGGTGGCATGGAGTCTACAGTCTTCTCCCTTCCCTTCTTGGAGGATACCCCGGAACAGAACGTCTTACTCTTTCCTAGGTCTCACAGCGCCACAGCGCTGGGACTCACTCTTTTCCGCCGAGCTGTGCGGTAGCCCCGCACCTGCGCACGAGGCATTTACCCGCTACGTCCGATACACTATGTATCGCCTCTGCCCTCACGCCACAACGCAGTAACACACTCCTTAAGCACTACGGCGACAGTGTTCTTACAGACTCCTTCGACAATGCACGAGACAACTTCTGAGGGAGCTTCAGGGATTTACATTACATAATCATTCATAAAGATAGCGAAACATTCATGGAAACATAGACAGTAAAGCAAAGAAATGCAATCACATAAAGCATCACCACCACAACAAGAATTATGTGGTTCACTTCCCGAAGGGAAGCCACGTCCACGGGAACTGAGTTTTATATTATCTTGAGATGGGGCTAACACAGTTCTGCTGCGCACAAAGCTGCAGCCTTAGATCTTTCTGGGAAACTCCACGCACACAGCTGGGAGCCCTTCTCTTATATCTATTCTCTTCTTCTACAGATATTACAATGACAAAGACATACAATTACATTCCCCTCTCAGTCCTCTTCCAACTGGTCGATACATACAATGGCCCTTCCACCAAGCGGTCTTCCTGCGAGATCGCGGCCTTCTTACATGCACAAAATGCTCATTAACAGCTTTACAAGACACAGCAATACCAGTGACTCAGTGACTATCAACTATCTGACTACCTAACCAACCAACCAACCCTTTTCCCTTTTACAATTACACATATATATAGGTGGCCCTGAGGGTCGCACCTTTACAAAACTGTGGGCCTTTCCCAACAGTGATCCCCAAAAACCCTAACCACTGACACAGCTAGGTGTACTGTAGGCGCCTCTTGCACTCACGTCGCAGCTTCCTGCAGACTCCGCGATTTTCGGCACAGATCGCGGGTATGGGCGTCGCTTCATCGTTCTTTGCTCCTTGTCCTTCGCCTTCAATGCTTCGGCCCGTTGCTCTTCCTATATCCGGGCAACCATAACTCCTGTACTTTGCCTTCAATGCTTCGGCCCGTTGCTCTTCCTTGGTCCGAGCAACCATAACTCTTGTACTTTTCCTTCAATGCTTCATTTATTGTGGTGGTTGAGCTTTCTACTCGGCCACCTTATTTACTCTTTCCTTTGACTTGTGTGCGCGAGCTCCACAATTTCTGGCCCGCAATCTGCGGTGAGCTCCTCCATCTGGCGCCGTACCGCGCACTGTTCATTTCTGCCCAAAAATGGTGCTTTTCCTCAAAATTAGCACTTTTCCTTCAAAACTTAGTGCTTTTTCCTCAAAATTTGGTAGCTTTACCATAACTGCGGCCTATGCTCCAACAGGCCCCTAACACTTACTTGTGGCTCGTCCCCGAGCCACTCGCACTAGCTTGCGGTTGTTTTAGTTGTGCATCTGACTTGGCTTGGTTCGCAGCGAAGGCTTGCTTCCACTGTGCAATAGTGGAGTCCATGTCTTGCACGCATTCCGTGGCTGTCTGCACCAGGTTTGCAGTAGCTTCCTCCTTCTACATCGTCGATCAACTCTTGAGACTCAGCAAATGCTTTGACCTTGGCCTCTGCTTGGGCAGCAAGTTCAGCATACTCATCCATAAACGGCTGAATGATGTTGGCGAGAGTAGCATCTTTGTTTCTGAGCCTGTGCAGTTCTTGCTGGACTTTGCGGACTTCGCTCATCTTTCTCATTTTGGCTAAGCCTTCCAAGGGCTTAGCTTCTTCGTTCAGAACATTTAGGGACTGTTCTGCTGCTTCCACCTGTTCCACAAGGGAACCTTTAGAAGGGAGCTTCTCGAGCTCAGCCCAAGCCTGCATAGATTGTGTCATTAACTGTTGGGCTTCATCTGTTCTGCACTTCATTTGGGTAGAAGCTATGCGCAGTGCTTCAAGTCGTTCTTGCGTCTCATCTGTGGGAGGCACTACGACACGAGCTTCCAACTCGGCGAGCTGCTTTCTATGGTCTTCAGCCATAGCAACTACTTGTTGTTCTAGGGATTGATCCCTTCTACCGATGTGTTGCACTTTCTCAACTAAAGGAAGGTCTGGTTGAATCTGGCAGGCTGGCAGCTCCTGGGCGATTTCATCGACGACATTACTTAGCCCAGTGTCTTGCACTTCATGAAGTTCAAGCTGCGCAGAGATCTTCTTATAGCCTGCCCTTAACTCTACTTCCTGCATCTGCAGTCTTTGATTGGCATGGAATGTGGAGAGCTCCCTAGCTCTCAGCTCAGTAGAGACCTGTTCCTGAACCAACTGTAGAGTTTCCAACGGAATTAGTGACAAATTTATTTCAACAGGGCCAACCGCGCTTACCTGCAGTGCAGCCAGAGGATCCGAGAGTGTCATGCTTGCAGGCGGGATGTGGACGACAGTGTGCCTCTCTGTAGGTACTTCAACCCGCTCGGTGCTTGTAGATGCTTGCGACACCTGCGAGCCGGATGCTGGCGCATGGGTCTGCGCAACTCATCCTGCGAGACCTTTCAACTCCACGAGCTGCAGGTCCAGAGCACTTCTGATATTGGCCTGAGAGGCACGCAGCTCCTGAAATTGCTCCTTCAAGTACCGGTTGAGCCCCGCAGCAAGGGTCTCATAGGGATCTCCAGTCGCTTCTGCGGGGTGCGACAGCTTCTGCTTCTTGGTAGCCGGTCCTGATGGACCTTCATCATTCTTTTGCGCGACCTTTTCCTTGCCCTTATCTTTCTCTGGCGCCTCAGGGGGTGGCATCGTGGCAGCGATTTCAACAGCCTGCTTCCATTCATCTGGACAGGACTTCACAGTGTACTCCATGTCTTGGGTAGTCATTCGGTAGAGCCCTATGGCCCATTCTTTCGACTGAATTCCGCGAGGGAGGAAATAGATTTCATGCAAGTTGGCAGAAAAGACCAACTTCGTTCCATAGAGTTCTGCCGTCTCCTCAGTAAGCCTCGTCATCTGCAGGATGGTATCCCTGAGAAGATGGTAGTACTCGAAGAACACGGCGTGGTTCATCTTGCGCTTCACGGGATTATTAGAATCCCAAAGGTTGACATAGCGCATCCCTGTAACCGCTCCTGAACGACGCGGAAGAAACTAAGTGTTGGGCGGTTCCTTCCACCCGACAAAGGCACACAAGATCAGGAGCTAAGAGAAATGGAACAGCTGCTTGGCGGTGTCCTGAACGTTGCGGAAGTCATCCAAGAATGTATTCAGGAGGAAGAGACACCAGTTATACTGCTCACCCTCCGCAGCTGCAACTGCGAGCTCTACAACAGCTCCAGGGACTTCTTTAGGTCGGCACTTTGTTAAAAGTCTTCCTGCGAGCAGACTGCATGTGAATCTGAGTGCTTCATATTCAACTACAGTGAGGTCATAAGCCCGACCTCCTCTCGACAATTTGTATTTCTGCACCACCTATGCAGCGAGATTTCGGTCCTTGTCTATACCAACGAAATGGACGTTGGGGTCCTTACCAACCTTAGATAGGCCGGTAATTCGGTGAATCAGGTCCACATTCAGATCAATTGGCCTCCCTAGCCAAAGATAACCACCGTGAACACAGGATAATAGGACCTTGACAACTTCATTAACTTCATTACTACGCCCGAAGTGCGGTAGCTTCAACAGGTTCAACAGTCCAGGCCTCTCTAGATTTACTGCAAATTCCCGCGGGACGAATTCGTCAATCTTCTTAGTAGGATTATGGACCACTGTTAGATAGTGATTTGGCGCGAACTGAGGATACGTTCTATAATATCCCAAGTTGAAGTCAGAAAAATTAACCAGCGGGAGATGTCCAAGCAGGGATCTTTCTTCTTGCACGACTTCCTCCATTGGTGGCAGCGGAATCGAATACTTGGCATTCTTGGGAATACGCACCTCGGGTGCATCATCTGGGTGCGGAGGAATGTAGTTAACCAGAGTGGCCAAGGGCTCTGGAACGGGTTCCTCCGGCTGCTATTGCTAGTGCTGTTGTTGAGATGCCCTTGTGCCCGGGGACTGTCTGGGATCAGGAAAACTAGGAAGCTCGACAATCTTGATCGGGGTACCCATACCGAAATCTAACCCTCTGCGTCTGAATTGACGGACGAATTCTTCAGTTGACAGTTTCTCCGTCATGAACTTGCATACATGACAAATACTGAACAGAAAAGGGCGAAATAGCGTAGGATGCGAACTCTGAAAACAGAGGACAGCAGTCTGCACGACATGACTCTGAAAACAATGGCTTAGACTCTCAAACAGGACAACTATACAACGCAATAGCAAGGAAAAGTAACCCAAGCATATACGAATGAGGGGTATTTATAGCTGAAGGCGGTAGTAGATGCAGACAAGTGGCACTAATAACCATTGGTGCCTAAGCGGATGAGTTGACAACCCCCTACCCTCTGTGCCTCTGTGGTGCATTAAATGCAAGGGCTAGGCTCTGACAGCCTTCGGGAGATGAGATAAGGCCTTCGGCTCCTTAATTAAATGCGGATCTTAGGGAAATCAAGCCGAATCTGTCAGAGAAAATACAATTAAATGGCGGTCTCGTCCTTCATTAAGACTCAGACGCGGCTACAGAACTACCGCAATTCAAATTTTCGGCGGGTAACTTCAGCATGGCTAACTGTGCACATGGAGGGCTCCACGGCGAGGAGAACTCCGCAAGAGCGACAAATAGACAACAGGGAACTCCGCAAGAGTGAAAGTTTGACAACCCGAGGGACTTCGCAAGAGCGAAAATAGGCTCGCTCAGAACAGGCTTTATTGACTGCGTGAATGCTTCGAGGAACTGCGCGGGTAGCCAGAGACTGAAAATGTCTCGCGACTTCCGTGTAGACTGATAAGTGCAATGCCTCTTTCAACTACACTGAACATCTACACAACTTTAGCAATTGATTAGGTCGACAGGGCGGAGTGGCCGTCGCGATAAAGATTGAGCCGACTCCCGTTGATCATTGTGGGCAGCAATTCTCCATTAAGCTTCGCAAGCTGAACTGCTCCACCTTCGGTTATCTTCATCACTTGAAAAGGGCCTAACCAATGTACACGAAACTTGCCTGAAAACTTGATGAATTTACTATCATAGAGGAGTACCAAGTCTCCTTCCTGAAAGACTTTATTCTTAATATGCCTGTCATGCCAAGCCTTCTGTCTCGCCTTCTGCACTTGTTGATGGAATCCAGCTAAAAGCCTGTCTTCTTCTAAGGCAACCAATTGTGACAGCCTTTCACTCATAGTACCAGTGTCTGCCATTTCTGTAATTTGAGCAATTCTGAGACTGGGAACAATGTATTCCATGGGCATGATTGCTTCTTGTCCATACACCAAACTGAAAGGTGTGTGACCTGTTAATTTCTTGCATGTGGTTCTGTAAGCCCATAACACAGCTGTGACTCTAAGGTCCCAATCATCTCTTTGTTGATTACAGATCTTGGTCAGGGCATTCTATAGAATCTTATTGAATGCCTCCACCGTACCATTAGCTTGAGGGTGGTAGGGTGTACTCTTATGGTGACTAATGTGGAATTCTTCAGTAAGGGCCTCTATAGTCTCGTTCAGGAAATGTGTGCCTTGATCACTCATTAGAATCAGTGGACATCCAAATCTAGTGACAATATTCTCAAAAATGAACTGCGCGGCAGTGACAGCGTCGCAATTCTTAACTGGCTTCGCCTTAGCCCATCTGGTGAGGTATTTAGTAGCTGTGATAATGTATCTTGCGCCGGTTCTCTTTCCTGGTGGGTTGATAGGTCCCACAAAATCAATGGCCCACTTATCAAAAGCACGAACTGTTATCTGGGGTCTTAGCGGCATTTCATCTCTTCTTGAAGGTTTTCCTGTTCGCTGGCACACATCGCAACACTTGCAGAATTCCTTAGTATCCTTGTGCAATGTTGGCCACCAAAGACCTGCGGCTAAGATCTTCTGTGCAGTCGACTTTCCTGCGAAATGGCCTCCTGCGGTTCCTAAGTGCGCTTCTGCAATTATGGAGTTCTTCTCATGCGGTAAAATGCATCTACGCAAGACTTCATCAGGGCCCAACTTATAGAGCTGGCCTGCTATCAAAGTGAAGTCTGCGGCTTTGACAACAAGTTGTTTCTTCTGCTGTATTGTGAACTCAACCGGCGCTTGCCCTGTAGTGAGAAACTCAAGAATATCAGAATAATATTTGTCTGCTGCTTGAACAGAAAATAGCTGCGCATCAGGCAGATTGTCCTCCAAATTTGTAGGTTCCTCCCCTAACTCTATCCTAGATAAATGGTCAGGTCCTGCATTCAATCTACCATTAGAGAGATTTTGAGGTCAAAAAAGGACCTCCTAAGAGATGTACTACAAAAATATGAGATATATTAAAATATTATGAATTGGGGGTTTTATGGGGTAGGTATATATGACAAGTCACCTCCCACACTATTTTCTATGCACAATATAAATAACCATGGTTGAGTTACTTTTCAAAATTCATTAGAAATAAAATTAATAAAATAAGTCTACATTGATGTGACTAAGATTCATTGTAAATTCCCAAAAATGTATTGTCCTTTAACATTTATTTGTCTTGAACTTGCAAATGAAATTAAATAATAAAAAACATTTTTAAGAGTTTTTTTTTAAATTTTATGTTGACTTTTTATATTTAGTACTTTTCTCATGAATTTAATAATGTAATTTAATTGAGAATTTATTTACATGTAAAATGTCAATAATATTATTATAATCCACATTGCATTATTATTATTTATAAAATCTATTATTATTCTTTATTAGTTTGAGATTATGTTATTAAATAGAATGGAGTGAATATATAATTTAAAATTAAAAACATAAAAATGATAATATATTATTTTATAAAAAAATGTGAAAGGACTTTCTTTATGAATTAAGAGTACTTCACTTGAAAATGACAATAATATTATTTTATGTGAAAGTGTGAAAAGGCATTCATTATGAGTACTTTAATTGAAAATGACAATAATATTATTTTATGAAAAGACTATCATTATGAGTACTTTACTTTATGACTTAAAAGTACTTACACCACTACCTTGGTTAACTATGTGTTTTCATCCAACATAGAAAATTTGACAAATAAGCTTTCTTAACTCATGCAATGCCACCTCACCAAGGGGGATGATGTCATCTACTAGAATGTGATTGGTTGTATTTTATAGTACATTTTCTTTGTTTTGAGGCCCTTTTTTGACCTCAAAATTTCTCTAATGCTATCTTCACAATAATCTCAAAATCATACTCCTGGAAGAGGAGTAGCCATCTGCAAATTCTTCCCCCTAACACTGGCTTATTGACCAAGTACTTCAAGGCAGAATGGTCAGTATACATTTTAAATTGAGCACCCAATAGATAGTGTTTGAACTTCTGTAAGGCATACACCATAGCTAGTCCTTCTCTTTCTGTAGTGGTGTAGTTCTTCTCAGCTGTAGACAGCTTTCTGCTAGAGTAAGCAATGGGGTGGTCAATACCTCCTTCTCCCGGTTGTGTCAGTACAACTCCCAATGCTATGGAAGAAGCATCTACATGAACATGAAAGGGTTTTCTCCAGTCTGGGAAAACTAGAATAGGCGTTGTGACCATCTTTCCTTTAAGTGTGTCCAGGCTCTGTTGGCATTCTTCTGTCCATTGGAATTTCGAATCCTTTTTCAGCAGTCTTTCCATAGGCGCAGTGATCTTTGCATAACCCTTGATAAATTTCCTGTAGTATCCTGTATGTCCCAATGTAGTGCGCAATTGTTTGACTGAGTTGGGCGCAGGAAAGTTAGCAATGATGGCAACCTTCGCAGGATCCATCATGAGTCCTTGTCTGCACACAATGTGACCCAACAAAATACCAAAAGGAGCACAAAAGATACATTTTTTCAAGTTAAGGGAGATCTGATACTGTCTACATTTTTCTAACATCATCCTTAGATTCCCTATATGGTTCTTTAGTAAACCAAACACAGTCCAGTCATCAAAATAGACTTCTAGAAACTTATGAATGAATTCTTTGAAAACAGCAACAACAACTCTAGAGAAAATAGCAGGAGCGTTTTTAAGACCAAAGGGCATTACCGTATATTGGAATGAGCCCCATTCAGTCGCAAAAGTGGTCTTATGGCGGTCCTCTGGATGGATTTTGATCTGATGGTATCCTGAAAAGCCATCAGTGAAGGAGTAAGCCTCTTGTCCTCCCACATTGTCAAGCACTTCGTCTGTAAAGGGCGTAGGAAATGGATCATGCGTTGATGCGTCGTTGAGCTTGCGCAGGTCCACGCAGATTCTTATTTCACTTTTTGTCTTTTTCTCTTGTACCACCATAGGACTAATCCAATCACTTTCCTCTACTGGCTCAATGATACCAGCTGCGAGCATCTTATCAATTTCTTCTCTGACCTTTTCTTTATATCGCGGGTTCAACCTGTACGGGCGCTGTTTTACTGGCTTAGCGTCCGCTTTCAAAGGTATGCGCATAACTCCTAAATATCCTAGGATGCCTTTCATTTCTGTAAACTTGGTAGGAAAGATATCCTGGTACTCATGTAGTAAATCTGCAATATGGTCAATAGTTTCATCATCCCAATAATCTCCTATAGAGGCAACCTTGGGTTCGGCTTCTATACCAATGTTAATCTTCTTGAGCTTGATGTGTTCTATAATGGCAGGGATATCAAGCTGAGGGCCTTCGACTTTGCGCGTCCCTTCTGACTCTGGAATATTGATGTTGCGAGGATCATCATCCTCTTCTCCAGTGGTGAAATTATAGCATTCCAGGGCATGTTCCATCTGGACAGCCCAATCTGGTTGAGAATACTCTGGTAAAGGACATTGTCCAAATACCTTCTTTCTAACACACTTTAAAGCCTGATCGATGCTTGGATGTTCTGACTCAAAGCTGAAAGTGAGTTGAAAAATTTCAATCATGAGAGGCCAAGTGATAGTGCCTCTACGCAATTCTGTTTCAGTGTACCAGTTCCTTGGAACTATATCCAACGTGTGGATGAATAGGTGAACCCACTCATCCTCTGGAATATCTGACCATTGCTGAATACATGCTTCAACGTGTGACCTGGGGTCACTCTTTCCATCATATTTGCGCAAAACTCTTGCTGTGGTCTCTTGAAATCTGCGCAGTATCAACCTGCGACAGTCTTGCCATGTGTCGATATTTTCTTTATGCGCACCCCACCATCTTGCGTGTGTAGCGCGTAGTGCTACATCCAATGCTTGTATGCGCTGCTCATCTGGGATTTCTTGTTCATATGCATGTATGAATTCACTTACTCCATCTAAACCATCAAATATTGGAGTGTTATTCAATTCTGTGCCAATCCATCGAATGGATTTAGTCATCATGGCGCAACGCCTTGCAGAAACCTCATGTAAGCGATTCTGCCAGTTTTCCAGTCCTGCGTCTGAATCTGATGCACACGAGCTATCGCATCGCCAAATGATATGGTCGTCCGCTGTGGGATTGACATAATGATTATGACTAGCAGTCATATGATACAAACTTTCCATGTGGTGCACTTCTTCTTCTGCTCGAATGGGTTCAATATACCATGGTCCTTGAAGGGGATCAAGTGGTGCAATGACCCTAATCTGGTCATCCTCAAAAGTCATCTGTCTTTTCTTCAAATTAATGACAGCCAGATTATCAAATGCCCAGTCTATGCCTAAAAGTGCTGGATAAGGTCTACTATCATCCAGAATTTTGATTACTTCAAAGTCTGCAGAACTTCTTACTCCCTCAATATCAATGGGTACATTGGGTAATCTGCCCAATGGAGAAACTCGTTGCTGATTTGCTAGTCTTAGATGGATAGGAGATCTGATAAGCTGAGGGCTACCCATATGTTCCCATGTCTGCATGGTGAGAACATTACCTTCTGAGCCTAAATACAAAATGACTTCGTCCATTTCAAATGCTCCAATCTGCGCTGTGAGTCTCATCTCTCTTCCAGTTCTAGCATGAATCCTGATCTGATGAACAGCACGCTGCGGTGTGTTCATCGAAGCAGATTGTTGACACTGATCCAACAGGTGTTGGAGTTCCATAGTTGCTTTTTCATTGCGCAACAACTTTAAGCAGCTTCTTAGGAAAGCATGAACACTGCCTAGTGTATCCTCCTCATCAGGCCTTCCAGATGTAGTGGCCTGCTCTCGTACCAGGTTCTCTTGTCGTGGCACATGCGGTCTGATATCATTGTGCGGTAATGTGACAGAACTTGAAGCTCGCGGATCTAAGAAATACTCTTGAGCTTGCTTGAAGGCTTCTTTTTTCTTCTGTAGGTCAAGCGGGGATGGTTTAATATTAGCGCGGCGCACCCATTGTGTCGCTGGCTTCCCAGTTCCCAATTCTGGCGCACCAGTGGTTGCACCACTGCGCGTCACTATATTAACTGTAGGATCTGGTTCTCTTTTTTCTGTTGCAATCAACTGAATATTCTTGTTAAACTGTGGCTTCTTTTCTTGCATCTTGGCCATCAACTGAGGGCATTCTTCAATGACATGATCATAAGATTTACAGTATCTGCAGGTGGTTGTAGGGTTTTGGCACTCCCTTGCATAATGGCCTTGAGATCCGTAGTTATAGCAAGTGATCTGTCCTCTTCCACGACCAAAACCTCTGCACATCCTCGGCCCCTGTAATGTCCTCCCCGGCCTTCGCGAGCTGGGTCATACTGCGGACATGCTGTGGGTCCCTGTGGTTCTGACTGTACTCTATAAACATCGTGTTTTCTTTCTATCATAAGGTCATATGCTCTGCAATTGTTCTCATCATGGCCTACTGATTTACAGAATTTGCAATATAGATTCTTTGGAGATTGTACATATTTCTGTAACAAGTGACACTCTTGTGGTCTGTGGCCTCTAGTTCTACATATTTCACACCAAGGCCCCTGAGCCTGTGGTAAAGGGTTAGGTGCTCCGGTTGCAATATAATCTATGAAAACAGGACAATGGTCCTTTGAATGTCCTTGTGCTCTACACTTTGTACACCAAATTTCTTCTGTAACATCCTTTCCTTTCTTAATATCATGCACTTGCAAGGTTAGGTTTGCTATTTGGTTCTGCAACTGCGCAACATCGTTGCTTGTTCCAACAATTGGTGAAGCTTCTAGTTTCATAGCCATCTCTAGAGCTTGTTCTTGAGTAGTGAGATTCTGTTGCATAAGAGGAAGTCTAATATGAGGAAGCAACGCAACAATGAACCATTCCTTATGCTGTTGTGGTGCAAACTCAAAGCTTACTTGATCTATCAAGGCTTTGAACTTCTGGTCAAAGTCCCATACTGATTCTATAGGTAATTGTTTTATGTCTTTGAGTTCTGTTATGCACTGTGATTCTGATTTAGGTTTCTTGAATTCTTTAATCATAGCACTTCTTACATCAGCAAGCATCCTATTCTGTGCTGCTGAGTATTTCATAAACCAGGTTAAGGCTCTCTCTCTTAGTGTGGTTGCTAACTGAACCATCTTAACATCATCATCATTAATTTGCTTAATCGTCCAAATGGCTTCACATAGAAACCAGTGCTGCTCAGGGTCTTCTAGCCCTGTTCCTCTAAAGGTTGGTAACTTCATGTCATCACCCATCCTTCTTGCACTAGGTTGATGTGGAGGTGCTGTGGCATTGCCTCCGGGATGGTTAAACAAAGGTGGGGCTGAGGTACTAGAAGTACCGTGCGGGCTACTAGAGGGTGTTACTGTGGGGTTATGCTGAGCCCCGTCTGGCTTTTACGGTGTAAAAGGGTGATAAGGGATGTGAGCACTCCCTTGTCTCTCTATATGGCTCGCTCTACGAGCTCGACTATCTTCTGGGCTAGACTCAAAAGAATGCTGGTCGAGGCCTACTTTATACCGTTTTTCGCTACGAGTGCAACCAATAACTTCAAGATCACTATCAGAATCTGTGGACATTACTTGTCTATGCTATTCATCGGAAGCTATGCATAGTTTTCCTTTTTCATATAAGAGCATTTTAATCGAAAAGTTCAGAGAATTTAAGAACTTACCCCTGTATGCTTTGAAGAAGCTCCTCTCAGCCTCGCTGAAGCTCTTTCTTGTATCTACGGCAAACTTGGTGATGAAGCCTTCCAGCAGACTGTTCAACCAAAAGTCTACTGCGCGGGACACAGGATTATCTACCCGCTTCACAATGCTAACTAGCTCAGGCGTCCAAACGATAGGTTGATCAACATGCACAGTGGGTCTAGTATCTGCTAGCTTGGATACCCACTCATGCAACTCGAGTGCAAATGTTACAAAGAAGATTTCGTGAAGGTTAGTATAAATATGCTTCTGCAACCAATCCTCTGTCTGAAGCCTAGGGCTTCTATTTTCGCGTTCAACGAACTCTCTAGCCTTTGAATCAAACCACTCTTGAATTTCTTTAGTTGTAGGATTCCAGCACCACATTGGCTTCAAAATAATAGGGTTAAAGCCGGCAACGGAACCATTTGTTGGCTGCTTTCTGGACAGACCCGGGTTTTCAGGATGCGCAGCAACAAACACCCCTTTGGCGCACTGGCCCTTTCGGCAACGAGCTGCGCAGCAGCCCGAAGTCTCACCCGAAGTGGCTATGAGGGGGCTAAGGAATCAGGTTTCCTTAACCTAGGTGGCGTGGAGTCTACAGTCTTCTCCCTTCCCTTCTTGGAGGATACCCCGGAACAGAACGTCTTACTCTTTCCTAGGTCTCACAGCGCTGGGACTCACTCTTTTCCGTCGAGCTGCGCGGTAGCCCCGCACCTGCGCACGAGGTGTTTACCCGCTACGTCCGATACACTATGTATCACCTCTGCCCTCACGCCACAGCGCAGTAACACACTCCTTAAGCGCTACGGAGACAGTGTTCTTACAGACTCCTTCGACAATGCACGAGACAACTTCTGAGGGAGCTTCAGGGATTTACATTACATAATCATTCATAAAGATAGCGAAACATTCATGGAAACATAGACAGTAAAGCAAAGAAATGCAATCACATAAAGCATCACCACAACAACAAGAATTATGTGGTTCACTTCCCGAAGGGAAGCCACGTCCACGGGAACTGAGTTTTATATTATCTTGAGATGGGGCTAACACAGTTCTGCTGCGCACACAGCTGCAGCCTTAGATCTTTCTGGGAAACTCCACGCACACAGCTGGGATCCCTTCTCTTAGATCTATTCTCTTCTTCTACAAATATTACAATGACAAAGACATACAATTACATTCCCCTCTCAGTCCTCTTCCGACTGGTCGATACATACAATGGCCCTTCCACCAAGCGGTCTTCCTGCGAGATCGCGGCCTTCTTACATGCACAAAATGCTCATTAACAACTTTACAAGACACAGCAATGCTAGTGACTCAGTGACTATCAACTATCTGACTACCTAACCAACCAACCAACCCTTTTCCCTTTTACAATTACACATATATATAGGTGGCCCTGAGGGTCGCACCTTTACAAAACTGTGGGCCTTTCCCAACAGTGATCCCCAAAAATCCTAACCACTGACACATCTAGGTGTACTATAGGCGCCTCTTGCAGTCACATCGCAGCTTCCTGCAGACTCCGCGATTTTCGGCGCAGATCGCGGGTATGGGCGCCGCTTCATCGTTCTTTGCTCCTTGTCCTTCGCCTTCAATGCTTCGGCCCGTTGCTCTTCCTTGGTCCGAGCAACCATAACTCCTGTACTTTGCCTTCAATGCTTCGGCCCGTTGCTCTTCCTTGGTCTGAGCAACCATAACTCCTGTACTTTGCCTTCAATGCTTCATTTATTGTGGTGGTTGAGATTTCTACTCGGCCACCTTATTTACTCTTTCCTTTGACTTGTGCGCGCGAGCTCCGCGATTTCTGGCCCGCAATCTGCGGTGAGCTCGTCCATCTGGCGCCGTACCGTGCACTGTTCATTTCTGCCCAAAAATGGTGCCTTTCCTCAAAATTAGCACTTTTCCTTCAAAACTTAGTGCCTTTTCCTCAAAATTTGGCAACTTTACCATAGCTGCGGCCTATGCTCCAACACTTGCATATTGGCCATATCTTTTTATAGGTGGAGAAGACTTCTTCAACAAGTGCGAATTGGTGGGGAGGCTTGCCCTTCAAGCTTGGAGGAGGACGTTTTGGGTTAAACAGGGAGTGGTTTTGTCTTTGCACCAACTATTCTTTGCTTATCTCTTTCTTGCTTGTATCTACCCTCAACATGTTAAACTGATTGATGCTTTGCTCCTTGGTTTTGACAGGTTAGAGGGACTCATATGTGGCTTGGAAAAATCGATTTGGCAAGAGGGCTTCAAAAATTCTCCATTTGATCTTTGGAAAAAGTAATCCTCGTCTCAACTAGCATTCATCTCTTCATCCAGGTATCCTCCAAAGGTATGATCTTCTTCTTCCTTGAATCATCCATAATTTCTAGATCATAAAAACCCTAATTGATTAAAACCCTCATTTTTTGGTTTTTCTTAGATCTACTTAGATCTAGCCTTGCTTTTGAAGAGATATTAAAAACCCACCTCTATAGCATCCACCCCTAGTGGGATCTGTAGTTTGGTGGTGATTGGGTTAAAATTGACACACTTTTCAAGGCAAAAAGCCCTCTTGAACCAAATCGCACTTCCTTGGAGAGGCTTGTTTGGTTAGATCTAGCACATGGGTAGGTGAGATCCCACTTGATTTGCAATCTACATACTTGATAACCTACCCCCAGACTTTTACTTTGGTGATTTCTACCTTGTGGGCATCATTCCACATTTTAAGGGATTAAAACCCCCTTTTGAATTACTTGGCACCTTAAAACTCAGATCAAGTAAGATCTAACCCTTGGATTGACTTGATTTTCTAGATCCACATAGATCGGTGCATAAGCTACTTGGATCTACAGTTTGGTGGCCATTAGACTTGATTTGGTCCACTTAACCCACCTTTTAGCCCTCCTTGAGCAAGGTCGCACTACCTTAGGTGAGTGAGTTTGCCCACTTTGAGGAAGTGGGTGGTTGAGATTTTTGTGGATTTGGAACGGCCATACCTTGAAACCTAGGTCTAGAGTATCATTTTGTGACGATCTTCCTTGGGGGTAGCATTCCTTGTTTTAAGGGATTGTGGTCCACTTAGGGTCATTTCATGAAATCCTAGATCTAGCTAGATCCAACCATTCTATCTCAATTATCCCACTTGACTTGACCTCTAGGTGTCCCGATCTACACTTTGACATACCTTTTGACTCCATTAGCCCATCCAACAAGGCACTAGTCCTCCTCAAAGCAAGTCGCCCTCCTTGGGGATTGTGTCAAACTTTAGATCCGGTACATGGGTACTCCTAAATTCAACTTAGATCCATAGATCTACTCATCACATATCATCTAGTGCCAATTGCATCCATTAATTTCACCTTGTGGGACCACTTTAAGCCATTTCACATATCCCAAGAAAGTAGGACCCACTTGTGTAGCATATGGTACTGTACCTTGTCATTATACCTAATTATGTGGCCTAAATCATACATTGGTTGAAACACTAACCATCTCTCAAACCACCTTCAACCATACTTTAACTTCTAGGTCCACTCAACCTTGCATTGGTTTCCGTAACTCATCATTTACTTATCCTTAGGAACCTTTGTTTGGGTCCAATCAACTGTGATTGGTTATAGGATCTCCCCCTAGGTCTTGTTTCACCTTGACCTAAAGTGAAGAGTGCCTCGGTTGACGTGACTCCCACCTTGAATTGGGAACCGTGGCATCTCTTGGGTCACCTCTTTAGTTGCCTATCTCCTCTACCATCCTGGATGGGATACCACTAGGGGCAACTACAAGTTGTGTGATAACAGTACCCTCCTCCAAAATAATGTTGTGCTCAATTCCCCTATCTGGTGGTCTACCATGTGGAAGGTCTCTAAAAAATTTGTCATACTTTTGCAAGAGTCTCTCTATCTCCTTTGGGTGTTCAACAATATTTATATTTGGCTTGGGAGATGTAATGTGACATTCAACAGCCCATTCTATGTCCTCGTGTCTCAATATAGATCTCATACTATTGCAAGTCACTACTTGATTTGGGTAAGTGTGTTGCCCTCTCACAACTCTTTGTACTCCTTTTGAATCTTGGAATTTCATTTCGGGAATTTGATAATTTACTGTTTGCTCTCCTATTGAATACAACCATTGCACTCCCAAAACCACATTAGTATCAACAACATCAACCACATAAAAACTATCAACAAAAGTATAGTTACCTACCGTGACTTGCAACTTTGGAACCCATGTTTTGCATTTCATTGTGTTGTGACCGGGAATGACAACTGTAAAGCCATCAAATGGTTCAATAGGTATCTTTCTTTTCTCCACCATCTCTGCATCAATGAAGTTATGGGTGGCTCCTCCATCTACCAAAACTGAATTTCTTTGTCCTTGTACCACACCCTTGCATCGGATAGTATGGTAGTGGGGTACTGCTGAAAGTACTGCCATTCTTGCTTTGTCCGGTGAAGGCTGATTTTCTTCTTGTCTTTCCTCTTCTACTGCTGTCTCATATGCCTCTTATTGATCTGAATTATGTCCATCTTCATCCATTCCCCCATCATACACCTCATTATCAGAAAATAATTCTATGTATTGAGCCTTTCCTTTAGTACATTTGTGCCCCGGTGTCCATGGTTGGAAGCATGTGAAGCACAGTTTCTTTTTTCGAAGCTCATCCCTGTTTAGTACTTATTTTTTATTCTTTTCAAATGACTCTCTTTGCCAAGGTTTCTTATCATATCCATCCCTTTTCCATGGTTTCTTTTCAAATTTATAGCTAGGCTTGGGAGGAAATCTCGTTCTAGGAAGCACATTTTGGAGATCTCTAGTCAAGCTCATTGCATCTTTTAATGTAGTTGGATTGTGGGCTTTGACCAAACCTTTTAAGGGTTCAGCCAAACCTTTAGTGAACATCAATACCAACCTTCCCATAGAGACATCAACCACCTTGACTGATAGTTTTTGAAAGTCCAACATATATTCAGTAGGGGTCCCAGTTTGCTTCAATTGGGTTAGTTCTTTGAATGGCAATTCTGGATCTTTTTGTTCAAATCTCTCTAATACCATGTCAACAAATTCTCCATATGTTTTAACCTGATCATGACCTAAGGTTTTCAATCCATGGAACCACCATTCATTTTCATCTCCTTCCAAGTGCAAAATGGCCATTTTTAATGCATCTCCTTCCAACATAGGATTCAGCTGAAAATACACATCCAATTTTTGCACCCAAGTATTAGCAGAATTTCGAGAAGAACTATCAAAAGTAGGAACTGAAATTTTACTAATAGCACCATTTAATTCTCTGTTTTGGTATGGACTCCTATGGTCATCCTTCCTCTTCATTTTATAGATAGCATCGATGAATGTACTAAATGGTAGACCTCTTTTACATTCTTCACTCAAATCATTCCATTCATTAGCTAGTTTACTATTATCCACTTCAATATCGGGCTCTTCTTTAGGTGAGAGGAATTTAATTGCAGTATGCCTTTATGTGCTTTGAAATTCATCAGGTCTATTATGAGGTCCTGTACTTGAGAAAATATGCTCACTCCCTTTCATCTTTTCCCCTGAGTGTGAACCACTATTATCTCCTATCATCCCTTTGCTTTGAAGCTGGCTAATCAACAATTCGACTCCTTGTAGCAATTTGTTACCTATCCTTTCCATATTTGTTGAAATTTTAGAGAAACATGGATCTAAGGTTGCAATAAGTCCTCCTTATGTCTTAATTTGTCATCCTCCTCTCTACCCATGGTTTCAACAAAAGACTCCTCTTCTTCTACTACCTCTTCTTCAACAAAAACCTCTTCAACTACTGGTTCAAAGGGTGGTGGATTATTCTTTTGAATTCTTGTTAATACCATCAGGTGCCAAGAACATGCTCTGATACCACTCGTAATGACCCTTTTTCAAAATTTATTCAAATGCCCAATTTTCCACTTTTTTTACCAATTTCGACCTTTGACTAGTTTTACTGTTTTGACCTCCAAATCAACCCAAATGCTCCCAAATATTCTGTATGAGTGTATGAATGATATTTAGAATTGAATATTAGGTTCATGGATGTTTTATGGTCCTCCAAATACTTCTGAAAACTTGATTTATATTCTGACCAATATATGCAATTTTGACTAGTAATTTGTGCATCAAATCCCCCCGGGGTAACACTGAAAAGGGCCTCCCAAATGCTTCTAAACTCCCTCAAATTTATGAAAAGAGATATGTAATGTGTTAAGTATGTTATTAAGGTCTCATATGCTCCATTAATGGATTAGTACAATTGTTCTCACCCTCTCCCATTCAATGCAAAAATCCCCAATTCGACCCTTGGGGAAATGGCACTATTACACCTCCCAATACAACTAAACTGAGTAAAAATGCTTTGAATGCTCAAGTACAGTACATGAAACTTGTAGAATACATCCATGGCAATATATTTATCACAAATATATCAGATAATCATCCATCCATTCAAAATAATCAACATTATAGTGTCATACATCAATGCATTGGGGAAATGGACATTGTTTGCTCATTAATCAATATTTTTGCATACAACCAGTGGGTATTTCGACCTGAGACTTTCTGAATATTAAGAACATAGGATATGAATCTATTACAATCAGAACTATATAATGATAAGCTCTCCCAAGAAGCACAAGAGCTCACCAAAAACGCCCTCCCTCAAGGAGCATGAATATGCTTTCAAAACTGGAAACGGTGGAGAGAAAGTGCTGCACTAAACCAAACCATGAAACTTCCTATAGCTTCTACCTGCAAATACAAACTCCATTAAAGCACCATGAAAGACCTGAGTGGCCTCTCCAAACACCAACTTGGATGGGAATCTTTCACCCTCGAAATTGGCTAAGGTAAGAAACTAGTCATCAATAGCTCTCTCTTCACAAATGCAATTTTTCTCAAATCATCAAAAGCCATTCTCCTACTTGATTTCTACATTTTATAACCAACATTAGCCTTCTAAGGGTCGAAATCCTCTCAATATATTCAATAGCTTTCTATTTAGGAAATATTCCACATTTGCCACTTGTCTCCTAGTTCCAACCTTCCATCTTCTCCCAAATTCAATTTTGAGTCTCTTTGGCTTCTCCCACTCCTATGAGCGCCTTCCTTGAGCCTATTTTTGGGGTTGACATGTCATAGTGGTCAGATGTCAGAGTTCAGGTCTACAATTTGTCATAGTTTTCATAGATGCTCCATCATTGGTGTCATAGGGGCTAGGGAATCCAGCCCAAGTGTCCACAAACTCCCAATTTGACTCTTTATCTTCCATGGAGGTTTCAAATCCTTCCCAATTCGACCTAAGATGATCAATGACACGTGTTATGACTTACCAACTCACCCAAGAGTGTTCACCTTCCCATTAATTCGAATTTGCAAGAGAGAGATACCATGTATTATGAAAAATCAAGCTAGTGTGGGTCCCACATCCTCCATATGTCTCCAAAACCATTTGCCACCTAGGATTTCTCTTGAATTTATTTATTCACTCTATTTATTAAATACTTGAACCCTTCTAATATCTAAACATCATTTATTATCTTCCTTATTACCATTCCACATGTGCCCATCCAACCTAGGAAACTAGTAGGATTGATGGGATTGTCTTACTATGAAATTATTTGAATAGGGACATTACATCTGGGTTGCGCTATAATGCTACCACTAATCTGCGAAGAACTACTACTTCTTCTACTTCCTCCTACTAGTGAGCTAGTTTGTAAACTATTTTTACTGCTACTCATCTGACTATATCAGGGAAATTGTAAAACAAAGCTTTGAGAGTTTGTTACCATATTATGTGAGGTGCTTGGGGGTCGATCAAAGGAGTGGTACTTTCGTTACTTTCTATACCTACTTATGTGACAATGGGGGGTTCACTTTCAGGAGTACTTTCGTCTGCAAGTCCTAATAGTTCTAATTGTTTTGCAACTGCATCTAGGGTTGGCTCAGGTGACTAATACGACACTTCATTACTTTTCAGCTAGTTTTCGCTATCGTATCTCCTACTTGGGCCTTCTCCCCAACTTCCTCTTACTGGGATATTCATCACTTATATTCCTCTTTCTCTTAGCCTTGATCTAGTCAGTTCCTCTCTCTGCTTCATCTTACATTGCTCATTCTGATTTTCTTCATTCTTTTTCTCCATTTCACATCTATTTTTCCTATTGCACACTTTTTCTTCATGCCTTTTTAATCTATGTTTTCCACCATTGTTCTCATATATCCATTGTTTTCTTTGTTCACTCATCCCTAGCTTCGTTACTGTCAACCCCCTCCATTAATGGTAGTTCCTACCTTTCGCAATGTAGTAGCATCACCCTGACCTTTTCCCCTGGGTCTGAGGGTTTTACTCTGTCATTTTAATCCAATTCAATGGTAAAAAGCCAAATTCAACAATCCATGCCTTAATACATAGTGGAACTTCCTTTAATAATCTTCCCCTAGCCCCCTTCTGAGTTCGTCTTCAGCCTTAGACGTTCATTGGTTATTTTCAGCTGTAAATTCCAAAATATATCCAGTAAGAGTGATTTCTACCCATAAATCAATGGCCATGGTCAAAGGTGAGTCCAGATGATTTAATTCAATCAAATCTCTTCGAGTCCATTGGATATTTCTCGTTTGTCGACAGCGATATTCAGGTGCTTCCACAAGTATTCTTAACCACACTGTCAGTACCACTAGAATTTCAACCCACAGAATTTTGTATTGATATAGTGGCGGTCCTCCGTAGAGAATATATTCCTTGTGTTTTGATACTTCCCACCTTCGTAGCTTGGATTCTTGGGTCGGAAAATCGCCAATCTTCTTGTCCCACCATAATTGAACTTGACTTGTTGTCGCCTACATATCTATACAGTTAAAAACGTCCTATTAAAACCAGGCCTTGACAACAAAACCATTTGTTGGTGCAAAATTGGAGACTAGGGTTCTTGCGCATGGGCCAACAAAGGGTGTTGATATAATCTAGTGTGCTGGCATTTTCAATCCCCTGAAGGAGAAGGTCTCACCCAAATCACTGCCAAGACCTATGCGTGATAGGGATTGGTTAACTGTAAGGATACGTTTGTGAAGGTTATTGTCATTCATATCACAATAGTGTTCATCACATATTATCACAACATCAACATATTATTCATAACACACGGATGAAGAACATTCACATGATAGATCTATTAATAAACAGACAGATTGAACATAGAAAATTGAGGGTCTCAAAATTCCTTCATTATTATAACAGATAATATTCATTATATCATGGCTCTATAGCCTTACAACAACTGCGGAATCACCCATCACAACTTCATACAAACAGAGAATCAGAACCCAAAAAACCCAAAACCCATATACATTATCCTATACTCCATCTTGGTCATCCTTTCTTTGTCTTCTTACTTCTTGAGTTTTCCTCTCCTTTCCACTTTCCTTACACTTCCTTTTATACTTGCTAAGGTAGGTCCAAAATTGTTTCCATCATTGGAGGATTTCTGCAACTCCCACTTCTTTACCCCGTGCTTCCTTCTCTAGTCCTTTCTTCATCCTCTTTTTATGGTCCTTTCCAAAAATGAAGGAGCCAACAATGACCCTTGTCCCTGAGCACTCCTTTTATAAGTTGTTGAATTCATCCATTCTATATGACTTCTATCCTATACACCCTTGGAAAAAAGTGTTTGGAAGAGGGATTGCAAGTGATTCAAGTGTAGAGGGACCCAATCAAAGGCTTCGAAAGATGTCGAAGCAACAAAAAGGTCACTTGTGCATCATCCATTTTTTTGTTTGTTAATAGAAAGTTATGATCTTTCCCTCCCCCATATGCATGTGTAAGTTTTGACATGTTTAGTCTTTGTTGGTTGATGAAAGAGTACAAGTATTTTCAAGAGCATTGTTAATACTAGTTGTGATTACATATCTGTTCTTGTTTTGGTTGATATCTTTGTTGAATACATAAGGCTTTTTAGGAGTCTTATTTGATTCTTTTGTAGGTTTCAAGTTGTTGGAGTGAAGCAAATCAAAGTTGAAGATCAGGAACAACAAGGATTAGACTCTGAAAACAGGTTCATCTCTTCTTCTCACCTCATTCTCCTACTTGTTTGCTTACTTGTGTGAGTGATGAAACATCTATTTTTGTGTCTAAATTGCTTGTTTGAAGAGTCTTAAGATCATTTTTCTATACTATTAATATGTTGGTGACCAGTCCTATACATTAGGAATTTTTTTCCTACAACAAGGGGACAACCCAACATAGGTCACTTTTAGTAACATGCATCAAAACATTTGAAATTCGCAACCTATATTGGAGGATTAGAACCTTCTCATGTCTAGGAATAAATCCTTCGCGTTTCAAGAGGAGAAAACCACGTTCCAAAATTCAATACATTTATTCACAACCAATAATATAGTCACATTTCATATTAAACAAATGTTGAAAATGTTAAACATGATAGAGCACAATGAAAGCTAGGTTTCAACAATGATTAAAGATGAACAACTAGAGCTAAAATTATTACTATGCACTAGCTAAAAAGTGATGCTCTAACATCCAACTTATGTGTCATAGTTGGCATTATTAATAGATCTCTTGGTCAAGTTCTAACCATTTTCCATAAGATAGGTTGTAAATACTCACAAATACCAAATTTTGTGGTTGTCAACATCAACAAATACATTAGTCATCTATGAAATCCCACCAACCCAACTAATTATATGTCAATTGCATCTGTAAAAAGTGGGGCCCATACACAGGTTCCACTAAAAATGACAAGGGCATTATCAATATATAAATCACAAGAGATGACATTGCTAAAGGTTACAATAGTCATTGGTAATGTTGAATGCCAAGGTTTGACTTTCACTACAATATCAAGAGTTATGTCCTTAAAAGAGTTACAAATTTTCCCCATAATTACATTTGAATTCTACAAAATAATGAAGGAAAATCCCCATGTCAATAGAAGGAAGCAAGAAAATACCTTACTCCATCTTAATCTCATGCCAAAAAATTTCAATTGGTAGTTCCATATGAATTGTACTTGCATTTCTAGACTGGTGATTGTATATTTCCATTGGCAATGTAACTACTTCAAAATTGAGCAAATTCTACTCTCATTAGGAATTGTACTATGAAATTCCATATAAATAACTTTTCATCCATTAACTGCATTTTCGGGTGGGGGGAGTGTTTGTTTGCCCCGTAAAAATAAATAAATAAATAAGAATAAGAAATAAGAATTCATATATTAGTGTGTTGTAGCACAATGGTGAGAGGGAAGTGTATGTTTGTCCCATAATAATAAAAAATAACAATAAAATAAAATATAAAAAAGAATGCATGCATCAATGTGTTGTAGCACAGTGGTGAGAGGGAATTGTCTATCTCTCCCATAAATAAATAAAAAAGAATGCAAGCATCAATGTGTTGTAGCATAGTGGTGAGAGGGATGTGTGTTGTAGTTTAGTGGTGAAAGGTTTACATATTTGATCCCTCTCGATGCTTTGTAGAACCAGAGTTAGATGGGTCTATACTGGTTTACATATAGCAACGTGTCCCACCCTCAATCCCATAAGAAATAATGAGATTATTGGTACCTTTCTTGCTCCAATCAACAATTTATACAAGAAGAGCAAACATGTCACAAGTAGGATGTAAAACCTAGTGGGGGGGATAAAAATTTCTCCTCTCAACCATCTAAGTTAGACCTAATTGACCTCTGTGCACATGTAATTATGGCTAAGGCCATATATAATTATTTTATTGTAATACTAGGCATGGTTAAGGCTGACCAAGTCAAACTTTATATGTAGGCTCAATAACCCTCCTGTGATATGTTCCCTTGTTTTGTTGGCACATAACCCCTTCTTGCAAGGACACCTCTCCCTCTTAAAGCGATACCACAATTTGGTTGTGTACAAATTCACAATTCAAGCCCTCATTTGCATTGTATCATTTTTTGATTTCTCATATAAAATGTTTTGTGGTAAAAGCCACCTATATCTTTGGCATTATCTTGTGCTTGACATATCTTTCTTTTATGTATACTTACGCATTTCTTGTGTAGGGAACTTGTCCTAAGGGATATTTTCTCTCTCTAGTGCACTTGTGATTGAGTTAATACAAAATTGGGGTTTATTTTGATTCCATTCAATTCCATACTTTGATTTGTAAATCTTAACAATTTTTGCTGCAACTATTTCATATTCTCTAACACACTTTCTTTATTGAAATTCATAGAATATTGTCTTAACAAAGGTGGTGCAAGATATTTTCTCAAAATTGGGAAATCTTATCAATTTTCATAGATTTTCCATTCACCTCTGTGTTGAAGAATGTAACTTTGGAAGATATTCTTATTTGTATCATTTGTATTATTTGTATTGTACTTCCTTCGGGAATTATTAATGCTGTAATTGATCATGTAAAACCCTAAAAGAATAAGTCAAAATAGACAAGTCGGTTCAACATAAGTCTGTGAGTAAACTTCCCCAAATAATGCACAGAACTACCCCAGTCAGGTCGGCCCAATTATGTAAAAAGGCCAGTTTTGTAACCAGTGTAAATATGGTGGTGCCTAGCTCATTTGTGCATCATCTCACTCAAGCTAATTCACATGAGTAGTAGTAGAAAGACAAGTTCTCTTGGGAGAAAGAGTAGCTGCATTGAAGACATCTTTTCTTTGGGTTTCTATTGTATCTTGTTCTTAGGTTATTGTACGATATTGACATTGTACTTTCTGAAGAATCTATACTAAATAATTTTTGCTAGGTTTTTCCCGTGAGAGGGTTTTCCCAGGGTAAATCTTTGTGTTCGCTTGTTATGTTGTGCTTGTCTATCTTTCAGTGATCATATTGGATATGGTTATTGTGATAACAATATAAATTGTTTGAAGATCTAACATAACCATACTGAAAGTATCAAAATTCTAACATGGTATCAGAGCTAGTCTGAAAGAAGACATTGTGCAGCTGCAAATGCTGGAAGTGAAAACTAGGGTTTCTCTTTCCGGAGGCTTTTCTCCACATTTTGGATGAAAAGGAGGGTCAAGAAAACTCGCCTTAGTAGGGAGCATTTCTCTGTGGAGGGATAATTCTGATCGGAGAACTTTCTTTTTTGGGTCCACCACTGCAGCTCAGAATACTAGGGCATCAAGTTTTTGGAAGTTATGTCCACAGTTTTGGAGAAAAAGTACCTTTTCTCAACTCGCCTTAGGGAGGTGCATCTTTTCCCCTATTCAGTTTCTCAAGAACTCAAAGTTGGAAAAATAGGGTTTCTCTAAGAAACCCTAGGTCATCTTGAATTTAGATCTCATAAGACATTGAAGCAAGTAGTTGATTGGAGCATCTCAATTGGTAAGACTTACTATCCTTATTTCCATTTGAGGTTCTCATTTTATCAAGATGACACACCATACCAAGCTTGAGGATAAGCTTGAAGGAGCATACAAATTATGTTCCTGGAAGTATAGGGTGATGTTAATTCTACAAGAGAATGAGTTGGACAATTATATCAAAGAAGAAGTTGCGGAGCCAGAGGTAGATGAGGAAAAATCCAAGCATAAGAAGAACCTGATAAATGCCAAGAGGATCATTGTTGATTCCATCAAGGATCACTCGATCCCCCGCATCTCATCTTTGCAAAATACGAAAGAGATGTTTGATGCATTTAAGAGATTGTTTTAAGGGAAGAACATTAATAGAAAGATGACCTTGAGAACTCAACTCAAGGGTGTGAAGATGCAAAGCTCCTAGAGCATTCAATCTTATTTCACAAGAATCTCCCAGATCAAATAACAACTGGAAGCTATTGGAGATCATGTTGAAAGTGCATAATTGGTCATGACTACATTGAATGGTCTCCCAAGATCATGGGAAGCATTCATTCAAGGAATATGTTCTAGAAGGAAGCTCATCAATTTCAATAGACTCTGGGAAACTTGTGCTCAGGAAGAAACCAGAATTGAAGCCAGAGAAGAAAAGATGGGAGAAGATGATAATCAAGCCTTGGAAGCTCATGCAAAGAGGGGCAAGAAAGAATATCACTCTCACCAGTCTAGAAGAGTCCACAAGAATCAAAGACCTTCCAGAGACTACTCAAACTTCAAATGTCACAATTGTGATGAAATGGGACACATTGCAAGAAACTCTACCAAGAAGAAAGGAAACAACAAGAAAGTAAATCGGAAGAGGCATCATGCTCATGCTACGGAGGATGATGAAATAGTAAAGAAGAAAGCAAGGGAAGATTACTCAACTGATGAAGAATATGTCTTGAACTTTTGAAAAGCAAGAGGGAGGCTTGCTCAAATAAAGCATTGGTTCATGACACTATGGAACCAAGTGAACTATGGCACATAAGGTTTTCATATATACACAGATTTACCAATCGTAAGAAAAATGGTGACAGGTCTACCCGAGATCCAGACAAAACATGAAGGCATATGCAGAGGATGTGCATGAGGCAAGAACGTGAAGAGTTCATTTTCAAGAAGTGATAACAAAGCGAAGGAGACCTTGAATCCAGTACATGAGGACCAAGGATGAAGAGTTTAGAAAGTTCCAGAATAGACGAAGAAAAAGATCAAGGTCTTTAGAATCGAATGATGGAGAAGAGTACGCTTCCAGAAACTCCAATAACTTTTGCAAGGAGGAAGAAACCAAGAGGGAGCCTACAAAACATATGAGAGATAAGTATTTATTGTCATTTGAATTCATGAGTATTTTGAAAGATATTGCTCATAGCAGTTACATGTAGATCTATGATATAGTTTTCTTTTATGCACCTATATATGTCTAAGATTGACTAGCAGTAGGATCATGTAGTGCATGTTATGGGTAAGTGGCCTATAGTGCTCCACAACATACCATGAGCCCTTGATGGAGCTTGTCTAGGATGAAACCTCTTTGCTAACATGATTGAGAGTAGTGCACGCTCTTAATAATATGTTCTGGTAGAGATGGAAGGCATCTAGATAGTTATTGTGTGTATATGGGATATGGATGAATGTCGTGCTGAAGCATTGGCTAAGATGCATTAGTTACATGACTGTGTACATTATGCATACGAATTTTTCATTACATGGAATGTTACTAATCATGTCACTAAATTGGACTTGTAGGAAAGATTGTGTGCTATGACCTACAAGAGAAGGATGATAAAACTTGTTCCAAAGAACAAATGATGAAGGTTCAAGCAAATTTACAAAATCAGCATACCACAGAAGTACAAGGAAAGGTTCATGGTTTCTCTCAGAAAGAGGGAGTCAAGAAGTTGTTTCTCTTGTAGCAAGGTACACTTCAATTAGAGCTATACATGCAATAGATGCAGTGATGAAGTGGAAGGTACACGAAATGGATGTGAAGACAGCTTTCCCAAATGGTGTAGTATAAGTGAGACACATGACAGGAAGACTCATGTGTGCAGAATGAAGAAGGCCTTGTACGGTTTGAAACAGGCACCCAAGATGCAGTGTGGCAGAATCCAGAAGAGATATGTAGAGGAGATCCTGAAGAAATTTAGGATGATGGATTGGAAGTCCATGGCCACACCTATGGCATCGAATCTGAAGTTGTTGTGTGATAATTCTTCATAGATGGTGGATGCCACAGTATATAGGCAGATGATTGGTTCGTTGATGTACTCAACGAACATGAGGATGGATCTATGCTTTGTGGTGAACACTCTGAGTCAGTATATGGTAGAGCCAAGACGAGTTCACCTAGTTGCAGAAAAGCATGTGTTGAGGTACCTAAGGGGTACTATTGATTATGGCCTTAGATATGCATCATATCAGAGGATTAACCTACATAGTTATGTTAATGTAGATTGGGCTGGTAATGTCACGGATAGAAAGAGCACATCAAGGTGTTGCTTCAGTTTGGGATCTGGTATGATCTCACGATTTAGTAGGAAGCAGACAAGTGTGGCACTCGATACAACCGAAGCAGAGTATATGGAAGCTTGTTCAGCAAGCTGCGAGGCAGTATGGCTTCGGAAGTTGCTTGTAGGTTTGTTCAATCTTGAGTTAGAGGCGACTTGTATTCTCTGTGACAACTAGAGTTGTGTGAAGTTGTCTAAGAACCCGATGTTTCATGACAAGTCGAAGCATATCGAGATTAGGTATCACTATATCTGGGATATGATTAAGAAGGGAGCAGCGAAGTTGTAGTATATAACAACAGAGGAGCAGATAGCTGATGTGTTGACCACGAGAGCGAAGTATGAGTACTTTAGTGAAAAGATTGGGGTGGTCCATATCAAGAGGGAGTGATGAGTAATGCAACACAGATGAGACACAGGTAGTCATGGGTCATGTGACATAATTGAGTTTCCTAGACGTCTCCACTTGAGATGTGACAAGGTAGTAGGTAGTCACAGGTTATGTGATGGAATTGAGTCTCCTAGGATATGAGATGATCTGGATATGCGGTGAGGTAATGCAGGTGGTTGCGGTGTGCAACTTAATGAACGCTCATGGGATGGACTCACCGAATGGCTTTATCGGTTCATAAGAAAGGGATGATACCTACATCCAGTATGAAAAAGGACCGGCTTTGTAGAGATGCATTCAGTATGAAAAAGGATTGGCTCTACGGAGATATATACATCCAGTATGATAAAGGACTGACTCTGTAGAGATGCATCCAGTATGAAAAAGGACTGGCTCCGCGGAGATAGCTACATCCAGTATGAAAAAGGACTCGCTCTGTAGAGATGCATCCAGTATGAAAAAGGATTGGCTTTGTGGAGATAGCTACATCCAGTATGAAAAAGGACTGGTTCTGTAGAGATGCATCCTGTATGAAAAATGAGTGGCACTACAGAGTTGTCTACATCCATTATGAAAAAGGATTGGCTCTGTAGAGGTTTGCATCTAGAATGAAAGAAGGATAGCACTTCAAGGATGGCTACATCTAGCATGAAAAAGGGTTGGCTCTGTAGAGGTTTTCATCTAGCATGAAAGAGGGATAGAACTACAAGGATGGATACATCCAACATGAAAAAGGGTTGGCTCTATAGTGGTTTTCATCTAGCATGAAAGAGGGCTAGCACTGCAAGGATGGCTACATCAAACATGAAAAAGGGTTGGCTTTGTAGAGGTTTGCATCCATCATGAAAGAGGGAAGGCACTGCAAAGTGGTTTACATCTAACATGAAAAAGGGTTGACTCTATAAAAATTTGCATCCAGCATGAAAGAGTGTTGGCATTGAAAAGAGGATTTCATCCAGCATGAAAAAGGGTTGCCTTTGTAGACAGGTACATCCAAGATTAAAAAGGGATGTCTTTGTGGAACTTCTTATGATGTATAGATTCTAGAGACGTCAGAAGACAATGGTTAGAGTACAAAAGTGCAGCAGCCAGATGATGATGGTGATAGTGACAAAAGAATACCTTCCTTGTTAAGAGGGAGTGTTGAAGAATGTAACTTCGAAATATATTCTTATTTGTATTATACTTCCTTCGGAAATTATTAACGTTGTCATTGATCATGTAAAACCCTAAAAGAATAAGTCAAAATAGACAAGTCTACTCAACAAAAGTCTGTGGGCAGTTTGCCCCAAACAATGGGCAAAACTGCCCCAGTCAAGTCGACCTAGTTATGTAAAAAGGCCATTTTTTGTGACCAGTATAAATAGGGTGGTGCCTATCTCATTTGTGCATCATCTCACTTAAGCTAATTCACATGAGTAGTGGTAGAAAGACAAGTTTGATTGGGAGAAAGAGTAGCTGCATTGAAGACATCTTTTCTTGGGGTTTCTATTGTATCTTGTTCTTGGGTTATTGTACGAGATTCTGACATTGTACTTTCTGAAGAAGTTTTGTTGGATTTTTCCCATGAGAGGGATTTCCTAAGGTAAATCTTTCTGTTCTCTTGTTATGTTGTGCTTGTCTATCTTTCAATGATACTATTGTATAATGTTATTGTGATAATAATATAAATTGTTTGAATATCTAACATAACCATACTGAAAGTATCAAAATTCTAACACTCTGCATGTCATAAGGCCTTCTAGTCCCCTTTAGAAATGTTCAATCTTCAATGTAACCATTCCAACTGCCATTTGGACCATTTTGGGGTGCCACTTAACCAAAATTTCAACTTTGAAATGATTTTTAAAATAACCTTTTTAAGCAAGAAACGAATGCACCGAGGTCTTTTTGACTTCCTGTAGAAGAATGGTCATTCATTAAAAATGATGTTGGACTTAGCACATTCATGCATGCACATGCTTATGTGGGACATAGGTTGCCAATGATTTTATATTGCGATAAGTTCAATCTTGAATGTTCTCTCCTCTTCTATGTGTCGTTAGCTACTCACATCTTCTACAACCTCTATGACGGGTAGGGATGATTGAGTAAGTTTGTAACATTTTTGTATGTTATGTTAAATATTTTCATTTATTAACATGTGGCTTATGCATAATGAACAAGCATTTAACCTTTAGACAGCAATCAAATTATATAACTATGTCAACAAAATAAATGAGGTAATGTAAGTAGTTATATAATCATATAATTTTGTTTGTGGGTAAGGTGAAGTGATGTTAGGAGGGTTTTTAGGAGGGTTGGAGATGGCTCCTTCACCGTTTTGATACAAGAATTGGTCATTGGTGCTGGAAGTGGTTATCCTTAGGTGGTCGTATCACACTTGCTAAATCAGTGCTTCAGAACTTAGCGGTATACTGGCTTTCATTGTGCAAGGTTCCTAAAGCTGTTCTTGTTGGGATCCGTCAGAGAATTTTCAAGTTCATTTAGGAATGGAGTGGTAATGGGCGTCACTTCCATTTGGTCGGGTGGCAGGTAATGGCTCAACCTCTCTCATGTGGGGGTTGGGGTATTAAGAATGTGGAGGCCTTTTGTATTGCGCTTAAGGCTAAGAGTCTTTGGCGGGCACTAACTGTGGACTCTCTTTGGGGTTCGATCATTAAAAACAAGTACATAAAGAATCTATCGATCCCCCAATGGTTTTGTTTTGGCAAGCCTAAGACCCGAGGATTTTCCAATATATGGAATGGGATATTAGAGGCTTTTTAGACGATTGCGAACTGGCTGTCATGGGTGCCGGGTAATGGTTGCCTGATCAGATTAGAGGAAGACCCTATTCTGGGTGGTCCATGTGAATATAAATTATCTTCAGATCTCATTTTGATTTTAAGATCAAAGGGCTACTTCTCTCTTAATCATATTGTCCCCTTTCATTTGGGCGGGGCTCGGTCTTCTAGGATCAGCGCTGAGCAGTTGGGTGTTTCGGGTCTGCTGGGTGAAGAATGGACCAGGTACACCTCGTACCTTAAGAGGTCCAATATTCAGCTGGGGGATAGTTCGGATCGGTTGGTATGGTCGTGGGACTCTGTGGATGGAATGGTCTCTGCTCGTTCGGCATATTCTCCGTTCTCTTGGCCACGGTATCCTCCACAATGGTGGTCTGTTGTGATCTGGAAGTTACATATTCCTATAAAATTAAGATGTTTCCTGTGGTTGGGCCTGAACAATTGCATTCTCACCTGGGATAACTTGCATCGGCAAGGGTTTGTTGGTCCTGGCCGTTGCGTGCTTTGTGGTGCGGCTGAAGAGACAATAGACCATCTGTTTTTCAATTTCCCTTTCTCACGATCAGTCTGGCTTGGTTTTCGGGAGGAGGTTGGGTACTCTGGCCCCTGGAACCGGTCGTCTTTTTTGGAAAATTTTTGGTTTTGATCTTCGGCGGGATCAAGTTCTAAGGCCCTACCGGTTTTCACTGCCTAGGAAGTATGGTGTGCCAGGAATTTGCTTATCTTTGAAGAGTCCTGTCCATATGTTCATTGGACTTGCTGTCGGGCAGTTTCCAGTTTCAGGGAGTCACTGGGTCATCTCTCCAAGGGTGGGGTGACTGTGGTTCGTGGCCCTCACCTTGCCCCAGGTGTTGTTGTTACCTTCTCGTGGGGTACCTTCGATGGTGCTTCACAAACTGCTTCTTGTTGCAGTGGTGTCGGAGCTGTTATTTATTTCTCTGCCTCTCATTCGATCCACTTGTGGATGAACTATGGCATGGACACCAACACAAAGAGTGAACTTATTGCTCTGTGGCTACTTCTGCATATCTCATCGGTACAGAGTATTCCTCTTCTTTTGGATTGGGGGGATTCAAGGGTTATTATTTCTTGGGCCCGCTCGGAATGTGCTCTCAAGATCATCCAGCTGGATTATTGGTTGCGGGATACGCGACGCTTGATAGATTGCTTTGGACATTTTTCATTTGAACATGTGTTTAGAGAGCACAATCAACTGGCCGATCTTTTATCTAAACGGGCTCTATTGGTTCCCGAGGGCACCATTTTCAGTGAGGAGTGGCGGGACAATCTGTTACTGGACTGGTTTTCCTTACCTTTTTTCTGAGTCAGCTGTTGTTTTTTCTGCATATGGTTATGGAGCAGCCCATCTCTCCGTGCAGGTGCTTGATCTCTGTGGAGGAGGTACTTGCTTTTGTTTTTTTGGTTATGGTGTCTGCTGAGATCCTGAACTGGTGTTTGCGATTGTTTATCGTTGTGATATGATGTTGGACACATCTCTTATGATTTTGTATTGGCTCCATGTTTTGAGTGATGGACCTTTGTTTCTTTTGGTGGGATTGGCCCGGTGTAATTTGGCCAATCCTTTGGTTTCGTCTATGTTCCACTGTTGGTTTTTCTCACTATGTAGTGGATTATTGTCTCTTTGGGGGGATTGGCCCAATGTAATTTGGCCAATCCTGTGTTATTCTTCTTTGTGCCTCTATTGGCGTTTCACTCTATGTGTTGGGCCTGATGGCCGGTTGGTGGACTATTACACTTTGAGCTTGTGCTTATATATCTCTCTTTACTATTACTAGCATTAATAGTAAGTACTTTTTCGTGTGAAAAAAAAAAAACATTATTATACACATTATTAACATATTAAATTTAATATTAATATAAAGTAATACATAAATAAAGTATAATTTATATATGATTCTTACATATAGTGAATGGTAGGTCGAGTAAACCATCAGTTCGTCATCCAAACTAGAAAATGTCTCAACGGAATTGAACCCGAGTGAATGGAATGAAATCCATCTATCCCCACCAACAAATCCTTGACACGTACAAAACTAAGATTTAACTGCTAAACTACTTCTATTATTTAATATACATAAATGCTTGCCCGATGATGACAAACAACACTGGTGGAATGAGAGCCTTGTCCCAATCGATCCTTCTGATGCGATCTTGCCATCAGAAATTTCCGTTACACGAAGAAAGTCGAAAATTGGAACTCGTGGAACGATGAAGAACTGGAGATTAATGTCAATCAACTGTCTGTAGTATAACCTGGTAGAGAGAAGTCGACCCATGTGGATTCTTGGTCGACAGAGAACAATGCCAAAGAGTAAGCAGTTGCCGACTGGAGCACCCACCACCCACTCGATGGATAGTCGAGTAAGCAGTGGAATGATATAGAAACAAGAAGTCAAATAAGCAGTGGAATGATATAGAAACAACAAGTCAAATAAGCATTCGAATGAGGTTTTCGCTGGACGGTTTGTAGAAAACCAATTACCGAAAGATCCCACTGTTTAATGATTAAAGGCCGACTGGGAATACTTAGTTGATTTACACAAGAGAAATCCTGCTTGCCACGAGAAAACAGACTGTTGAAATTTACTTGAGACGTGATGAACTACGGACGATGTACCCTACCCATAGACTATACATAATGAACCTTTTGTGATGTAAGAAACCAAGAAGTGAATGTTATTGGAGTTGACTTGTAAAGCACCCAAATGTCGATTGATACAAGGAAACGTTTGAGATAGTATAGAATGCGTAGAATTTGGAGAATTGAGTGTAGATCTTGTGGTTGGGAGGAATGTTGTCAATGGGAGTGGGAGTGAAGCTCTTCTCAATCTAAGCACACTTCCAAAAAAAAATATCAATCATAGAGTAGCCTTGGATACATGTATTACCATTATCACTATAGAAACAAATACATTGAATGGTTGAATATTAAATTGATGGAATCTAGAAATATAATTTTTGGACATGAATGGTTGAATATTAAATTGATGGAATCTAGAAATATAATTTTTGGACAGATAATAATATGGAGATATAATTTTTGGATAGATAATAACTTTTCATTGTTCAAATTCCATATTAGCTACTCGGTTTCTTGACCAAACAATCCAAACTACTTTGACAAAAGTTTAATAAGTTTAGAATGAATTTTGGCCATGCAAGTACCTAATGTGCTTTAAAAGTATTAAAGTTAGTTTAGTTATTGATTCAAATAGAATCCAATCACATGCATAGAATCCTAAGATAGAAATCCAATCACATGCATAGAATCCTAAGATAGAAATCCAATCACATGCATAGAATCCTAAGATAGAACTTAAAGTCATCCTTCATGTAAATGTAAATTGTAGACTTCACTATATTTCCAAAGACCTTTGGATTGACTAAGTTGAAGAGTTACAAAGCATCCACTGAGAACATACTTGGTTACAAAGCATCCACTGAGAACACACTTGCCTAACAGAGAAATAAAGAACATTTTAACAAAGCACGGAGATTTCCCTTAATAATTGAGCATGAAGAGCATTTCAATTGGGTATATAGAGCACAAAGTGACGCATATACTACCACACAGCATTGGCATTTAGCATTTGATTGAAATATATTGCAACATTGAATATGAGAATTCATCTAGAATTTGTGTAGTATTTGATTAAAGCACTTGCAAAGATTATTAATTTTGAGAGTCTCACTACAATAACAAGAAAATAAGGTATTTTAAGAAAGAAACATCAATTGACACTCACATAAAGAGCTTAATGAAAAGATGATGACACGTGAACGAAGGAAATATTTGATCCCCTTAGTATGTTGAGTTGCAAAGCAATTCCTTGGGTTGTGACCTCATTGGTCAAAAGGCAGAGAAATGGTAGATAAATATAGAGTATTTTTGTGATATTTGCAAAGATAAGACAAATCATTCCATGAAGGATTACCTTCATAAGTTAAAGAATGCTAAGTCAAAGTGGTGTGATATATGTGAATAAATTACCACGCACAACCAAATGTCATCTCAATCTAAGAATAAAGCTAATAATCAAAATGTGTACCATACTCAAGCCACATAAGGAGGCAAATGCCAAGGAGGTTCACAACAAGCCACATAAGGAGGCAGATACCAAGGAAAATAAGACAATATATACAACATAAGAAGTGGTTATGGTGCTTATGGTCATTATGGAAACTGAGTTGATCATGGTCAAGGAGGATATACAATAAAATATTGTTTTATTTGCTATAAAGAAGATCATATCAGCCTAGATTGTCCCTTGAAGGACAAGACCTACCTCAAATTTCGTACTGTGGCATAGGATGTCACTCCTTGAAAGATTGTCCAATCATGCTTGAAAAGATAATGAGCATGAGAAATGTCAATCTCCTATAAAGTGTGTAAAAGCATGAAGTGATCAAATAAAAAAGCTTATGTAATCATAAGGCGGGGGGTGAAGAAGGGAGAAGATGCATTGTTGGGAACACCCTAGATTAAACCAAGTAGAAAAGGAAAATATGGAATACAAATTTGCAAAAGGAAAGACAAATTTTTAATGAAACTCTAGGGATGTTTGGAAAAATTATTGAAGAGGAGGACCTAGAAGACCTCTAACTAAAAGTGTAATATGAAGGAAAAGATTGATGAATTATTTGACCTCTTAAAGAAGGAAGAATCAATGGCTACATCAATGGAACTATTAAATATACTTAAAAAGATTGCACAAGAAGGTAGAAAATAGTAAATAACTTACTCCAACCAAACCAAAATCAAAGGAGTCTCCATGACTATGACCCATAAGTTGACTTGGATATTGAAGGATTTTTTGTTTCTAAAGTGGTATTCAACTTTGGATCACAAGTGACTATAATGCAAAAAGAAACATGGGTTAAAATGGGCAAACTTAACCTCGTTAGGTCAAGGGATTTCCTAAAACTGGCATACCAAAGATTCATTTAGAGTATCAGTTTGTTCAAATGTGTGCAAATGACTATTATGGGGATACCAACAATAGTCAAATTCAAGGTTATCATCCTAGTTAATGGTATTACATCTTACACAGATTTAGTCAGTTGAGGGTCAAAGAATAATGGTGATATTCTCCTTGGAAAAAGATAGAATCAAATTGAAAGGGAATGATAGGATGATCATTATACCTCATGGTCATAAAGAAAGAAAACCTCAATATGAGTCATGGGATAAAGAAAACTTTACGAAGTAATACAAGGGAATATGACAATGTCAAACCCAGTACCAAGGGAGAATTATAGTTAGAATCACCTTTTCTATCGGACAAGACTTGGACACTAAATTATATGAGTGGAAAGTAGAAAATTATGAATCAAAGTTAAGATGATGTTGGATAGTTGAAGCCATATTGAAGGAAATATTGAGATCTTGTTCTCCTATAAAACAATGCCCACGGTATATGAGAAAAGAGTTGGACAATATCTAAGCTCAATACCTAAAAAATTAGAGCTTATCATGTTAAGGTAAACAAGAGTTTCCTTCCATACATGTGGAGGAAGTATTAAAAATAGCCAAGGAGTAGGGTCAGTTGTAGATTTTGGTCCATTCGTTCATGGGACAAGTTGTGGGATGGTGGGGCACTCATGCTCCTCAACTATACACTTGGACCATCACAACAACATATTTTGTTGAAAGGTTTAGAGGGATGAAATTGCCAACCTAGTATAGGCATAATAAAGTTAACAAATATTTGGTTCATACACATACATTGAGAAATGTGAGAAAAATGGAGGTGAATAGGATACAAAGATGAGAGAGTTTAGCCACATATGTTCCCAAATACATTGGATGTTCTAATTTACAAGTTGTCCAAAATCAAAGAAGCTAGAGGTGATATATGGATCTAGCGAACTTTGAAAGAAAAATTTATGAAGGAATTTCTTTCACCTAGTAGAATTCAACCTACAAAATGTAGTACAAGAAATCCAAGACTTCATAGCACAGTCAAGTAATAAAAGTGCCAAACATATAAGAAAGTTGAAGATGGGCATAAGGTTGACCTCGACTAGTAATAATGTATAGTTCAAAAATCAAAATAATCAAATAACAAACAGAATTGTTATGGAAAACATAATCTTTCCTAGAAAAAGATTAAGATGGAGAAGAGAACACCCAAAAGTTACAAAAGGCGTCAAAGTTTTGTTAAAAGTATTGAAATAGGGTTGGCCTGGAAAAAGAGGAGTTAGATAAGATCAACTACCTACCTACATACATTGAAATTAAGGAAGGTGAAAGGATCTTGGATGAGTTTAAGACACCTGAGTGGATGTATGTGAAGCTAAAAATCATGGAAGTTGATATCTCAAATGATGACCAACCAAAGATGGCTAGAATTGGGAATTATTGGTTGGATAGGTAGATGATAGAAATGGGTGACCTATTAAAGGGTTTTAAAGATGTTCTTGTTGGAGAATATAAATATTTAAATGGTTTCATCAAATATATAAGGTAAAATTAAAATTGAACTCATCCCAAATGCTAATTCGGTGAAGAAAATGCCCTACAAGCTAGCTCATAATACAAGGAAATTGTTTAGAAAGAAATAGAAAACATGTTGGCAGTAGGTGTCATCTACCCTATTGAAAAGTTGGAGCAGGATAGTCCCATGGTCATTTAGCCGAAGAAACATAAACCAAGAATTTGAGGATTTATGTGGATTTCAAGGGATTGAATAGATTAAAACTTATTGACCCTTTTATGACATCGTTCACAAAGGAAATTATTAACAAAATAGTAGTTCATGAATGTTATTCATTCAACAATGGGTTTTTAGGGTACAACTAGGTGACCAATGCAAAGGTAGATTAGGAAAAAGACACATTTGTAACATAGTTTAGGTCATTTGATTACAGATTCATGTCACTTCCTATGATGGTCATCCCTCATAGCCACAATGCCTTTACTAGAATGTCCCCATTGAGATAGGGGCAAGATGGTTCCCTTTGATGTATAAGTCCTCGATTCACATCTTAACTACAACATCCTTCTTGGTCATAGTTACATGTACATCATGAAATAGGTTGTCTCCTCAATATTCCACACCATTATGTTCCCTCATAAAGTGGAATCCTCAACTAGGTTACTTACTATGAGCTTTGCCCCCCTTAAAATCCTGATAATATCCTACCTAAGGTTGCCACATATAGGCTCCTACCTTTTATCTAGATAAGACCTAGAGTCTACAAATACTTTTCATTGTTGGGGGCCCGGGGCATATGCTAGACAACTACCAGTCATCTCATCATCAAGCGATGGCCTCATGTATAACATCTTTTTTATTGTAGATCAAACACCTTCATCTACTTCCACATCTATGCCATCATCAGATACAAAAAGTCATCCCGAAGAAGCAAGCATTCCCCCTCCTCCTTTACTTGCACTTGTCATAGAAGTACCTTTCATTTTTCCCTCATTGGCATATAGGGTATGCTTGTCATGGCTGCCCTCACTTTACCACGACTCACTCTTGGGATTTCAATATGGTACTTAACCCATCCAAACCTGAATGTTACATTTAAACCATATGGTCATATTAATTTCACACATGTTTCTCTTGTGAACACCTCACCATCTGAGATAATGTGGAAAGATTCACCTACCATGGTAGAACCATTAATCAAAGTTGGTTCATTACAACTGCAAACAGATGGGGGAAACTAGACTAAAATGATGAAATCAATAACTTCACCTATTGCACACTATGTATGAGCTCCCCTCCATGTGATTTGTGTGATACCGCAGGAAATCCTACTAACCTTTTCCCCACCCTACATGAGCTTAGGAACATTGCCTCCACCCGCAAGCTTTTTGATCATTCATAACCAATCAACAATTGGCATACTCTCTACTCCTCAAGAAAATTCCCTCGAACGTAAGATTAAATATCTATAGAAAAACCATCCATGCACCATATATTCTCAATTTGGTCATTACACTCACCACTATTTGACCCTCCCATGATTCTAGACTACCCTTTCTCTTATTCACCAATCCCCTTCCCCCATCAATGAACCTTAGGAATCCTCCCCCAATCCAATCACAATCAACATTGTTTCTATATGAATCAAGACACATACCACTCATTATTTTGATATGAATCAAGACACCTACCACTCACCTATGTTTTTTATGTGAGAAAAGTGATAATTTCCTACCTTCGAAGATTGGTAGGACCATTGGTCCTCTCTCTCTCTCTCTATCTCTCTCTCTCTTGCTCACACATTGGTCATGCCACACCTCATTTCCCCATGTAGATATTATGATATGTTGACACACTTCTCATTCGAATGTCCCATCTTGCAAAAAATGAACAAAACACCTTAACTAATTAAGGAAACCTCACAGCATCTCTCCACCTCTAGTGAACCCCCTCGTCTCACCTTAAGATGAGATATTGCCCCATCGCATGATATGATTGGACATGTTAACATGTTTTAAATTTCCTCATCAATCACATCTATGAAATATGACCACCCATCACCATCAAGTGTGGACATTATCACACCATCAATGTACATCCTCGCTCCCTCCCTATGGGTTGAGACTCATTCATCATATACTATCTCCAACTCCATGGGATCATATAGCTCAATAGACACATCACACACATACAATGTTTCTTGTTCAAGCACCCCTACTATGGTCCCTACACCTCTTGGAGACAACTCTCCTAATAAATTCCTTTTGATTACCCCTTCCACTTAAACTAGTGTGATATTAGTAAACCAACAGTGTGCATGCTTTATTTATCAATTAGGAAGTGCATATGTCATTAACATAATTTTTGGATCCTATAGGCTTTGTTCCATCATTTTAGAGTGTTCTAAGTGTAGTTTCGGGCATAGACTATTGTTCCAAGGAGTGATGCATAGGAATAGGTAGGTCGCAGGGCTAGAAGCAAAGGAAAATAGAAAGGCTTAAGCATAGCCTGAATTGAGGGTAGGATCTTTATCTGCTGGAAGAGAGGGTAAACTCTTTATTACTCTTTAGAGGATAGAATGGAATTAAGATTAGGTTTGTTTATTTAAATAAAAGAGAAATTGCTATTTTGAATAAGGGTATACTTGAGGGTTTTCTCCTACTTGCACTGGGGTTGGATCTATCATGTGGTTAGATAAAGGTCAACCTCGAGCAATTTCATCTCTAGTTATTTATTTATTTATTTAGAGAAAATATGCCCACTCTCTTTTGTTCCCCATGGATCATGCATATGCTACTTATACATGCATTGCCACCATGGATTAGCCCACGAACATGATACATATACTGTAGGATCCCCTTCTTCTTCCACAACCCCCGAAAGACATATTGGAAGCCATGACTACCCTGAGACACCCTGGGATGACATGCATCATTGTTCCTGCTTTCTACTTCATAGCACATTCAAACATACCAAGGTGATGGAACAATATTCCATCAAAAGAAAGGAATTCATCCCTCTCTACCATGTATATTGGTTTTAAAAAAAAATTCGACCCCAATCCTATTAGGGCATCGAACAACACATAGTAAGAATGATTTTTGAAATGCAAGCCCCACCCCTATTTATATGCATATTGTCTAATTTTTTGTTGGCCCCTTCTGGAGTTTTGTAGCTTTGTTTAATGCATTGCCAGTGTTGTCACTATTAGGATTGTGAGCTCTTTAGCATGGTTCCATTTGTGTTATCCCCCACACAACTTCATCTAGACGCAATTTTTCACCCATTTCCCAAGGTATGGTTTTCCATTGTCATTATTGTTGGAACCATTGGATTCTTTGTCACAAGCACTATTAATTTGTGGTATTTGTTTCAAATGTGCAGGATTTTGGTTGGACAACTTCTTTTTCACCAATAGGCTCATGATGACCATGGCAGGTATATCTACTCAATTTTTCATATAAGATTTGTATTCCCTTTGTATGCATTGCATATATCCATCCGCCCCACCAATATCCATATAGTTTTCATACCTTGGCAATTCACATCATGCACTCCATTGCGTCATGCCTTTTTCGAGTAGTAACACTCCACCACCATGGGTGTGCATTCCATTCTAACCCCTTGTATCATGGCACCCATGCCACTATACCACTAGATTAGGAGTCTTGTAGTCCATCATCTCACCAAGAAAGCCCCATATTTCTTTCTTGATGGATATAGTTGGACACCCCTTTCAAACTCCCAAGTAGTTTTTGTTACATTTCACAAATGGCCTCTCATCCCCTCCATGATTAGTAGGCCATTTTCATTCACCATCACTCTGTTAACCCCTGAGTAGACCCATAATGGGTCTCTTCCCTCTAAGTAAAAAAACATCATTGACTTATCATCACCTTGCGGACAATTTGCATGGCATTTACTCATTAGGAACCTATCTTCTCTTCTGTAAAAATTAACTTCTTATATTATTCATTTGTACAAAGATATTCCATAGCACACCTAAAATAAGGGAAGTTCCCATACAATTATTCTTTTGGAAACAACACACCTTGTCGCTTGATCAGAGCATTTTCAACATGTCACCCACTTTTGACCTACCATTGCTTTCATCGATATTACAGTCACTCTAGCACATGATAATCATCCTCATCTTAGTTTGACATCATTTGATACCCAATTTATAGTCTGTTCACACCGTTAGCCCTTTAACCCCTAGTCACATCTTACTCAATTTGTTGAACATTTTTGCCTAGTGTCACCCACCCATTTTTCTTCAATCAAGGGAATTCATGGGCCCCATGATTACCATCTTGTATTGTCATGTTTTGTCACCATCCTAGTTACTTACAATTTGTTCTTGGTTCTCATCCACAAGGTCCTTACCCTATTATCTACCTTGGCTCTCATCAAATTCAACATAGTTTATTTTGAGAGTCATGGTGGCAGTGATTGTAGGCTTGGTTTCCATTCCCCTAGTAAATGGTAAAACCTTGGACTAGGAAAAGAGAGTCATTGTTTCTCTTTGGCTCATTAATATCCTCTATGCCCAACAACCACTTATTTATTGCATCAAGGGGAGTCATACCTTATGGCGGTTGCAACATTGCCAATTTTAATTGAAGATTTACAAATTTAGAATTAAAAATTTCCCTCCCAGCACTTTCACCATTATTCAAGTGCCACCTTGGTGGTTTGTATGGTACAATCAGTGGTTCGCCCCCTCGAGCATCCGTATCATCTTACCAGGTTACCAAGCACATGTAATCAAGGTTGGATCAAAGCCAACTTTGACCTTACCTCAACAATTTTCAAAGTTGATTCAACCCCTTACTCTCCTCCTATTGTAATTTACTTTGACACAATTTTACAAGCATAAGGATGCATGTCTCATTTGTATAAAATCATCTTTATGTATCATCTATTAGTTTGTTGCTTTATTGGTGGTCAACACCACTCTCCCATGGGTTATCTTTTACACTCAACAACTTGTGTCTCACTCTCATGGTTACGAAATGTCAACGTGAGGGAAATAATTGATGGTGTATTTATGCTATATGGTCTACTCATAATCTTGCACATCAAGGGGCATCTTTTATCACCTAAATTTGACACACATGCAACATTTATGCTTATGTTATAAAAAGACATCATCGACATACATCATGCAACTCACAAAGCTTCCTTTTTATCAATTATCAACATTTGGAATGGAGGATTTAATGCACTAAAAAAATTTACCAGCTCACATGACCTCACAACATCATGATTCGAGCAATGTCGTGCAGAAAATCCATCGATTCCCGTGTAACTATGTAAAAAATTAGACTTTATGAGTCCCTGAAACATTTAATGTTCCTTGACTTCATTTGGTTTCCAATTGTTTCAAATTGGTTCCATCTACCATGTACTTGAGCATTTATTAGCCCCATCCTTGTACTTGAGAGCCACTTCATGAAAAGTAGCATTCACATGGTGAACCAATTCTTTGAAGACCTTTGTTTTGCCTATTAAAAGGAATCCATGTGCATGCATTTCATAAGAAAAATCTAGAGCAAGGTTATGCTACAAGAAATTTTTTGGAAGACCTCTTTTCCACTCACATTCTTATCATTCATTGGTATTTCAAGCTCCCTTGATTTCTTTTGGTTGGTTTCCCTTAAAGAGATTAAAGGACCCTTGCCAAAGAGGGTGTTGTTTGCCCTTTTGTATGATACATTCTTCAAGGTGATATTATTATATACATGCTTTTCCATTGGACATATGTAATTTGGTTGAAGCTTATCTCTTGTGTTTGTTTTCATGTCATTTTAGCAATTTTATCTCTTGAAGTAGCCCCTATGAGTGTTTTATTGTTTCTTTGCTTCAACACATCAATATTTTCACACTAAGCCACTCATGATATGTTGCCTTGTTTGCAACATACAAGTAAAGGAGATTTAGCTCACCATTGAGCCATTTTTTCAACAACATTATTAACAAATTAATAAACATCTTAAATAATCTCATGAGATGAACAATGTTCTTAACATGCATTTCTAATGTTCAAGAAATAAAGATAAAATCTACAATCCAAATTAAGGCCATAGGAAGCATGAATTAATAAGGATATCGACCATCCATGTTGTGGAGATATTGAATAAGCAATATCCATAGAATCCCTACTTTGAAAGGGATAATTCCTTGGAGTTGTTATCATCAAATATATAATGGTAAAGTTCTATCATCTTTGATTCAAGTTCACATGTATCATCTTCCTCAAAATAATGTTGCCAACAAACCTTAATTCAATCAATGAATCTACTCCATATATGTTGTTGTTTAGTGCCTACAATCATTCAAGGTTTAATATGGAACTCCCTAGTGTCCTTTATTTGTATAAAAGTAAAATCCAAAACATAGTTGGTATCAAGCACATATTTCTTAGGTAAGGACACACAAAAAAATTTCTGAATAATTAAGTGTGGTGGTAGGACAAATTTGTAATTAATTTCACCAATCTATGCCAAAATATCTAAAGGTCCACAATATTGAGGTGTTAATTTTTTCCATTTACCCAAGAACAAGGAGCTCCTCCGCACTTAACTCCAAAAAACATTTTATATCCAACTTTAAAGCTTTGTTATGGTATTTTCCTATTTTTATAACTCTTGATCTATCCTATGTAGTATTCAAAATTTCCTACACATGTTTCACCGTAATTTCCATTTCTTCTAAGGTGCCACTCCCTTCAGTCAATCATGCTTCCAAGTTGTCCCAACTAAATGGTAATTTCCATTTCCGTTCATATAGGGCTTCTAATAGTCTCTTCTTAATAGAATGGTGGTAACCATCGTGGTAGAAAAATTCCACCAATGGAAGATAGCCTTGAAAACACTCGGATTAATTCATTACATACATTTGGACCATGTCATCCTAACTTTAGCTAACCCTTTCCATCTAGCCATTGGTTTATAAATGGTAGATTCTATTAAAATTTATCTTTGTGTGTAATTCATGGAATGAACTTGGCCAAAATTTTGAAGTGAACTTTGAGTCTCAATCTAACAAGGTAAACTTTGGTACACCATCTAATATTAACACCTCTCAGATAAATATTCAAGCAATGTCACAAGCTCGATAACTAATCTTAATTGAAATGAAATGTGTTATTATGGTCAAATTTCAATTACCACCAGGATAGAATCAACAATCTTGGAAGTCTTTGGTATTCCAAAAATGAAATCGACCATTATTTCTTCCCATTTCCCAACTGACATACTTAGGGAATTTAATCTAGCTGCAAGATATTGAAGGTGCACTTTTATCTACTAACATTCAAGACACTTGGTCATACATATTGTAGTTTTTATATTTAATCTTGGACAGTAATACATATGTTTTGTACTTAGGTATGTATTTAGATACCATAGGTACCCAAAATATAGGTTGTCATGAGCTTGATGGAATATTAATATCCACAACTCAATCTAGTTGAGCACATATATTTGGTTTCTCCACAGAAATATTCCATCCTCTACCAAATGATAGTATTCATATTTCTTGACTTCCTTTCACTCCAACTTTCCTTCTTAAAAAATATTGACACACCTATCGATACCATTTATTGCCCTTGGATCGTATTTTTATCAACGTTATCAAATTGAAATGAGATTAAGGCATCTACCGGTAAATTTCCTATTCCTTTTATCTGAAGTAGTTCATAGTCATAAATACTCAAAACTATACCCACTACCAGTGTCTAGCATTCAACTAGGGTTGTTTTATCAATATCTCTAACTTCCATGGCCCGATCTTAACTCAAATTTTCTACCAATCAAATAATGTCACCATACCTTTAGATCATGCACTATTACTAAGACATCTAGGTCACGAGTCATACAATTCTTCTTGAGAACCTTCATTTTCATAGACTCAAAGCTCACCACTCTACCTTCCTACATAAGCACTCCCTCGATAAGGGCATTGATACATACCATAAAATGTTTATCAAATTAGGTAGCATCAATATTTGCTAGCATAAGAAGTTGTTTAAGGTACTCAAATTTTTCCTCATTAAAATTTGTTCATAGAAACTCGGTTCCTTTACCTTGTAATTTTGACAAAGCTCTCACAATCTTAGAGGAACCTTTGATTAATCTTCAATAATATCCCACTAGTATTAAGAAGCTTCTAACTTCAGCTACATTCTTCGAGGTTGGCCAACTAGATATGGATTGAATTTTTGTAGGATCTACCTTCAATCCATATTTATATATAATTTTCCCAATATATGGAATTTCTTTCTTAAAGAACTCACATTTACTGAGCTTAGCATACAATTGATGCACTTGTAGCTTCTACAAAACTATGCATAGTTGATTTTGGAGCTCTTACTCGCTCCAAGAATAGATTACTATGTCATCTATGAAAACCAACACAGACTTGTATAGATAATTTTAGAACATAACTTTTACTAGCCAGATGAAGACCACATGTGCATTCATTAGTCTAAAAGGTAAGTCTTAAAACTTGTTGTTTCCATATATGGTTTCGAAGGTAGTCTTGGCTATGTCAGCTTCCTCTACTCTTATTTGTTGCTTTCTCGGCCTTAAATCCAATTTTAAGAATTCTTTCCCCCCTTGGAGTTGATCAAATAGATCATTCAGTATGCAGAGAAGGTATATTTTCTTACTTATAACTTTATTCAACACGCTATAATCAATGCACATCCAAAATGTCCCATCCTTTTTTCATGAAAAACAACATTGGTGCTTTGCAAGGTGATGCATTTGAATATGAATCCCTTTCCCAACAACTTGTATAGTTGCATATTGGGCTACCCAAGCTCATTAGTTCCCAAATTGTAAGGTGGTTCAAATATTAGGATAACTTTGGGCATCAAGTATAGTTTGTGGTTTACCTCTCAGGTCAATGGTAGTCCTAGTAATTCCTATAGGAAAACATCCTTAAATTATATCACCATTGGTAACTAATCTACTTTTACACCTAATGTATTGATTTGTTTAGTGATATGAATAAGGTGACCCTTGCAACGCTTGAGCATGTTTTCATTAACTTGCATAGCTAATATATGTCTCATCAACACTATGGTTTTGTCCCCTTGGATGCTTATAACTAATCCTACATCATCCATACATTAACCTTATTCTCATAGAAATCTACTTTTTTATGGTGTTTTATATAGCCATGTCCAATTATTTGATTGTAGGATCCCAAGCCTAACTTGTGAAAACATTTGGTCCTCATACAATCACCTAGTTCCACCACACATTGACCAATTTCTTGGCACCATTTACCATTTGCACCTTCCATAGATCTCACAAAATTTTGGGGCTAATCTTACAATTAATCGCCACCATAGGGGATATCAAATTATAAGTGATTCTTATGTCAATTGAAAATGCATAATTTTAACCAAAGATGTTACCTCGGTCTTGTATCAAAGAGGCATTATTTTATGCTTGATGACTATCCATAGTTGCATAATTTTTACTTTTAACTACATCCCCCATGGTGTCCCTTAGCTCTAAATGATTCACTTCTCCTCGCATTGAGTTCTTTTTAGGGAACTAGTAGGTTTTACATTCAAATTATTCACATTCGAAACACTTTATCTTGGGGTTGAGTGGCCTTACATTCTTCTATGGTATGTCTTCTCTTTTGAATTTGAGTTTCAATCCTAAACTAAATTTGTTTTGTATTTGATTATTTCAATAACTAACTCACTAATTATATCTACCACTCAACTCCTTCTTCTGTTGGGATTCAAATCCACACAATCTAGTTCTCAATATCACCTCTAAAAAGGTCTTGCCATGAAGGTTGCAACATTGTCGCTGAAATGGTCCATGAATCCTCAGGCTATGAATTTTCCAACACTAGATTATTCATTGAATTTGTGCGAATATTTGTCCAATTCTACAAAACTTCATTGATATTCCTCAATTATGTTTCCTTGTTTCAATGCATAATACTCGTCTTCCTTTCTATGGTAATACATTTATCTTAGATATTTGTCTTCAAAATGCATCTTGAAATTTTCTCATTCCAGATGTTCTTCATCCACTTTATCCTTCTTTTTTAGGTGGTTAGATAAGAGAATTTCATCATTCGTTAGATAATAGTTGGAGATCTTGGTCTTTCTAAGGATTTGAAGTCAGATAATAACATGTGTCTCTTGATATTGACTAGCCATGCCTCTACTTCATTTCCTCTTTTGACAAACCCTTTGAAGGTGGGTCTCTTCAAGATTTTAGTTTGTACCCAACTTTTACCATTTAAGCTATTATTCCTTTTTTTCATGTGGTTCACAGCCCTGGAAGATGGAGGGATCGCTACATCCACGGTAATAATTCTCAGGGGGGCCACCTAAAGGGGCCTTACCCTGTCGACTCCAGGTTTGGGAGCCTAAGCCCAAAGGACCCAAATATTTGAACCTCTGACCTCGACTGCTTCAATCTTGGACTCAAAAGCTCCAACTAACTCAGCTACCCCTCGAGGCTCATTTAATCCATTCTTCCTAATCAAGCTTGACATCCATTTGAGGGTCTCTTTTCCTACATTTTTTTTATATATCCTACTGTCTCAAGCATCCCTTTGCTTTCAAAAATATATCAGGATTTCTCATCCATGTAACTTTCAATGATTGACCTTCCCTACTAATTCCTCATGATGATGATGATCTAGATAATGGATCTATGCTCTAGGGGAAAGTTCATGATTAAGTTAACATGAGACCAACTACAAACAAGATTCTCTTTATGTAGTATTCCATTAATTTCAAATCATTTGATCAATCATGTGTGTGTGTGTGTATGCATGTATGTATTCTAGTTCCATAGACTCTATCAAGGTTTCTAAATGCTAAGGCCAAATCCTCAAAATAAATCTATGTTTTAGTAACTTTTTGACGTTGTTGCACCCTTATCTAATGTATGCATTTATTGTTCCAAGACTCATCTTATAGATATGACTAGAAACTCATTAGATTACAAACAAATGACAAGTGATGGTGTTCCAAAATGGATCTTGTAAATCATCTCTCTTTTTAAGTTTGCAAAAAAAAAATGCAATGTTGAGTGAATAGTCCAATAATTATTAGAAGATGAATTGAACCATTGCGATGGTAGGCCTTGCAAGGTAGCCCATTAAATATTAAGATTGTGGAGAAGAAGGGTATTTGAGGAAGAGGACAAAAAGAGAGCGAGAGAGGCAATGAAGAATTAGGGTAGTAGAAAATCATGGAGGACTAAGAATAAGAAACTTGTTCAGAGATCGAAGGTTGTCTCTAATCCAAAGCAATTTGCAAATTTTCCAGTGAGTAAAAATGCATTAAATCTATGCTTGAGGATGCAACTTTCCATTGTAACTATTTCTTGAGCATAATTTAAAAAAAAACATTGAATGTTGGTTTTCTTGTTTCGCTTTCCAAGATAGATTAATTATTTTTGCATCGAGAGGAGCGAGTTGCTATACAGTCCACTATGAGGGATATGTTGTCACGTTACGTTATGTAACGTGACACTACCAAAAATTAAAATTAATTAAAAAAATTCATGTCAGCTCACAAAATAAAAAAAAATTAAAGCCAAACTAAAAGTAACAAAAAAATTAGATATCCCCATATAAAATAAAAAAATTAAAACCATCATAGATCCATCTTAAAACATGTGCTTATCAAGCACAAGAGGGATCAAATTTCTAGAGATGTAAATTTTTCTGAATGAGTAAAAACTTAAGATTAAAAAAAATTACACCTCAAGAAATTGGATCCCTCTCAGTGCTTGATAGATTTGGGTTTAAAATGGATCTATATTAGTTGTAATTGGGTTTGGTTACATTGTTAGCTTCCAAAGTACAATGCCCCGATTATGTGTTACAAACATAATAATACATATTAATAAATAGCAAGAGTTTATAATTAATAAATAATATTACTATTTAATGAAGATTCAAAGGACACACTTGTTCACTTTCATGGCCCGACAATGCCTATAAAGTTATACCTTCACGATAGCATTGAATCATCATTCATTCATTTATCAAATATACTATTATACATTTAATCTCTATTGCTTTTTTTTGTTTACGCAACGCTTTCTCTACATTATGCTAATGATAATTGCTAGTAGCTATGTTAGAATATTGTGAAATGTGCAATAAACATACAACAATACATTTACTAACAAATAAATTAATAGCAAGAATCTACTAGTCCAACCTTCTATCCATACAAGAACCATATAATCAAAGTAGTACGTAAGAGACAACAGAAAATAAATGATACATTGCATTTACATGATAAACCCCCAAATGGGGAAACATCCTTGAGAAGGGATAATCTTCTTTATTCTTCAAAAATCCAATCTTACACTTGAGCTCCTCTCCACATATGCTTATCACAACTATACAATATGCACATAAGATCTTTCAACATACCCAAAGGGTCTCCTTCACCTCTATTATATAGCTAGAGGTATGGAAGAATTGCATCCCATACTACATCTGGGATAAATGATTTTCCACCTCCTTATAATGAATGATAAGAGGAAAATATTACTCCATGGTGCATGTGGGATAACTCATTTTATATAAAATAGAGACAATTATGCCTTCATTTACTAGATAAGAGATCATAACACCTTAAAACATCACACTCGACATCATTACAATGTAATATTTACATTACACATTCCAACACTCCCCCTTAATGATGACTAGGTAGAACAACACATATATGGAGGAAGATGGCATTACATTAACTTCCCCCCTTGATGAAAACTTCATGCATTCCCAACAAATTTTGAAGATACGCAAACTTCTCTTATGTCATGGATTTGGTGAAGATATCGGCTGCTTGTTGTTCTGGGGGACAATACTCCAAACAAAGAAGACCATCCTCAACAATATCTTGAACGTAATGAGTATCAAGGTCAATGTGTTTAGTCTTAGAGTGATACATTGAATTGTATGCAATATGAATTGCACTATGATTGTCACATCTTAACTCAATAGGAGACTTCTGAAGTAGTCCAAGGTCGGTATGAACCTGTCATATCCACGCTGATTATTTAGTTGCTTCCTTAGTTTCCCTATACTCTACTTCATAAGAAGAAAGAGAGAGCTCTCGACTTCTTACTAGATCATGAAATCGTACCTAAACCAAGCTTAAAAATGTACTTTGCAGTAGAACTTCTATCTGAAGCATCCCCTACGCAATCAAAATTTGTATATCCAAGAAGTGAAACTGTATCCCTACTAGAATAGAAAACATCATAATGCAATTTCCCTTGTAAATATCTGAGAATCCTCTTTGTTGCTTTCCAATGGATTTCATGAGGCTTTACATAAACATCAAGACCTTGCTGACTACAAAAGAGAGATTATGCCTATTATGTTTCAAATATATCAAACTCCCCACAAGATGATGATACAAAGTGGCATCAACAAGAGGAGTATCACACTCAATAGTTAACTTACACCGTATTGAAACAACATTAGAGAAGGATTACAATCACTCATATGAAATCAAGCAAGTAAATATGTAGAATACTTAGGTTGAGAAAGGAATAGACCAACAACCATATGCCAAATATATAGACCCAAAAAATAACGCAATAGGCCTAAATCAGTCATTTCAAATTCATTGATAAGATTATTCTTCAATTCATGTATAAATATAAGCGAGATGCTAGTAAGGATAAGATCATCCTCATAAAGTACCATAATGAGGACATCATCACCAAATTTCTTAACACATCATCATCAAAGTTCTTAACATATAGATTTGGATTATATATACACTGCTTAAAACCATTCTTCAAGAAATAAGTATCATTTTGCTCATACCAAGCTCTAGGTTCCTATTTAAGACCATATGAACACCTGTTTAATTTTCATAGCAAACTTAAAGTTCCGACAGTAATAAAACTAGGTGGTTGTTGCATATAAATGTCTTCATGAAGATCATCATTCAAAAAAACAATCTTGATATCCATTTGGTGTATTTCCCATTGATAAGATGCAGTAATAAAAATGATGGTTCTTATTGTGTTCATTTTAGAAATTGGAGCAAAATTTTTGGTATAGTCTATACCTTCTTGTTGAGAATAACATTTGCTACTAACCAAGATTTATGTTTTTCAATATGTCTGTTTGCAATAAACTTTGTTTTATATATCCATTTATATCTAACTAAATTCATTCCAGTAGGAAGGGGAACAAGAGTCCAAGTCTTATTCTTCATTAATGAGTCATACTCACTAGGCATGGATTTCTCAAATTCATGTTTATATTTGGCTTGAACATATGTAGAGGGATCATTTGCGGCCACTACTTTAGTCATAAGAACAAATCCAGATCTTGTCATCAAGTATCAAAAGGAATACCAATCTCAGAACCTATGAAATCAAGAGTTTTCTGGCTGCAAACAGGAAGAGGATTAGTGGTTGGAACCACTCTAGTATCTTTGAAACATTCAGGTGGAGTACTTGACGAAGAATGTGAACTAGGACCAAGAGTAGGCACATAAGTAGAGGAACGAGTAACATATATAAGAGCAATAGAAGATGAAGGCAAATTCAAGGTGACATGAGGTTCGACAGACTCAGGAGGAGGAGAGACTTCATTGGATTGAACATCTTGTCGTATGATAACACCTTGAGTAGATGGATCAACCAACTTGTACGATTTTTAATCCTCACAATAACCAATGAAAAAATATTTACGAGACTTGGGCTCTAATTTCTTCCCTTTTTCATCAAGAATATGTGTCAAACATTCATTGCCAAATATCTTAAAGTTACTAATATCTGGTTTTCTTCCATTTCATTTTTCCTTAGGAGTAACTTGCAAACCTACTTTGGTGGGAACTCTATTCAAAATATAATTAGCACAACAAATAGCTTCAGCCCAAAAATGTTTATGTAATCCTTTGGAATAAAGCATATACATCTATCCATTTCAACCAAAGTCTTATTTTTCCTTTCAGCTACCCCGTTTTGTTGAGGTGTATAAGGAACAATATTTTGATTTTGAATTCCATGCTTAGATAAATATGCATTAAATTCCTTTCCCCCCATTATTAGTTCTCAGAGTCTTAATACTTTTACCAGATCTATTTTCAACCATGGATTTAAATTCTTGAAATATACCTGAAAGGTTTCACTTTTGTGTTTCAAAAAATAGACCCACGGTTTTCTACTATAATCATTAATAAAAGTAAGAAAATAGACTCCATGAGACAAATAAGGAGTTTCAAGAGGTCCACAAGTATCACTAAGAATTAGTTGCAATGGTTCTTTAGCATGCCAACTTCTACCTTTATAAAACATTTCATTATGATGTTTACCAAGTACACGACCCTCACAAACACCTTTAATGGAAGAATTTGAAGGTAAGCCAAGTACCATTTTAGACTGTATTAGAGGAAATTCGTATGAAAAATGGGCCTCCCTACCCGAATTCAAATTCTATGTCATCATGTATTAGCTAATCAAAATGCTTTAAAATTCAAAAGAGGTGCATGTCTGAGGCAATTTTTATTATATAATTTGGAGATAGATGAAATTTTTTAATAATATAATTTGTCTACCCGCTGCACAAGCTACCCGAAATTGTCTTGAATATTGATAATGAAATTAATATGCTAACCAATGTTTGGTAATACATGATCCGTATACAATATATAATAGCAATAGTAATTAATATACAATAATAGTATATTATAATTAATATATAATAATAGTATATTATAATTAATATATTATATTGATATTATACACTGTGAAAAGTTGGGTCTAATAACTTTTACTAATATCATAACTAATATATAATAAATATAATAATAGTAATTAATATCATAATTAACATATAATAATATTATATTATAATATTACTATACACCGTGAAAAGTTATGTCCAATAACTTTTAACTAATATACAGGTGAATCCATGAATATGGGTGTCTATTTGGGGGGGTCTTATGAGAAAATAAATATGATTTTTTCATGTTTTTCAACTTTGGGAGAATAAAAGTTATATTTGTGTTTAGAATTTCACTTTCCAGTAAAACAAAAACTTTTAGAGAATTTTGTTAGGTTTATATTCATTATTTTTCAAAAAAAAAATTGAGATTTGATATGTCAATCTGGCAAATGTTTGACAGTATGTTCTTATAAAATGAAAGGACTAATAAATAGTCATGGTTTTTGAGTCGCATGAACTCATTGTTAAAATTGTGTTTTTAAAAACAAAATATGCTACGACAATCTATACAGAGTGTATTAGATCGTGACTATAATTTCGTCTCCAATGGGTGAATATACTAATTATTATAATTTTTTGAATTGGATCGATCTGGAAAACTTGTCGAATATCAACATGTTTATTTTGAGTGGACATTTCTCTCAATTTCCACTAAAACTTAAAAATATAAAGTACCATTTTGAAGTAGACACTTCAACGAAGAATCTCATATCTTTTTCAATTCTTTTTATTGTTTATCTTTGAAGTTATGGAATTTTCATTTCACTGCATTTTGAAAGCAATGAAACAAAAACAGAAACATGTTAACAAAATTTTTTTTAAAAATATCAAATCTCACCTAAACGCAACAAAATCTATACCTATGGAAAGTAGATTCAATGATGAAACTAATGGTGTCGGTTCCGACAGTCGATTTGCAGTACTCTAGATTGGTTTTACCTTCTGAAAATGCAGAAACCTGAAAAGAGTGGAGTTTTCAAGTAGCAGCGGTTTTTCGACCGAATAATTATTTGGCTGAAAAATTGTTTTCCGTTATCAAATCGATAAAATTAACATTGATTATTCGGTCGGAAAAAAAAATATAAATTAAAAAAAAAAATAAACAAATAAACAAAAATAAATAAATAAATAAATAAATAATAAAATAAAATAAAAAATAAAAATAAAAAATAAAAATTAAAAAATAAAAATTAAAAATTAAAAAATAAAAATAAAAATAAAAATTAAAAAAAAATCATCGACCGGAAAAGCAGGGACCCACTTTTAAAAATCAAATTATTTCGAATCATATCAATATAGACTAAGCATAATCATTATTTCACGTCTCTCATTCCATAGACATCTTCACAAAATATTTTTTAAGGGGTTTTTTCAAAGGAGATTTTTTCCAAAAGGAGATTTTTTTCCAAGGAGTATTTTCCAAAGGAGTTTTTTTCTAAGGAGTTTTTTTTAAGGGACTTCTTTAAGAAGACTTTTTTCTAAGAAAATTCTTGAAGGTAAGGAGATTTTTTTTCTAACGGACTTCTTTGAGGAGATTTCCTTAAGGGATTTTTTTAATAGATGTTTTTCTAAGATATTTCTTCGAGGAGATGTTTTTCTAAAGGACTTCTTTAAGGATATTTCTTTTGAATTATTTAAGAATATATTTTTCTTAAAGGCTCAAAGGAAATTTCTCTCATAGTGTTCTCTCAAAGATTCTAAGAGACTTTTTTAAGGTGATTTTTCTCTAATTCTTTTTTTAGGTCAAAAAATCAAAGACAATTCTCTTAAACTGGTTTTCTTAATGTTCTCATAGGTCTTTTTCTTTTTTTAAACAAGAATGGTTAAGGGTCATTTATATTAAAAAGAGTGAGGTTACAAAACAGAAGAGAAAGACTGCTCTCTGATAGAGCTAATGTCTGTGTCATCTTGCTTCTCTTTTACAAAATTGAAATTGTTTCTGACAAGTCCTATTCTATGGAGACTATAGCTTCTTACAAATTGTCCCAGTAGAAGGATTACAAAACATAACATGCTGAGTTTGCAGAGGAATTAAACTTGCTGAAAAGAAAGTCTGAAACTGCATAATTGTGGCAAAAATTTACTGAAATGGATTCTACCCTATATACTATTTTGTAAGCAAAAAGAGGCATTTCCATTAAACTGAAGAGGAGTAGCAGAGTATGCAGAAAACCAGGGACTTGTGAAGTCTCAACGATGTCCATAACATTGCACTGGAGGTCCAGGGACACTTTCAACAGAGGGGTCATGCTGCTTGCCAGTATCCGATTCTTCGTTGTCCTGAGTGGCTGGGAGGCAGCGACTAACATCTTCAGAGCCTATCAATTTTCCCTTCCACATCGATGATGTTCTTGTTGTTGTCGTCAGTCTTGGAGTCAATGTTCGAGATGGTAAGAACCGCATAGTCCAAAGTTTCAGAGATGGTGCCAATTCTTCCATTCATCTGGGTATTCCCATTTCTGACTTCAGTGATGGTAGATTGAACCAGAGTGACAATCCTTCCCAAATCTCTCTTCATCTATGCATTCTCGGACATGAGATGTTGAAGTTGCTCCTCAATGATATCCATCCCAAACTTGTCTTCAACAGCGGCAAGGTTAAGGGTGTGGGAGAGGAGGGATTTTATAGAATTTTCCAAAGAGAGTGAGCTGAGATTCTGTAGGTGGGAGGGGGAGGAAGGAGCTGCATACTGAGAGGGAAATGGCGTTTGGAAAAGTAGGCAATGAGGAGGGAGATTATATGTATCAGGGGCAACACCCGTAGAGAATGCTAGGAGAAATGCAAAGGGTAAATCGCTCATTACATAGAGAGCCTGAAATTGGAACAAAAATGACCAGGCAGGAGTCGTGAGATAGCCGTGGGAGAATGCAGGAGTTTGAGATAAGTATGAGGTTAAAAACCGTGTGTTATCCCAATGCCAAGGTCGAGGAGGGCAGGATGTAAACCACTGTGCCATTAATGCATGGTCAGAATGGTTGGGAGGTGGCAGAGTTGGAGCGCCACGCAGGGGATGAGAATTAAAGTCCAAGTGGGAGGGATAAGGGGTGAGGATCATAAGTAAAAGGTGGTGAATTAAATAAAAATTTGAATAAGGCTTAGGGTATCCAACGTTTTTTAACAACATTGTCATTAAGAGAAATATACCCGTAATCAATAAGAACCTTTTTGTTAGCCATAAGGTCAGCTGCATGATTATTGGTTCGGAGGATGTGTAGGAGCTTGATGGCGCTAAAATAAAATATAAGATTCTTGAAGATATGGTGATTCTTATAGGCAGGTTCATTGTAGCTGAAGGTTAGCTTTCTAGCCTCCCTGATTACAAGGAGAGAGTCGCCAAAGATTACTAGTTCTTTCAGTCCCAGGCTAGTAGCTAATTCGAGCCCTTTGATTAACACGAGCCATTCCGCATTGTTGTTTGTAGCTTTCCCAAGTCCCCAAGCAAACTCTACCTGTCTGTTTCCGCTAGGGTAAAAAATGACCCTTCCCGCACCTGCCAACCCGGTCATAGGTCTTATTTTTTGTCAAAGGTTGAAAGGAAATTTCTTTTTGGGTGTTTTCTTGAAGGTTGAAAAACTCTAAAAGACTTTTTTCTGAGATGATTTTTTTTTCAACGACTTCTTTTTAAGCTGAATAACTCAAAGGAAACTTATCTTAAAGTGTTTTCTCAAAGGTTCAAAGAATCTAAGCAACTTTTTGAAAGGTGAATTTTTTCTCAAAGTTTTTTTTTAAGTCCAAGACTCAAAAACAATTTCTTCTAAGGTGATTTCTCAAAACTCAAAGACTCTAAGGGGCTTTTTAAGGTGATTTTTTTTGTCAAAAACACTTTTTAGTTTAAAATCTAAAAGACATTTTCTTAATGTGTTTTGTTGTTCAAAGACTCAGAGACTATTAAGAGATTTTTTTAAGGTGATTTTTTTCTAAAAGACTTTTTTTTAGGTGAAAGTGTCAAAGGAAATTTATGTTCATGTGTTTTATAAATGGTTGAAAGACTCAAAAGACTTTTTTCAGTTGTTTTTTTATCTTAAATTTTTAATTTTTTACTATAAAGTGTTGATTTTTTAATTTAACCTCTACATATTAAACAATCATGGGCAATAAAAGAAAGCGTTAAAGCAAAAGTGCACGTAAACAAGATGATGAGGTTCGTAGGGAAAGAGAAAGACTCAAATATCATGTCAAAAAAGGAAGGCTTGCACAGACACAAGAGACGGTTTTTGAAGATGTAAATATAGATTTACATCATAATGTTGATGAAATGGATATTGAAAATCAAGTACAAGAACAAGAAATTGAAACTAAAAAGACAATTGTTGAAGATGTAAATATGGATTTACATGCTAACGTTGATGAAGTCAATATTGAAAATCAAGATCAAGAACAAGAAATTGGACCTGGTACATATATATCATATATTTTCCAAATCAATTTTTTATAATGAATTGTAATTTTCAATATGTGTTAATTAAATTTAACTAAAATATATAGGTGATTTCACCATTGATGATGAAATGTTGGAAAACATTGATTGCGACAAATATGGGGAAAAAATAGCCGAACACGTTGCACTATATCGTGCTATGCAATTTGATGATGAATATCATCTACAGCATTCATGTAACCCTCATCTACTAATCGGTACCTCTCTGCTCCTTAACTTCATCTTCCTTTGAATATCATCTACAACATTCATGTAACCCATTCGATACTGCTCAAAATCAAATTCAGCAACCTTACTAGCATTCCCCATGTTGAAAAAGTCATGTTCCCTTTGGGTTAAATGTACTTCATGGTCTAGAGTGTCAAAGAGATGGATTTGGTCTCCAACAGGATCCTCAGACCCTTCCTCATCCACTAAATTTTCAGGGAAAGGAGGCCTCATCTGGTGGTCTTCCTGATTTCTTGGATTTCTTGGAGGGGGTGGCCTTCTAAAGTTAGTACTGCTTATCTGATTTTCGGGTTGTTCCCTAGCAGGAGGTTTTATTTCCATGGCTAACCTATCCATCAGCTTTTCCATGGTTTTCATCATAGTATCAAACTTGGCATCGTTAGAAGAGGAGGCAGGGTTTTGATTTTCTTGCTTCTTTTTATCTGCTTCAGTTTTCCCCTTTATTTTTCCCGAAGCCATCATATTGACTTCCACCTCTATGACATATTTCAGCATAGCAGGTAGGGTGCCAGATTTCCTCTCCCTTAACGTGCATGAGAAGTCTCCATCAAAGATGTCTACGTAGTGGAGCTTTGCAGCGCCTACCGAGGGTTTTAGGTCATCTAGAATAGAATTATAGGCTTTCATGAACCTGGCAGAAAACTCATGGACTGATTCAAAACCTCCCTTTTTCAGGTGGTTATACTGGGACAAGACTAGGGCAAGACTCCCTATCATTTCCCATCTCTCTAAGAATGGAGTCTTAAAGGCTGCAAAATCATTTATAGAAGCATTCGGCAACTGTCTGAACCATTTCTTGGGTTCTCCAAACAGACTTTGAGCAAATAACCTCATCTTAGCATCATCATGGTCTACTTCCTCCAAATCAATAAAATCTTCAAATCTGTCTACATGTTGCTTGGCAGAAAAACCCCCTTCTCCATCATAAGAGACAATTCTCTGGGCGTAGTACTGAAGGAGGTCACGCAAAGCGGCTGGCAGGGCCAATGGTGCGAATCTAGCAGCCATGGGTCTAGGTGAATTCTGAGCTTGTGGATGAATATTCTGGGCGGAATTACCTGCAGGAATTGTGGTATGGGATTGAGGGGTCTGAGAAACAGCTATAGCTCTTTCTGCTTTGATAATATTTTGTAGCTAAAGCCAGATAGGATCTAACAAATAGGATTCAGGGGCGTTCAGACCTTCTTCACCTATATTTAGATAAGATTTTGATCTTGATCTTGCCAAAGGTTTCCCGATATCTATCTCTATATCCAATTCTTGTAAAACATGTAACTCTTCTTTAGGCCCAATTCTTTTAAGGTTGGAAGTATTAGCCTTGTCTTTTCCCGTCTTATGTCTAAGTATTATTTCTGGATTTTCCACACTTAACAAAATTTTGGAAATAGGATTACCTCTCGTATGGCTTCGTCTTGAGGCCAGGATGCCCGTCTCGGAATTTCTTCAAGAATGAACTTGGCACGTCGATCTCCCCCAGTGGAGTCTTTCTTGAATTTGGATCTTTATGAGTGGAGTCGCCAGGGAAAAAATGCACAACCTTCTAAACGTACGGAAACCTCTGTTTTCCCACATGGATTTCTTCTTTCTTTGAATCTTTGGAATCCTTTGTCGTTCTCCCAAGGATGATAAAACAATCACGTTCCCCGACAACGACGCCAATTTGTTAACACCCAAAATGACCCCCTAGGTTGTGGGAGAGGGAAAATTGGGGTAACCACTAACCAATCTTTAGCTTGTGCTATTGACCCAACACAAACAGAGAGGGCTCTCTCTATAAGCTCACAAAATACTGAAAATCATCAAGATTGTCAATAATGAAGAAAAACATACCAGCATTCATCATTCAAGATATTCAATTACAGCAATACAGAAGATCAGATTTCTATTGGAAACAAAAATGGTTTAAACGCAGCTTGGCTGAAACATATGAATCTTTATTTGGGCAATGGAGTCACATTTAAACAAACTCTGAAAACTCATTTACAAATGCTTCACAAATGCATTTACACAGGGGCGAGATAATTAACAGCTCGTAGTCAAAGTGATTTTAATTGGCATAATAGAAGAAAAAGAAACAATCCATTGACATAAGGCATGCAATGATGAATCCTACATCAATTTTAGCAGAGAAGTAATGGTGGAATACTTGGAAAAAGATAAGTAGAGCATAATTTCTATGAATTCTACTTATCTATCACACTACACCAAGTACGAAAGAATGTTACAGACTGGAATTAACAATGAGAGATACACAATTCACATGGAGAAAGAAGGAACAGACTACAAGACCATTTACACAAGAATCCCTGAAAAACATTGGCTCGGCTTTGCAAATCTTTATTCAAAATATAGCTCAAAATGTCTTACAGAACAATACACAAAAATTCCCATAAAATTTTTCAACACTTTTTCATTCCATTACACCGCATATATAGATGTTGGGAGTCTTCTTGATCGAATCATCCAAAACTAAAAACAATTATCGGAGTGACACCTCATTCAGGTTGTTTTGCCACTATCACTACAAAAAACAGAAACGGGTAGAAACGGCCTTACTGATTTCTTACAACCCATCGGTATTTTTACTAAGTAACATTTGCTTCAAGTAAAAAGTAAAGAAAGTAAAGTAATAGTTCCAACTGGCTATTCATATAGCCGCCTCAAAGAATATTACAAATTATCAAAAATAGGAAAGTCTTGTAAGAAGTCTCTAATTCCAAGCAAGCATCAACAACTATAAAAAGAAAAATATCACTGAGGCTAATGGAGAAAGTATAGCGATTTGCTATATTTTTCTATGTTGGCCCATTGATCTGTAGGTGGGAGGTCATAGTCCACCATCTCTTTCACCATAACTCGTATTTCAATGTGCTCAGTGTAGAAGAACGAAGGAAGCCTTTCACCAATGGCGATTAATCTGTTCAAGATTTCAAAGTCCTCTTTGACCTTTTCCATCAAGGTTTTTCCTATAAGCTGTTGGTTCAGGAATTTGAACTTCGTGTGATCCATCCTCATTTCCCACATTAGGTTTTTATAAGCATTGTGAGGGATTAGTTCTTGGTTATCATTCCAAAAAGAAGGTAGCCCAATTTCAACCAGCTTATCAAACTGCCCTTTGAACTCTGCCACTTGACTCTTCATCTCGTCGACTTTGGCCTCTACACTCTCAACCTGAGCATATTTCCCCAAGATCTTTCAGGCCGTAGCAAGTGTAGTAATCCAGTTCCCAATATTTAACTTCATCCTTTCCTCTTCTGATAGACCATTCAGAAAAGTGATGGCATTTAATGTAGTTTCCTTGGGTCTTCGGGCTAAGCTCTCCCTAGCAACTTCACAACCTGTAATAGCATCACTAATGGTTTTATCTTTTATCCTTATAAACTCAAGGTAGGGACTAAAGTTATCATCTTCCTTAATGACCCTGTCCCATACCAAGTGTTTACATCCTTGCAAAGCCACCTGCCCGGTAACCTGATGAGTGAGTTTTTTATTGATCTCAATCAATTCCTTGTGCTTCTTTTGGAGGACCTTCAGATCTTCTTCCTTCTTATTATTTTCTTCTTCCAATATTTGATCCTTTTCCTTCAGCTCTCTGATTTCCACGTCTTTTAGGCTAATGTGAGACATAGCCTGCACAAGGCTATCAATACTACTACTTTCCCCATTATGATCCAAATTGGTAGGTCACATGTCCAAATTGGACAAGTTAGTTTTCAAATCATCAAGTTGTTTTTCTAAGCTTATTTTATCCTTTTTCCAGCTTGTTGATGCCTCGGATATCGTAGCATCAATCAGAAAGGGATCCTCCCCGAGAGATGGTCCCAATAAGACTATCTCCCGTTTGGTGTAGGGGATCCGTCCGGTTAGCGGTTCCGGCAACCGTGGGTTTGGAGTTTTAATTCCGAGTTGTATCGGTTATGGCCCGATCCACCTTTCTTTTTGGATTTGATGTCTTTTAAATGAGATGCAAGTGCCTAAATTATATTTGATCTAGATGCAACTAAAACAGATCTAAGTCTAGAAGCTGGAGTAAATCTACCTATCCTTGCAGGGAACACACTTAAAGGATGAGCAATAAGCTGTAACAAATAACGTAAGGAAAGAACAGATAGCTGTTAATTCTCACAAGTAAAGCTACAACAAGATAAAGATCTTTAGAATATAGCTTCTAATCCAACATGGAACGCACCTATTGCTCATAAAACAGAAAAAGGCAAAAGATTATTTAATCTACGTAGAAAGAATAAAGAAACAGAACTAAATATAAATAAACTGAAACAACTCTAAAGATCCCTGCAAGGAGCAATTTAAAGGCATGAACAATGAGCCACATGAGTTATCCTGAAGAAAGAACGGTTAGCCATTCGATCAAAAAGAGAAATCTACAGCAATGATAAAGATATCAGTAGGTAGCTCCTGATTTAATGTGAAACGCATTCATTGTTCACAAAATGGAGGAAATCATTCACACAGAAATAAGAAAAATCATTTGTTGCCAAGAAATAGTTCAAATAGCAATGCAGATTTCACATTACAGTATAGATGTCATCAGAAGAGTCCAACACACATCCATCTTCCGTTCCCCATGTAAAACGTCCATCTCCCGTGGCTTTTATTAGAAAATTCAATTTTACAGAAACGATACAAGATAGCTCGTAAAGGTTCCAAAATTTCCTTCCCTGCCAAAAGTCCTGTTCTATTCTTCCTAGCATCTATTTATAATTACAAATCTGCCGTTTGGGCTGCCACCTAGCACCTTCCACTTGTCAATTACAGGAATTTCTTCCATAACCGACCACCAAGAAAATGACCACTTCTTTTACAAAATCGTTTTGACAAAAAATAGGGACAGCTGTCCCATGGCTTACGCCTTACATATTCGAGAGTTTAAAAAAATATACATAGCAGAAATAATGCTAACAGCCATGCTTTCCCTGCTGGACACGTGTTTGGTTGAAGAGATTTGCTCAACTGAATTAAGTTTATTTCATTCCTGTGCGTGAGCTTCTGCTGGCAGAGGATCGCCCAAGTTAATTGCTGCTGAGGCTGCCTGGGAAGAGATACTCGAGCCTATTGCTAATGCTGCTTCTAATTGGGAAGGAGGGATTGAGCTGGCCAGACTTTCTGCCACTGCTGGGGAAAAGGGAATCGATCCCACTGCTGTAGCCGGGCTGGCTGCTGGGAGAGAAGGTCCTGGATCTGCTGATGCTTCTGCTGCTGCTGCAGCTTTCCTTTCCTCCTCTGCTATGTAGCTGTACCACACACCTGTGTCCCTGATGATTATGTTTACTGCAGCAGGAAACAAGATTTTCTGAGAAGTTACATTCTTCCCGAGTTCTGTTCTAATACTTTGAACTTCTGCTACTGCAGCCTGATGCATTTCCTTCAGCAGATGGTTGTGGAGGGATGACGATCCAACATAATGTTGAAGGTCATCAATAGCCAGAACATCAATCCTTTTCACATACTCGGTTTGAGCGACTAGCTCTTCCTTTAGCTGAGACAGACGATGCTCCTTTTCCGGAAAGTCCTCCAGGGTCTAAGGGAAGCTCAATGTACATTTGACATGTGCCTCTTGGAGCCTTTGGTAGAGACTGCTGATTTTATCTGTTGTTCTTTGCACACTGGCCATCAGCTTACTGGCGCAGTTCCTGCCAAACTCCAACAGTGCTACGTCCTCATTAAAACTGTCCACAGATTTAAATGGGAGGTGCGCAGGGAAACCCCCTTTTCCTTCTCTCCATGCCATCTGAATGATGATATTTTCCTTAACACGGGTATTCTTCGCTTTGAGCCTATGGGCTTCCGCATTGATTTCTTTTAACCTAACCACCATGGCCTTGAGCTTGCAAACCTCATCAGTGATTAGCTCCTGAGTATCATATACTTGCTTCAGGATGCTGCATGACAGCTCATGGAAGGGAGACATGTCCATTGTTCTGCTCTCCGCTTGCTCTAATCGCTCAGTTAATGCCTGCTTGTCTGCTTCTAGCTGAGATGCCTTTTCTTCTGCTCCACTCTTCTCTGCTTCCACAATTATTATTTGGAGTGCTAGCTGGTCCTTTTCCTCCTCCAGCTGGCTGTACTTGTTTGACAGCTCCTTATGCTCAGCGTACAAGCAATTATACTTGTTCACTACCAGATCTCTTTGGGCTTGCTCATTAGCCACATTCTGTTGTAGCGTACGAGCTCTCTTCTTTGTCAATATATTTTCTTTAACTATAACCCCTACATTGGCAAATGATGCCTTTGCTGTTGCTACAGCTGCGGATGCCATAGCGACAGGATCTTGATATGTGTTTCTCATTACAGTGACCTCTCGGTGGGTAACGATGTCTTCATGGAAGGGGCTTTTTATCCTCTCTTCTGATTTGAGGACCATAGCTTTCCTTTTCTTGTCGTAGACAAACTCATTCCACTTGGACACTGTACGCTTTCCTGATGGCGTGTACGGGACAATTGGTCGGTTTATGATGTCTATGTCCTCTTCAGCAGGTGGGGTCCGGACTTCCTGAGTTGGATCCACGCCCTTATTTTGGGTACCAGAGCCACCTTCTTGAGATATGTCTATATCCATGTCCTTGACACCGGACCCACTGGCTTGAGCATCTTCCCTTGCCTTCAACTCTTCTTCCGCCTTCCTCTCTGCCTCTGCTTGCTCAGCTTCAGCCTCTTTCTGCTTTTGGGCTTCCTCAGCCTCTTTCCGCAGGCTTTCATTTTCAGCTTCTTGCTACATTCTCGCCACTTCAACTTCCTGCTGCTTTCTTGCCATTTCAGTTTCCTGCTGCCACCTGGCTTCCTCAGCTTCCCACTGCAGTCTGGCTTCCTCTCTCAATCTGAGTTCTTCCTGAGCCCGGGCATCCTCAGCTTCTTTCTCCTTCTGCTGGCTGGTCTTCTGGGCCTTGGTTGAGCTAGAGCTTGCTCCGATGCTTTGGCGACAGACTCGTAGCTCAGCCATGTTGCTGATACCTCTGAATGCCTCTTCCTCGTCATCAGGATAGTGGGAGTACTCGAAGTGAGCATAGATCTCCTTACAATGCTCAGCAACTCTTCCCTTTCTGTCATTCCTGTGGAAGATCACCTCACCGAAGTGGAAGGCTTTCAGCTCTTGTATAAATTCATCAGCCGAGGCAACACCCGAGAACTTGTAAGCACCTATACAGAAAGGTAGAGGGGGAAAGGAGGCCTTATGCTGTTTGTGGAGCATTGCTCCAATTCCATCCAGGAAGAGTTGTCTTACTGCTTCTTTGAGGACCACATAATCCGTGGCATACTGCGGCAAGATGTATGGGGGCTTAGTACCTCCAAACATTCTGAGCTAGGTACCTTGTTCTGAAAAGTAGAAATCCCCATAATCTTCAAGGACTTCCAAAGCATTCTCTGATAGGCAGCTTGGTTCTTCCTTGAACATTTTCTCATATAGGGGCATGATGAACCCTTCACAGATGAGTTTGTAGCTGGGCTTGTAATTCTGAGCCCACAACATCTTGAACGCGATATAGACCGGGGTAGTGGCCTTATCCCATGTGCAGCCCAATTTGGGGAATTCTATCTTGGCTAAAATACAATCGATCAGATATGAAGACATGAAAAAATCAGCCTTCTTCAAGGCTAGTCCTTCTTTAGCAGCAACTATCATCGAGGCCAAACTATCTGATAGGAGAGTGTCCCAGTCAAACACAGTTCCCTTGAATGCCACGTAGTGGATAATAGGGACCCACTGAATCTTATACACTGTGCCATCGGGCATGCCGAAGATTCTGCACAGCATTAAAGCGATTAATCTGAAAGGAGCTCTCAGATTCTGCACGTCATATTCATCACTTCCTTTCTTCCTCAAATGTTTGCCTGCCATTAGCAGCTTCTTGGCCATCTCGACGTTGTTCATCTGGCTCAGCCATTCATCAGTTAGAGCTTGTTGGACACGGGGAAATTTGTAGGCTGCCGCAAGATACGCGGGTTGAAATGAGGCAATAGCCACTTTCCCGCTATCATTTATCACTCTCCCTTCAGCATCGGCATGTTGGAGTATCCATCTGATCACTTCAGCACAGGGGAACAGCTCAGGGCAGGTAGCGGCTCTAGTTTCGCCTGAGGCTCTGATATTGCGATAGATTGGCCCTTCCTCTAGCAACATATCTGGGATTTCTTGGTCCCGGATCATCCTGTAGATGTCACCCCATCTGATTTCAGGAGGGACACCGGTGGTGCACCTAGTGTCCTGGAGTGAAGTTTCAGTTTTGAGTGGCGCAAGCTTCTTTTCTGTCATCTTAGCCTTCTTCTTACCGGTTTTCGGCATCTTGACTTATCCCTGATAGCACCCATATACAAGTCATCATAAACTTGAGCAACATACTATGAGGTTTTGACAGAGAGCACCATTGTTTTGATATGTGAATGAAAATTAAAAAAAAACAATGGGGAGCTGTATGTTTAGGAAGCAGAATACACCATTCCAATATGAAAAACAAATTTAAACATTTGAATCTTTAAACGGGAAGAATTTGGAATGCTCCCGATAGGATAGGTGTGTCGCGGAACAATCCGCTCTCGGGTTGCCCTGGGAGAAATGATGATCTTCGTTTCAGCAGGAACATGATTATCAATTTTAGCCATCCTAATTCGTTAAAGGGGCAGGTTTGGGATGCTCTGGTGAAGATAAGCGCGTTGCGGAAGCAACGTGCTTTCGGTTTAGCTCTGGGGAAGAGGGTAACTTTCGTCACTGCTGCGGTTTGAAAGGCTAATGGCGGGGAAGCTCGGGTTGGACAGACTCTGTGACGAAAAAGGAAACCCCTTTCGCACTTACGACTCGGCGAGGGCTTCGAACGCTATTGTTATTTACGGCACTTGCCGAGGTGTTCTATGGGAAGCTTTAGTTCGAGCGAGGGTGATGGCGCCGGAGACATACTAACGAAAAAACTCGGGTGACCATGGTTTCGGGTTTCGGCTCGCGTAATTTTAAACGCTCGCGGGATTTGAATAGGGGCAATGGCACCGGTTTCTAGGATTTGAATTGGGTAACCGTCACGTTGGGATTGAGGTTTACGAAAAGGCCCAGGGTTTTACGTCTTAAGCTTTCAGTCGGGATATGAAAAGTCCGTGGGGCTTCGGCGGTTTTGAAATAACGAGGCATGCGGCCCGGGGAGGAAAATGGAAAAGGATTAACCGTCCAAACTAACTGTCTCCACCCACAAAACATTTTTATCCTGTCTCTATTTTATGTGACGAGCAGAACTCAATTCAGATTGTATTTGACGGGCAAAAATCGCCCATGACGGGCGTTTTGCCCGTCAAAACCCCACCAATGCCCATCATTTTCAAAAGAAAGATAACCCAATAGTAATACGACGTGTAGAAGGGACAAATGCAAGGTTAAGATCCTACCTGGCACTGATGAAAAATGCTGACTTAGGTGGCCACGAACATGGTTGCGCAGGATGAGTTGGAATGGTCGTGCGGCGTCCGATGGTTTTGTCAATAAACAAATTGACAATGGGTTGTGGTTCGAGCCCCCACCGGGTATTTAAACAAATCCGACACGTGTGGGGCGTAAATATGGTTGGTGGCATTTTAAAATCGGCTTTAAATGCACCGTACGCCGGCGTCAAATCAAGCCGCCTCGGTTTGCGTGCGACTGCCTCTTGCGGGACAAACTGGCGAGCCGCTTCTGCCGTTTCGGGGAACGAAGGCGAATGGCCCCCGCAAAAGGCCACTGCGACGCGGAAGAGAAAACGTTCCGCAAAGCTCATCTCATTCGGGAGGATATCGTGGAAGCTTCCGCTGTTTCGGGAGAGAGTGGTGAATTGCTTCCGCAAGAGGCTTCCGCGACGTGATAAAGTTCTTTTGGCGGCCTCTTCGGGATGAAAACGTGAAGGCTCCCGAAACTGCGGAAAGCTTTCGTAAGTGGCTTCCGCAGTTTCGGGGAACTTCTGCCTACACTTCCGCGAAGGTCTCCGCGACGATTTTTCTAAATCTTTCGGGTGGGTTAGACGAGTTGTTTCCATCGTTTTGGGAGGATAAAAAGAACGGCTCCGCAGGCTCGGGATGGAAAGTCCGACAGCTCCGAAAAAAGGAAACTTTCTAAGTCTCTTCACAGTTTCGAAAGAAGTTCGTGAAATTCTCCGTGGTATTTCAGAAAGCTTTTGGGAATGGCTTCCGCCGTTTCGGGAGGAAAACCTGAAGGTTTCCGCAGCTTTTCCAAAGTTTTCAAAGTCTCTTTTCGGAAAGCTTATGATGAACGCTTCCGCTGTTTCGGGGGAAAAAGCTTGAATTGCTCCGCCGTTTCGGAAGCATAATTTTTTGCAATCACAATCGTTTCGGGAGGAAAACTTGAATTGTTCCGCAAAAACAAAATCGGAAAGTTTCCTAAGTCTTATTTCGGGAGGCTTAGACTAGCGGTTAATGAGATTGGCCTCCGCCGTTTCGGAAGGATAGCCCGAGAGCTTCCGCGGTTTCAGGAACATAAGCTGAACGATTCCGCACCGTTCCCTTGGGGTGTTCCGCAACTTTTCAAAAAAATAATCTAAGTTCTTTCGGCAAGCTTAAGCGGAAGGCTTCCGCCATTTCGGAAGGATAGCCCGAGAGCTTCCGCGGTTTATTCGACGAAAGTTTCTAAGTCCTTTTGCGGGCGTTTAAGCGAGAGGCTTCCGCCACTGCAGGGTTTTAGCAAATCGTTCCATGACTTTGAAGAAGACTTCATTGAAAGATTTTCTATTTGAGAGACAAAATCTTCTGGCAGCCTTGGAGTTTCTCATGGCGAGACTTTCTGTTTAATAGAAAAGATAAAATCTAGGAAAGACTTTTAAGGCAGCCTTTCTAAAAATTATAAAGGAGGGGCCCCGATATGTACAAAATTTTGGGGGGGAGTGTTGCTGCAACAACAATGGCGAGTCACTGGCGAACACAAATCTCTGAAAAAATCCTCTTCATGGTCCGAAACCTCATCAAAAACATCCATCTTGGCTGCACTACTCGGCTGAGCACTTTAAAGTCATGTGAGGGGAAGAAAGTAATTTACCTGCCAGCCATTGGGGAAAAGGGATCTTCGACCGAGACATCTTCACCACTCTCCAAGGACAAATATATGAGATTCCTTTTAGGAGGGTCATCTTTCAAATGGTCACTATTGCCGGACTCCATAGGATCTGCAACACTTTCTCATGGACATTATTGCTCTTGTTCCTCATTCCCATGCTGCTTGCATCCTTTTGGATGTTTGTACTTTGGACAGCTTAGCTGTTTGAGCCTTCCAGAGATATTTTCCTTTGGACATGATCTTTGATTTAGGCTCCTCAATCCATAAGGTCCTTTTGTGTGAGTTAGAAATTTTATTGATTTGATCAAACTTCACGGACGGAGAGGAGCCCATTTTGAGCTGGGCCTTTTGGACAACCTTCTTGATTTTACATGTCTCTTGCTTTTGTCTCAGCCATGCTTTAATTGAGGCGATAATCTCTGGAAAACAGACTCTTGAATGTAGGCCATTTTGGCTGTTAAATCTGCATCATGGAGTCATTTCAATACCCTATGTCCTCAAGAGGTGCTACTTTCCATGGGTCCAACCTCGGTAACCTTCTTGAGATGCCTTTAAAGTGTGAGAGTGGGTGGAGCCCAACGATAGTAGTGAAGATGGTCATAGGTCTCTGCTATTAAACAGGATTAGTATGAATAGCAGGGTAGGCTTCCTCCCTTCTAAACATTTTAGCGAGAGCGCAACAAACCGGATTTACTTGAGCAAAGTTCTAGACTCATGGGTCGCAAGTTTTCTTTGAGAGAGTTATATTCAACGGGGATCTCAACCAAAAGGGCGTTTAGAAAACAAAACTTGTTGCAAAAGTTTCAATAAAGAGATAAACAACATGGCCGAAAAAATAAAGCAACTAAAGGCTAAAGCAAAAATAAAACTTTATTTATGTACAGGAAGTCTCGAAGAGACTACGCGAAGTATTGTTTCAGAGCGAGGCCATTGAGAGGAAGGGTTACTTCTTCTCCCTCGAGATTTGTCAATTTATAAGTAGATGGGCCTAATTTTGCAGAAATTTGATACGGGCCTACCCATAGATGTTGAAATTTCGTATGTATTCCTTTGCCTTCATGATTATGGTCCCATTTCAGGACTAAATCCCCAACTTCAAAATCTCTTTTACCGGATTTCCTCTTATCGAACCATCTCTTAACTATGTCCTGGTGTTGATGGAATCAATCTTTAGCTTTGTGTTGGGCTTCTTCAAGTTGAAGCAGGGTGTTGATCCTGGATTGTAAGGCTTGGATACCAGAACCCCGAGAGGTTTGGGACAATTGCAAGGATGGTAGTAAGATGTTTGGGGGAAGGATGACTTCCTTGCCATAGACAAGAGTGAAAGGGGAGACACCTAAAGTGTTCTTCGGGGTTACCCTATCTTCCCATAAGGCGTTTGGGAGAGCCACATGCCAACTTCTCTAGTTTTCTATCACAGTTTTCTTAAGAATTCGTATCAGATTCTTGTTTGAGGATTCAGCTAATCCGTTTCCCTGAGGGTAGTAATTGGCTGAATAATGCAACTTAATTCCCCATTCATAAACAAATTCATTTATCTTGCAAGATGAAAAATAAGTAGCATTATCAAAAATAAGGGAAATTGGAACCCCAAACATGGTTATGATGTTCTCTTTCAAGAAGCTGATGACTGCGTCTTCATTGATCTTGCGCAACGGGATGGCCTCCGTCCACCTAGTGAAGTAGTCGGTAGCCGTAAGGATGTATCAATGTTGCAACGAAGAATTTGGATTTATTTCTCCGATAACATCGATGCCCCATTGCTCAAAAGGCTCAGAGATGATGACCGGCTGCAATGGTCCTGCTGCCTTAGGTAACTTCCCGACACTTCTTTGACATACATCACAATTCCGTGCGTATGTGTGGGCATCTCGAAACAGAGCGGGCCAGTAATACCCAGCTCTCAGTATCTTGTGTGCTGTTGTCTCACCTGAATAATGTCCGCCTGCGGGGCCATCATGCAATTCTTTGACAACTTTGTTTGCATCTTCCTTTTCCAAACATCTGAGGAGAACTCCATCGTAATTCTTTCTGAATAGTATCCCATCAATGATTTGATAAGGGGCGGATTTCAAACGGAGGGCCCTTCTTTGCTTGGAGTTCCAGTGCTTAGGTAGATATCCCTGTTGTAAGTAGTGCACCAGATCTCTATACCATGACTGCGGGGCTATGAAGATATGACACACTTCAACCGAATTTAACTCAGCTTCATTCTTCCAATGTTGTTCTTCATCAGTTGAGTTTCCCGCCAGTAACTTGCATAGACCTTGTCCTTTGATGATTGCAGCCGGTTTAAATTCCAAATCATACTCCTGTAGAGCTGTGACCCAGTTCCCTCTTCTTTCTCCCAATTCCTTTTGAATGAAAAGGGATCTAACCGCTGGATGGGGAACTATGACTTTAGTCATGTTCTTCAGAATGTATGGCCTAAACTGCTTGACTGCTTTGAAGACCGCATATGCATGTTTGTCAACTATGGGGTAATTCAGCTCAGCCCCCTGCAGACTAGTGCTCATAAACGAAATTGGGTATTCGTCACCCAACTCCACCTTTTGCGTGAGTACAGCTGTGAGAGAGTCATCCGAAGCGAAGGTATACAAGATGAAATCCTTATCAAAATCTGGGCTTCTTAAGGAAGGAGCCTTAGCTACCGCTGCCTTGATATCTCTAAATGCGTCCTTCTCCGAATCTGTCCACTTGAATTGTATGCTTTGTTTAACCATCTGTTGCAATGGCTTAACAATTTGTGCGAAATCCGGAACAAATCTGCGGACAAAATTGATGGTGCCCATAAAAGACTGCATAGACTTCTTGTTGTGAGGCATTGGAATCTTATTAATGGCTTGGACTCTTTCTTGATCAATTGACACTCCCCCTTTGGAGATGATATGACCCAAGAGCTTACCTTCGGGAACAGCAAACACGCTCTTCTTGGGATTCAAGGAAATACCATATTTCCGGCAGCGATAAAAAATATGCTTTAGATGCACGACATGATCTTCCCTTTTCTTTGAAAAGACTGTCACATCATCTAAGTAAACAACAACACATTGCCCACCCAATCCTCGGAAGGCAATATCCATCACCCTTTGGAATGTAGCTCCTGCATTTATCAGACCGAATGGCATTCTTCTGTAGGAGAAAGTTCCCCACTTACGGAAAGTAGTCTTAAGGCGATCTTCTTCGGCTACTAACACTTGATTGTAGCCAGAGAAACCATCGAGGAGAGAAAACAATTCGGATCCCGACACCATTTGTAGGATTTGTTCCATTGAAGGTATGGGGTAGTTATCTTTATCCGAAGCTTTGTTTAAATTTCTGAAATCTACACATAGCCTTATCTCTCCCGACTTCTTCCTTACGGGAACCAAGTTCGCAACCCATTCAGAATGTCGAACTTTGAATATTATCTTAGCGTCCAGGAGCTTCTTTAATTCATTTTGGATCAGCGGTTCTAGAGTGGGATGCATTCTTCTTAATTGCTGCTGAAATGGTTTGACGCCCGCTTTCATTGGTATAACATGCTGAATAATGCAGACGTCATATGTTTTCAGATCTTCATAAGTCCATGCAAAAACATCCTTGTATTGTTTGAACAGTTTAATGAACCTTTCTCTTTCTCCTGGTGAACAACACTTGCCAAGGTTGACAAATCTTGGTTCTGCCTCGGTACCCAAATTAACCAACTCATGTTGCATTGACGAGCTGTTAGTTTTCGTATTAGCTGGCCTTTTGAACTTATTTTGAAGATCGAACAGCATTTCGAGGGACCTTACCCCCTTGGGCATGAAATTTCCCTTCTCCTCATCCTTCTTCATCAAATCAGCATCGTGTTCTTCCTCATCTATTGCAGCCCCTTGAAAGCTATCTTCGCTTGTTAGGAAGCTGATAATTTGTTCATCATCATCGAAGACTCTGAAGTTCGTGATGTTATCGGGAACGGAAGGCCTGAAAATCAATTCAATTGAGCATTTATTATTTGACGGCACTAGTCTAGAAGCAGATGTTGCTAACAAATCAGCAACAGAATTTCGCAATCTAGGAATTGATTTTATATTGAAAGCATCAAAATGCATGATTAAATCCCATACCTCAGCCTGATAACCCTTCAATTGAGGTGAGAGACAATGAATGGTGTCCCTTACCTGTCTCACAACTATCTCGGAGTCACCAAAGACCTTCAGGTACTTAACATTTAAGCCAATGGCTTTCTTTAATCCATGCACCAAAGCTTCATATTCAGCGGTGTTATTAGTACAATCGAATTCTAATCTACAAGACAAAAAATACTTGTTTCTTTTTGGATCCATTAGAACACAACCGGCTCCGGATCCTTCCAGAGTTTTAGAACCATCAAAGTATAATGTCCAAAAAACATCTTTAGATTCAACTAAGTTAGTTTCTTTGTGATCTATGTCAGTAACTAAATTGACTATGTTACAATCAACATCATCAGTCCGAGAGAAATGAAGGAGATCGGACTGTTTATCTGATTCATGGCTAATGGTTTCAGATCAATAATTACACGGATCCATTTCTAAGAAGTAATTCCCCAGAACCGAGGATGAGAAAGCTACGGCCTCATTCTTTTCTTCTAACTGAGTTACGTTTTGTTTCATATGAGGTTCCCTAAGAACTTTAATCTGATTCTGTCTGTTCTGATAAGGCAGCCATAGGTGTGACCAATCAGTAGCAAAATAGCCACTTAGCTTGGTAGACCAATCCCTACTTAAAATCAGCCCATAGGCTTCAGGGATATCGACCACCATTATGTCAATGAATTGACAGACTCTAGGGTCAGCTGATAGTCTAATTAAAACATCTTTCATCTCCCCCATAACCTTGACAGCAGTCCTATCTAATTGGATAATTTGAGCTGGAGATGGCACGGGCTGCCCATTAATTTTCCTACAAATTGACAGTGGCATAACGTTTGAGGCTGCTCCAGAATCTACCAAACAGTTGTGAACATTATGGTTGAAAATTTCGAACGTCAATAGGAATGGCAAAGTTTGAGATTTAGACTTCCCACCGATGCTAGCCTCATTAATTTCGGGACTGTTTTGAGAATCTGTTAATGGAGTGCTGGTCTGAGGTTGCAGAACATGTAGCAGTTTGTCTCGTTGATGGGGCAAGCTACACATGTCAAATATTGACACATTGGCTTTGACTTTCTTGATGTCTTCGATAATATCGTATCCTATGTCAGATTCGTTTCCAATTCGAGCTTGCTGATCTGTTTTGCTCGTTGTGACCTTAGGTGGCTGAACTATGTTGTCAGCGCTTGGCTGTTTGGCCGTTGTTTGGTTAAATTTGGGTTGTGGTGGGATGATTGGTATATGCCTCCTAGGTGGATCTTTTGAAACTTTAGGCTTATGGGGAACGGTGGCTGGCACAGGAACCGCAATTGGGCCCTTGCTGCGAGTAGCAACATTTATGGTAGAGGGAGAGCTACCTATGTGATCTCCTTCTACTAATTCAGTCATAGGTACCCAATCCCACAACACCATAGTAGTGTCCAGGGTTGGTTCCTCTAACTCAGGGCTCGATTCCTCTAGAGGATCATCCTGGTCTGGGATCTGAGAATCTAACATCTGGTTCATGACTAAGCTCATGGAATTGATCCATTGCGGGAAGCTCTTTTCCGAATGTGGTTCTTGGTGAAAAGTACATAAATTTTCCATCCCAATCTCATTCAAGTTTAAAACAGGGGCAGCGTTCATTGGTGGATGAGTCTGTTCCCCGTCTTCCCTTCTTTTATAAAATGGCTTGAAAGGTTTCCTAGATGTACTAGCAGACTTGTCTTTCTCGAGATCTACGATTTTGTTAGATAATTTCTGCATCATCTTAACTACATTTTCCATGTCCGTAGATGGCTCTTCTTTACCTCTAGTGAGGAGCAAAGGTTTCTTGCTAGCTGTTGGTTTTGGTTCTACATCTAAGGCATGTTTAGCAATGCTATCAGCCTCTTCCTCTACCTTTCTAGCTTCCTCAAAGTTCTCTATCAGGGTAGTTTTCTTGGATTGTTTTATGAACATTGCGATTGGACCTTCAAGAGCTGTTGTGTAGTATTCAATCAGAGACTCCTCTGCGGGTTTTTTAGCTTCACTGAAGTTATTTAACAGCGTTGTGAACCTTTGATTAAAGTCTTGAACCTTTTCCTTCTTCTCCATTCTCATGGATAAGAGTTCTTTCATAAGTGTGTCCACAGTCTTTTGGTTTCCGTATTTCTTTAAGAAACACTTTTCGAATTCATCCCAACTAGAGATTGAGCTGGGTTGTAGGATAAAGTACCAAGATGATACCTTTGGCTCGAATGTGTACGGAAACAACCTGCAGACTACGTCTTCATGTTGTACATTTAAAAGGTTCAGAGCTAAGTAAAAACTCTTGAGGTGATCTTCCGCCGAAATGGCTTTCCCTGGATCGTACTTAGGCAAGACCTTTTCTGAGTTTTTAGGAAGATTATGGAATGGTCCAGCTAAGTTCAGCGCTCCCCTTGCCCTCCAAGCAGGTACAACCATGTTTGTATGTGGGGATCCTGGTGGAGAATTGTAGGGTGAATTCCGAGGAGTACTTTTGGGAGTGGTAATTTCTTCAAGGTTTTCTTGGTCTGAGATTTTGTCTGAGTTTTCCAGATCTGCCTCTTTAAGAGTGTCTGAAATTTCTTCCAAAGTCAGATTTACCAGTTCTTCAAAACTTTGAACGAGAATTGAATCACGGGTGTACTGTGGCTCCTTTCTAGGTGTAATTTTCTTAGGGAGGAAGTTGACAGCGCTTAAACCACCTAGCTGTCTAACGTAGGATCTGGTATGTCTTCTTAAATCCTCTACTTCTGTAAAAGGGACAGCGTACAAAGATTCTTGAATCTCAGGGTCAGAAATGAGGCGTTCTCGATTTGTTAATCCAAGATCTGGGCTTTTTGCAATGCTTTCTTTAAGCGGGTTTTCATTGTCTTCTATGGCAGTGGGAGATTTTCCTCTATCAGCCATGCACTTTCAGGCCCTCCTTCTAGCACCAAAAACTATTGATGCCTCGGATATTGTAGCATCAATCAGAAAGGGATCCTCCCAGAGAGATGGTCCCAATAAGACTATCTCCCGTTTGGTGTAGGGGATCCGTCCGGTTAGCGGTTCCAGCAACCGTGGGTTTGGAGTTTTAATTCCGAATTGTATCGGTTATGGCCCGATCCACCTTCTTTTTGGATTTTATGTCTTTTAAATGAGATGCAAGTGCCTAAATTATATTTGATCTAGATGCAACTAAAACAGATCTAAGTCTAGAAGCTAGAGTAAATCTACCTATCCTTGCAGGGAACACACTTAAAGGATGAGCAATAAGCTGTAACAAATAACGTAAGGAAAGAATAGATAGCTGTTAATTCTCACAAGTAAAGCTACAACAAGATAAAGATCTTTAGAATATAGCTTCTAATCCAACATGGAACGCACCTATTTCTCATAAAACAGAAAAAGGCAAAAGATTATTTAATCTACGTAGAAAGAATAAAGAAACAGAACTAAATATAAACAAACTGAAACAACTCTAAAGATCCCTGCAAGGAGCAATTTAAAGGCATGAACAATGAGCCACATGAGTTATCCTGAAGAAAAAACGGTTAGCCATTCGATCAAAAAGAGAAATCTACAGCAATGATAAAGATATCAGCAGGTAGCTCCTGATTTAATGTGAAACGCATTCATTGTTCACAAAATGGAGGAAATCGTTCACACAGAAATAAGCAAAATCATTTGTTGCCAAGAAATAGTTCAAATAGCAATGCAGATTTCACATTACAGTATAGATGTCATCAAAAGAGTCCAACACACATCCATCTTCCGTTCCCCATGTAAAACGTCCATCTCCCGTGGCTTTTATTAGAAAATTCAATTTTACAGAAACGATACAAGATAGCTCGTAAAGGTTCCAAAATTTCCTTCCCTGCCAAAAGTCCCGTTCTATTCTTCCTAGCATCTATTTATAATTACAAATCTGCCGTTTGGGCTGCCACCTAGCACCTTCCACTTGTCAATTATAGGAATTTCTTCCATAACCGAGCACCAAGAAAATGACCACTTCTTTTACAAAATCCTTTTGACAAAAAATAGGGACAGCTGTCCCATGGCTTACGCCTTACATATTCGAGAGTTTAACAAAATATACATAGCAGAAATAATGCTAACACCCATGCTTTCCCTGTTGGACACGTGTTTGGTTGAAGAGAGTTGCTCAACTGAATTTAGTTTATTTCATTCCTCTGCGTGAGCTTCTGCTGGCAGAGGATCGCCCAAGTTAATTGCTGCTGAGGCTTCCTGGGAAGAGATACTCGAGCCTATTGCTGATGCTGCTTCTAATTGGGAAGGAGGAATTGAGCTGGCCAGACTTTCTGCCACTGCTGGGGAAAAGGGAATCGATCCCACTGCTGTAGCCGGGCTGGCTGCTGGGTGAGAAGGTCCTGGATCTGCTGATGCTTCTGCTGCTGCTGCAGCTTTCCTTTCCTCCTCTGCTATGTAGCTGTACCACACACCTGTGTCCCTGATGATTATGTTTACTGCAGCAGGAAACAGGATTTTCTGAGAAGTTACATTCTTCCCGAGTTCTGTTCTAATACTTTGAACTTCTGCTACTGCAGCCTGATGCATTTCCTTCAGCAGATGGTTGTGGGGGGATGATGATCCAACATAATGTTGAAGGTCATCAATAGCCAGAACATCAATCCTTTTCACATACTCGGTTTGAGCGACTAGCTCTTCCTTTAGCTGAGACAGACAATGCTCCTTTTCCGGAAAGTCCTCCAGGGTCTGAGGGAAGCTTAATGTACATTTGACATGTGCCTCTTGGAGCCTTTGGTAGAGACTGCTGATTTTATCTGTTGTTCTTTGCACACTGGCCATCAGCTTACTGGCGCAGTTCCTGCCAAACTCCAACAGTGCTACGTCCTCATTAAAACTGTCCACAGATTTAAATGGGAGGTGCGCAGGGAAACCCCCTTTTCGTTCTCTCCATGCCATCTGACTGATGATATTTGCCTTAACACGGGTATTCTTCGCTTTGAGCCTATGGGCTTCCGCATTGATTTCTTTTAACCTAACCACCATGGCCTTGAGCTTGCAAACCTCATCAGTGATTAGCTCCTGAGTATCATATACTTGCTTCAGGATGCTGCATGACAGCTCATGGAAGGGAGACATGTCCATTGTTCTGCGCTAACCGCTCAGTTAATGCCTGCTTGTCTGCTTCTAGCTGAGATGCCTCTTCTTCTGCTCCACTCTTCTCTGCTTCCACAATTATTATTTGGAGTGCTAGCTGGTCCTTTTCCTCCTCCAGCTGGCTATACTTGTTTGAAAGCCCCTTATGCTCAGCGTACAAGCAATTATACTTGTTCACTACCAGATCTCTTTGGGCCTGCTCATTAGCCACATTCTGTTGTAGCGTACGAGCTCTCTTCTTTGTCAATATATTTTCTTTAACTATAACCCCTACATTGGCAAATGATGCCTTTGTTGTTGCTACAGCTGCGGATGCCATAGCGACGGGATCTTGATCTGTTTTTTTCATTACAGTGACCTCTCGGTGGGTAACGATGTCTTCATGGAAGGGGCTTTTTATCCTCTCTTCTGATTTGAGGACCATAGCTTTCCTTTTCTTGTCGTAGACAAACTCATTCCACTTGGACACTGTACGCTTTCCTGATGGCGTGTACGGGATAATTGGTCGGTTTATGATGTCTATGTCCTCTTCAGCAAGTGGGGTCCGAACTTCCTGAGTTGGATCCACGCCCTTATTTTGGGTACCAGAGCCACCTGCTTGAGATGTGTCTATATCCATGTCCTGGACACCGGACCCACTGGCTTGAGCATCTTCCCTTGCCTTCAACTCTTCTTCCGCCTTCCTCTCTGCCTCTGCTTGCTCAGCTTCAGCCTCTTTCTGCTTTTGGGCTTCCGCTGACTCTTTCCGCAGGCTTTCATTTTTAGCTTCTTGCTGCATTCTCGCCACTTCAGCTTCCTGCTGCTTTCTTGCCATTTCAGTTTCCTGCTGCCACCTGGCTTCCTCAGCTTCCCGCTGCAGTCTGGCTTCCTCTCTCAATCTGAGTTCTTCCTGAGCCCGGGCATCCTCAGCTTCTTTCTCCTTCTGCTGGCTGGTCTTCTGGGCCTTGGTTGAGCTAGAGCTTGCTCCGATGCTTTGGCGACAGACTCGTAGCTCAGCCATGTTGCTGATACCTGTGAATGCCTCTTCCTCGTCATCAAGATAGTGGGAGTACTCGAAGTGAGCATAGATCTCCTTACAATGCTCAGCAACTATTCCCTTTCTGTCATTCCTGTGGAAGATCACCTCACCGAAGTGGAAGGCTTTCAGCTCTTGTATAAATTCATCGGCCGAGGCAACACCCGAGAACTTGTAAGCACCTATACAGAAAGGTAGAGGGGGAAAGGAGGCCTTATGCTGTTTGTGGAGCATTGCTCCAATTCCATCCAGGAAGAGTTGTCTTACTGCTTCTTTGAGGACCACATAATCCGTGGCATACTGCGGCAAGATGTATGGGGGCTTAGTACCTCCAAACATTCTGAGCTAGGTACCTTGTTCTGAAAAGTAGAAATCCCCATAATCTTCAAGGACTTCCAAAGCATTCTCTGATAGGCAGCTTGGTTCTTCCTTGAACATTTTCTCATATAGGGGCATGATGAACCCTTCACAGATGAGTTTGTAGCTGGGCTTGTCATTCTGAGCCCACAACATCTTGAACGCGATATAGACCGAGGTAGTGGCCTTATCCCATGTGCAGCCCAATTTGGGGAATTCTATCTTGGCTAAAATACAATCGATCAGATATGAAGACATGAAAAAATCAGCCTTCTTCAAGGCTAGTCCTTCTTTAGCAGCAACTATCATCGAGGCCAAACTATCTGATAGGAGAGTGGCCCAGTCAAACACAGTTCCCTTGAATGCCACGTAGTGGATAATAAGGACCCACTGAATCTTATACACTGTGCCATCGGGCATGCCGAAGATTCTGCACAGCATTAAAGCGATTAATCTGAAAGGAGCTCTCAGATTCTGCATGTCATATTCATCACTTCCTTTCTTCCTCAAATGTTTTCCTGCCATTAGCAGCTTCTTGGCCATCTCGACGTTGTTCATCTGGCTCAGCCATTCATCAGTCAGAGCTTGTTGGACACGGGGAAATTTGTAGGCTGCCGCAAGATACGCGGGTTGAAATGAGGCAATAGCCACTTTCCCGCTATCATTTATCACTCTCCCTTCAGCATCGGCATGTTGGAGTATCCATCCGATCACTTCAGCACAGGGGAACAGCTCAGGGCAGGTAGCGGCTCTAGTTATGCCTGAGGCTCTGATATTGAGATAAATTGGCCCTTCCTCTAGCAACATATCTGGGATTTCTTGGTCCCGGATCATCCTGTAGATGTCACCCCATCTGATTTCAGGAGGGACACCGGTGGTGCACCTAGTGTCCTGGAGTGAAGTTTCAGTTTTGAGTGGTGCAAGCTTCTTTTCTGTCATCTTAGCCTTCTTCTTACCGGTTTTCGGCATCTTGACTTATCCCTGATAGCACCCATATACAAGTCATCATAAACTTGAGCAACATACTATGAGGTTTTGACAGAGAGCACCATTGTTTTGATATGTAAATGAAAATTAAAAAAAAACAATGGGGAGCTGTATGTTTAGGAAGCAGAATACACCATTCCAATATGAAAAACAAATTTAAACATTTGAATCTTTAAACGGGAAGAATTTGGAATGCTCCCGAGAGGATAGGTGTGTCGCGGAACAATCCGCTCTCGGGTTGCCCTGGGAGAAATGATGATCATCGTTTCAGCAGGAACATGATTATCAATTTTAGCCATCCTAATTCGTTAAAGGGGCAGGTTTGGGATGCTCTGGTGAAGATAAGCGCGTTGCGGAAGCAACGTGCTTTCGGTTTAGCTCTGGGGAAGAGGGTAACTTTCGTCACTGCTGCGGTTTGAAAGGCTAATGGCGGGGAAGCTCGGGTTGGACAGACTCTGTGACGAAAAAGGAAACCCCTTTCGCACTTACGACTCGGCGAGGGCTTCGAACGCTATTGTTATTTACGGCACTTGCCGAGGTGTTCTATGGGAAGCTTTAGTTCAAGCGAGGGTGATGGCTCCAGAGACATACTGACGAAAAAACTCGGGTGGCCATGGTTTCGGGTTTCGGCTCGCGTAATTTTAAACGCTCGCGGGATTTGAACAGGGGCAATGGCGTCGGTTTCTAGGATTTGAATTGGGTAACGGTCACGTTGGGACTGAGGTTTACGAAAAGGCCCGGGGTTTTACGTCTTAAGCTTTCGGTCGGGATATGAAAAGTCCGTGGGGCTTCGGTGGTTTTGAAATAACGAGAAATGTGGCCCGGGGAGGAAAATGGAAAAGGATTAATCGTCCAAACTAGCTGTCTCCACCCACAAAACATTTTTATCTTGTCTCTATTTTATGTGACGAGCAGAACTCAATTCAGATTGTATTTGACGGGCAAAAATCGCCCATGACGGGCGTTTTTCCCGTCAAAACCCCACCAATGCCCATCATTTTCAAAAGAAAGATAACCCAATAGTAATACGACGTGTAGAAGGGACAAATGCAAGGTTAAGATCCTACCTGGCACTGATGAAAAACGCTGACTGAGGTGGCCGCGAACGTGGTTGCGCAGGATGAGCTGGAATGGTCGCGCGGCGTACGATGGTTTTGTCAATAAACAAATTGACAATGGGTTGTGGTTCGAGCCCCCACCAAGTATTTAAACAAATCTGACACGTGTGGGGCGTAAATATGGTTGGTGGTGTTTTAAAATCGGCTTTAAATGCACCGTACGCCGGCATCAAATCAAGCTTCCTCGGTTTGCGTGCGACCACCTCTTGCGGGACAAACTGGCAAGCCACTTCCTCCATTTCGGGGAACGAAGGCGAATGGCCCCCGCAAAAGGCCACCACGACGCGGAAGAGAAAACGGTCCGCAAAGCTCATCTCATTCGGGAGGATATCGTGGAAGCTTCCGCTGCTTCGGGAGAGAGTGGTGAATTGCTTCCGCAAGAGGCTTCCGTGACGTGATAAAGTTCTTTTGGCGGCCTCTTCGGGATGAAAACGTGAAGGCTCCCGAAACTGCGGAAAGCTTTCGTAAGTGGCTTCCGCAGTTTCGGGGAACTTCCGCCTACACTTCCGCGAAGGTCTCTGCGACGATTTTTCTAAATCTTTCGGGCGGGTTAGACGAGTTGTTTCCACCGTTTCGGGAGGATAAAAAGAACGGCTCCGCAGGCTCGGGATGGAAAGTCCGATAGCTCCGAAAAAAGGAAACTTTCTAAGTCTCTTCACAGTTTCGAAAGAAGTTCGTGAAATTCTCCATGGTATTTCGGAAAGCTTTTGGGAATGGTTTTCGCCGTTTCGGGAGGAAAACCCGAAGGTTTCCGCAGATTTTCCAAAGTTTTCAAAGTCTCTTTTCGGAAAGCTTATGATGAACGCTTCCGCTGTTTCGGGGGAAAAAGCTTGAATTGCTCCGCCGTTTCGGAAGCAGAATTTTTTGCAATCACAATCGTTTCGGGAGGAAAACTTGAATTGTTCCGCAAAAACAAAATCGAAAAGTTTCCTAAGTCTTATTTCGGGAGGCTTAGACTAGCGGTTAATGAGATTGGCCTCCGCCGTTTCGGAAGGATAGCCCGAGAGCTTTCGCGGTTTCGGGAACATAAGCTGAACGATTCCGCACCGTTCCCTTGGGGTGTTCCGCAACTTTTCAAAAAAATAATCTAAGTTCTTTCGGCAAGCTTAAGCGAAAGGCTTCTGCCATTTCGGAAGGATAGCCCGAGAGATTTCGCGGTTTATTCGACGAAAGTTTCTAAGTCCTTTTGCGGGCGTTTAAGCGAGAGGCTTCCGCCACTGCGGGGTTTTAGCAAATCGTTCCGTGACTTCGAAGAAGACTTCATTGAAAGATTTTCTATTTGAGAGACAAAATCTTCTGGCAGCCTTGGAGTTTCTCATGGCGAGACTTTCTGTTTAATAGCAAAGATAAAAGCTGGGAAAGACTTTTAAGGCAACCTTTCTAAAAATTATAAAGGAGGGGCCCCGATATGTACAAAATTTTGGGGGGGAGTGTTGCTGCAACAACACAGCTATCTTCCTTCTCCGCAAATTTCAGTAACTCAGCTTTACATTCACTGATTTCCTTAGACAAAGCTTCTTTTTGTATCTCGAAGTCTGTCTCTTCGGGAGCTTCGATCAGCCGGATATTTGGAACTTTTTCCTTCTTATGTAGCTTCTGAATCAGCTTGTCTTTTTCTGCTAACATCTTGCTCATGCTTTTTCCTCCACCGTCACTTATGACCAGGTCAGATTGTACCTTTTTGACCTGCTGTTGAAGTTCTCGGTTTTCACTTTTCTCCAGCTTCAATTGGTTTTCCAATTTTTTCACAATAACCAGCAAGTTGTCACTTTTCAAGGCCGCTTTCACAAAATCATCACACACAAGGTCACTAACCCGTTTGTGAAACTGGATTTTTTCTGGCACAGGTATGTTTTTCCAATTGATCCTTGTCTCGGTCACTCCATCTTCTGTCACTACTACCAGGTTTAGGATGTTATCATTTATACTTCTGTTGGTCATCAGGGAAGTCTTAGACAGACCTCTGGCCATAGGCATTGAATCAAACAACCTCTGGTTCAAGGCCTGCTTGTTTTGATCGTATTGTTTACAGAGGTGGGCCTTGGACCAAAATTTATTACCAACATCTCCTTCTTGAACATCTTGAAACTTGTATTCTACCACCTGAATCTCAGGAGCCGAGGACTCCTCATCATCTGCCCTTCCAATATCCATTTGGACAGTCAATTCTTCTTGGGCTGTGGAAACAACCAGCTCCTCTTTAGTTGGGGAAGCAATTGACTCGGCTTGAATAGCCATAACAACTAACTCATCCTGTATCTCTAATTTGGGCCGCTTGTCTCCATTACCTTCCTCAGTATCCATCTCTTTAACTTCATCTAAGTTTCTTTTCCGGCCCACCTCCACGGTGTCCAGCACTTGATCTAAATCCATTATTAAATCAGATAACATAATATCTCCTCCCTGCGTCTCCATGGATTCCTCCGCCTCGGGTTCCCACCTCAACAAATTTCTCCCCTTCAATACCCCTTTTGTTTCTGTATGCTCAAAAGCGCTGAGGTTACACTCTTTCCTTCTCTTGGAAATAATATGCAGGGGGTCGTATTTGATGGCTACATCCTTCCTGAACCCGAGCGGCTTCAATAATTCTTCCAACTCAGACATAGCCTCTTTATTCTTGACGATGAAAGGGCCTACCTTCGAGGGGCATTTCACGTCCATGGTCTTCTTGTGCTTTAGGAATTGCACCTCTTCCAGGGCCAATTTCTACCTGATAAATTCCAGTGCAAATATCCGCAGTGTTAGAAAAGATCCACCATGTGGGGGTAGGCCCTGAGTTAATTAATTAGGGGTTATTAGACTCCCTTGGGAGAGGTCGTCCCCATTAGGGAAAAAAGTCAATCGGAAATCTAGTATAAGTAGAGGAGGATGCTCCTCACTTATCTCACACTTGCATAGCTCGGAAAGTAGCGCACTTGTGATAGAGAGGTCTACATAGGAGGTAGAGAAGGAGGTCTAGTCTTGGAGCACATCTTGTATTTTGGTTGATCATCTTATTGAGGAAAGCTTTGCTGGGTTTTCTACCCCATGAGGGTTTCCCAAGGTAAAATCTCTGGCTATCTTGTGATTGTGTTTCTTTCAGTGATCTTGCTAGTAGAATTAGTTTAAACTTAACATGGTATCAGAGCTAGCCTGAATAGAACATCTTTCACAAGGTAAAAATATCTATCTCTCTCTCTCTCCCAAAATTAGGGTTTCTGCAAAAGTTAGTATTTTTGGATTCTGGTTGCATGGCTGAATAGCCCTTCTCAAAATCAAAGTTTTGAGCCCTAGATCGAGATTTTTGGTTGGATAGAACTCCGGGAAAGTCAAACCCTAGTTTGACCAAAAGTGTGATAAACCAGAAATTCTATTGCAGATCCGAAAAGTGAAAAGTTGAAGTTTCCAGAAACAGAACACACCAGTGTTCCCAAGTCAATCAAACACATCTCCTAGTAAGTGTTACTCTATCTCTTATCTCTTGGAATCCCCCAAGAAAAGATGGCTCTAAGCACTGAGCTTGAAGACAAGCTAGAAGGTATAGAGAATTTTCGAGCATGGAAATATAGAATTGGTCTCATTCTTGAAGAGAATGATCTTGCTCAATATATCAAGAATGAAGTTGCAGAACCTGTTGAAGATGAGGCCAAAGAAAAGTATAGGAAGGATCTAATTAGGGCAAAGAGAATCATTGCTGATTCTATCAAGGACCACTTGATTCCCCAAGTGGCATCCAAGAAGACCCCAAAGGAAATGTATGATGCGCTAGGAAGAATGTATGAAGGGAGGAACATCAATAGGAAGATGAACCTAAGAACTCAGTTAAAGAGTACCGAGATGCACAAAGGAGAATCCATTCAAGACTACTTCTCAAGTTTCCCAAATCAAGGAACAACTAGATGCCATTGGAGATACTCTTGATGAAGATGAACTTGTGATAACTGCTCTAAATGGTCTCACTAGACCTTGGGAGTCATTCATACAAACTATGTGTGCCATAAAAGAAAGTATGAAGTTTGATGTAGTATCGGAGGATTGTGTTCAAGAAGAAGCTAGGGTAGCCAATAGAGAATCCCTTCTCAAGGAGGATGACCAAGCCTTGGCTACACACACCAAAAGAGGAAGAAAGGGTCACTTCAAGAAAGTGGACCACAAGAAGTCTCAACCCTCTCACAGATTCAATAGGGGAGGAGGAACAAACTCAGGAAGAGACCTCTCCATAGTCCAATGTTACAATTGTCTTAAACTAGGACACTTTGCTAGAAATTGTACTTCACAAACAAAGAAGAAGAAGTTTCCCCACAAAAGACATCATGCACATATGGCAGAAGATGATAGTGGAGAATAAGAAGAAGAAGAAGAAGAATAAGAAGGGGAAAGGCCTCGAAAGAAAAGATCTAAAGTAAAGAAAGAAGATCCAGAAGAATATGTCCTATTTTCTGCACTCTCTAGATCTGTGTCACCTAGAGAAAATACATGGCTCATCGATAGTGGTGCTTCAAAGCACATTACAGGTCAAAAAAAAAATTTCTCAAGACTTGAAGAAAAGACTTCTCCACAAAAGGTATCTCTAGGAGATGATTATCAATATCCCATCAAGGGAATTGGTGAAGCAAGCTACAAGCTTGATTCTAGAACACCTTTAAAGATTAAAGAAATTTTATATGTACCAGGTTTGAAGAAGAACCTACTTTCTATCTCAGTACTAGATAAGAAAGGCTTTAGAATTGCATTTATTGATGGACAAGTACTTATGTGGCCCAAAGAAAATCATTTGAGGATGCAATTGTTATTTGGTGAAGAAGAAGGAGGTCTTTACAAACTCAAGGGTCACCCAGAAGTTGCCCTTGTCCATGAAACCACTAGCCCCAGTGAGCTATGGCATAGAAGGCTTGCTCGCATTAACTACAAAGCCCTACCCTATGTAAGCAAGGTAGTTATAGGACTACCAGACTTGAAGGTTGATCATAATGGCACATGCAAAGGATGTGAAAAAGGGAAGAATGTCAAGAACCCATTTCCAAAGAGTGAAACAAAGACTAAGAACATCCTGGAGTTAATACATTCAAATGTATGTGGACCAATGCCCACCACATCCCTAAGTGGGTTTGAATACTATCTCACATTCATTGATGACTATTCAAGAAAGACTTGGATATACTTTCTAAAAGGAAAGAATGAAGTCTTTGAAAAATTCAAAGAGTTCAAGGCTTTGATAGAAAATCACTCAGAAAAGAAAATCAAGATTCTTAGAACAGATAATGGCGGAGAATATACTTCAAAGGATTTTGAAGACTTTTGTAAGGAAGCGGGAATCAAGAGGGAACTAACCACTCCCTACAATCCCCAACAAAATGGGGTTGCTGAAAGAAAGAATAGAACTATCATAGAAGCTGTAAAGACTATGATACATGACCAAGATCTACCCATGTATCTATGGACTGAAGCATCTAGGACATCAGTCTATGTACAAAATAGACTATCTCATAGTGATCTTGAATTCAAGACTCCAGAAGAAGTGTTCATAGGAAAGAAGCCTGAGGTAAGTCATCTCAAAATATTTGGATGTCCAGTGTACATTCACATTCCAAAAGAAAACAGAACCAAGTTGGATCCTTCTGGTAAGAAGGGAATATTTTTTGGGTATTGTGAATCATCCAAAGATTTCAGAATTTACATACCAGGTTTTCATCATATGGAAATAAGTAGAGATGTAACATTTGATGAAGAAGCAGCTCTCAAGAAATCTAGGAAGTGCCAACTTGAAGAAGTCTATGAAGAAGATACACCTCCTAGAATCACAGAGGCTATGCCCATCCCTGAAGATGATACACCAAAGGAACATGCCATGTTAGAACCACAAGAAGCCCCCATTACAAACTTATCTAGAAAAAGAAGGCCAGCATGGGCTAGAGACATTATTCGAGCTGAAAAATATGGAGCTCCTGAAGGCTCCACTAGAGAAAGAAAGAAACCAAAGCTAGTATCCAACTATGTGGCTTTGATGTGTGATCTTGTGGATCAACAATCTACTAGCTATGAAGAGGCAGTTCAAAAGAAAAAGTGGGTAGAAGCAATGACAGAAGAATATCAATCAATAATGAAAAATGATGTTTGGGATATAGTTCCCAAACCAAAAGATAAAAGTGTGGTATCTTCCAAATGGATATTCAAGATAAAACATGATGCAGATGGTAGCATTGAAAAATATAAGGCAAGATTTGTGGTCAGAGGATTCTCTCAGAAAGAGGGAATTGACTATGAAGAAACATTTGCACCAGTTGCTAGGTACACTTCAATTAGAACTATCATGGCACTTGCATCTATGATGAAATGGAAATTACACCAGATGGATGTTAAGACATCTTTCTTGAATGGTGTGATTGAAGAAGAAGTGTACATAGAACAACCACAAGGATTTGAGGTTAAAGATGAGAGAACACATGTATGCAAGCTGAAAAAGGATTTATATGGATTGAAGCAAGCTCCAGAGCTTGGTACGGAAGGATTGACAATTTCTTAACAAGCATGGGCTTTACCAAGAGTAAAGCTGACCCTAATATTTATCTCAAAGTTATGGATGATGAACTTGTTATATTATTGTTGTATGTAGATGATCTATTTCTGACTGTAAATGAGAAACAAATTATCGAATGCAAGAAGAAGCTTTCTTCAGAATTCGAGATGAAAGATCTTGGATTAATGCACTACTTCTTAGGTCTAGAAGTATGGAAAGAACCAAAAGGAATCTTTCTAAATCAAGGTAAGTATGCTGTGGGGATTTTGAAAAGATTCGATATGTTGGAGTGTAAAGCCATGGCCACTCCCATGGACTCCAACTTGAAGTTATTAGTTGATGACTCATCAGAATTAGTGGATGTGACTCTATACAGACAAATCATTGGGTCATTGATGTATTTAACAAATACCAGACCAGACATATGCTTTGTTGTAAATACCTTGAGTCAGTATCTAGTGGAACCTAGAAATGTTCACTTAATAGCTGCAAAGCATGTGATGAGGTATCTAAAGGGTACATTAGATTTTGGTCTATATTATCTTGGAAGTCATGAACTCAGATTGCATGGTTACTTAGATTCTGATTGGGCAGTAAGTGTTTCAGACAGGAAGAGTACATCAGGTGGATGTTATGGTCTTGGATCTGCTATGATCTCATGGTTCAGCAAGAAACAATCTAGTGTGGCTCTCAGTACAGCCGAAGCAGAATATATAGCTGCCTGCTCTGCTAGTTGTGAAGTAGTATGGCTTCAGAAACTATTATCGGGATTGTTTGACTTAGAGATGGATCCCACTGTGATCATGTGTGGCAATCAAAGTTGTATTAAGATGACAGAAAATCCAGTGTTCCACAATAAGTCAAAACACATAGAGATCCGATATTTTTACATACGAGATATGGTGCAGAAAGGAGCTATTAAGATCGAGTATGTGAGCACTGAGGAACAAATTGCTGATATATTGACCAAACCTTTGTGTGGTTCAAAAGGACCCTCCTCGAAAGGGAGAGTGATATAGTCACTGATGATGAGATTTCCCACATCGACAGCAAGGTCGTTGATGAGGATACCTATTTATTACACTTAGGATACTTATATGTATACTTAGGATACTTATATTACTTGTATTTCTGGTATATGCACCTATATTGATGAGGATACTTGTATTGATGATATGTATACATGTATTGATGATGATACTTGTATTGATGATGAGGATACTTGTATTGATGATATGTATACATGTATTGATGAGGATACTTGTATTGATGATGAGGACACTTATATTGATGATATATGTACTTGTACTGATGATGTACTAATGATACTTGTGTTGATGAGGATACAGGTGGGGATTGTATCTTCCCCGGACTTCGGTCCTAGAATTGATCCGTAGACAGATGTCTCTGAGAATGAAGTCCTAAGTGGATAGGTGGGGATTGTATCTTCCCCGGACTTCGGTCCCAGAATTGATCCGTAGACAGATGTCTCCAAGAATGAAGTCCTGAGTGGACAGGTGGGGATTGTATCTTCCCCGGACTTCGGTCCCAGAATTGATCCATAGAAATATGTCTCCGAGAATGAATTCTTGAGTGGACAGGTGGGGATTGTATCTTCCCTGGACTTCGGTCCTAGAATTGATCCGTAAACAGATGTCTCTGAGAATGAAGTCCTGAGTGGACAGGTGGGGATTGTATCTTCCCCGGACTTCGGTCCCAGAATTGATCCGTAGACAAATGTCTCCGAGAATGAAGTCCTGAGTGGACAGGTGGGGATTGTATCTTCCCCGAACTTCAGTCCCAGAATTGATCCGCAGACAGATGTCTCTGAGAATGAAGTCCTGAGTGGACAGGTGGGGATTGTATCTTCCCCGGACTTCGGTCCCAAAATTGATCTGTAGACAGATGTCTCCGCGAATTGAAGATAGGACTTCATCGTCCCTGGACCTCGGTTCAAAAGGTACGTGACAGGATTGCATCGTCCCTAGACATGAGACTTGTCTTAAAGTGATAAGGAATGATCCTCCTGGAAGTTGGTCAGGATTGCATCGTCCCTAGACATGAGACTTGTCTTAAAGTGATAAGGAATGATCCTCCTGGAAGTTGATCGAGATTGCATCATCCCTAGACATGAGACTTGTCTTAAAGTGATAAGGAATGATCCTCCTGGAAGTTGATCGGGATTGCATCGTCCCTAGACATGAGACTTGTCTTAAAGTGATAAGGAATGATCCTCCTGGAAGTTGATCGGGATTGCATCGTCCCTAGACATGAGACTTGTCTTAAAGAGATAAGGATTGATCATCCTGGAAATTGATCTGGATTGTATCATCCATGGACCTATGTCCTAAAGAGAGGGGGATTGATCATCTTATAATTGGATCGTGTGTATTGCAGAGTATGCTACGATGATGATCCAGATGCTATAGATCAAGATGATGATCTAGATGTTGTAGATCGAGATGATGATCCAGATGCTATAGATCGAGATGATGATCCAGATGCTGTAGATCGAGATGATGATCCAAATGCTGTAGATCGAGATGATGATCCAGATGTCGTAAATCGAGATGATGATCCAGATGTTGAAGATCGAGATGATGATCCATATGCTGTAGATCGAGATGATGATCAAGATACTATAGATGATGCTGCAACTGTTCGGTACTGCAAAAGATGAAGACTCAATACTGATGATGCTGATGTTCCAGTATTGATTACATAACTGATGATGTTGTATTGAAGAAAGATTCCGATGATTTATAGATGCATCATGTATGATGTAGTCAATGACTCCTTACTCCTGCAGATGTTGTTATAATATCCTTCTCGTTAGGGGGGAGTGTTGAATATTGTAATTTTTAAGAATATTATATTTGTACTTTATTATTCCGGAGATGTTACATCCCTCCGAGGTGATCCTATTATGTATCTAGAGATGTTTATTCCTCCGTTGGATTGTGGTAACCAGGGTTATTAGATCCACCATGTGGGGGTCGGCCCTGAGTTAATTAATTAGGGGTTATTAGACTCCCTTGGGAGAGGTCGGCCCCATTAGGGAAAAAAGTCAGTCATAAATCTAGTATAAGTAGAGGAGGATGCTCCTCACTTATCTCACACTTGCATAGCTCGGAAAGTAGCGCACTTGTGATAGAGAGGTCTGCATAGGAGGTAGAGAAGGAGGTCTAGTCTTGGAGCACATCTTGTATTTTGGTTGATCATCTTATTGAGGAAATATTTGCTGGATTTTCTACCCCATGAGGGTTTCCCAGGGTAAAATATCTGTCTATCTTGTGATTGTGTTTCTTTCAGTGATCTTGCTAGTAGAATTAGTTTAAACTTAACAATTCAACTCCTATAAATTTCAATGTTAAACCTTCGGTAACAGAATCCCTTGTAGCTCTCCCAAGTTGGGATGTGAGCTCCATCACCGATCTTAAATTCACAAGCCTAGTTGGGCGATATATCTAGGATGGAGGTTGAAGAGTCGTGAGATCTCAAAGAGTACATTTTCGGTGATATATTCATACCCTTCCATATTGGTATAATATGGCTTCATATTTAAGAAAAACTCTGCATAAAAAAATCTGGCATAATAATTAGGAACCTCGTCATTCCATGGAAACCTACCATAGGCTGCAAGGAACCGGTCATATAATAGATGTCCAAGTTCGGGGTGCTTGAATATTGCACTTTCAACATTTTTCGCTTTAGGCCTTCTTTGAAGTTATATATTGAATTGGCCTGCTCTTTTGTCACTCTCTCCTTCACAGCAGCCCTTTTTTTTGGACGCATCATTTGTGCCCTTCTCCTCTGCATCAAGTCAATAAAACCATCTGTAGTTGGTCCAATACCCTCATTTACCTCAATGAATTTTTGCAATGACTGCAAAACAATCTCCAAACTTTGTTTGCACTCTGGAGGGAGATCCAAACTAGAAAGATCATGTTGCAACTTGTCATAGTGAGATCTACAGCTTTCAAGGGTTATTTTTTGAACACCACTTTCCCATGGAAGCTCCTCAAGTATATCATATGGCTAATTTGTTATGGGTGTACAACCCACATCTACTTCAACATATTCCCTCCTTGCTCGACCTTCGTCCCTCTTTGCAGAATTATGACCATCTTCAGAACCTTGCTCTACTTCAAAGACAAACACATTTGTGTGTAATCATACAAACTTTTTGAACACGCAAAAAATTACAATTGATACATGTATTGAAACATAAATGTTCATACCAACAGAAGGTCAATATCGACGTTCTCCCATAGAAGTTACAGGGGAATCATCTATGTCCCTTTGGCCTAAATGGTAATCAGATGAATATTTTCTATACAGCAAGCTTGAATCTCGAGGTGAAGTCGACAACCTTCGATTATCAGTCGAGACACCAATTCCCGATGACCATGATGGACTCCCCTTAGCAGATGTAATTGTACCAGTAGACCTTACATGCTTTTTCCTCGAAGACCCCTCTCTTTCCATTTGATAAAATGTCTACATTTACACAACATTATCAACTCATAACATATTCAAATTTTACATGTTTTAATATATAAACATTCCAAACATTTGACATCCATACAAAATTTCACATTTTTATTTTACATTCTGTTAGAGAGGACCCTTCGGGATCCTTAGTTGTCATTAGTTACTATGTAATAATCTAGTTAAAGAAGCCGTTGGAGCGGGTGCAACTGCTCCAACCACATGTAAGATGTATAAATATACCTATCAAGATGAATATAACCAATTGGATGCATTCGACTCATCTCCTGTCTTGAATATATCTGTGTGTATGCTTACTCTTTGCTTGAATACAACATCTGGCGCCGTTGTCGTCTTCTTCTGGTCTGGGTGACAGCAACAGTAGAGGAAGCTGGTTCGAACCTGAAGGATATCGTGAGGAAAAAGAACCCTACAAGAAAATACAAATATTACTTGTATGTGGTGCCGATGACCAAGAAAGCGCGTGCGATTTCTTTGTCAACCTAATTCAATTAAATGAGATCACCGACTAGTGCAGTCGATTGTCCGTTGAAGATTGCTGTGTATCGGAATTGCTTGCCGGAGAATTGCCCGTTGCTTGAGATCGACGATCAGAAAATCAAAGAACCTGCAAGAAACTATTAAAAAACTGCTCGCGTAGTGTTAGAAAAATATTTTGTGCAAACAAAGATACTATCCATCGTTGAATCTATGACAGTCTTGGAATGGTTAATCAGTGAGTTGAACATGTTATTTGCTTGTCATGTGATGATTATATTCTGCTCATTAATATTATGTCGACTAGAATAAGAGAACTATAGTCCTGGGAAATCACGCAGACACCCCACCAGGCTCGCCCATCAACGATTGCTCATTTATAATATGATGTCAGTCAATCCATACGCTTGTGAACTGCCAGTGTCATAGCCCGTTGGCATGAATTGTTCGTCAATCAATGCACCACAGATACTATTGTTGCGATAACCGTCGAGCTGCCCTATCAAAATACATCAATACAATTAATGAAATCGACTGGTACAACTTGCATAATGCTGATGTTGAGCAGTTTGAGCAGTTATTTTTGTTGTTGAGTGGAAATATTGTCGACCGACTTTGTGCCTGTTGAACAACGTCTCCAGTAGATTCATAATCAACAGATTTTCCCATCGACTACTAGAAGACACCGGCTGCCTTCTCTATTACCGTAAATATTGAAGGGGAAATATTACTTCTGTTATGAAAGATTCGACCATTGACAACAGTTCATCTGCCTCTGTTCAAATTCACCAGCTTGGGGATTCGGTTGTCGGTTATGGCTACATTGCCCATATATGGAAAGTGTGTCTATTGCTTATCAATTTCTTGTTGCCTACATTAACCAACTATTGATAAAATAATCTATGCATATAAGTCTCTCGACCAATAAAGCATCGAGAATCTATCAACTTATTTTGTTATTTAGCAATTGAAAAGAGAAGAAGTCGGTCATCGATCAGACAATATGTGTTGATCACCACGAGCATTCACCGATGTCGACCTTTTGTTTGAAGAATGACTTCGTCGACCAGAGTTAATTTATTTATCTCTTATATTAACACGTCAGCTCTGTTATTTGTCATCTAAAAGCTGTCTCATCGATCCAGCAGGCCGTCGATACTGTTCTGGACGAATGTACATAATATGGTATAGCATATACATGAATTTCTTTCTGCATATGATGATTCGAGCTAATCGATTACTATGCAAAAGCCATGAAAATAAGCCAGTTACACATTCTGATCATCAAATGTTGGTCGCAATGGATAGGGTCCTGCCACCTCACTTTTTAGTCGAGGAAAAATATGGTCATTAGTACTTTTGCGTCAAATATGTTAAAATGGTCGATGTAAAATATGGTTGGAATGTCAATGTCGACATATTATTAAAGTTGCTTTGTATTTTAGTCGATATGCAAAAGATGGTCGGTCCCATATAATACTTAGTCATGTCTTTAGTAGTCTTTGGTTAAAGTGGCCATGATGTTGTAAAAAGTGTCGGGTCATTGAAAATTAGTCGAATAAAGGGTTGTTAAAAGCTTATTTGAACCATGTATATTCATAAAAGTTGTAAATCGAGTCAGTTTCTTGCCGACCAGTGTAAGTCATGTCGAGTCAAGTAAGTCATGTTGAGTCGAGTCAAGTTGACCAATATCAGTCGGTATCAACCACAAGCAGCAGTGACACTTTCATAAACTTTCAGGAAGCCTCACGACAGCTAAGTCTATGAAAAGCATGTACTCAAGCAGAAGACATCTATACCACATAGAGAAAGCTCTTCACGTTTAATAATGACAAAAGAACACTTAAATTGATCAAGCCCCCCGGTACTGACACACATCAACATCTATTCAGTGTCATTTCAGAATTTTTTCAGGCAGATGGTGAGTTGGTGCAATGGCAGAGCGACGAAGCCCAGAAGCTCCTAGACCGTGGAAGAGAATTCGGAAGGAAGGTGAAAGAGGTGAGAAGGCTCGATTGGCCACTACCAGACTGTTGACAGAGACTAAAGGAATAGCAGTTCGTGGTTGTTCTTGTTTCTTCGGGATGAAGAAATATTTTGAGGTGGGGGATATGTTAGAGGGGACCCTTCGGGATACTTAGTTGTCATTAGTTACTATGTAATAATCTAGTTAAAGAAGCTGTTGGAGCGGGTGCAACAGCTCCAACCACATGTACGATGTATAAATATACCTATCAAGATGAATATAACCAGTTGGATGCATTCAACTCATATCCTGTCTTGAATATATCTGTGTGTGTGCTTACTCTTTGCTTGAATACAACACATTCCAAACATTTATATACATATAAAGAGTAATTTTAGTATCAACCAAATATGTTTGAGGATGTGTAGATAAAGGTTTGTGGAGTGATTATTGATAAGAAATAAGAGACCAATAAATAAAAAGAAATAAGGGGCAAAAATGTTGAATTGATCTAAGATAGAAAATATTTTAGATAAAGAAGACTAATCCCATAGATCTACCTAAGGGCCTCTGTTATAGTTTTCTAATGGATCCACAATCTAACTACCTAGCCCTAATAAAATATTGAACCAATGACCTTAGGAAAAATAATAATATTATATTAATCCACGTAGCCTAAGGATGTCCAAAGAGACCTGTTTATTTTAACTCACTAATAGGAACTTGGTTGTTGTACTTGAGAATCCTATAGTGTTAAAGTTGGATTGGGTCCAATAATGAGGTGTGTAGAGGGATGGGTGAAAGGCTTACGTGTACTAGTAGTTGTGTAAAAGTATCATTCATATAGTTTTCATATTTGGAGAGGAAGTAGGTGCAACACCAAGTGTCATAAATGCCCAACACTATTTTTGGTAGCGTATCCCTAAAATCGAATGAGAAGATTAAAGGGTGGAAACTTCATAAAAGACTATGTCAAAAAATGAACTAATGGAATTTAAGTAATTTGACATTATTGATGTCCATCATTATCTTAGGGATATTATGGTGTATTCATCCTAGGTTACAAGGTACGAGGAGTAGTATGAATTTGAAGGTGCAAAGGTCAAGAGAAATGAATTCACCTTTCCTATGGTCTGGATTTACCTAAAAATGAGGGCTAACTCATATACCTTGGAGATAAGCATTGGGTCATGGTCAATATCAGCAAAAAACACATTCATGAATCCAACTCAGGAAAGTGTTGTACCCAAACAAGTTAGAAGGACCCTAAGTTGATATTTTTGGGCTTGGGAAATGTGTTTGATTACAGCATTGGTTGGCTTCATCTTGATATTATCTTATTTCCTTTTTAATGATCATATTGAATAACTATTTGGGCACAGAGGAGATAGGGGACATGGTTTGTAATTCTAAGAACATAACAGTCTTAAAATCAACAAACTAGTCACACACTAAAGTATGGGACAGATCTGAATCATAATCTTGCTAAGAAACCAAGCCAAAGTGGTCCAAGAGTGACATGAAGAAAAACAAGGGGAAGGTTATGAGCTCAGTTTGGACATGCATATGAATTTATTCGACTAACAATTGTTGTTGTAATTGTAACTTTGGAATATATTCTTATGTTTATTATTATTATATTATTATTATATTTTTTATTGTACCTCCGTTAGATATGTTTTTCCTCTGTTCGGGGATGTCATTATTATGTCTAGTCATGCAAGGTCATTGAGGTAAAACCTCCATTTTAAGTCGGGGCATTAGATCCCCCAAAAGGTCAAATGTAATTGTATTATTGAGTCTCCCTAGAGAAGTCGACCCGGTTAGTTTTAGTGAAGCCGACTTATTTAGGTAAAAGTTCAAGTCAAAAGTAAAGTATAAATAGAGATCCTGTAATATCTCTACAAAATAAAATGCTTGGGTTCACCTTGTTTTGACTCTAGGGTTGTAGTTTACAATGGGTTCCAAACACTTCCAAATGCTTTCGAACTTGGGGAGGAATATCTTGATGGGGCATAGGACACATTAACACATCTATCAGTGTTACACCTAAATCTTTCTACCCCGAGACTCAGTGTAAACATCCTTGAAGTTCCTTGTGGCTGGAGGTCTTAACTAAACCACTTTTCAAGTTCGTCGCAGTTCACCCTTGTGCAACATGCGACATCGCAGGTTGTCTTAATGCAGCCTGCGATGATGTCAGTTAGTTGGATAAAAGAGTATCTTCGAGCCCATTCTCGAAGCTGAGTGATGTGGAGACCTATCCCTAGCCTTTAGGGGAGCTGGCATTCAGTTCCCTAGCCCTTGGGTGAGATCCCCTATCTCTCTCCTACCATATCTCAACCTATCATATCCTCTTAGTCCTATATAAGTGAAGCTCATTCCCATTCCAAAGGGAGGAAGTCTATAGTATCTAATTGTTGGTGAAATTAACTTAGGAGTGTTAACACCCAAAAAGTGCTCACTACCTCATCTCCCTCATTACATAACTCATTTGTCTATATTTCCTACCATATTTGCCTCCAAAACCTTAAAAAACCATTAAAAAGCCTCCAAAAGGCCAAAAAAACCCCTTTTTCCCCCAAAATAATTTAAATTTTCTCAAAAATAGTAAAAACCCTCTAAAAAGGGAATAAAAAATATTAACAAAAAGAGGGAAAATAGGGAAAAAAGAAGCAAAAACCCTATACAATTGACCTAAACCATATGATGCCAAAAACCATGGGTCAATAATCCACCACTAAAAACCTATAAATAGGTGATGGAGGCTCCCCATTTCATATCCACAATCTCTCCTATCCTCACACTGCCAAAATCACTCTTGAAACCCTAGCTCTCCATTTGAGCTAATTTCACATTTGAGTGCCCATTTTGGCCCATATACAAAACACTTTGGAAAAGGAGAAGGAACCCATTGGAGCTTGGAAGCAGCCCCCCTAGATTACTACGAGAGCTTCACCAACCTCAACACTTGAGGTAAATGTATCTTGGTTCCCATTTTTTTAATACAAAAGAAAATTCTTATCATATTACTGTCTTTTTATTTCTTGTTGATGCACATGCTAGTTTAAGTTTACTTTGTTCTACTGTCATATTTTACTATTTTATTGAACTGCTACTAAGGAGTCCCTTCTCCTTAGTAGGTGCTCATTCGCACAAGCTAGAGTGAAAACCCTAGCTACAGTTTTGGCGACTCCCCTAGTGTTCCTTTGAGTTTCTGGTTATAATTTTCAGAATTTTTTAGTTTTCTGCAAGTATTTTTTTGTTTTCCCCTTTTGGCAGTTGGGTTTGCTGCCGAAAATCACGTATTTTTTCCTCACAGCTGCGATCCGATCGCGACTTTCATCCTGTTTTGTGCGATCTCCCCGCAGCTTTCAACCTGTTTCCTACAATCTCCCCTCGGCTTTCATCCTGTTTCCTGCAATCTCCTCTCGGCTTTCAGCCTGTTTCCTACGATCCCCCTGTTGCTTTCAGCCTTTTTCCTACGATCTCCCCACGGCTTTCAGCCTGTTTCCTGTGATCTCCCCGCTACTTTCAGCCTTTTTCCTGCGATCGCCCCGCTGCTTTCAGTCGGTTTCCTGCGATCTCCCCGCGGCTTTCAGCCTATTTCCTGCAATCCCCCCACGGCTTTCAGCCTGTTTCCTGTGATTTCCCCACGGCTTTCAGCCTGTTTCCCGCGATCCGGCCGCGTCGTTTCGCCACAGACCCACAATTTGTTTTCTACACTTTTTTACCCTTTTTTTAACCCAGAACTTTGCTGCAATATTTTCTGCACCTGCACAGCCACCTGTTCTATCTGCAACCATACTTACCTACATCCTTTTTCTGCAGTTTGCTTTCTGTTCCATTTACAAAGTTTTTTAAGTTTAAGCATTTCAATTGAAAAAAGAAAATTTTGCATTACAAGTTTAATTCCTGCATTATTATTATTAGTTAGAAAGTTGCCCACCCCGTGGCACTTTTAATTGGGTTCATTCTCTCACACGCACACACTCTGTCACCTAATTCAAGTGAGCCTTAAAACACTACTTAACACAACCAACATTCTAACCCCACTTGGGGAACACATAAGAATATTATAATTAGGTAGGATAGGGGGATAAGCATCCAAATAACACCCCTCGGTCACTTACACTTGAGACATAGTTGTTGTCCATTAGGGAACCAAAATCCCCTAGTATTTTTTGGCACAGTCACAACCAGTTTATCAGAGGGCCTCTCCCTTAGAAGGGTTGAAGTAGGCAGACTGGTTCCGGAGGCCTGAGTGGATTACCGCAATCCATTCAGTAACCGAAGGCTACCTACTCGTTGATCTGCGTGTGGTGATTCCTTTTAGGCCCACACGATGATAGGACCGGAGCTGCAGATTCACCTTTTATGGACGTGTCATGAACGGGGTATCTTAGTTGCATTTGTTCTAGGATTGTCTTACCCGGTGTCCCTCCCGATAGGGGGATATATTTAGCCACTTGGCTCTAATATGCATATTGTCTGTGTTGGATTTCATCACCTTGCAGAGGATATGTCTGGTTGAGTCAGAATACTGTTTAGCTAGGTGTTTGCATGCTCCCTTACCTCCCTTTGGTCTAGCGAGTCCATTATTTTTATTTTTTAGGAAACCTGTTGCTTGTTGGTACTCTGACCATTGTTATTGATACTCTGCTTATTGTAACACAGTTGTTACAATAAGTGTTTTGAGTTGGTTGTTGGTTTGAGTGCCGTATTTTTTGCGCTCTCCTTCTGCACACTCGGTTGCATTAGGGTTTTTGAGTTGTTTTTCCACTCAACACAACTCCCCGATACTTGATCATCCTTGATCCATTAAAGCTATGATCCCTTTCCCACCATTCAATTTCATATGCTTCCCGATCACCCCCGCCATCATACTTTGAACAAAGGAAGTTTGAGTCCACCCACTCTATTTTCCCAGTTATTCCCCACCCCCACAGTGTGTCAATCCTACCATTAGTACTCTCACACTTGGGTTCTCCACCTCGTGCTCCTATCAAGGAAACATCATTGCCTTGGTAGTTGCAGGTCTCCCTCTGTCGACACCATCCCATCTATTCCAAAGGATAGACCCAGATTTCCCTGCGCCTTGGACTCATCACCATCTGTGGTGAGTGCCTACAGACCATTTTGAGAGAAGTCATCAGTGCCTCTCCGAGTGGTTGTTTCTCACATGCTCGACTTCAACACCTTGATCGCATCGTTAAGAATCGCGCAGGGTATATATCCCTTCAGTTATTGGTCGAAGACCCCAAATTTCCCCTGACTCTAGCACATTGGTGAGTCACTTCGGAACACCCAGTTATATGTTCCTGTGGATGTCCGGGTTGCATTGGTGATTGTATTAGGAAGCCATCCACTTATATGCTTCCTTGAGTACCCAGTTCAGCTCCAGTCCAGTGTACCATTGAGGGTATGACTCTCTGTTATTATGATCCAGCAGCTCATCAGTTCCTCTGGTACCACACTCAGCAGCACTATTGTTATTCCAGTGTATCAGTTCTTCAGCTCAAACATGGTCAGCCCGGCCGTATATCCCAGATTTGTGTCCCCTCTGGACCCTTATGATGTACACAGTGGTTCTCCATGTATCTTTTAGGTCCCCATTTTTTAGACCTCATTGTTATTGTTATATATCTTGATACGAGCATGGGTATGCCCGCCTCATCCATATATTGAGATTCTTCCTCATTCATTATTTGAGGTCATGTATCTTTCAAGTCCCCTTTTTTTGGACCTCATTGTTATTGTTATAGATCTTGATACGAGCATGGGAATGCCCGCCTCGTCCATATGTTGATATTATCCCTCATTCCTTATTGAGGTCATGTATTTTCAGTTTTTGCAGTTTGTTCAGGACTGTGGTTCCGGGCTCTAGTTCGTTTCTTCTCCTCTCCACATCCCAGGAAAGCCATAAAAGACCTATGATGTCTATCGGCCATACGATGAGCTCCTGCCCTCACACATCAGGGGGCAATCTGTTAACACCCAAAAAGTGCTCACTACCTCATCTCCCTCATTACATGACTCATTTGTCTATATTTCTTACCTTATTTGCCTCCAAAACCTTAAAAAACCATTAAAAAACCTCCAAAAGGCCAAAAAAACCCCCTTTTTTCCCCAAAATAATTTAAATTCCTTCAAAAATAGCAAAAACCCTCTAAAAGGGCCCTAAATTCCCAAAAATCAAATAAAAGGGAATAAAAAATACAAAAAAGAGGGAAAAAAGGAAGCAAAAACCCTATACAATTGACCTAAACCATATGGTGCCAAAAACCATGGGTCAACACTCCACCACTAAAAAACCTATAAATAGGTGATGGAGGCTCCCCATTTCGATATCCACAATCTTCCCTATCCTCACTCTGCCAAAATCACTCTTGAAACCCTAGCTTATCATTTGAGCTAGATTTTTCCACTTTGAGTGCCCCTTTGGCCCATCATCCAAACACTTTGGAGAATGAGAAGGAACCCATTGGAGCACGGAAGCATCCCTCCTGGACTACTACAAGAGCTCCACCAACCTCAACACTTTAGGTAAATTTAATACAAAAGAAAATCTTTATCATATTGTCATGTCTTTTTATTTATGTTAATGCTCATGCTAGTTTAAGTTTACTTTGCTTTACTGTCATATTTTACTATTTTATTGAACTGCTACTAAGGAGGCCCTTCTCCTTAGTAGGTGCTCATTTGCACAAGCTAGGGTGAAAACCATAGCTACAAGGAGAGATCTCTACTCATCCCTTGAGAGATCCATCATCCCTTTGGAGGCTTTGGCATTAGCTTGATCGGAGAAGGATTGCTACGTTAAGTCATTGGTTGTAATTTCTTCATCCTATGTATTTCCCTTTTAATAAAGTAATATAAGTGCTTTCCACCAAATCTCATTGTGTTAATGATACTTTGTGTAGTTTGCCTAATTAACTGCTTACTTTGATCTATTATTGTGTAGGTGCATTTTACTACTTGTTTTGTTGTGTTGTCTTGATAGGTTTTGCAGCTGAGATTTGAAGACCATCAAGCTTGGAGCAGCATTCAAGGAGAAAGGATGAGCGATCTAAAGGGTAAGAGAATCTAGTTCATTGATCTCTAATTAGATCTAGGAGAGTTATTTATGTTCTGTCTCTATTTGTTCTAGACTCACGTTGACATAGGGAGATCAGGGCTCGAGTTCGCTCTTGGTAGATTGTCTGTCAAACAATATGGCGACCATACTAGGGAGTACATTGTTTTAGTTTTCAATTTGAATGCCATTTTCATTTGATTTCTTTTGCAAGCCATCTTAATTGCCTCCTAAGTCTTTTTCACCATCAGATCTTCACTTTGAAGAGTCTGTAGTCCTCCTATGAGTCTGTACTCATAGTCTTTAGACCATTTTATTGCTCATTTCTTGGAGATCTATTGATCCTAGAGTTTGGATCTCATCCGTCGCACCTGAGCAGTGGAACCAGAGCATTGATTTGTTATTCTTTTTTCACTCTATTTCTCTGTCGTCGCAGTTTCTTCACTAGTGTCCTGCAACATCGTCGCAATACTCGCACTGGTGACCTGCGACGGTCGCTCTGTGTCTAAACACATACTGCGTCGATCTGTTAATTTTGATGCAAGGGCATCCCCCCTCCATTTTTTTATTTGAGTTTTCATTTGGTGTGTAGACCTTCTATGTGCTGTACTTTGTAGCCACAGACCTCCTAGACACAACATACTATCATTTCCCTCCATTTTTTGGGTCTTTTGAGATTTGGATTCATGTTTGGCCTTTTGAGTCAAAACTAGTGTTTTGCTTGCATTTTTAAGCGGAATGGGTTCATGAATCGTGCATCCTATAGTCGTTTTGACCCATCTCAAGGTTTTGAGATCATTTTTGGTTTGGTGTGATTGGCTTGTTTTAAAGACTTGAAAAGTGTGGGATATCCATGTCTTTTTTAGCCTCTTTTTCTTGGGCTGTGCATCTTGTTTCCCTTACATCCTGAGCTATCTAATGATTGTTGGAAAGACTGATTCTTTGTCTCCACTTTAGTTCAAAGAGAAGCTTGATTTTGTCACTCTTTTGCTATATTCACGAAATTGGAAAACATAAGCATTCTTCCTGCTTTAATTTGATCATTTGAAATTCTTGGTCTCACACTCATAAGAAGAAGAAAGGTTCGTGTCAATTTATATGCATTTGAGTTAGATAAGATTGTTGAGTGCTTTTCTTTGTCTTGCATTTAATTGGAAACTTTGGTGGAATCTTTCTTTCCATAGATTAGATGTGTTTTTTCAAGTGTAAAAAGACAGGAAATGGATTAGAATTATTGCATTTGGTGTTCATAAAAGATCTCTTTTATTGCTTCGGGTTAGTTTTGGGTGCATCTTTTACTTCTTTCTATCATTTTGAAAAGAAATAAAATTGCATTTGCATTGGGTTGTGCATTTGGGAAGAAAATATATCTCTCTCTCCTTCTTAAGTAGGGCTTCATAGAAAAGAAAGAGTGCATTTTCATGTTTCTAGGGTGCATTATGCTTACATTTATGTACTCACCTCATGCATTCACCTAACTATACAAGATAAAATCAAGCGCTAGTTTAAGTTGAAACTTTTAGCAACTTGTGTGTTAGGTTAGAGACGTGTTCCGACGTCTTTAAGCGTGGCAGCTGTCGTTATTTTCCTGCACCGCATCCCAAGGGTATTGTAGTCTTCCACGTACTAACTGGTATATCGAAGCTCTTTCACGTACCAACCAAGTATATCAAATCTCTTTCATGTACCCACCAAGTACTTCGCGTACTTGGCATATATCGAAAGGTGTTTCACGTACTTAGCCTATATAGAAAGGTGTTTCACATACTCGGTAGTATATAGGAAGGTCTCATGCCGTACGGTTGTGCATTATACAGTACCACTACGGATTTGAGCTCCCACATACCTTGCGTATATCGGGAGACACCATTAAGATTCCTGAAACCAACTGAGTTAACCATTTGGCTGTCTTGGCAGAGCAATACACCGAGAACAGTACTCGAGGAGATTACTACGCACGTACTGTCCAAATAGTCGGGTATTCAGGCAAGGGTACGATCCCAATCCTCCTTGTCACGTATTACTATTGGACCCTGCGGCATATAGCAATTTGCGAAGCCTTGAAAATCCTGTGAGGTTCCAGACTTTTGAATCCACTCCTGTTCACAAGTTTTCCTATTGCTTTTAGCTTGAGTAGCGTTTGTTGTGCGTGATAATTAGAAGTATTTAGAGAATTTAGATATGGAAACCTCTAATAGGACTACCAATCAAGAGACCCCTTCTCAAGGGGTACCTTTTTCTTTTCCTCCAGTTGGAGATATTGGTCCTCCCTTTATTGCCACTTTAAATCTTCCTGGATTAACCATTGGATTACCAGTATGGTTATTCAATCCGGTGATTCTGGTTGTACCCAATGTTTCAAATGTTAATTCTCCACCACGAGAGAGTCAATCCCAAACTGATCCTTCCTCTTCTTCGTTGGATGCATCTTCTTCTGTTTCTTCTTCCTTGTCTGACCAAAGCAGTAATGCTAGTAATCAGGAGGATAAGAAGAAGAAGAAAAGGAAGATAAAGAAGAAGAAGGATAAGAAAGAGACCAAGCGTCAACCAATTGCCTCTAATGGCACTCATTCTATGAAAACACCTCGTAAACCCATGTTCCCTTGCAAGCTTTGCAAGGGTGATCACCTTCTCAAGAATTGTCCCGATCTTTCCAAAGTGTCAGAAGAGTGGTCTAAAGCCTCCAAACCACCTGTATCATCAGCCTCTAGACATCATACTAATGATACCCCATTAACTAGTGACTCTATAGTTAAGGGTTAGAAAGGTAAAGTCAAAAATACTTGTTGGTTATGCAAGGGTATGCACCTTACTTACCTTTGTCCATGCATGGATGAAGCTTCACAATTGTTGGAATACATTACTGTATCTCAGAACCACCTTCCAACTGAATGTCTAAGTCGTCCCTTGACCCCCCATTGGTTGATGAAGCGATCGATCCATCTCCATCCTCGGTCGATCCCACTCTTTCTTCAAAGAGTGAAGAACAAGTTGTTCATCCCACTCTCCCTTATGAGAGTAAACATGAAGTGGTCAAGTCGGACTCACCTCCACTCGATCCCATTCTTTCATTGGAGAAAGTCCAGACTGAAGCAGTCACCATGACATGATCTTCGTCTTATTCTTATCTTCCAAATGAAAGTGAATTGGAAACCGCCGATGTTTTCCTAGTCGATTCAAAGGAGATCCTGTCAATTCTCACAAGACCCCCTCCAAGTACTGAGGTCATTTACTTTGATTGGAATGGGCTGACAGAGCCTCGTCTTCCTTCAAGTGTTCCCTTCCAGGTATCTATAGGAGTTTCTGATAAGGAAATATTTTGTACGATAGTTGATGAGGGAGCCTCTGTTAGTATTTTATCCTCAGCCGCTTGGCAAACTATAGGTTCCCCTTAGCTTGTATCAGTCAATGACCAGGTTTTGGCTTTTCAGAGAAGGCCTACTGGACCTTTAGGGATCCTTCCTCAGTTACCTATTACTTTAGGAGGGAAAACTGTCTGTATTGATGTTGTGGTAGTCCAAGGTCCCTTAGATTTTAATCTACTCCTTGGACGTGATTATGTTTATGTAATGAAGGTTGTAGGGTCCTCACTCTTTCGAGTGATGTATTTTCCCCATGATCGGAGAATTGTGACCATCGATCAGCTTTCCTTCATAACACCCACTCATTGTATGACTCCTAGTCATCTGACTTCCCTAAATGCTCCACATATTTTAGTGGTTTCCTCTCCCTCATGATGGGGGGAGGGTCTCCAGCCTCTGGGCATCATGCTGGATGTGTTCCCCTAGCTTCTTATGCTGGGGGGAACCCTACCAACCTCTATACATCATGTTGGGTAGGGTCGATCTTCAACCAGAGTTTCCCTTTTGGTTTCAAGCTTGTCTAAAAATGAAATCATTCTATTATGAGCATAGTTTCTTTCTATTTTAAGCTCGTTAAAAAATAAAATGGGTCCTTTTCAAGCATAGTTATTGTCTATTTCAAGCTTGTGTAAAAATCAAATAGATCTCCCTCCCATTGGTTCGAGTCTCTCGCTAGAGTTAGAATTGGAACCTTCATTTCATCTGATTCTCATTTTCCCTCATGGTTAACATTTTCACATTAGTATTTAGGTTCTTAGTTGGGTAAGGAAGAAGAGTAGTCAGATGAAACAAAGCTTGGGGGGCATGTTAAGCCGATAGCAGTCATGCTGGGGCCATTTACCAACCTCTGAATATCATGTTAGGAAGGAACCCGTCAATGTGCCTTAACCACGAGCATGGTTCTATTCCTGTGGCAAGCTCGTTAAAAATGAAACAGATGACTACGAGCATGGTTCTTTTCCTGTCTCAAGCTCATTCAAAAATGAGCGGCCTTGAGGGCATTAGCCCGAGCATAGTTCATTTTCTGTTACAAGCTCGTTAAAAAATGAAGCAGACATCATGAGCATTCTTCCAACCTATCTTTGAGCTCGTTAAAAATAGGAAGATGGTATTTGAGCTTACTTTTCACTTTTTTCGTGCTCTGGTTAAAACATGAAAAGTGGTTTGAGCTTAGTTTTTACTTTTTCGTGCTCTGGTTCAAATATGAAAATGATTATGAGTGATTTTGATACCATTACCGTGCTCGTTTAAAAAATTGAGTAAAAAGGTGTGTTTAACGAATATAGGTTTATCACTTTATCCGGCCTCGCTAGACTATTTACGGAAAAGGAACTGTGCCGAATTTACTTTTTCCTTTGTCTTACTCGGTTATCAACCATGACAAAGTTGTTCATGGAGTCCTCTTTAAGCTCTTTTCAGACTCCTAAAATAGGAAAAGATGACCAAGCAAAATTGATTCGTTCACGCTTGTAAAAGTATCTGAATGATCGTCTCCTCGGTGATAGTTTACCCATTTTTTGGACCAGGGGGCACTACTTATGAAAAAGGAATGCTCCAGCCAATCATGACTGGAAGAGTCCTCTCTCGCGTTGTTTTACCATTTTTCGGGCGAAGACGCTAACCTTACGAAAAAGGACCTTTGGAAGTCTTCTTTAGTTCTTTTTAGACTTTCTAAACATGAAATGACACTGATTTTACCTTCAATGAACTCGTTAAAACCCAACATTGAAGGACCCACCATGGGACGAACCCCTCCTTTCCCAGGTTTGAAAAATATTTGGGATTGGACTCATTTATGATATGAGCTATACCGAGCATCTGGTTACCCTCATCAAGCTTGTAAAAAACACATGAGGCACTCATCATTCATGATGGGGAAAAATGAAAGCTTTTATGTTACACTCTTTGTCTGTGGCAGTACCTAGTTGTTCTTGAACATGGAACTCATTTGCATTTGCATACAGCACTTGGATCATCCATTTGTCCTCGAGTATTTCCTACTTTCTGAGTCTTGTTACTCCTTTGGGTCCTCCAAATAATACTTCCACCATCAGTTGCAGTAGGAGTTGGTGTCGTACTTGTCATGTCCATACTGCCAAGTCATTCCATGCCCATGTTCAAGAATACTTTCACCACTCATCGTCTATAGTCAGTACACCATCCACCATGTCGGTCTACTCTAAGTCGGTCTTGTATGTTACTGTACCATCTGATCTACTCTAAACATCTTTTATCGAGTTTCGTGTCGATGATGGGGATTCATCATGGCCCTCCTTTGACGGATTCATCCTTGTCGACTTCAAATCATCATTCGAGGATTGAATCTAGAAACCAAATGAGTACCTTGGGCCTACATGCCTCAATGGCAGGTTACCTCGCTTTCAACATCAGTTTGCATCATTGACTCTTGATTGAAAGATTTCATTAAGTGTTTGACTTCAACTCATTCATTCGTGCTTGACGATATGTACTGTGATAACTTGGGGATCATTGACATTAATGGTGATTCCCCTCGCACTTGTTAACGGTATACATCAATGACCGGTAATCAGGTGGTTTCTACCATGTTCGACGCCAAGACATTTGTAATCACATGGATATATTCATATCATTATGGGTTCGGCTTGAAGACCCTGGGGAGTCATGTTTTACCCAAGTTGCGATGGAGATTGTTTTGAGTCATATTACATGGATCCACTTTTGTATTGGTCGTGGTTGTGTTATCATCTCATCATGTATCTACGCTTGTGTCTAGTAGCCATGATTGTGTTCAGTCGGTCATTACTACCATGGATCTGCATTGTATTGGTCAGCAGCCATGTTGTGAGTCATATGAGACTGTATACTCAGATTCAATTGTACTATCGCAGCGTCCTTCGTTCGACAAGTCCATTGCCATTCCTTCTGTCAAAGAATTTCACCTGTCAATTTTCAACAGCTTCATGCTTTGGGGGGCATTCTGTTACACCTAAATCTTGCTACCCTAAGACTAAGTGTAAACATCCCTGAAGTTCCTTGTGGCTAGAGGCCTTAACTGACCCACTTTTCAAGTTCGTCGCAGTTCACCCTTGTGCAACATGCGACGTTGCAAGTTGTCCTAATGCAGCCTACGACGATGTTAGTTAGTTGGATAAAAGAGTATCTTCGAGCCCATTCTCGAAGCTGAGTGATGTGGAGCCCTATCCCTAGCCTTTAGGGTAGCTGGCATTTGGTTCCCTATCCCTTGGGTGAGATCCCCTATCTCTCTCCTACCATATCTCAACCTATCCTATCCTCTTAGTCCTATATAAGTGAAGCTCATTCCCATTCCAAAGGGAAGAAGTCTATAGTATATATTTGTTGGGGAAATTAGCTTAGGAGAGATCTCTACTCATCCCTTGAGAGATCCATCATCCCTTTGGAGGCTTTGGCATTGGATTGATCAGACAAGGATTGCTATGTTAATTAATTGGTTGTAATCTCTTCATCCTATGTATTTCCCTTTTAATACAGTAATATAAGTGCTTTCCACCAAATCTCATTGTGTTAATGATACTTTGCGTAGTTTTCCTACTTAACTGATTACTTAGATCTATTATTGTGTAGGTGCATTTTACTACTTGTTTTGTTGTGTTGTATTGACAGGTTTTGCGGCTGAGATATGGAGACCATCAATCTTGGAGCAGCCTTCAAGGAGAAAGTATCATCGATCTAAAGGGTAAGAGCATCTAGTTCCTTGATCTCTAATTAGATCTAGGAGAGTTATTTATGTTTTGTCTCTATTTGTTCTAGACTCACGTTGACTCTAGGGAGATCAGGCCTCGAGTCCACTCTTGGTAGATTTTCCATCAAACAATCAGACACCCAAACAACCGATATACACATCCATGGTCTGCAATTTACAAGGAAAGAAGTTTCGAAACAAGACTAGTTAATTTGAGAAGTGGAAATCCCCCCTAGGTCTTCCATTAAATGCTTTTCCAAACACTGTACAGCCTTCACTAATTATTGGTCTGGTACTTGGCTATGTTAGAGGACATTAATTACAATATGTGTGCATCATTATATTTGGTTTTAGGGTTGAATAGGTAACCCAATGAACAACAGCTTCTATAGTCTAAGATTTGTGGTGAAAATGGTGGACAAGGAGTCTCGAATTTAATCATAAACCATAGTAACACTTCAGGGGTCTGCAAACATCATTTGGAACATCAAATTAAATTCATATAAATCTCATAACATGGATAAATATCTCAACAAACTTTGATACAAAACAGGTACAACATCATTCCAAATTTACTATGCAAATGCTATGGGGAAAATGGCTTGAATCTCTTTCTTGATTGGAAATATCACTTGAAATACATGATGTTTCGAGTTGTGTCTCTCATGATATGATTATTACAGAGATGTTCAGCAACTAACAAGTCGCTGAAGTCAAAATAAAAATCCTTCACTAACTATATGAAACAAGAAGTGTGCCCTTGCACATTTACATGACATTGAGAGAAAGATAGTAGAATAGGCATAGAGAAGAATGAGAGAAGATGAAATCAAAATCAGTTGGGGTTTGAACCTGCATCAAAACATCTCCATGAATATTTGTTAAGAGGTATGAATGGCCTCTCCATCAACCAACTAGGATGGGAATCTTGCACCCTCGAAATTGGTTCTAAGGCAAGGAGGATAAACATCCACCATGCAAGGAGAAGCTAAGCTCTCCAAATTTTTCCAAATGATAAATGATCAAAAGATGGTCTCCTTATTTATTCTTGTCTTTTATTAAGCTCCCAAGGCCTCCATGGCTTGAATTCCCTCCAAGAGCTTCATCCCAACTTGAATTAGGGAGAGATTCCCATGAGTGCCACTTGTCCAACACTTCCTAGCCCTCCTCTTCCATCAATTCGAATGGGGGGAATCTTGGCTTCCATAACTCCTCTTGTGTGCTCTCTTGGAGGCTATTTTTAGCCCTGGCATGTCATATAGTTCAGATGTCAGCAATTAGGTCTGATATTTGTCATAAGTGTCATAGAATATTCATCATTGTTTTCATAGAGGTTAGGGAATCTAGCTCCAAGTGTCACAATACTTCTAAGATGCCTCTTTCTCTTCCATGGGAGTTACTCTTCCACTCTAATTCAACCCTCCTTGATTCATGCCATGAATAATGCCTCTCCAACTCCCCCAAGAATGTTAGACTCCACCTTGGATTCGAATGGGTGAGAATAGGATTCCATGTGGCAAGGAGAATCTTTCCTTGTGTGGGTCCCACACCACCTATGCGCCCTCATGACCAAGTTCCTCCTTATTTTCTTATTATTATTATTTATTTATCCCCTTTAATGTATATTTATCAATCTAATGGAAATTTGGGGTCTTATAGATCCCTTATTCCAAGTCGACATGTTTCCACCCCAACCTAGGGAACTAGTAGATTGGTGAAAATAGTGACAAATATATCTTTGAGGAAGTTGCGGGGTTTTCTCCTTTATGGTTTCCCCAAGGAAAACTATTGTGTATATTGTTTTTTGGTGTGCTTGTTATTATTTCAGTTAAAGATACTAGATAATATTTAAAGTACAAACTCTAACATGGTATCAGAGATAACCTAAAAAGAAGTCATTGTGCAACAGCGGGAAACAAGGGATTTCTAGTTTGAGGTCTTCTCTCCACAGATAATCAAGAAAAGGAGGCTAGGCTAACTCACCCTAGGAGGGTGCATCTTTTGTAGGAAGCAGAATCCAGTTTCAAGAATTTTCATTTTTGACCTAGTCACTGCTGCTAGGAGAAACTAGGGCTTCCTGTCCCAGGAACTTTCCTCCACGGATCATCCTGAAAAGAGGGTCAATTCAACTCACCCTAGGAGGGTGAATTTTCCTGTGAAGGCATAATTCAAACCCGATAATTTTCATTTTTTTCCCCGTCACTACTGCTGGAAGAAAACTAACGCATCAATTATTGTGCAATTTTGTCCACGGATTTGGGAAAAGGAGTACATTGGACAATTTGCCTTGAGGAGGTGCACTTCCTATCCAAACAGAAGTTCAAGATTTCAACTTTGGAAAATTAGGGTTTCTCTAACAAACCCTAGACCATCCAGCTCCAGAACCAGGTTGGGAATCTCAAATTGGTAAGATCTAAATCTCTGTTATTTCCATTTGAGGTTCTCATTCAATATGTCTCACCACACCAAGCTTGAGGATAAACTTGAGGGAGCCGATAACTTCCGAGCATGGAAGTATAGGATTTCCGTTGTCCTTGAATAAAATGACTTGGAAAAATATGTTAGTGAAGAGGTTCCAGCACCAAAGGGAGATGAGGCTAAGGCTATCCACAAGAAGAACTTGGTTAAGGCCAAGGGAATTATTGCAGACTCCATTAAGGATCATCTCATCCCACATATGTCATCCTTGAAGACACCCGAGGAGATGTTGGATGTGTTGACAAGGCTATTCGAAGGGAAGAACATCAATCGGAAGATGACATTAAGGAACCAACTCAAGAACATAAATATCCTGAACTCACAGACCATGCAATCCTATTTCACAAGGGTCTCATAGATCAATGAGCAACTTGAAGTAGTTGAAGAAAAGGTAGAAGAAGGAGAGATCGTTATGACCACCTTGAATAGTCTCCCAAGATCATGGGACTCATTCATTCAAGGGATATGTGCCAGGAAGAATTTGATCACATTCAATATACTATGGGAAGAGTGTACTCAAGAAGAAGCTCGACTTGTGGCATGAGAAGAGAATATGGGAGAAAATGATGATCAAGCTCTCACAGTTCACTCTAGAAGAAATCACAACAAGAGGGAGCACCACCATCACACCGAGAGGGAGAACCACCATCAAAATAAGAGGAAGAACTATGATAGACAAAGAATACCCAGAAGAGATCTATACAACATTAGATGTTATACATGTGATGAGAAGGGACACTAATCCAAATATTGTCTGAGAAACAAAGGTTTCTCCAATAAGAAGACTAACAAGAAGAGACATCATGCTCACCGCAGAAGATGATGAACCCACAAGCAAAAGAACAAAAGAAGATTATTCAAGTGATGAAGAATATGTATTGTAATAACTAAAGGTAACCAGTTACAAGGGTTCATTCAGAAGGTTCCACCTCATAAGGTGAAGCTAGAGATGACTTTCAGTATTACATGAAAGGAGTAGGAGAAACTACTACATAGTTGGACTCCAGAAGAAAATAAAGATCGATGCTCTATAGAAGCCTCTCATCCATTTCAGCATTGGTTAGGATGCAGAAGAAAGGACATGAAAAGTCTACTCCAGCACAAAGAACAAGTGTAGAATACTTGCTCAACATTTCCGATCATAAGAAAGAAAGGCACATGACCTCAGAATCAGTCGATGAAGTAGAGCACATTGTCAAATACTCCAGTAGTTCCTGCAAGGAAGCAAAGATCAAGAGGGAATCCACCAACCAAACAAACAAAGATAAGTATTTGAATTGTCATTCCTTGTGGTGTAGATACTTATGTTCTTAGATTTAGGATATGTATTATGCATATTAGAATGTTTGCATCAATGAATAGTATACTACTAATATACATGTGATGGGTAAGTGGCCTATGGTACTGTACAACATTCCATTGCTACTTATCTAGAATTAAACCTCTTTGCTGACATGTTGGGAGTAGTGCACACTCTTAATAATGTTCTGGTAGAGATGGAAGGCATCTACAAAGTCACCGTATAAATACGGGATATGGATGAATGTTGTGTTGAAGCACTGGCTAAGATAGTTGCATGATTGTGTGACCTATGCATAAGAATTTGTTCTAAAAATTATGAAATGTTTCTAATCATACAACTGAATTTGACTTGTAGGAAAGATCGTGCACCATCACCTACATGAGAATAATGAAGAGACTTGTTCCGTAGAACAAGTGACGACGGTTTAGGATACAATTCAAGAAGATCATGAAGACCGTGATATGGCAGAACCACAAGAACCTGTAGATCCACCTCGTGAGAAGAACTCCCACAAGAGAATACCAGCATGGGCACGAGAGGCAATACAATATGCAAAGAAGTATGGTGCTCCAGATGGGATGCATAGAGAAAGCAAGAGACCTAGACCATACACCAACTATGTTTCCCTGCTGTGTGACATCATTGATAAAGATCCTTCCAACTACGAGGAAGTAGCAGAGAAGAAAGAATGGAAGGATGCCATGATCGAGGAGTACCAGTCGATTATGAAGAATGATGTCTGGGAGACAGTTCCGAGACCAAAAGGGAAGTCTGTTGTGACTTTGAAATGGATCTACAAGATCAAGCATGCTGCATATGATAGCATTGAGAAACACAAGGCAATATTTGTGGCACGTGGATTCTCCCAGATAGAATGCATAGACTATGAGGAGACATTTGCACCTGCAGCTAGATACACTTCCATCAAATCTATACCAGAATTGGATGCAACAATGAAATGGAAGGTACACCAAATGCACGTCAAGACAGCATTCTTGAATGGTGTAGTTGAAGAGGAAGTGTACATGGATAATTCACTGAGATTTGAGACACATGACAAGTAGACTCATGTGTGCAAGTTGAAGAAATCCTTGTACGGATTGAAGAAGGCACCTAGGACATGGTACGGCAGGATGGACAGTTTCCTGGTGAGCTTAGGCTTTACTAAGAGTAAAGCGGATTCCAACCTTTACTTCAAGGTTGAAGCCAGAAGTCTAGTGATATTTTTGCTATATGTAGATGACTTGTTTCTGACAGGTGAGGATGAGCTCATTGTAGATGTGAAGAGGAGGCTTGTCGCAGAGTTCGAGATGAAGGACTTGGGTATGATGCATTATTTATTAGGCATGGAGATGTGGTAGAGTGCAGATGGAATATTCCTTGGACAAGGGAAGTATGGAGTGTATATTCTGAATAGGTTTGGAATGATGGACTGCAAGGCTATGGACACACCCATGGAATCGAACTTGAAGCTACTGTGTGATGATTCATCAGATTCCATTGATTCCACGATGTACCGTCAGATGATAGGTTCGTTGATGTACTTAACAGACATAAGACTAGACATATGCTTTGCTATGAACACCCTGAGCCAGTTCCTGACGGATCGGAGCCATGTTCACTTGATTGCTGCAAAGCATGTATTGAGGTACCTAAAGGGTACAGTTGACTATGGGCTCAAGTATGAGGCGAATCAGAAGATTAACTTACAGGGTTATGTTGATTCGGATTGGGCAAGCAGTGTCGCAGATAGGAAGAACACTTCAGGATGGGATCCAGTATGATCTCCTGGTTTAGAAGGAAGTAGGCATGCGTGGCACTGAGTACAGCTGAAGAAGAGTATGTTGCAGCTTGTTCAGCTAGTTGTGAGGCAGTATGGCTTAGGAAGCTAGTGTCAGATTTGTTTGATCTCCAGTTAGAGGCGACTTGTATTTTCCGTGACAAACAGAGTTGTGTGAAGTTGTCTGAGAACCCGGTGTTCCATAACAATTCGAAGCATATTGAGATCAAGTACCACTATATCCGGGATATGGTCTAGAGAGGAGCAGTGAAGCTCTAGTATGTAGTGACAGACGAGCAGATAGCTGATGTGTTGACCAAGTCGTTAGCTAGAGTGAAGTTCGAGTACTTCAGAGAGAGACTTGGTGTTATCCAGATTGAGGTTCCTCCTAAGAGGGAGTGATGAGACCGGAAGACGTGGATGCTTTAGATTCGTTCTCACCTAGTGGTAGATGTAGGTGGTCGCTGGGACATAATGCATCTGGGATGCTCCTAATTATTCTCCCATGTTGGTATATGTAAGGGTTGGTTCTCGTATGGTGGTAGGCATAGGTGGTCCTTGGTACATAATGCATCTGGGATGCTCTTAATTGTCCTCCCATACTGGAGACGTTGAGAGGTCCACCCGTCATAACAAACTGTGTGTGTGCCTAGGCAGGATCTCGCATGGTGGCAGGTGTAGGTGGTTCTTGGGACGTAATGCACCTGGGGTACTCCTGATTGGCTTCCCATGCTGGTAGACGCAGGCTAACCATTGAGAGACGTAATGCCCCTGGGATTTACCCAATGGGTGGGAGGCGTAGGTGGTCTATTGGACATGAGATGTGCATCTGGGTTGTGCTCTATGTGATGATGAGATGATCTAGATACGATGAGATGATAGTAGGAGATGCAGGTGATTGTTGTGGCAATGTAATGACTGGTCCTGGGTTGTACCTACTTGTTGTCTTGCTTGCAGAGATGATGAAGACCTACATGAGGGATAGGAGGCCTACATCCATCATGAAAAAGGGATGGGTCTGTAGAACTTCCTATGATGGATAGATTCGAGAGATGTCACAAATCAATGATCAACAGAATGAGGATTGTTGCAGCAGCGACGATGATATTCCAGTGTTGATGATGATGTTCCAGCATTGAAGATGATCCAGCTATGATGGCATTGTTCAGAATTATGTCCATGGTGATGATGACTGTGGCGAGAGAATACCTTCCTAGTTAAGAGGGAGTGTTGTTGTAATTGTAACTTCGGAATATATTCTTCTGTTTATTATTATTATATTATTATTGTATTTTTTATTGTACCTCCGTCGAAGATTGTTTTCCTCCATTCGGGGATGTCATTATTATGTCTATTCATGCAAGGTAATTAAGGTAAAACCTCCATTGTAAGTTAGGGCATTAGATCCCCCAAAAGGTCAAATGTAATTGTATTATTGAGTCTCCCTAGATAAATCGGCCCAGTCATTTTTAGTGAGGCCGACCTAGTTAGGTAAAAGGTCAAGTCAAAAGTAAAGTATAAATAGAGAGCCTTTCTCTCTCATTTGGACACTACTCACTCACACAAGTTCGCATAGCAAGAGAGAGAATACAAGTTCGTTAGTGGAGAAAGAGAGAAGCTACAGAAGACATATTTTGGGTTTTCCATTTTTGGCTTGATATTGTATTAGTGACAAATCTATATTTGAGGAAGTTGCGGGGTTTTCTCCTTTATGGTTTCCCTAAGGAAAACTATTGTGTATATTATGTTTTGTTGTGCTTGTTATTCTTTCAGTTAAAGATCCTACATAATATTGAATTAAAGTACAAACTCTAACAACAATTAATGCCACTCTAAACACTTAATAAATCATTAGTTTTGGATATATCTAACATGGTTTTGAAGTATGAAACTTTTAATAAGATTCTATGGAAAAATAGGGCTGGTTATTGCATGATAACCACAGTTGCAATCAACATCCCATAAATCAACAATTTAAGGAATTTTTTAGAGTTAAATCAGTTTGCAATGAGACGATTTGCTAATGTACTGAGGCAAACTTCCAGGAAATAAGCGACCTCTTAGCAACATCATAACCATGGCAGCAGTTAAGACATCTCTAGATCATGAGCCTATTCAATATCCATGCATTAAGAGGTGGTTTTCTTATCATAACAACACATATGTTTAGTGTTACCTCAGTTCCATTAAATTATTAATCATAAAACTTAAATTTGCAAAGCTAAATATAACACTTCACACCAAATTTTTTTAAGGTCATTTTAGGACAGGTCTAGGGTCCTTATTGAGACAGTAGTCTTCTCTTCTTCTCAACCAGAAAGAACAATAAATTGGTCAGTGTCGGAGTGTAATGTCCCCTCCTACCATACCAACATCATAGAGGGGACGTGATACTAAATCCAGGCATCTAGCCCCTTGACTTTACTAAATAGCATTCACATAATATAAAAGACATATGGGATGTATGATTATAAGAAAAACACAGCGGAATTAAATTCATTAACACATCCATCATACATTCAAGATATTCATCAAATAACAATTGCAAAGTTAACACAAGAGAATACTTATCTTGTAACAAGGTAGTCCCAAGCAACCAGCTATGCATCTGCAACGTTCCACCCAACCATAGGCCAGTTGTGCTTATCAACCTCTTGATGCAACTGCCACCCCCCGAGCTAGGCATGATCTCTACAAGGAATCAGGGAACAGAAAACTCACACATAGCCAAGCATACACCAAGATGAGTTAAGCCAATCTACAATTGGGTTTATCAGGCTGCTAGGAAATGGAAAGGAAGAATTGCTAAGCTAGTGAGCTCAACCACAGAGCTATGGATACCTCTATAAGATCTATCTAACTTGGCACCCACAATACCTACACACCCAACACAAGGAAGAATTCTCTTAACTGCTACACAATCCCTCAAGCCATACCTTCCTTTCTAGTGCTCTCAGGGTGTGCATAGAAAAGTAGCCAAAGCCCTCTTGATCTTCTTGAGAGGTTACTCCCTTCACTAGGTTTATCAAGCCAATTCTGTCCACTACCATTCCAAGTTTCTTTCTCACAGGTTCAAATCAAAACCGGGATGCACATAACAGCAGAGCCACACTTATTAGGCATGATAAAACGTTTTTACAGTCAGATACCCAAAGGTGGGGTTTTAATTAGCTTCAGAAAAACGTGGGAAACCCAAAAATGAAACTGGAAGATGGGGAATAACCTTGGGAAGCCAAATCCGTTTTCAGAAAAACGTCCATAGACATTCTGGGGCAAAAATGGCCTCCATAACAGTCCCAAATCGGGGTCCTCATTCCCCAGCCACTGTGTCACACAAAAATGAGCTCCCAGCCATGGAAAATGCAGGGAAAATTGGTAAAAACGTGATGAGGAAAGGCCCAGTAGTTCAGACTGTGTGAGAGAGGAAAGACTGACTGTTCAGAATGGCTTTGGGCACCATTTCGTGGGTGTTTTCTTGCCCCATAAGCAAAAACACGAATTCCCAGGTTGATGGCTTGCCCATGCATGAAATTGGCTGCCATACCTCTTCATTCCCAAGGCATTAACTGCCTCAACCAACTCTTGGAAGAATTAAATGATTGGGTCCATAACCCAAAATGGGTAGTTGAGGGTTTATGGATTTTCTCACTAACACATGGATTAACACCATTGGCTCAAGGGTTTGAACAATTTCCCTCCCTATTCCTTGTAGAATCATGTCCCCATCTCTTTGTTGCATTGCATAGCTAGTTGTGGGTATTTTCATTAAAATTCGTATTTACATGATGTCTTCATTTACATTGTGCCCATCTAGCACAAGAACCATAGGCATCTATTCCTTTAATTGCCGATACATCAACGCTAAATCAATGGTGGGGCCTTGGCCTTGAGCTCCTCACCATGATTAAATTACAATATTTACATCATTTACGATTTAATACAAAGGGGGTCAAAATGGGGACATTACATGGAGTGATACATTTGTGTAAAAATTCTCTAGCTTAAAGGGGAGACACACCCGTGAGAGTTTGGACATAATTTACACCATATGAGGTCTCTTTGTGCTTTATTCATGGCAGGCTACCTTACAGTAGTCCTCAAAAAAATTCTGAAAATATTTTGGGTCATACACATTTGGAAAGATGTCATTACTAAATCCTTTCAGGAATTGGTCACTAAATATTTTTGAGAACTAGCCAAGGGATAAGCCAAAGGAACTTCATAATCTTATTCAACTCAAACCTTGCTCCCACACTTCAATAACACACCAACCATCATGTATGATAAATCCAAACACATATTGGGGTAAATTTGAGGCTTGTAGGGTTCTATAATGTTTAAATATATTTTTTCATGACCTAAGATTATGGCACATGATTACAATAATGTTAATTATGCAATTCGCAATTGTAAAGTACGAAATGGCTATCGAAACTTATAGTTAAATATCTTAATCCAGAATCCACACAAATGTTACACATGCCCTGACCCTATTCTAATTTGAAAAATGAAAGTTAGTTTTATCTAAATACCAAATTCAATCTAATCTCAAATATGCCTGCCTCGAACAAAATGTGTTTGTGAACAGGGAAGGAATTTTGTTTATTTTGATTCTATATTGGCATTGAAATCAAATTTGCACATTCATAGAACATAGTTTAACTTAAAGAAAGTTTATCTCAAATTTTGGAACATATTTTTTCAAATCACTTACCTGGCAAAACGAAGGCTGAATCCGGCTCTCGAACCAAGCTCCAAGCTCCACGTCCAATGCCGCGAACAAACTCCTGACTCTTCAACCGCTATAAGCACGTCTGAAAGGTTGTTGAAATGGATGGTTTCACGGTGTCGGCAGTGACGAGGTGCCAAAAGGGAAGGGGTGGTCCAACAACACAGGGTGTCGAAATGGAACGGGTGGTCCAGTATCCTAGAGTGAAATGAAAAGGTGTCAAGATGACAGGGGTGTTGGCAGTGAAAGCATGCCGAAATGGAGGGGTGGCACAGTGTAGAAGGCTCGCCGATGTGGTAGGGTGGTTTAGCAAACAGGTTCCCAACAGACGAGGCGAAACAGCAGGTTCCAGACAGGGTGGCACTACTCAGTTTGGCGGAAGAATGAACGACAATGACAGCAGTCGACCCAATATGTTATTACATATTTGGTAGGCCGAATAATTGTTCGGTCGAATAATTTTTCAGGCCCGAACAATTATTCGGTCGAAAAATTTCCAAAAATTTATCGCCGACAAATTTCCTTGGTCGGCCCCTCGCACAAATTTCAAGGTCATCGTTAGTTTTAACGGTCAGCAATGAATAATTATTCGGCTTAACAATTTATCACTTTATTCGACCGAAAAAAAAATTAAAAATTCGGCCGAATAACTTCCACTATGCTCCTCCACCCCCAAATTATCACGAAATAAACACCCATTTTCGCGATTTCACCCAAAAATAAAGTGTATAATCCTTGTAAGTATTGTGGAAAAAATAACCACCCTAAAAACATTTTTTTTAAATGGAGATGTGAACTTGCTAAAGCCAAGAATAAGTCTTTCGAAGAATAACCAGTAGCCTTTTGTTCCTATTCCGTTCAACCAGGTAAACCTTCTTCTAATGTGGAATGGATAATGGATTCCGGTACATCTTCTCTATTTACATGTTATGACACTAAAAGGAACACAACACAAAGTATCTATTAGTAATGGTAAATATTTTTCAGGATATGGTAATGCTAATGTTCCTAATGGTACTTTGGAAGATGTGTTTCAAGTTGAAGGCATGCCCATCAACTTGCTTATTATGTATTCAGGTCAAAAAGGTTATAAATTTGAAGCTTGGCTAGATAAATATGTTTTAAAATTTATCAAACATAATTTCAAAATTGTTTCTTCTAGTCTTGTTGATCATAATGTTGGATTACATAAGTTTACTGGAATTAATTCAAGTAAAAATAAACCTTTTTACTCCTATGTTACTCATGCTAATGAACAAAGTGGATTAGAGTATGAAAGATTAGGTCACTTGAATTATGGAAAAATGCACATGATTCAATTAAGGGAAATATGGATGAAAAATGAGCCTCCTAAGGAAAAATATAAAATAATGCCATGTAGACTATTTTTATACTATTTCACTTTTATTGAAGTTGCCCAAGATTATTTCACTTTTATTAAAGCTACATTAGATATATATTTTATATTAAAATCAATTTATGAGGACAAAGTTCAATGTGGTGTTTTCACTCAAAATAAGGAAATAAAATTAAATACACAATACCATCTTAAAAGTTATTGGACCCAACTTTTCACGGTATATAGTATTATTATAATATATCAATTATAATATATATTATTTATATATTAATTATAGTATTAATTACTATTATATATTATATATAAGTCATGTATTACGTAAAATATATGTTGGGTATGTTATATCTCTTCACATGGTCGCTGCGTGTACAACACGATCCCTACGGCACTAGTGATTCGCCTGCGCCGGGCGCGTCCGGAGGGGGGGGTTTAGAGGGGGGGGTAGCCCGACAGGGCCCACCCCCTTCGTTTCGGACCGTTAGGTTCCGAAACGACACGGAGGGGGCCGTTAGGCCCCCGGAGTCCGCGCGGAGCGCAAAATTTTTTGGGTTGCTTTTTGCTTTTTCGCGATTTTCGACCCATTGTACTCTAATCTAATTCCGGTAAAAGGAATTAGGGTTGTAACCTAATTCGGGTAAACGAATTAGGGTTTTAGATGCTGCAGAATACCATTTATTGTATTGTACATGTAAAATAAACATATAATGAAAAAGGAGCTATGCGGCTCTAAGTTTGGCTGGTTTTTTCCCGGTTAAGGGTTTCCAGGTGAAAATCTCTGTGTAATGTGTGTGCCATTGTGTATTTTCTGTTAATGCTTAAGAATCATATGAGTTTGTACTTCACTGTTAAGGTTTAAAATTTATATTTGGTATCAGAGCATTTTTGGGTTCAGAGGGACGCCTTTGTTTCCAAGGGTTTGGCTCGATCTTGGATTTGTGATAAACCTGGTTTCAGTGGGAGCTTTGCAGCGGTGATTTATTTTTCTTTAAAGAATGGCGAGCAGTTCTAGATTCGAGATTGAGAAATTTAATGGTCAGAGCTTTGAGCTATGGAAGCTCAAGATGGAAGATCTTCTGGTAGATAGAGAACAATGGATCGCAGTAGATCCAGGTACCATGCCCTCTGGAGCGGTAAAAGAAGAATGGGAAAAGCTGGAAAGAAAAGCAAGGAGCACCATTCGTCTTTGCCTCGCAGATTCGGTATTGGTGAACGTAGCTGGAGAAGACAGTGCAAAGAAGCTATGGGACAAACTGGGAAATCTGTATCAGTCAAATTCCCTGGTAAATAAGTTATTTCTGCGAAAGAAATTGTACCTTCTGAGGATGACTGATGGAGACTCTGTATCAGAGCATCTAAACGCCTTCAATACTCTGGTAAGTCAGTTGACATCTGTTGGTATTACACTTGATGATGATGAAAAGTGTATTAGTCTGTTGTGCTCTTTGCCAGATTCATGGGATAATCTGGTCATAGCTATTGGGAGTAATGCAACCACGCTAAACTTCGATGATGTGGTTGCATCCCTACTATCGGAGGAAATGAGGCGGAAATCCATAGATAGTTCAGCCAAGGATGCCTTATTTGTCAGAGGTCGCCCTGGAGACAGATCTAAAAATAAGTCTTCAGGTGGTAGATCTAAATCTAGAGGGAGATCTAAATCTCCAGGACCTTCTGTAAGAAAATTCTGGAAGTGCGGAAAAGCTGGGCATTACAAGAAGGATTGTAAATCGAAAATTACTGATAAAAGTAGAGGACCTAATGACGCTCCATCCGCAGATGGGAAAGAATCTACAGAGGAAGGAGGAGATGTGTATCTGGCATCTTCAAGTACACATGCAGAGCATGATTCGTGGTTGATTGACTCAGGTGCGTCTTATCATATGACTCCTCACAGGGAGTGGTTTTCTGAATACGAAAAGTATGATGGAGGAGATGTATTTCTGGGAGACAACTCGGTAGCGAAAATCATAGGTCGAGGAAAGGTCAAGCTACTGCTCAAAGATGGAAGGGTTAAAACTCTTCTCGGGGTTCTGCACATTCCAAAGTTGGCTAGAAACCTTATATCTGTAAGTAAAATGGATGATGCAGGTGTGAAAACTCTATTTGAAAAGAACACATGCAAGATGGTTCGAGAGTCATTGGTGCTGATGAGGGGAGTTCGGATTGGAACTCTATACAAGTTGTTGGGAAGCACCTTCAAAAATGGATGTAACAGCACTATTGTTTCTGAGGGTAAAAATGAAGGAGACAGAGTCCTTACTGTCTCTAGTGAGAAGACATCGCTATGGCATCGAAGGCTGGGACATATTGGAGAAAAGGGTCTTCGACTATTACAAGGTAAAAGTATGGCTGAAGGCATGTCTGATTTCACATTAGATTTTGATTTCTGTGAACATTGCTTATATGGTAAACAGAATCGAGTAAGATTCTCATCTAGTGTTGTAAGAGCTAAAGGAATCTTAGAGTTAATACACAGTGATGTTTTTGGACCTGTGCCTGTTCCATCACTTGGTAAATCTGTGTATTATGTTTCATTTATAGATGATTTCTCAAGGAAAACTTGGATTTATTTCCTGCGTAAGAAATCTGAGGTTTTTAATAGATTCAAAGAATTTAAGGCTCTTGTAGAGAATCAAACTGAGAAGAAAATAAAAGTACTCAGAACAGATAACGGTGGAGAATTCTGTGAAAGTGAATTTGAGGAGTTCTGTAAAACGTGTGGAATAGCAAGGAAAAAGACTACTCCATACACACCTCAACAGAATGGGGTTGCAGAAAGGATGAACAGGACATTGATGGAAAAGGCAAGGAGTATGCTCAGTGGTGCAGGGCTAGCACAACAATTCTGGGCAGAAGCTGTTGACACTGCGTGTTACCTAGTGAATAGGACACCCACATCAGCGTTGGTTGACAAGACACCTCATGAGGTTTGGACTGGTAAGAAACCCTCTCTCTCTCATCTCAGAGTGTTTGGGTGTGATGCTTTTGTACATGTTCCAAAGGAGAAAAGGAGCAAGTTGGATAATAAAGCAGAAAAATGTATCTTCATTGGTTACAAGGATGGAGTGAAAGGTTACAAGCTGTGGAACCCAGTAAAAAGGCAAACAGTTTACAGTCGAGATGTGATCTTCAGAGAAGTTGAAAGCACTTCCAAGATTGAGGATGTACCAAAGGAAAAGGATTCAGAGAAGCTACACTTTGATATCAAGGATGAAAGAGGTGACTCTTTTGAGGAACCAGATTCGTCTGAATCAGATGAGGAGGCAGAATCGTCTGAATCAGATGAAGAGGCGGATCCACAGACTCCGGTATTGAGGAGATCTGGCCGAGAAAGAAGGCAAGTTGAAAGGTACAGTCCCCTTGATTTTCGTTCTAATTTTGTGTTATCTATTACTGATGATGATCCTAGAACTGCTAAAGAGGCAATGGATTCAGAAGATAGTAAACTATGGAAGAAGGCCATGATAGAAGAAATGGATGCCTTGGACAAAAATGAGGCATGGGATCTGGTTGAGTTGCCAGAAGGAAGAAAGCCTATTGGAAGCAAATGGGTATTCAAGAAGAAGTTAAATGCAGCAGGTAAAGTGGAGAAGTACAAGGCTCGACTAGTTGCGAAAGGTTACTCCCAAATTGAGGGCATCGATTTTGGTGAGATTTTTTCACCTGTTGCAAAATTGACTTCTATTAGATTTCTTTTATCTATTTCTGCTGCTTTTGATCTTGAAGTAGAACAAATGGATGTAAAGACGGCTTTCCTACATGGAAATCTTAATGAAGAGATCTATATGAAGCAACCAGAACGATTTGTGGTGAAAGGAAGAAAGGAGCTTGTCTGTAAGCTGAAAAAGTCTCTCTACGGTTTGAAACAATCTCCCAGAATGTGGTATCAAAAATTTGATACTTATATACTGGGACTTGGTTTCTCAAGAAGCAAAGCTAATCACTGTGTTTATTTTAAGCTAATTGGTGATCATTTTATTTATGTAATATTGTATGTTGATGATATGTTGCTAATTGGAAACAACAAAGAAATCATCAAGGATGTCAAGAATCAGCTGTCATCTGAATTTGACATGAAAGATCTTGGTGCTGCAAATTTCATTTTGGGCATGGAAATAAAAAGAGATCGTGAAAACAGGAAACTCTGGTTAAATCAGAGAAAATATGTTGAAACGATATTGAAGAGATTTAATATGCAGAAAAGCAAACCAGTGAAGGTGCCCATTCCTGTAGGTGTAAGGTTATCTGCAGAACAGTGTCCCACTACACAAGAAGAGGTAGAGGACATGTCTCATGTTCCCTATGCTAGTGCAGTTGGCAGTCTGATGTATGCCATGGTCTGTACTAGACCAGATATAGCCCATGCAGTGGGAGTTTTGAGTATATACATGTCAAAACCAGGAAAGGAACATTGGACTGCAGTAAAAAGGGTCTTCAGGTATTTGCGTGGCACTACAGATTTTGCAATCTGCTACCAAGGAAGACCCGGTGTAAACAGAGAGATAGATATACAAGGATTTGCTGATGCTGACTGGGCTGGAGATCTTGATCACAGAAGATCTACAAGTGGCTACGTTTTTAATCTATTTGGAGGAGCAATCAGTTGGATGAATAGAAGACAAGCTGTAGTTGCACTCTCAACTACAGAAGCTGAATACATGGCAGCTACCCATGCAAGTAAGGAAGCTGTATGGTTGCAAAGATTGTGTTCAGGTATTGGTTTTGTTCAGAATGCAGTAAAGATTGGCTGTGATAGCTCAAGTGCAATATTTCTAGCAAAGAACCCTGCTTATCACTCAAGGAAAAAGCACATTGATGTGCAGTACCATTTCGTCAGAGACATGGTTGAACAAAACAAAGTGTTGCTGGAGAAGGTTGACACTTTGGTAAATGTTGCAGACTCTTTGACAAAGTCTGTGAGTACTCAGAAGTTCTCTTGGTGTAAAGAGAACATGGGCATTGTTGCCCTGAATTGTTGAAGTCATAAATTTCTCCTGTATGTGAAGAGAACAACAAGTGGGAGAATGTTGGGTATGTTATATCTCTTCACATGGTCGCTGCGTGTACAACACGATCCCTACGGCACTAGTGATTCGCCTGCGCCGGGCGCGTCCGGAGGGGGGGTTTAGAGGGGGGGTAGCCCGACAGGTCCCACCCCCTTCGTTTCGGACCGTTAGGTTCCGAAACGACACGGAGGGGGCCGTTAGGCCCCCGGAGTCCGCGCGGAGCGCAAAATTTTTTGGGTTGCTTTTTGCTTTTTCGCGATTTTCGACCCATTGTACTCTAATCTAATTCCGGTAAAAGGAATTAGGGTTGTAACCTAATTCGGGTAAACGAATTAGGGTTTTAGATGCTGCAGAATACCATTTATTGTATTGTACATGTAAAATAAACATATAATGAAAAAGGAGCTATGCGGCTCTAAGTTTGGCTGGTTTTTTCCCGGTTAAGGGTTTCCAGGTGAAAATCTCTGTGTAATGTGTGTGCCATTGTGTATTTTCTGTTAATGCTTAAGAATCATATGAGTTTGTACTTCACTGTTAAGGTTTAAAATTTACAATATAGATGGATATATTAGTTATGATATTAGTTAAAAGTGATTGAACCCAAATTTTCACAATGTATAGTAATAGTGTAATATATTAATTATATTATAATATTATTATATATCAGTTATAATATTAATTACCATTACAATTATATAGTATATATTGGTCATATTATAATATATTATTATATTATAATATATTATTATATTATTATATATTAGTTATAATAACTACTATTATCTGGGTTGGCAGGTGCGGGGGGAGTTCTTTTGGACTCCGAAGGAAACAAGCTGATAGACTACGCATGGGGGATTGGAAGGCAAACCAATAACGATGCGGAGTGGCTTGCTCTTATAAAAGGAATTGAAATAGCTAAGGAAAATAACATTCAAGATCTGATAGCTATTGGCGACTCTCTCTTGGTAATCAAAGAAGCAAGGGCCTTAGTTAATAACTCTCGTAATCCCTCCTCCAAGTATCATCTCCACTTCTTCCACAAGATCAGAGAAATAAGATCCATCTACCTCTACCACGTTCTCAGAAGAAACAACCAACAAGCGAACTCCATGGAAAATATTGGGGCAGGGTTAAATTGTGGTATAATGGTTAAAAATGGAAAAAATACAGCAAATGAATGGGTCCCATAGCTCTATGGGTTATCCTAAACCCTCCAACGTTCTTAACTCACGCCCTCCACCTCATTGGGACATCGTGATGGATGACAGCTCCTTCCTCTGCAGCTCGATCTTCACCGGATCTACTCAAAAATCCCCACGACATTCTCAGCGGCTTGGTCAGTCTGAATACACTTATCTCGCATGCGAGACTTCAATGCAGGCAAGTGCCAGGGGTTTCAGCTCCTATTTCAACGAACAGGGTGATGAACCTTCCATCATTCACCTCACTCTGCTTCGCCATCCTTGTCGCTCTGCGTCTTCACGTTGCAGTATGGCTTGTGGAAACAATGGAATTTTTTGCCTTCCGGCTCCGCAATGCATCCATTTCAAGTCCTGCATTCAACTTAACTCGGGGAGGCTGGGTTGAAACGATATCTGTCTACCCTAGAGGTGGTGGAGGGGCACGAAAACGCAGGAAATGATGCTCAGGGGACGATTAACAAGCCAGCTAAGCATGTTAGGCATGGGCGCCCTAGAAATAAGGAAGCTGGAAGAAATTGGCATTTGTTGGATGGAGGACAGGGGTAGAACTTCAAGCCCTTCGCAACTGGTGTCCAGTTTGGCTCTAAGCAAGATCATAGTAAGAATTGGTGTCCTGTGGATGCCGGTACCTGCCACATTCAGGGTGGTGCTCTGCAACAAGTTCATGGCATCCCAAGGGATTTGAACAATGGCAGGCTCTGGAATCAGAATGGAGAAATTGGGGGAGTGGTGAACCTGGACTCTCCCTTGGGGTCTGACAGTCCCTCTCCTAGTGTGCTCTCCCATCTGCAGGACATAGAATCTCAAGTAAATTGGCTGCGAGGGGAATTTGGGGATATGAAGAATTCAATCTCTCATCTCGCCACCTTTGTTCAGATTTCAAATTCTGACATTAGGAACAATTGCACCAAGATGAAGGATTATTATGAAGGACTAGTGGGAAAAGTGGAGTATGTGCACAGCTATTTGAGGATTGTGGAAGCTAAGGTTGACTGCGTTAGGACTAGCAAGAGAAACAGTCCAGCGGCGCTTCTAGGCATGGAAAAGGAGGACGTAGGAGAAGGAAGCAAGCTCAACACTCATCAAATGAATACCAAGTGATCTCAGCTATGAAGTCTTTCATTTTTTGATATCGGCATTTAAAATTGTCTGTTTATTTGTTCTGTTTACTATTTTCTCAGTTATGTATGAACTTGAAAGACTGGTTATGAGGTGCCTTCAGCCCTCCTTTTGTTGGGTACAGTCTTCCCAAACATTTTGTAAGAACCTCTTTTTTTAATACAATGCTTCTCAGCCGTTACTGTAAAAAAAATAAAAAATAACTACTATTACTATTATATATTAAGTATAGGAATAGAAGCTACTTGGACCTCATAATGATGAATTAAGAAACTAAACCCTAATACAACAAGACAAAAGATAAGATATAGAAGAAAAAGTGAGTAAACTAGAAATTTCTCACCAATGACAAAACCCAACAACACCTAACAGGTAGATCTATAAACCCTTTGTACGGAATATCAAATAGAATTGCTTGGCAGTGAAAAAGTCATTCGAAAACCAGTGTGCATGCCTTATGTGAATGCTAGTCCGGCGGTACATGCCTTTTGTGAAGGAAGGCCACGTACGTTCACACCTTCTATGTTCCCCTAAAATTGCAAAAGCACCGAAGCTGAATCCATCTAGACGGAAACCTACAAAACCACAAACCAGAATCGGGAAAACAACTAGATCTATGACTAGACAAATAGATTCTTGATGCTAGATTAGTATATAATCGATTTCAACCCAAATCTACACCAAAAAAAACTTGAAATTTTTTTGAAATTAAATGGTAACGGTTAGGATTTGAAAAAAAATTCTCAAACATGTAGCAAATGCCCAAATATAAAGAAAAAACCACAAGCGTTTGATATATTTTTTGGAAAATCTACTAAATATGGAGGGCCCCAAAAAAATTGAAGAACTCGGTGCTTGTAAAAAAAATTAACAAATTTTATTGAAGAAGGTAGAACATAGTAACCAACTCTGATACTATGTTAGAATATTGAGAAATATGCAATAAACATACAACAATATATTTACTAACAAATAAATCAATAGCAAGAGTCTACTAGTCTAGCCTTATATCCACACCTTTGGGAAACCTCAAAGGTATAATCTTCTTTATTCTTCAAAAATATCCAATATTACATTTGAGCTCCTCTCTGCATATGCTTGTTACAACTTTATAACATGGACGTAAGATATTTTAACATACCCAAAGGTCTCCTTCACCTCTATTGTATAGCTAGAAGTATGGAAGAATTATATCCTATACTACATGTGGGATAAATTATTTTCCACCTCCTTATATAATGAATGTTAATAGGAAAATATTACTCCATAATGCATGTGGGATAACTCCTTTTACTAAGATATAGACAATTATGCCTTCCTTTGCTAGATAAAACATCATAACATCTAAAGGCATCACTCTAAACATCATTACACATTTAATATTAACATTACACATTCCAACAAGTTCTTTTAGTACTAATCAATTCCAATGCATAGTAAAATTGATTATCCCTTATTTGAATTGTAATGGTATACATCGCCAATGCCATATTCATTGGGTTCAATGTTATGTTCCCAAGTTAATCAATTGAATTTAACTATTGGTTTGATCCGCTACTTTCATGGGCTCTATATAACGACAAGTTGAAGCTTGTATTAATGATTGTTGAGTCATTGGTTATTTGAATCGCATGTTATAGACTCCTATTTCATCCAATAGTCTCTTCATTGATAATTTGATGTAACTGACAATGGCGCGCACTATTACTTTGTGCATCTATAAATTCCCCACATTGTTAATTGTTACCAGTAGTTCAATTACATTTTGTTTGAGCCATTGGGGATAATCCCATAACCAAATTGACCCATAGTCCATGTGAAAGCTACATAGGGAGATTGCATGGGCTATGTGAAATCCAAATTGTATAAAGAATGCAGTGACAACATTGGTGTTTTCTCGTTCAATGATCAAATTATTGTTATTAGTGGTGTAAAAGTTGTGGAAGCATTTCATTGGACAAACCTATGAGCATTAACTGCTCCTACAACACTCTTTTACTCCACAAAGTTGTGAGCATTAGTGAGTGCATAGAGATACATTGTTAAGATCTATTATATTATAATATAACTAGAACATAGTCAATATAAATTCCCTCCAGGTCTATGATTTTATTGATCCTACAACATATTTTGTATGGGTTGAGGGTTACGAACAATTGGGTGTGTGATTCAACTGGTTTAATAGAACCAAACCGTTGAGTTTGTCATTACAACAAAATAGAGTTTGATTGAGCATTTGTACGGCCACCATCATCACAATACAATAGAGTTTGATTGAGCATTCATCTTTCCACCACCATTACAATACAATAGAGGTTGATTGAGCATTGGTCTAGCCACCATAAGCTATCGAGTCAATCCTTGAACCCAACAAAATTAAAGAGCATTGCATTCAATGAGGTGCTTATAGTATTGTTTGATTACATTGTGAATGGGAAGTTGTAGGTGGTCATTGAAGTGTTATGTTAACACATTGAAAGAATACCACATGGTACAATTCTATTTTGGCATTGACAGAGTTATATAATGTTGTGTGAAATTTGTATTACTCGTAGTCATGTAGTGAACCAAAACTGAAACAAAGGTCAAATAAGCAATTGATTTTTTATAAGAGAAGTTATGTTGATAAAATGGATGAACCATGGGCCTACTATTAATGGATCAGATGGACTTAGTGAAATTCTTCATGTCATGTCCCAAAATTTTACATTGGGTCACAATGGCCTAAGCCCCTTGGCCACACTCATGATAGTTTGTCAAATTGATGCTAAGGGTCAAATAATTGCTAAGAATGATGTCCAAGTTAGTAATATTGTGAAATTAGATCCAAATGGACAAGGTGGGCCACATTAATAGAAATTCCCAATTCAAGTTTGTAATATACCCATCCAAATGAACTGCCATGGAGGAAAATTACTAGTTCCCTAGGTTGGGGGTGGAAGCTTTGGGATTTGAAATAAGGGGGCTAATAAATGATGTTTGGACATTAGAATGGAGCATCTACTAATGGATGATTGAACTATGAAGGAGTACCTACTTATGGGTGCTCACACCTCTATGTTGGTGACATAGAGATCACTTTTGAAAGTGTTGTTGCAAGCCAAAGTTCCATTAAGCATGAGAATGAATACCTTGTAGCAGTTGAAGAAGAACCAAGATCAAATTCCCCATCACCACTTGAGCTTCATGAAGTTGGTCCAAGCAAGAAGGAAGAAGATGAGAAGGTTCATTTGCAAGAGCCTAATTTTCTTGAAGGTTCCCTGAACATGAATGAAAAGAAGATCCAAGAGACCCTTAGCATACTCCATGACACTCAAGCATTGGTGTCAAATTCTTGTTGGAGAGTTTCTTCATTGAAGGATCCATCCTTCCTTGAAGACATGGAGAAGATTCAAAGAGCAATGTATAACATCAAAGGTAATTTTATGTCTTTGATTTTTGATAGGAACAATTTGGTTGAGTTTAATGAATTGTTACATGATGCATACTTGAAGAATAATGTGGATATTCATAAACTCAAAATTCAAAATGAGCAACTTCTTGAAAGGTTGCAATATACTTGTTCTTCCTCCTATGTTTCAAATTGTCATATGGTAGATTGCATGGAGGATTCTCATGACATGGTAGATCATGAGAAATATGGAAAATTGCATGTGCTTGATGTGTTTGAAGATGATATTGACGATATCCAAGCACTTGATGTGGTGGAAGAGGAACTTGAGTTTCCTCTTGGAAATGGTGACACAATTCTTAAAGAAGTGTATTATTCCACTACCTTGGACCCAACCTACAAGGAAAGTTTTGCACTTTTGAGGGAGGTGCATGATCCTACCATTATGGAGCATTCACATGAGGACACTTCTACACTTTCTAATCATTTGGGTGAGTTGGTTCATTCTCCTACATCCTACACTTCCATATTTTGCAACATTCATCCTAATGAAGTATGGGTGAAAGGTTCATTTTTTATGGTGCTACATGAGGAGTATGAAACTCCTATCTCTCATTTATATGATGACATTAGTAGAGCCATTTCTTATTTACATTTGCAGCAGCATTATTTGTTACCTTATTATGAAACACATCTACATGGATGCACTTATGATGCTCACTTGAGTCACTTGAAGACTCATGATTTCCCTTGCTCCTTGCTTAGTTCAATTGATATTGGAGGAATTGCATCCACTACTTGGGTGAAGAGATATAGGATTGGAGCAAATTCTTATTGGCAGTAGCATCCTTGGTTATTTCGTGATGATACACATGTCCATGGATGCACAAATTCTACTTATGTGATCCCCTTGAAGGCTTATTTTTTTCTTTGCTCCCTACTTGGTTCATATTTTAGTGGAGATTCTCCATTCACTTCTTGGATGAAAGAACACATGGCTGATTATTTTGATGCATCTTACATCCTTTTCGAGCAGCATTATAGGACATGGTATCCTCACATATGTCATTGGATCAGATTTGGTTGGTCACTTGAAGCTTGTATGCACTTGGAAAATGGTGGTCTACCTACTTGGAGGTATAATCACTTTCATGATTCTTTGATGAAGCACCTCCTTGATGTACATTTTTATTATGTTGTTATGTACTTTGATGATATATATTTTGTACTCATGATGTTTGGAAGAATTCATACAAGAAAATGGAATCCGGGAATTCTCTTTCCTGATGGTATGGGTTGGAGAGCACTCTTAATTGTTGGAGTGCAATACAAGCAATGGGACCCTGGGATAATTTTTAGTCCCATTGATTTCAAATTTTTGGGGAAACAAGCATTATGGGAAATGGATTCCCCACTTAATAAAGTGATTTTAATCAGAGTAGTGCAGCAGCAAGCATGGTGGTTCCTCTTTAAAATCTTCATGGAATCTCGAAGACTCTATTAGGATATGTTGATGTATATGTAACTTCGGAATGTATTTCATCTATGTATTTCATATATATTTATTGTACCCTTATTAGAGATGTGTTATTCCTCTATAAGGAAGTGTTGTCATGTGGATTGACAAGTGTCGCAAGTGTGTGTACTTGCCGATGGGTTATTAGACCACCATGTGTGGGGTCGGCCCTGAAATATATATTATATTGTGGATGTACCTAGCTAGACAAGTCGGCCCCATAAGGTCACTGGGCAAACAGGTTAGTATAAATAGAGATCAGGAGATCTCTATTTAGATCATTCGGAAAGACACATCTCTCTCACTCAGAAAGTGGCGCACTAGTGAGGAGGAGGATCATTTGCTTCTAGGAGACTATCTCAAGTGTATTTTGGTTGTACTTTGGTTGAGCCATTGCTCTTTCTATCTCTGAGGAAGTTGTGGGGTTTTTCACCTTAGGGTTTTCCCCACGGAAAATCTGTGTCTCTTATCTCTCATGCTTTTGATTCTTGTGATGTTTGTCATGCTTATTGTGATTGTTATGCATTGATATACTGTATATGTTATTCTCTCAGTGAAGATCCTAGAGTATTGTGAATTAATGCTCAAAATTTAACAGGATATTCCTATATTCCATCATAGTCTTACCAGCATTTTCATGCATTTTGCATGCATGCAATTGCATGCATCCCAGTCATCAGTCCCAGCACCTAGACTCAGTTAGCCAACCCCCGAGAGCTTCTCTCAGATCAGTTTTAGCCCTCCTAGAGCTTAGTGCACCCTTCCTCCTTGATTTAAGGAAGCCACTCGTCCTCTCTCACCTACCAATCAGTTGCACTTCAGTTAATTGAGTTATCATCAGTTCTTTCCTTAATTTAAGGGTAGACTGACTCTCAACTGGATGTATCACTCCAATGGACCTCTAGTGAGACTAGACTTCCCATTCTGACTCTAGTTAGATCCTCATGCGCCCTCCATTGAGCCTCCTTCATTCAGTTAGTGCCAGTTACACTCAGTTACACCTACCACACTCAATTTGACTGATGGTTGACAGTTACTTGAGCATTGATGACTCCACTGATGATGATGAAGACTTCTAGTTGTGCTCTGATGACACTCCAGTGATCTTTTGATCACTCCATGAAGGCTAATTCGAATTGCCACCTTGGCATTTGAATCCTCGTGCATTGTACTACTTATTTGTCCATATTGTGATTAATGAATTGTGTGTGTGAAGTTATTTTGCTTCTATCCGAGTTCTACTGTATTATTATTCTGTTGTTGATTTTACTGCATTGACCACTCTTAATCTTATTCCTAAATTATTTCATTGTGAGGTATGCATTAGCTCTTAGATCTGCTGTGAGGATTTTCACAGACTCAAAGTTGGGCAACTCAGTGGCATCTTCAAAGAATTATGCAGTGGTATCAGAAAGGGTTTCCAAATTATGAAAGAGGTAAAGAGTAATTGTGCCAACTAGGTTTTGATGGATTTAATTAACATTTTGGTGTTTAGTGGTGATGTTACAGGGGATATCAAAATGAAAAATAAAATCCACATCTCCTTGCTTTTGGAAACACACAATTGTAGTGCATGGGTGGCTCTACTCAAGGTTTTAGAAGAGAAGATTTGGGAAGCAAAATTTTGGAAATAAAGTAGGTTCATCCAAATACATGTGTTGAAATTGCTTGAGGACAAGCAATATTGGGAAGGGAGGATTTGGCATGTCCCAAAATTTTGCATTGAGTCACAATGGCCTAAGCCCCTTGGCCATATTCATGATAGTTTGTCAAATTGATGCTAAGGGTCAAATAATTGCTAATAATGATGTCCAAGTTAGTAATAATGTGAAATTAGATCCAAATGTACAAGGTGGGTCACATTAAGAGAAATTCCCAATTCAAGTTTGTAATATACCCATCCAAATGAACTGTCATGGAGGGAAATTACTAGTTCCCTAGGTTGGGGGTGGAAGCTTTGGGATTTGAAATAAGGGGGATAATAAATGATGTTTGGACATTAGAATGGTATAAAAATTTAATAAAGGAGCTAAACAAATAAATACAAGGGAAAATCAAAGTGGCAATTGATCATGAAGACACATGGAGGATGTGGGACACACACAAGCTAGATTTTCTACTCCACATGGCATCCTCCTCTTGTCATTTCGAATCCATATGAAGCCCAAAGTTCTTGGGATGAGTTGGAAATTCAATATACTTCACATGAATCAATTAAGGTCGAATTGGAGTAGAAGAGTAACTCCCATGGAAGAGGAAGAGGCATTTTGGAACTAGTGGGACACTTGGACTAGATTCCCTAGCTCTATGACAAAAATGATGAAGATGCTATGACACCTATGACACAAATCAGACCTGAATGTTGACATATGACATATATGATATGTCCTGGCTAAAAATAGTCTCCAAGAGGGCACTCGAGGGAGTTAGGTCAGCCAAAGAGACACCAATTCAAATTTGGAGAAGGAGGGGGCTAGAATTGGAAGGACAAGTGGCATACTTGGGAATCTCTTCCGAAATTGAGTTGGCATGAAGCTCTTGGAAGGAATTCGACCCATGGAGTACATTAGAAGGTTATAAAAGACAAATAAAAATAAGGATGGTAGCTTTTTATCATTTTAGAATTTTCATTTTGCATTTGGAGAGGAGAGCTAGTGGAATGCTACTCTACTTGCCTTAGCACCAATTTCGAGGGTGAAAGATTCCCATCCTAGTTGGTAATTGGAAAGGCCATTCAGACCTTTCATTTGGAGCTAAAATGGAGTATTTTGTTACAGGTTGAAGCCACAGGGCATCTCATGGTCACATCTCTTTCAGCTTGCTTCTACAACCATTCTTCTATTTCTTGGCATATTCTTGCTCCTTGAGGAGAGGCGCACTTGTTGAGGTGATGAACTCTTTTGGATAGATCTTTAGGCCCCATATATTTGTAATATGATATATATACTATGTTTTTACTATTCATGAGACTCTTGGGTCAAAATATCAAGTGAAGTTATGTAAAATTACCAAACAATGCATAAATGGTGCCATTTCCCCTAGATCTTGTTGTTGGAGTTTGAAGAGACATTATTTCAAGTTGTATGATTTTCTCTCTATTATTTTGTTGATGTATGGATTTTTATAAAAGTTCTGAAGAATTTCATTAATGGAGCATAAACCCTTGGCACCTAAAATTCGAATTTCATAACACATGGTGAAAATTACTAGCTTTTCCCCCTATGTGAAATCTAGTCTTTTTGTATCTGATTTAAGAGGGTTGTATCAGACTTAATAAACTGAATGGTGATACATATGAGACTATATTTATGCCCCCTAGATATCCCTTTCCTCTTTTCATAATTTATAGAGTTTCCAATAGCATTTGGAGAGCCATTTCCAACATCTACCCCATGGGGAATTGAACCCTAATTGCTAGTCAAACTCCCTACTTTGGCCAGAATTCAAAGGAGAGTTTCAGAAGCCTTTTAAAGACTCTAAAGCATCCATGAACCTCATAAATATGTCCTAATATCATCCATGCACCTTCTGTAACAATTTGGGAGCATTTGGAGTCATTTGGAGACCAAGAGACCAATACTAGTCAAAGGTCGAACTAGGGAAAAAGTTGAAAATTCCACCATTTTAATAAATTTCTAAGAAGGGACATTACACTTCATTTATGTAAATCATGAATGATATCTTTATACGTTGAAATAGTATTATCATCTCCTTATTTATGATTCCCCTAAATTTCTAATAGACTCAAAAGTGTGTGCATCCTACATCAATATCACTAGTCTTCCTTAAACAAATCAACCCAATACATATACTAATGATAGTATTTATCAATATGTTAGGAACCCATGTCAACCCTTCTCTTTACTTTGTTAGTATATTTTTGTTGGACGCATGTGCTTTGTAAGTCGCCGCGTAGTATTTGTTGATCCATAATTTGTATTATTGTTGTTTGATGCATATGCTTTGTAAGTCGTCCCGTAGTATTTGTTGATCCATAGTTTTTATTATTGTTGTTGGACGCATATGCTTTGTAAGTCGTCCCGTATTATTTGTTGATCCATAGTTTTTATTGGCCCATGGTATTGACCCATAGTATTGGAGCCTAGACTTAGTATATAAGTTTCTGTTGAAGCCAATGAAGGCACCGCGAAGTTATTTTGTATTGAGCTTGCTCAAAGGAGGTTGCCCCCTCGAAGTGGCCCGCGATCAATAAAAATATTTTATGATCTGATATATCGTGTATTTCATCAATTGATTGTTGCAGGTTCTTCTCATCTGGTATCAGAGCACTTTCTTAGGCTCGTTGGGTGAATTTTCTGCCAAAAAAAAAAAAATTGCATCTGTTACAGGTTCGCATATGGGAATAATCCTTATCCGCTTAACTGTGGGAAGTACTTGGGATAATCCCTAAAACTCCTTGTGAGGAGTACCACGGGAACCCCGAAGTAGCTGGCCCATTGAGAGGACTTGTCAATGAAAAGGGAAACGACCCCTACCTGATTGACTAGTTCCCACCCGTGAGGTAAACCAAGAGTTGTCGTTTGTGGCAAAGCGGTTATCAGTTTTACCTGAGCCATGGAGTGAGGGGTACTGCCCCAATACACAAGCCATCAGACAACATTGGTGGCCAAGTGAATCCCATGAACCATTAGGAAGCCGAGCATACCTGGGGTCCATATCTATTTTCAGCTGATAAATCACAGATTTTCTCTGTCCAGAATTGTTGTTGATCACTTACGCGTCGTTGCAGATCCATCTATTGTCAATCACTTCCGCGTCGTTACAGATCCATCTGTTGTGCATCACTTCCGCGTTGTTGCAGATCCATCTGTTGCAGAACCCTTCCACGTCATTTCATATCCATCTGTTGTCGATCCCTTACACGTCGTTTCATATCCATCTGTTGTCAATCCCTTTCACCATATCTCCCTTGTTTTAACTTTGTTTCCCTTAAAACTTCCCTGACACCCCTGCAATCCCATTCTGCATATTTCATTCCTAAGGACCCTATCCCAAATTCCACTTCCCATAGCCAGAAATCCCACATTTGTCTATTTTTAGGGTTTGCCATAACTTCAATTTTCACCTAATTGCCTTCAAATTTTACCACAGTGTTCATTTCCTATTTCTGCTTCTTTGTCCCTCTCTGCCAAATTTTCTCACTCTTTCACCCCGCTTCTGAAATCCTCATTTTCTACTTCCATGTCCATTCGAAAGTGTCCAAAACCTTGTCAAACCCAAATTACCCATCATATTTTTTCCCAAATCCATATTTTCCTTTACTAAAACATATTCTGTTTTTGTTTTTCTGCCCACGCAAAAAAAAAAATCTTGGTTATGGTTGTCACCCGCGCAGGAGCAAAAACCATGGAGGAAGAACTTGCAGCCCTCAAAACCAAACTCCAGGATCTAGATGAAAAAATTCTCGGCCGCCATCTTGAGCATTCAACCAGGAACAATAAATGACAGTCAGAGTCTTCTTCAGACACTGGGTTTGTTAGTTTTTTCAGAATTTATTTCAATTTGATCTAGGATCTTAACTGAGAGAACAACATGTACAGCATATCTACAACATATCAATCATGGACACAATAATGCAAGCACACAAAAGACACAGAGTTTACTTAGGAAAAACCATAAAGGTGAAAAACCCCAATAACTTCCACAGAGATAGATAGAGCAATGATACAACCCAAGCATAAGAGATAGACATCTCCTAGAAGCAGCTTCTCCTCCTCCACAAATGCGCCACTCTCCAAAGAGTGTGTGTGAAAATAGAATGATCAAATAGAGTGCCTCCCGCACTCTATTTATACTTGACTTGACTTGCCTAATAACCTTTACTAGGTTGGCCTTAACTTAACCACATAACATAATGCTAACATGGCCGACCCCCAATAGGGTGGTCTAATAACCCTTTGTCCCACATGACTTATACAGGGCCGTCCCCAACAAGGTGGTCTAATAACCCATCAAGTATAAGTTACAACACTTACAATATAAATGACGACACTTCCATATAGAGGAATAATAACATCTCTATAGGAATACAATATACATATATGTGAAATACATTCCGAAGTTACATATACATCGATAGGGTTCTCTTCTTCCAGCAATATCCATGGTCCAAAGCTTGATTTTCCTCGCTTCAATGTTATTGATCTGATTGGATGGATCTATCGGGCAAAAAAATATTTCAGTCTGCATAATACTTTTGATGTGAACAAATTTCCACTTGCATCATTTCATTTGGAAAAGGAAGCTCTTCAATGGTACTGTTGGTACATCAAGGCTCATGAAGAGCCAAAATGGCCATATTTTTGCCAGCTCCTTTTGCAATGATTTGTTCCTAGTGCTTTTGATGACTTCACAGGAGCCCTCACTAAACTTTGCCAAACTGGCACTCTGAGAGAGTATCAAACTGAATTTGAGAAACTAGCCAACCACATCGAAGGATTGCCTGATGACTTCTACAGGAGTTGTTTTATCAGTGATCTAAAGGATGCAATCCGCTCTGAGGTCAAAATGTTTTGTCCCAACACAATGATGGAAGCCCTGAGGTTGGATAAGTTGCCAGAAGACAAGATTGCAACCCAAGAACACTCCAAACCCACTTTTATTCCCTTCAAAAATATGGGTTCTCAACGACCTCCCATCCCGCCAGCTCCTCGACCAACTCCTATCAAGCATTTGTCTGAAACAGAGATGCGGGCACGCAGAGAAAAAGGGCTTTGTTATAATTGTGATGAGAAATTCACTCGGGGACATAGATGTGTTAAGAAAAAGCTCTATTTCTTGGATGTGGATTCTCCGCCTACCTATGAAATTGGTGAAGAAGATCCAGATACAATAGATTATCAGGTCGACATTCAGGAGCCACCTATTGACCCTCTGTCTCAGGACGACCACCCAGATATATCTCTCCATGCTTTAGTCGGAGTCACCACCCCCCAAATAATGCGGGTCAGGGGTTACTTCAAGAAGCTTCCTCTTACAATACTCATTGATTCTGGTAGCACTCATAACTTCATTGACCCTTGGATTTCCAAATAGGCTGATTGTTTTGTCCATCCTTGCCCCAACTTTGAATTCATGGTTGTCAATGGGGGCACCTTACCTTGCAAAGAGAAGTGTCGTAATGTGTGTATCTCTATGGGAGATTATAACCTACGCTCTGACATGTTTGCCTTGACCTTAGGCAGATGTGATGTGGTTTTGGGCGCTCAATGGCTACGCACACTTGGCCCCATCTTATGGGATTTTGCTGAACTTTGGATGTAGTTTCAACCAATGGAAAAAAACACACATTGGCAGGATTACAACCAGGGTCTCTCAACATCATCAGTTCACATCACATGGAGAAACTCCTTAAGAAGAATTCACATGGTGTCATCGCTCAAATCCATTCCATTAAAATGCAACCATCAACGGTCTCCACTACTCCTTTGGATCTACAACAAATTATGGATCGATATACATGTGTCTTTGTTGAACCAATGGGATTGCCACCTTCAAGGCCAAAGGACCATCGTATTCAGCTCCTTCCTGGAAGCATTCCTCCCAACATCAGGCCCTATCGCTACCCATTTCACTAAAAAACAGAGATTGAAATGCTCGTTCGGGACTTACTGAAGCAAGGTATTATTCGCCCAAGCACTAGTTCCTTTTCTTCACCAGTTCTTCTTGTCCGCAAAAATATGGGTCATGGCGCCTCTGCATTGAATTCCGAGCACTTAATCACCTCACAATCAAGGATAAGTTTCCAATTCATGTTGTTGATAAGCTTCTTGATGAGCTTCCATTAGGGAAATTTTGAGGTCTAAAATGAGTCTCATAAGAGATATAATAAAATATTGTGAGTTTGTCATTTTGTGGAGAAGGTATATGTACAACTCACCTCTTGCACTACAATTCATGTAACTATGGTTAAGTTAAAGTGAAAAAATGTATACAAATAAAATTAATAAAATATCATCTTTAATATGACTATAAACTTGAGTACTTTTGAAAAAATAGATGTACTAAAATAAAGTACTCATAAAATAAAATATTTTACTTTTGAATTGTACGCCTAAATTAAACTTTTGTAAATAAATTATAAATTGTATAAAATAATTCACCTTAATATTTTTATTTTAAAATATATTAACTTATTCAATTTAAAATCATAATCTATATTCATAAATTAAATCTAACATCATATATATTATATTTATTAACATAACCTTTATTATATTATAAATTTGTAAATCACTTTATTATGTATGGTAAAAATTTTATAAAATTTATTATAACATGCTTTACAACAAATTTTAATAACTTTATTCACATAATAATTATTATAATATAATATCATATCATATAACTAAATTCTTATTATAAAATAATATAACTCGATACAAACTTACTACAATAATTCATAAATTATTTACAAAAAATTGGTTCACGTTACAAACTTACATTTAAATAAATATTCACTATATTAAAAACTATAACTCTTCCTATGTTATAAACCGTAACACATTCTAAAATAAGTTATGATAACTCTTTTATACGTTATAACCAAGGAATTGAATGGTAATTCATGTTATAATTGTTCATGATATATGAAATTTATGTAAGTACTAGGTACAAGCTATAACCATGAAACCACGTGAGCCCTAGGTATTGAGCTGCAGAGCATTTAATACTGCAGCTCAGTGCTTAGGGTCCGTTGGATTTGGAGAATCTTAAGATCCAATGGACCCAAAGCTCACTGAGCTGCAACATTAAATACTCTGCAGCTCAATGCTTAGGGCTCGCCGAGTTTCATTCCAAAAGTACGTAGGCATGATTTCGTTTTTAAATTTAGGTTTGACTTTTAATTGTTTATATAATTTTATATTGAAATGTGAAAATAATTTAAAGTAAAAGTACTTTAAGTACATATCTATTAAATTTATAAGTATTTTTTTCATTATGAGTATGGTTAACCATAGATTTTCATTCACCATTTATAATTTGACAAGTAGATAACTTTAACTCAAGCAATGCCACCTCAACTATAATAGATGATGTCATTCTCTAGATTCTTATTGGTTCTTATAAAGTTGATTTTGATAGTACTTTTTTTGTTTGGAGACCCATTTTTTACCTCAAAATTCCTCTAATGTGGTGCTCAATTTTTCTCCAAGTTTGATATTCATTCTGAGTATCATCAAATTCGGGTTCATGAGGATGATATCCCTAAAACAACTTTCCGCACACATGATGGCCATTATGAGTTTTTGGTCATGTCATTTGGCCTCACTAATGCTCCTTCCACATTCCAGGCATTGATGAATAAAATATTCCGGCCCTACTCGTAGAAATTCATTCCGGTCTTCTTTGATGATATCCTCATCTACAGTAAAACATGGGTTGAACATCTCCAGCATCTGGATCTTGTAATTCAAATTTTCTCTAACCATCATATCCATGCCAAACAGTCTAAATGTGTTTTTGGATAGAAGGAAGTAGAGTATCTCGAGCACATTATTTCAGCACAAGGGGTTCGCGTGGATCCTGCCAAAATCGTTGCCATGAACAATTGGCCGCATCCTCGGACACTCAAGACCCTTCGTGGTTTTTTGGAGTTCAATGGCTACTACCGCAAGTTTGTCAAGGATTATGGGAAGATTGCAGCTCCATTAACTACTCTATTGAAAAAGGATGCTCTTACATGGACATATGCTACTGAATGTGCATTTGACAAACTAAAACAAGCTATGTGTACTACACATGTTCTAGATATGCCTAATTTTTCCAAGCCCTTCACTATTGAGAGTGATGCTTGCAGAAATGGACTTGGTGTTGTTCTCTTTCAAGATGAACATCCCATTGCGTTCACTAGCAAAGCCCTTTCAGGTAAGAATTTATCTGCCTCTACATATGAGAAGGAAATGATGGCTATTTTGCATGCAGTACAAAGTGGCGACCATACCTATTAGGGAATCATTTCTACATCAAGACGGATCACCAGAGTCTGAAATATTTCTGGGAACAATGTGTATCCTCCCCAGCACAACAGAAATGGGTTAGCAAACTCATGGGTTATGACTATGAGATCACTTACAAGAAGGGTAAGGACAATATTGTGGTGGATGTTCTTTCTCGCACATTTGATGACCAAGTTTCTCTTTCAGCTATTTCTATGCCTGTTCAAAATTGGTTGCAATCTGTTCAACAGAGCTATGTCAATGACTCTTCATTATCTCAAATCATCCAATTCTTGGCCAACAACCCTTCTGTTGTACCACATTACTCATTGGATGGTGCTTCCCTGAGATACAAGGGTCGTCTGGTACTTCCCCAGAGCACAGATCTTCAACAGGATGTCTTCTATGAACTCCATGATTCTCCATCGAAAAGGCACTATGGGTTCCTCAAAATGTATGAGCAAGCACAGCGCAACTTCTTTTTGCAGTGAATGAAAAGGACAATTCAACAGATGGTGGATGAATGTGATACCTTTCGGCGCAATAAGGGTGAAACGACGCTCCTTCCGGGATTGCTCGAACCCTTGCCCATCCCTACACGGATTTGGACAAATATTTCTATGGATTTCATTGAAGGGCTCCCTAAATATGGAGGGAAGACAGTGATTTTGGTTGTGGTTGATCGCCTCTCCAAATATAGTCATTTTTGTGCTCTTAGCCATCCCTATACAGCCTCCTCAGTAGCTCAAATTTTCCTGGACCAGATCTTTCGTCTTCATGGAATCCCTTCTTCCATTGTCTCGGATCATGATGCGACTTTCACCAGTCATTTTTGGACAGAACTATTTCGCCGCACTAGCACCAAACTGAATACAAGTTCAGGGTATCACCCACAAACAAATGGTCAGACTGAAATTATCAATAAATGCTTGGAAACTTATCTTCGTTGCTTCACCTTTGAACAACAACATTAGTGGGAAAAATGGCTCCCTCTCGCCGAATGGTGGTACAATACCTCTTACCACACTGCCTCTAAAATGACTCCATATGAAGCAGTCTATGGTCAGGCACCGCCAGTTCTTCTTCCATACACCCCCAGTAGTTCACCAGTTTAGGCAGTTGACACGGCCCTTCGAAATCGCGATCAGATTCTTCGCATTTTGCGGGACAATCTTCACATGGAAATAAATCACATGAAGCAACAAGCTGATCAAAACCGTTCTAAGTGCACTTTTCAAGAAGGTGATATGTTTTTTCTTCGTCTCCAACCTTACAAGCAATACTCCCTGAAACTCAAAGGGCGTCATAAGCTCGCTCCAATGTTCTATGGGGCATATAGAATTCTTCAGAAGATTGGTTCTGTTGCTTATAAATTGCAACTTCCTCCTTCTTCCTGCATTCATCCAGTATTTCATGTCTCTTGTCTGAAGAAAGTTCTTGGCACCAACATCAGAGGATAAACTATTTTACCAAAACTGGATAATGAAGGATCCAACCTTTTGGAGCCGGAGGCCATCCTCAATAGACGCACTCGTCAGCTTCGCTCTCGCTCTATCACAGAGGTCTTAATTCAATCGCATGGAATGCAACCAAAGGATGCTACATGGGAACCATTCCTTCAGATTCAGCAACAATTTCCACATCTAAAGCTTTGAGGACACAGCTTTTTCTAAGGGGGAGGGGATGTTAGGAACCCATGTCAACCCTTCTCTTTACTTTGTTAGTATATTGTTGTTGGATGCATATGCTTTGTAAGTCATACTGTAGTATTTGTTGATCCATAGTTTGTATGATTGTTGTTGGACACATATGCTTTGTAAGTCGTCCCGTAGTATTTGTTGATCCATAGTTTGTATTGGCCCATTGTATTGACCCATAGTATTGGCGCCTAGACTTAGTATATAAGTTTGTGTTAAGGCTAATGAAGGCACCATGAATTTATTTTGTATTGAGATTGCTCAAAGGAGGTTCCCCCCTCGAAGTGGCCCGCGATCAATAAAAATATTCTGTGATCTGATATATCGTATATTTCATCAATTGATTGTGGCAGGTTCTTCTCACAATATCTGCATAGTAACAAGAGCCACAAGGCCCCGACATTGCACTTGAGTTGGTTGGTGATTTGTAGTTGTTAGGAGCTTTAACCATTGTCACTAATCCTATAAAATCATTACAATCACAAAGAAAATGTTGCAACTTTGTACATTTTATTCGTAATAAAAGAATCAAAATGTTGTGACTTTAAAAAATTTCATGAGCTTTTAAATCCTCTTCAAAAACTAAATAGCTAAAGAAAAAATAACACAAACAATTCTATCCATGTATAGATGCAATTAGAATTGTCTTGTAACAAGATTCCAAAGTCAAAGTAGAAAAGGAGAAAAGGCTAATTTTGCTCTACAATATATTTGGTGCATGTCAATTGTTACAAAACCAAAGATTGACCAAATGAGAATTAAATTGTCAAAGGAGGTCAACTACAAAACTAGAAAAGATAAAATAGCAAGAAACATGAATTCCTAAAAGTTCTTAATCTTTATTTTCGTAGCCAAACGTAAATGTCTTAGACTCAATAAACATTATAGATATCAAGAAGCAATTGAAAGGAATGGAAAGGACAACATGTGTATGTCTCACAACTCGCACTGCATAATCTTTTTGTTTAAGTTGTTAGGGGGAATTCAAGAGACAACACTTCATTAAAACTTCAATCTCCTCCTGAAACTTTAAACTTTTTTCTTCGCCCTATTCGTTCTTAAAAAACGACACAGGGTAACAAAAGTTCGATTTTAAGGAATACAAACTACTTGCTTATGGTTAGAGCACTATGTGGATGCTACTATCGGTTCCCTTTAAAATTGATCAAATCTTTTCTATGGGAAAAACTACAATGAGGATCACTTCCAAGTTCCAACATTCTATACTGCAATCTTTAAGTTAAATTTAGTGTCTTAGCACTATGAATGCTAACAAATTTAAACCATTTTCTAAACCAAATGAAATAAATCTAAGCTCATTTATTCATGTTCGTGCAAAAAAATATGATTGAAATTGATATTTAATTAACACACTTGTCAAACGTGAATTTGGGTAAAATGTTACACACCTTCTCACCCCATTAGTATTCTTCAACCCTCTGGATGTTTTACTCAAACATGTCCTGGATTGGACTGAAGAAGAAGATAAATAAGTGGACGTGGGTTTTATCTCAGAAGAATGATGTGAATTATAGTCACTTAAAGAAGAACATGATGGTAACTTGGGCTTCTTCTTATTACCTACAATGAAAAATGAATTCATAAAATTTGAGAGCTTGCTACCAGGAGAGATTAGGTGCTTAGGCTTATTTGAATCCTTGCGAGTTTTGAACTCTGACTTAATCTTAGCACGATAATCTATAGGGATGAAATGTTTCTCAATAGATCAAAAATCCCCATCTCTAACAAATGATTTTTCATGTAAATGTTGAGAGCATTCTCCACTAACAGCCCATTTGGGTGCTCTTTCTTCACGACCCACAAGATGAGTTTGCAAAACTCTTAGGTTTAAATACTTCCCACAGTAAATTAGTGATAGGGTGGAAACCTCAGCCCAAAGCCCAACTAAAGAACAAAACCATCTAATTTAAATAATAATAATAATAAATAAATAAAAACCTGCCAAATAGGCGACCACAACTGGGGTTTCGCAAGGCCATTAAACCTTGAAGTCTTGCTAGTTGTAAAGAGCCCATCTTGAAGAACAGTAGGCATCATTTGCACACAAAAAAAATCATAAACCCACATTGAGACTATTTTATCCGTTAAGCATTCCTAGGTCATCCATATATTATTAACCCAAAACACAGACCTAAGTGGTATGATTTTGGAGAATTGGGTGGTCAAAGGCAGGCTAGTGAGAAATGTGCACACATTCAATGACATCTCCATCTGGGCTCTGTAACACATAAACCATGAGATATAAATACCAACCAAGAAGAAGCCCATTATGTACTAAACAATGCAGGAAGCAATAACATACATGAATTGAAAATGTATACACCCAGTGCAAAAACAGAAATCAAATGACCTAAATTTAGATACATAAAGACCATCAAGAAAGTTACACATAACCATCACATGCAAGGATTGCAACCTATACAATCTGCAATAAACTAAAAACCCATATACCGTGAAACCAATTGAGGGCCCCCGAGGGAAAATCAATTGAATGCTCTTGACATAAGTCTTGTTGAGGCGTTGGAGATGATTTTATATATCCAAATGCAGCTGCTCCTGCTGCCTTAATCTGTGGCTATGGTAGGGGCTAGCACATTTGAATGTTTCCAATGTCAAGTCCCTTGAGGAACTCAGTACTTCGTGACTATAAACTCATATAATATTCAGGATGAAACACAATACTCGGCTCTGCTATCTCTTAGATATTTGTTGCTATAGAACCTTATCGGGGCAACTCCATGGCCATTGGATAAGAGTCTTCCCACAAAAAATTTGCTCTCCTCCTTGCTAAGAGAAAGGCCTTGGTGAAGAATAAACAGAAAGCGATGCTACATATGACATATTAGACTAAAATGAGAGATGAAATCCTGATCTTCTCTTGGTATATGCATACTTCACTTTGTATTTTTCAACATTGAAAACACCGAGATTGATAGATGTCCCACACATTAATTTCTCATTATTCGTCCATGCAAGATAATCCTCATCCCATAGTCTCTCGAGTGTGGAAAAGCTTTTATAATTGGAATTATTCTTCATTAGTGTGTTATCCTTGGCCTCAAAATTTCTCTTTTGATCTTGTCGATTGCCACTTTTCTTGCACGACATCGTTTCTTCCACGTCTTCGGTCAACTTACAAATTGCATCAAGTAGAGCAGACGAAAAAGATGGAAGTGACCACATTCAAAGCATAGGGGACGAGACATGTCGCAAGACAGCCAAGATGTGAATGTCGACGCCAGCACGCCACCAAGTCCTAGGCATGGAAGATCGAGGTCGACGTCATGGTGTCCGAATCCAATAAAAAATGAAACAAATACCTTTTTTTTTTAATTTCGAAAATATGAAAAAGGAAAACTAATGTAAAATCATAGTCGCAACAAAAAATTAACCTCTGCCCCGGAAACTAGTCGACCTCCTTGAATACTATATGTCAAGGACATAATAATTTGAGCAAATTTTATCAATTCCCTTTCAAAATTTAAAATTGCCTACTTGAAAAATAATAATGATTATATACTGACCAAAAAATTGATCTTGGTGAAAAGAGGTAACAATTGTCTATAGAAACAAATGTGCATTAATGTATTGATATGTGTGGCATTTGTGTTAAATGGGGCTTTTGTATTGCTTGAATTTAAATGGAAACACGTAATTTTTATCTTTTGTTGTCTACTTGGCAACACTAATAGTAACTGCTTTGATCCTGGAATCCATTAACAATAATGAATAAGGATTATTGTCTTTACAAGCCTGATCCAATTATACATGATTCATATTTGTCATTTGAACTAACAATCATTACTTCAACAAGTAGTGGAAATCAACTAGCAACATCAATTAAATTTGGTAAATTACCTTTATATATATATATATACCTACTTGTATGTGTATGTATGTAGGCGCACACACACACATATGTGTGTGTGTGTGTGTGTGTGTGTGGAAATCAACTAGCAACATCAATTCAATTTGGTAAAATATATATATATATACCTACTTACCTACATGTATATGTATGTATGTAGGTAGAAATACAAATAACAAACTTAGAAATTAGAAGCAAGAGAGGATTAGGGTTTCACTAACTATGGCGGTGCCCTAGTTTTCTCTGATGGCCGCCAGTGGCCGTCACTGTCAGAGTACTGTGGAGCTATGACGGCTTGTCAGTGATGCGGGACGTGGAGGTCACATAGTTTCTTGATCGGCGATCTTTGTGTTGGGCGTGGAGGTGTGAACCGGGGGTTTTAAGTCTATCTCCCAGCATCTGTTTTCCACTTACCTATTATTTTACTGTCCCTATTACCCACTGTATTTTACTGTGTTATTACCATTACGATGGCAACCTACGACGACCAATTGGACTACTCTTATGACCCGTCGGATGGGCTGCCGATTTGGACACAGACACCTGGCGCTGCGTGGAGTGATGTGGCGATCGTTGGTGGTTTTGGGAAGACTGGGTTTTCAACGGGGTAGGCTCATTAGGAACTAGGTTTCTCTCCGTCGACATTCTTGGCACAATCTCCCAGTAATTTACTGTTAACAGAACCATCTCTTCATTTTTCTTCGGCATCACCATTGCAGCATACGGTGGCACCTCTCTGGTCTTCAGATCGGGTGATTCAGGCTATTAAAGGCACGGTGACTGAGGGTGGAGTTCCTTGCCATGCAAATGTAGAGAATCCCGGAACGGTGACCCAGGGAATCTTTCAACGGAACCTCTGTATCCTGGCATGAATGTTGAGGGGCCTCTGGAGGGAACTAGTATAGGATGTTTGGGGACCCATGAACAGTGAGGGTTTTCTAGTCCACTTGTAGTCTCAGGTACCAGTTCAGACGAGTGGGGAGGCCGCTCCTCTAATGATTCGAACAATCCGGCGAAGCGTGGGCGGAAACAATGGTTGAAACTCAGCCGGACTAAATACAATTACGCCCTAGGTGAAGATATTGAGTGGCATCAACTTATTAAGATGACCAGCATCACATTGGTTGGAAAGGCTTTGGGTAGGTCGTTCTCTCTATGTACCATTGAGGCTTGGGTGGCGGAACATTGGGTTGCACAGTTGGGCTATACCTCTGAGGTGGTAGAACTGACCCGGAACTGGTTCGCTTTCAATTTTCAGAATGAGGAACAAGCTCAATGGGTTCTAAATTCTAATTGGAGTGGGATCATTGCCCGGTTATGATTAAACCCTAGCATCCGATGTTTGATGCTAGCCGTGAACGACTAGATTTGGTCCCCATCTGGGTTCGCTTATCAGGCTTACCTCTTCACTACTAGTCGAAGAGGCATTTCAAAGGTATCGGGGACCTAATGGGAACATACTTGGAAGGAGATTATAGTTTTCTACAAACCCGTCAGCGGAAGGTGGCACGTATTTTGGTTAATCTAAATATCAGGGATGGTCTGGCTCTGGATGTCACACTCAGTTGGGGGCCCTATTCCTACGTACAGAAGCTCGATTATGAAAATGTTCCATTCAGGTGCCATCGCTGCCATGCCTATGGACATCCGGTAGCTGAGTGCAAGTTACCCTTGCGGTGGCGAAATGGTGGTGGTCACAAAAAGTCCATGGCTGGGGAGGCTGGTGGGCTCCCAATATGGATGCCTAATGAGGGCAGCTGTACTAAGAGCCTACTTTAATTATCAACCCGGGGGATGTACAAACTTTAGAGGTGCAGGCACTATCTGTGCTCTTATAGGATAATCTTTGTCACGGTTGGGTATCGGTATCAATGTTTTAAGGGTTGCCTACTCAATACATAAAACTGTTTATACTAGGGAATTTAAATACTGGGAAACAATGAACCTATTTTAAGGAATTAAAATACTAAAAGCAGTAAATCTATTTTTAAAGAATTAAAATAGTAAAAGCAATAAATCTATTTTAGAGAATTAAAAGTGTTGAAAGTGAAAGAGATATTCCTATGAATCTACCTAATGCAGAATGGTGAATCTAGACTATGAAAGTGAAATACCATAATAGATCTATTCTAAATTAAAGAAAGAAAAGTCTGTAATTACTTACGCATAAAGCTAGAATTCTAATCTAACATCTCATGCTACACATTTATTATTAAGAAATCAAAGAAATCAATCTCGAGAAGCAATTAATCATGATGGGAAACATTTATAAACCTTAGATCTAAACCATGATTTTTGAAGGAAATGCTAATATATATATGGAATCGTTGTTTAAAATGTGCATTGGAAGAAAGCAGCTACAGGACTACTGGAACCGTATTGCTGAACTACAGAACGTGTTATAAATTACTACAAAATCAAGACATCATTCAAATGCTTCCATATGCGATATAAATTTTCATCACTGTAAAACACATAATCGAAAATACCTGAAAAATGGAAATCCCTTGACTTACGTGTTGGAGGGGCCCTCTCCAACCCGTACTCAGGAGGGAACGAATCTTATAGACGTTGACTGGGGTTTAACATCAATCTTCTATTAAAATATAAACTCCATGTCTTCACAAAGGTCTGTAACTCAGAAGTATCTCAATAGTGCAAAAATGTGAAACAATGTTTCTCCAAAAATGTCAACAGAGACCTCTCGCTACCCAAGAGGTCCATATTTATATAATTCTTAATGTTGAACCTAACTAAATCTCTAAATGCTGATACTCCTTGAACATGAGTGCATTCTCTATAGATCAGGAAAAAGGCGCCAAGCTGCATGATCCCTCAGTCTTCTATGTGTTTGTCCTTTAATGCCCCTGAACCTACTCAATCACGCTCGATTTCCACAGAATTAGTTTATTGAATACGCATTTTAAACATACAAGAATAATCGTCAAAAACAACTTCATTAAATAATTAAGGTAAAACATTTTCCCCACAAATGAGTGTGTTTCTTTACCATTGCTTGAGCTTTACTGCGGAAAAAAGGTTATCAAATACTTGAAAATTGGACTCATCAGAGGCTCCTCCTCCTGTGGGACAACCATCTTCAGAACCCTTTCTTCATGTGGAGGACGAAGCTGGCTTTGACCATGGACCGATACGGGCAGCGCTGGTTGAGGAAGGAACAGCCCAGGCTGAAATCCCCACAGGGATTACACTTCCGGCTCCTCATCTACCCTCGGTGACGACTGCAGCGGGTATTCCTTCTTCCATCTACTCTCATTCCTTTAATTTTGTTTTAAATAATTTTTCGTTGGACAAGAAGAACTGGTTGGAGGCTCTCAAAAACTTGAATATCTCTTCCTCTAATGCTCCGATGGAAACCCCTTGTATTGAACTTGGCCCTGCATGCACTTTGGTGACTCCTTCGGTCCTTGGTGTGATGCTTCTTGATATACCCCCCGATCCAGATCTCCCCCCTAAAGTGGTGTGCTCTTCCCCCTCCCCCAATGACTCCTCCGATTCTGGTCACTTCCTATGGTCTCTCACAAAGATTACCCCTGGGGGGCTGGGTGCTGGGGTGTGTAATACGGGTAAGGGTCGTGGAAGGAAATCACATCTATCTAAGGCTCAGTCTAAGGCTAAGATGGACTTGCTGGAAGGAAAACATGTGACTATTGATCGGGCGCTTAGAGTGGTGTGTGCCCAGAAGAAGGGACGCTAATGAAGGTTATGTCTTTCAATTGTCGGGGTATGGCTGGTCCCCATAAAAGATCATCACTGCGTAGAGTGGTATCTCTTGAACACCCGGATATCATTCTGCTTCAAGAAACCTTGGGTGTGGGTTCGGTGGTGAAGTCTATGTTGGAGAGTTGGTTCAGTGGTTGGTTATTTGCTGCTTTAGATGCCCGTGGTCGTTCTGGTGGTCTGGCTATTGGCTGGAATGTCCGAACGGTGAAGTTACATAATCTTTGGGGGTGGATTCCATTCTGGGACTATCCTGTTCGGCTCTTGATATTGGTGATTTGTTCACAATGGTAAATTTCTATGGTCCTTATATAAATCATATCCCCTTCTGGGATACTCTTCTCACAAATCCGATGTTACAGGAGGGGGGTCTCTTGTTGGGTGGAGACTTTAATTTCTCTTTAGGTCCGTCAGAAGTTTGGGGTAGAAGAGCTTGTTCTGATCCTTTGGTTGATTATTTCACACAAAGGTTGGTTTCCCACAATTTGATTGATATCGAGCCTACCCTCCTCAAGCCTACTTGGAGGAATAATAGATCTGGAGAAAACTGGGTGGAGAAACATCTGGATAGATTCTTGGTTTCTGACTCCTTTGTGGACAGGTTCTTCCTCATGAGGTAGTGGGTGGGATCAGGGGGGTCCTCCGATCATTTTCCTATTTTTCTTGAACTTCGTACGATACCTATTAAACCCACTGGGCCTCTTAAGTTCAATGAGATTTGGTTTAATGATGAGTCCTTCACTAATCTGGTTAGATCTCTCTGGGTACCTTTCAACCCTAGGGTTGGTTTCTCGGCCTCCCAACAATTTACCGCTAGCATCAAAAGGATCAAAGGACCTATTAAGGTTTGGGCACATGAGAAGAGAGTCCGGGAAGACAAGGAGTTGAAACTGATTGAATTGAACCTGAGGTTAATCTATGAATTTGGGTCTGGGGGCTTGGGGTCCGTGGAGGAAAAGGCACATCTTGTATCACTAGAAGGCAGGAGAAACACATTATTGCTGGAAAAAGAGGAAACTTGGAGGTTGAAAAGCAGGGCAATATGGCTTGAAGCAGGCGATGAGAATACAAAATTTTTTCATGCATATGTGAAAGGTAGGAAGGCTTCCAACACTATGTAGAGCCTTGAGGACTCGTTGGGGGAATCACAAACTTCCTTTGAAGGAATGGATGGCGTGGGGGTAGAACATTTCCAGACTCTTTTTAAAGCCCCTACACAGGAAACCGTTGCTAAAATTGTTAGGATGGCTCAGCTTTTTCCACGGTTTGTTGAAGAGGAAGATAATCATGCCTTGATGGAAAATGTTACAGAGGAGGAACTGAAGGGGGTCCTTCAGAGCTTCCAGAAAGACAAAAGTCCAGGTCCAAATGGATGGACCATTGAATTTCTTTTGGCTCTTTTTGAATTTATAGGGGAAGACCTATTACAGATGGTTGAAGATACAAGAATCTCTGGGTGAATTCCAGCTGCCCTAAATTCTACCTTTATTGCTCTTATCCCTAAGACAGACAATCCCTCCTCTCTTGGTGACTTCAGACCTATCTCCCTGTGCAACTGTGTGTATAAGGTGGTATCAAAAATTATAGCCAGGAGACTGAAATTCATTCTATCCAAACATATCTCTGCAAAACAATTTGGGTTTCTGGAGGGCCGTCAAATTCATGAAGCTATTGGTGTGGCTCAGGAAGGCCTACATAGTATGAAATCAAGGAAACTTAAAGGAGCCATTATCAAGATAGATTTGTCAAAGGCATATGACAAGGTGAGTTGGCTATACATTCATTTGCTTCTTACTCATCTGGGCTTTGTTGTGGATTTTATGAGGTGGATAATGAGTTGTATCACTACGGTTTCCTTTGCGGTACTCATAAATGGGCAGCCTCTCCTTTCTTTCACTCGGAAAGAGGCCTTCGCCAAAGGTGTCCCTTTTCACCCTTACTTTTTTCTTTTGGTAGCAGAAGGACTAAGTAGGGCCCTAAAGAAAGCCTATAGGGAGGGCACTCTACACAGTATTCAGGTGGCTCCGGATCTTTTTATTTCCCATCTACTTTTTGTGGATGATATTCTCATCTTTTGTACAGGCTCGCATGGTGACATAGAAACTCTCCGGGGTATTATTCAGCTTTTTTCTACTGCTACTGGTATGGAGATAAATGAAAGGAAATCTACCCTGTCGGTCCATTTGTTAAGAGATGCTGAGATTGCGGCCATAAGGAGGGTCTTTCCTTACACCTTAACGGTTCTAGATGCTGGTATTAGCTACCTTGGGTTCCAATTAAAGCCAAATGCTTATACCAAACAGGATTGGAACTGGCTTATTGAGAAACTCCATAAACGTTTAAAGGTGTGGAGCCACAAGTGGCTCTCGAGAGCAAGAAGGTTGGTATTGGTGAAATCTGTTCTTGAGGCCATTCATGTCTATTGGATGTCCCTCTCTTGGATTCCCAAAGGAATGCTGGAGAAGGCTCGAAAGATTTTATTTCATTTTTTATGGAGTGGTAAAGGAGACTTTGTATCCCCATGGGTTCGATGGCAGATAATTGCAATTCCCAAGGATTTGGGAGGTTGGGGACTAAAAAACATTCACCATTTCTCCAAAGCTCTGGCGGCCAAAGGAGTCTGGAGGATCTTAAAGACCGATAGTTTATGGACCTGGGTGGTCATACAGAAATACATTGCTCCTGCAACTGTTATGGACTGGGTTCGGAACCCTGTTAAGTCACATCGAGGATGATCGGTCATATGGAAAGCTGTTGTGGATTCTTTCTCCGTTGTTGGTGACCTTTTGGCCTGGAACATTGGGAATGGCCATTCACTATGGGTGGGGGAAGACCCTTGGTTTGGGAGCAAAGGCAAACATCTCTTATCGGATGGGTTGATTGCATCACTCCAGGACATGGGCATCATATATCTCTCACAGCTTGCTAATCCAGTTTTGGATCGTCCATGGATTCAAACATGGTTGGATGTTAACACTCTGGATTTAACGATGGATGAACAGGTGGAATTGCGGTTATATTATAGGGCTCTTACTCTCTCTCAAATCCTTATCCGCAATAGGGATGATTGTCTGGTCTGGGAAGGGGCCCCGAATGGCATTTTTTCTCCGAAGAATGGGTATATCAACTTAAGTTATCTTATCAATCCCCGTGATCTGGTTTGGTGGTGGAAGCCACTCTGGAAACTAAATTATCCCATGAAACAAAGATTATTTATGTGGAACGTTCTTGAGAACTCGGTTCCTACCCGGGATTTTTTACAGAGAAAGAATCGGGTGGGACCAGGGTGGTGTATCTTATGCAAAGCGGCCGAGGAGACCTGTTTACACTTATTTTTACACTGTCCCTTCACGATTCAAGTGTGGGCAGAATGCTCCCTAATTACACATTCTCAGTATAATTGGGTCGGTGATTCACTGTTACAAGCTTGGACTCAGTGGTACAATGATCCAATTGGAAAATCAATAAAATCTCTACCATTGATGGTTTCTTGGGGGATTTGGCTGGCACGGAACAACCTTCTATTCTCAGATAAACCATGTACTCCTGCTATTTCTGCCACACTCATATGTGGCTTTCTAATTGTGTTCCCACAACCTATTAGAGTTGCAAAACAGAGAGTGGTTATGGAAGTGGACATTGAACGAACCATCCCATGGGGATTCTATGATGGATCTGCACAGGAAAATGTGTGCAGGGGAGGGGCTATTTTACATCTCTCTATCTCCCACTACTTTCACCTGTTCTGGGGCCTGGGGGGTGGCGGGAATAATTATGCAGAAATCATGAGTTTCAAACTCCTCCTTTTGTTCGCCATTGAGATTGGCTGTCAGAGTATCATTGTTTTTGGTGATTCTATGAATGTTACTAACTGGTCACTTGGTATTCAACAATGCAAAGATCTTAGACTTGCTAACATCCTATAGGACATCCGCGAGGTTCAACACTCATTCATACATTTTTCTTGTAGACATATTTACAGGGAGAATAACAAGGAGGCGGACGAGGCTTCTAAAGCTAGCAGGGTCCTGGCAATGGAGGTGTGGAAGATAAAGGAGTATCGTGAGGGGACATTTTATGAGTACTATCATCGGCAATTTGTGGATGAAATGGCAATACTTTAAAATCTTAAATCTGAGAACTGAGAAAGAATACCACTTAATTCATTTTTGAACCGGAACTATTTATCTCACTTGTTCATGACAGGACTACAGTTTTAGTTTTTTTTTGTTTAAGCTTCATGGGGCTCGAGGAGCCAATTGATAGAATCATACACTATGGAACTTAATTTTTGGTTTTTAAATGGTGATTGTATGAACACACCTGACTGTTGTAAAGAAGATACTACAGCTTTCAGTACCGCCACTTGTTAAGTGGGTATCCACATGCATACTTGTAATGCATATACATAATGTAATTTTGTTCACCTCTGCTGAAAATAAAATTATGTTTTTTTTCTTGGAAAAAAAAATGTATGTATGTAGGTACACACAGACAAATACATACACACACACACACATATATATATATATACATATACATGCATACATAGATACATACATGTGTGTGTGTGCTCCATGGAAGAATCGGTTGGCTTTCTCAAGAGCTAGCTTATTTTCAGTAGGTCTTTAGGGGTACAAGGGATTGGCCCTGTCATCCTCACAATCATCCATACAACCATTGCAATAGTCTAATCCTCCACTCATAAAACAAGAATGAATAAGGAAGATTCTTCAATGGCAGTGATGCTACACCAAATATTTATCTATTTTATTTCTAATAGAATGATTTCCCTTCTCATGGCCCCCTCATATATGGTTGCTTCCCTAATGGATCACATTCAAGCTCCGGAGGGGATCTCGATACCCATGTGTTACAACGTAATTTTCCACCTTGTGAGCATCAAAATTGATTGGCCTTCAGGATCCATTTTATTGACTCAGATCCACATTTTATCCTCCAGGAACACACTTTTTCCCTATTTTTGTTCCTATACGCTAGTTGTTCCACTATAGCCAACGTACACGCAAGTTGTTCCACTATAGCCAGCATACACCAAGTTAAATGGTAAAAACCAATAAATAATTACTTTTTACTCCCAAAAAGCGGTCTTAGGGTGACCTTTAGCCTTCCATATGCCCCGAAACGACTCGATTCGACCTTTCACTTACCTTTGGAAGGCTATATATTGAGCTATTATGGTGTATGGAAGGGAAGAGAAAGACAACGCAAGATAACTCTAGTGGATTTTGCCGTGACTTGAGTCTACACTTATTGATCCTTGTTGTTGTGAACTCCTTATGTTCACCTACCAAACTCCTTTCATAGTTTGAGTTTGCCATTGCATGGGGGATTGAAGTGGTGGAGGCACAAGTGGAGAGACCCAGTTCTTGGTTCAGATTGGTTTCCAGCAAGAGGTCATATCATTGTACTTCTTGTTATTAATTAATGGAAATACTCATTTTCTCATCCAATTGATGTTGTAAATGTTGTTTACATTAAATTGGGTCACATTTGCTTATGATATCATGGATCATGTTATTGATTATGCTAATATCTTTCACATATTATATGCACTTGCTTGTATTTGTTGTTGAGACTAATCTGAAGGTTCAAGTGTAGAGATTGAAAGCTCAATGGGGATCTACTTCGAACATCCGGTTGAAGGTTGGTTCTTATTCTCCATATAGCATTCTCATTATAATAACATTGCATTGGGAATTGAGTTATTTTCTAGTAGTCAGTTGTTTGTTGTGGTCTACCCCAAGCCATAGGAAGTTTTCTCCATAACAGAAATCGCGACTCCGCTGGGGAAAACATCCATTTTGGGGAGTTTTTAGGCATTTGTCCTTATTTTGAGTTGTTGTTTGTCGAGCTTCTGTGTCATTGATTGGTCGTCGGGATTTACATTAGAAAACTAGCTTTTTCTAGGTTGTGTGACTCTTTTTGGGTTCATTTTCCTTTCCATGTACACGGTTCAACCTAGTTTTGACCGCGTCTACCCGCCCCTATGTGAACTGTAGCCCGCGTCTACCCGTTGTTGTTCTTTGAACAGTCACGTACAAGTCCGGAATTGGTTGATTGTTGGCCTTGGGTTGTAGCTGGGTTGGTTCTGAGTGTTCCTAGTCTTAGTTGGCCTGTTTCCTGACTGTTCCATGCTCTGTTTGTGACCAGAAACTCCTCTTTCTTTTTGTTTTTGAGCTTTTTGATTTTTCACAATTTCTTGTTTTATAACTCATTAGCTTGGCTGAATCTTACTGTTTGGCTTTTCCTGGGTTGTCTATTTGATATGCTCTGCATTTCTTTACTAAATAGTTAGATTTTGCTTGTATTTTTTCATTTCTTTATATTGAAAAAATACAAAAACATTGTTTTTCATTCTCCTTGCATTTATAAAAGAAAATACAAAAATATTTGCTTTATGTACTGCATTTTGCATAAGAGTGCTTGTGATTTCATTTAGGACTTGCTTGTGCATTGAAACTTTAAAGAGATTGCATTTTATTTCGAACCGTTGGATTGATTGTCATATTAGTGGCATGTTTTTTATTGAATAGATGAGTCTAGTGTTTTTCAGTTGTGCATACCATTGAGTCTTATACATCATCAATTTCACGACCATATCCTTTGAGTAATTACAGCCATTAAAATCAATGCTTAATCTTAAAATTGATTACAAACGATTTTCATTTTATAGGGTGCACCAACTAGCTTAGGTTTAGAGTCTTGGAATAGATCATTGCGAGTTAACAATCCAAGACTATTGAACCAACATTATCTGTCTGACCAGGGAGTGGTGAAACCCATGGTATACATCATTGTTCTCAGGAAGCTCTACTAAAACCTGAGTTAAGCACGAGGTCACGGGAGGTTGGTTGCAGAGATATCCCTCCAATACTAGTTGAACGTGGGATATACTTCCAGGATTTGTTCGTGTATGGGGGCTCTTGAGGGATCTGTACCTCTTGAGTTTCGGGCTTAGCTACCCTACCCATACGACAGATCCCACCTATGACTGTCCTCCTGAGCATTGGTTATATCGTGGTGACCTTAGTTTCTTTACCTAGGTATCGCATAGGGCATTCGTTGTGGTTATTCTGCGATTGTCCTGAGTCAGATAGGGGCTGGACAGCACAGTTTCCTGTTGTATAGGGATTTGACCCTATGCACGCAGTGAAATCTGGGAACCCTTATAACTGATTATGTTACCTCCAGTTATAGTTTGGGAGTCTCAAGCCTCTCCTAGGAGAGACATACCGGCTGTAGTGTCGGGAGGTCCCTTGAGCCAATCTTGTTTGTGTGCATTTGGCTGTAGTTTCTTTAGGTGTGTGCTCTTTGATCGATAGTTGGCCATTAGGAGGCGTTATTTTTATTTGGATTTATCGTGGAGCGAGATCCACCTCTCCATCGGTCTCGTCGTTTAGCTGGTTTACCAGCTAACGAGGTAGCACGTCCTTTTCATAAGAGACACCGGAGGATCCCCTCCGATACTTTTGAGAATTTTGATAAATTTCATGAGTACATTATGACTCTCGCATCTAGCATGCCGAGAAGAATTCTTGTGACTTCGTCGGTTGAGGTCGATGGACAGACCGCTCCTCCACTCCTAAGGATCTTGGAGAGGAAGGTTCGCCCCCACATGTCACTTTTTCAAGTTTTGGGCCATATCCACCTCCGGAGCCAAACCCATCCCATGGTACATACACACAGGGATTCCGATATGGGATTCCAGATCTTAATGACACCACAAACCCTTCGACCACTAATCCTTTTTCAGTTGGTATGCCCAGCTTTAATTTGAATGTTATGTCCACTTCGTTGGGTAGTCAATCTAACACTAACCTTGGAGCTACGGGCATTGCTCCTTCCGAGGGTGGTGCACCCTCTACTGCTCCCTCTAGGGGTGGCACGACCTTTTCCGCTCCATTTCAATTCATGTCTGGCCATATCCCTTCATCTTCTACAGCTGTTGGAGGAGGACCACACCCTAGGACTGCCCCTCATTTTAGTGGGAACACTTCACATAACATGGCTCACACCACACAACCTAACACGCATGCTTCTATGCATATACCCATGCTACGACCACGTCTGCTAACCAGCATGTCCCTCTTAACACCGGGGGTGGGCACATTCCCAACACTGGGGGTGGGCACATTCCCAACATTGGAGGTGGACACATAGCTTATACTGGGGGTAGGCACATTCCTAACCCTGGGGGTGGGCACATTCCTAACAATGGGGGTGCGCACATTCCCAACACTGGGGGTGGAAAGATACCCTACACTTATGGTCATTACTTGACTTCTACTGCTACAACTAGCACCTATATGCCTCGTAATTATGGTGGTAATCCTTCTTATAATGCAACAGGTTCTGGCCCTTACTATAACCCTGTTGGTTGTGGAGCCAGATCTTCTAGTCTCATAGATAATATTGTATTCGTCGTGTTTGTACCCCAGTTCTATATGATGTGTAGGTGGACTGTACACTCACCCCAGCGGGGGGGCATCGCCCCCCCCACGGGGTTCCAGGGGGGCCCATCCCCCCTGGCTGGGGGGTCCGGGGGCCAGCGGTCCCCCGACGAGGGTTCGGGGGCAGCGCCCCCGAGAAATGGGGGTTCAGGGGCAACGCCCCCGAAGAAAATTTTTGGGGCTGTTTTCGCCAGCTATTTTGCGGGCCCATGGTTTTGGGTATCTCGTGGTATTTTCCCATTGTATTTCCCTTATAAAAGAAAGACATTGTAATATGGCTAGGGTTGATGTATTAGGTTTTATGCATTGTAAAGATCTTTGAGATCGGGAGAGAGACTGTGAAACAGAGAAGAGGAAGTGCAGCAGTTGTGCTGCAGGTTGTATCCCTTCATCTTGCTGGACGGTAATAATAATAAGGACTGGCAAATTCAGTGTGGATGTAGCCCAAGTTGGGTGAACCACGATATATCTGTGTCTCTCTTGTAATGTGTATGTGTGATTATATTTGCATTTCTGTTTATTGTTATTGCTCTGCGATCCCGTTTTTCTAACAATTGGACACATACCTTATACTGGGGGTAGGCACATTCCTAACCCTGGGGGTGGGCACATTCCTAACAATGGGGGTGCGCACATTCCCAACACTGGGGGTGGAAATATACCCTACACTTATGGTCATTACTTGACTTCTACTGCTACAACTAGCACCTATATGCCCCGTAATTATGGTGGTAATCCTTCTTATAATGCAACAGGTTCTGGCCCTTACTATAACCCCCCTCACTATGGTGCTTATAACGCATATATACCTTCGCACCCCTACACATGTTAGGGTGGAGGCGGTTATCAGCCCTATGGTCACGGTCACAGTTCATATCATCCCTACGGTCCGCAAGGTCAACCTCTTTTGGGAGATTTGAATCCAACTTCACAGCCTTAGCTCCCGTTTCTTGCTCGATTGAATCTACCAGATCTTTCGAAGCTCATCAATGATCCGGTGTGTCACGATCCTTCTTGGACTCCAGTCCCTACCAAGTTGCCTTCCGACATTCTGAAGTTTTAAGGGAAGAATGGTGAGGATCCGGGTGATCATGTTACAACTTTTCACCTTTGGTGCTCCTCGAATTCATTAAATCATGACTTTATTCGTCTGAGACTATTTCAACGCACCCTCACGGGGGAAACCACGAAGTGGTATGTCGAGTTGCCTGGGGGAACCTATAGGAGTTTTAATGAGATAGATTTGGTTTTCTTGGATCACTTTCAGTTTCTAGTTCGTTATGATATTGGCACCGAACTCTTATCTACCTTCCGTCAGAACAAGGCCACGCACATATCTGATCACATTCAAGAGTGGCGTTGACAGAAGAGGCTGGTGAAAGCCAACATTCCTCTGGATTTTCTGTTGGAGTGGTTCCTCAATTCGTTGCTTCCCTATATATCTAAGGACATTTCGGTGTCTGGCATCACAACTGAGGAATAAGCTATATTCAAAGCCCAACAGCTAGATTTACTCTATGCTCAATCTGGCATCCTATACGATATCATCCCTGACGCACTGCGCTCACGACATGAGCCCAATCATGTTCCTGGACCACATGTTGATGGCATTGTTGGATCCACAAGTAATTGGCCTGTAGACTTGGTTACAAACCAAATAAAAAAATTTGTCTATTATCCAGTCTACCCCCGGACAGGCTCACGCTTCATCCACTCCTACCCAATCGTCCGATGTCCATTCTATACAGACGGCGAACCCATCAGGTAACCAGCAACCTGGTGGAAAGAAGAAGGGGGGAAATAACCGTAAGGGTGGGAATAATTCGAATAATGGAAGCAATCGAAACACTCCTAGGAAAGAGAATGCCAACCCTCCTTGAGACGGCGGAAATGTTGGTGGGGACCCTAAGCTGATACGTTAGGTGAAATTCCCTTGCAAACTTTGTGGGGAGGATCACCTGACTCACTTGTTTCCTCGAATTGAAGAAGCATCGAAGTATCTTGCACAAAGCCCAGCTGTGTTGAAAGATCCCCTTCTGCATCATCATCAGAATATGGCTTTGAATGCTCCCGCTACTGGATATGGGACTAATGAAACCACGCCGTCCTCTTCCCATGCCGGTGGATACGGCTGCATGAACATGGTCCAATCTCAGGTTAGTGTTGCTACTCGTCAATGCGATTATGGTGCACCACAACCGAATATGGGGAATGAGCCTCCTCCTCCTCCTAACACTTCACTGCATATCGAGAATCCCACTATTATGCCGCGAATACCGAAAGGTGTTATTAAACGCTCGGCTCACAATCCCAATACTCGAACCACCCAAAACTACTCTATTGTAGAAGATTTGTTCCAAACTCTGTGTGCCATGTCGGCTCTTGAGGTTTTACAGGCATGTCCTTCACAGCGGCACGCCCTTTTATCTGCTTTGGGAGTTCAGGATGAGAGTATCCCTAGCATCATTAAATTTAACACTATTGACGTCCAGCCTCGTTTACCTTACCATTTGGCTTTTCAAATCCATGTGAGGTGCTTGGATAAGTTCGTTAAACATACGGTGGTTGATGAAGGTGCTTCCACCTCAGTAATGTCGTTGGATTGTTGGAAAGATCTTGGCTCTCCTCCCTTGTCAAAACTGAATACCATGCTTACTGCGTTCGATGGTCGGTCATTTAGGCCGCATGGTATTCTCCCTTCCCTTGAAGTCCACTTGGGTGGGAAATCCATGCCTATTGAAGTCGAGGTGGTTGATGCGCCCATCGACTGCAACTTTCTTATGGGTAGGAATTGGATCTATGCAATGAAAGTGATTGTATCTTCCGTGTTTAGGGTTATTTGATTTCCTCACGAAGGCAGAATTATGACGGTCGATCAGCTAGACTACCCTAGTTCTAATTACGTAGCATCGCTAGGAACTGTGGTTCCCCAGATCAACGATTCTCAGCCGGCAACTGGAAACATTGGTGTAGGATTGTATCCATCCTTGATGGGATCATTTGACTTTATTGCACCAATTGCTTTTATTGGAACCATTTATGATAGTGCGCCATCCTCTTTAAATAATGCACCTTTCTGGACCTCGTATTTTAATGATTCGTGGACTTTACCATCCACGAGTGCCCCGCCTACAAACATTTCGCACGTTGGAATGGCTATGTCGTTATCCGCAGCTGAGCTTGCTTACTGTGAAATTCAACAAGCCATTGCAGAGATGGATCCACCCTCTTCACAGACAGAGGAGGAAGATCTCGTTATGTTGCCGACATGGGCAGCCGACTCGTCTTGCTCGCATGATTGTCTTGATGGTACTTTACCTTCGGATGAATCCATCATTGAGGCCATGTGTGGTAGTGAGAGGCCTTGGGAAGATTTGCATCATCACTCTTAGTTTCTTCCTAACCTCAATCTTCTTGAGCGAGAAGAGTTTACCATGACTCTTGTCGAGAAGGTTGGTCACCCTGTGGCTCCTTTGGATTCACATGGGATTTACACGGAGGGGAATATGGCCAATATCTCCCCAACCATACCGATCAACATCTCTCGCACACCCGGAAAGATAGGGAACGTTTATCTCGGTGTTGATTTTTCTCCCGATGAGATCCGTATATACACCAAACTGTTCAAGGAATTTTGGGATGTTTTCGCCTGAGTCATATGAGGAGATGCCAGGAATAGAACCTAGTATTGTCGAACACGAGATTAAGACATATCCCAATGCCAAGCCAGTTCGGAAACGACTTCGTGTTGTGAATCCTAGAAAGGGAGCCGTGATCAAGGTAGAGGTGGAGAAACTACTTAAAGTTGTTTTCATCTACCCGGTTCCCCTTACTGAATGGGTGTCAAATCCTGTTCCTGTAGATAAGAAGTAAGGAACCATCCGTGTATGCACAGACTTCAGAGATATGAACCGCGCATGTCTGAAAGACAACTTTCCCACACCATTCATAGATCAAATTTTGGATGCATGTGCGGGAAGCAAGGTTTTTTCGTTTATGGACAGTTTCTCCGGATATAATCAGATCCAGATAAAGCCTGAGGACCAACTTAAAACGGCTTTTATATGTCCTTGGGGTACATTTTCGTACCGAAAAATGCCCTTCGGCCTTAAAAACGTCGGAGCTACATTTCAGCGTGCTATGACCTATGCGTTTCATGACATTGAGCGTATAGTGGAGGCTTACTTGGATGATCTTGCTAGCCATTCTCGTAAGAGAGTGGACCACCCCAAGCACCTCCGCCTTATTTCCGAAAGATGTCGATGTTACAAGATTTGGTTGAACACCAAAAAATGCATCTTTTTTGTGAGAACGGGTCGTCTTTTAGGGTTCGTAGTCTCACAAGAGGGTATAAGAGTCGATCCTCTTAAGGTTGAGGCAATACTTCGATTGCCTCCCCCGCATAATATAATTCAACTTCAGAGCCTCCAAGGGAGAGCTACTTTTCTACGACGTTTTATAGTGAATTATGCTAGTCTTACAAAAGGTTTCACGCGACTATTGAAGAAGGACACACCGTTTATCTGGGATGAGCGAGCCTAGCAGTCTTTCGACAATTTGAAGAAAGCTTTGGTATCGGCCCCTTTGCTTAGTCCGCCCGACTTTGCTAGATATTTCATGATTTATGTGGCCGCGTCTCTCGAGATGATTGGCATGGTCTTAGTTCAGGTAGATGACACGCTCCAAGAGCATGTTGTTTATTATCTTAGTTGAAATCTAGTAGAAGCTGAACTGAGATACACTCAGGTGGAGAAGATGGCACTTGCGACTGTTCATGTAGTCCAATGTCTATGGCATTACATCATGCTTAGGAAAACCACTTTCATAGCACACATCAATCTATTTTAGTTCGTGCTTTCACGGCGTTTGATTGGGGGGAAGTATAATAAATGGCTTGTGATTCTTTAGGAGTTTGATCTCGATTTTGCTTCGGCGAAGTTGGTGAAATCCTTGGTTTTCGTTGAGCTCATGTCAGATTTTCCATGAATTGATGAGGACATCGTCCATGAAGATTCCTTTGTGGATGAGAATTTATTTTTTATCTCGTCAGCGGACCCTTGGTATGGGGATATCATCATATAACTCCAAACTTTGAAGTTCCCTTCGTACTATTCACGGGATGAACGACGGCGTGTGAGCCACCAAGATAAAGATTATGTCATCGTCGGCGACACTTTGTATCGTCGATGAAAGGACTCTATCCTCCGTTGTTGTTTGACTCATGAAGAAGCGGAGTTAGTGCTGAATGATTGCCATAGCGGGGCGTGTGGTGGTCACTTATCAGGGCTTGTGGCAACCCAACGCATCATGCGAGTAGGTTAATTTGGCCTTCGATCTTTAAATATTTTATGAACGATGTGAAAAGATGTCACCCTTGCCAGGTGTTTTCTCGAAATATACACTCGCATCCAGCGCCCCTTCGTCTGGTCATCACCGTTGGTCCCTTCACTAAGTGGGGGGTGGATTTCATGGATTGCAAACCAGCTTCGGCTGGGGGGCATTACCATATCATTGTGGCAGTGGACTACTTTTCCAAATGGGCTGAGACCATGCCTACCGTAAAAGTCGATGGTACTACAGCAGCCCACTTCGTGTTCAATCATATTATCGCTCCATTCGGTATCCCGAAAGAGATTGTCACTGACCATGGCAGTCACTTTCAGAACAAAATGATGGCGGATTTGTCACTCAAGCTTGGGTTTCATCAAGATCATTCATCTTCTTACTACCCCCAAGCGAATGGTCAAGTTGAGGCAGACAATAAGTCCTTAAAGACCATTCTCCAACGTACCATCCAGAAAAGCAAGAGCAACTGGCACATTATGTTATATCCTGCTTTGTGGGCATATCGAACCACAATTAAGACTGCCACCGGTTTCTCACCATTTCAACTAGTACATGGTGTGGAGTCTATTTTACCGATTGAATGCGAAATCCCTTCATTAAAACTAGCCAGAGAGCTCCTGCCTGATACATCAGATGTTGAGCAATGTTTGATCCACCTTGAGTAGCTTGATGAGCATCATCGAGATGCCATCGTGGCTATAGATGCCAACAAACATTGTGTCAAGGTTCAATATGATAGGTCTGTCCGTCCCCGTAAGTATGCAGAAGGTGACTTGGTCCTCTTGTATGACCAAGTTAAGGAACCCCTGGGGGCAAGAAAGTTTAACCCCATGTGGCACGGTCCTTACATAGTGAGGCATGTCCTTGAGAAAGGAGCCTACGAATTGGAAGACTATGAGGGGAACGCCTTGAAGGAGCCTAGAAATGGGCTCTACATCAAGCGGTATTATGCTTGAGCTTCTAGCTCGAGCTAATACTTTTGTATACTACTGTATAGTTGCTTCTGTACATAGTTTAGATTTCTTTTGGTTTTTCGGATCTGTTGATTCACTTTTTTTTTGTTGACAGATGTCAATGGAATATCCTATGTTCTTAGGATTTGCGGATGGTGCTAGCCGTCATACGCAGTGACTCGCTTCTGCTGCATGGGTTATTTATTCACCTTACCATCAGATTGTGTCTTCAAGAGGTGCCTATCTTGGTCCTACATCCAACAATGTGGTTGAGTACAGTGTCGTAGTTGAGCTACTTCGGGATTCCATTTCACATGGTATCCAATCTTTAGAATTCCGCCTGAATTCACAACTAGTTGTGTCTCAATTGAATGGTCGGTATCGCGTGAGGGATCCTACGTTACTACGGAGGTTCTTAAGGGTAAGACTCTTGGAGCGTCATTTTGTTTCCATTACATACATTCATGTTCCAAGATGTTTTAATCATGTATCCGATGCATATGCTAACTATGTCCTATATTGGCATTTGTCACATCAATAAAGAAGCAGACAAATAAACATTCATTCGCATATTTGTACATACACATATAGTAGAACTGGAGAATCATAGTTTTTTATAAATAATATGTCCAAAAGGTGGTGTCACAGTACAAAACTAGAGCCCGTAGCTCTCAAAAATATACATAATCGATACAAAATATGGGACTCTGAGATATCTAATCCCTAGGAGGAGGCTTAGCAACCTCGGCAGGATGTGTCTAAATATAGTAGTGAACTGCATTGGCTATGCGCCACAGTAGTCACACCCAGGTGCCCGGTACTCCCAAAACATGTCGTTGCATCTCCTCTTGCAGATGCTCCACCTCAATCATGGGCACTCTGGTGGTCATACGGGATAGGTTAACCCATATGGTCTCTAATGTGCGCTCTGCTGCGGCACCAACTACCTCTCCACCTCTACCCCGTCAACAATGTCTCGAGAAACAATCTGATCTTCGCGGACTAGCATCTGCGAGCAAATAGTGGAATGTCAATATGTGATACTACACCAAAAGATTTTTGCATTTTCATTTATAATAAAAAATCCCAAAAAATTAAATATACAAAACATCAAAAGAGTAACATATCGATGTCTCCGAATGCGGCCCCTGGAGGGATCGGCATGTCGTGGTCGCCCGGGTAGTCTATCCCGGCATATGGGTAGTCATCGATGGCGATGACCTATTGATCCCACCAGTGGAAGAACTCAAATGTATATGGTGATGCCTATCGGCCACCACCCTGTCGCGTCAGTACCTCTGCCCACTGGGTCAGGGCTAGGTCACAGAGATTATACGGAGGGACTTCAACCCTCGGACTGAGTCCTGCAACTCTCTCGAAGAAAAAGCTGCATAGTATACTGCCATACCCTAAGTTCTTTTCCTGCCCATGCCTGCACTCCGTTAACTGGGTCTTCATAGACACTAGTAACATTGTGCACCAGTCATATACTACAGACCTCATGCACTCTACTGCATAGAACATCACCGGCCTTGAAGCATAGTGTAAAGATGTCGAACATGTGATCCTCATGAGGGTGAGAACTATGATCTTCATGCTCAAACTCACTATGGCCCCAATGGGTACCTGACTCCCCACCTTTTCGGTACCGGTAATCTAGTACCGCTCTATATAGTCAAGAATGGTGGTCCCACCACCTACAGTGCGAGATCGAAGACTAGCCACCTCCCCTCGCCAGGACAACCCTGTAATGAAGTATATGTCATCCACCTCTAAGGAGAGTGTTTGACCATCCATGTTGAAGTTCTGTGCATCTACGTCCCAGTAGTCAATCAACCGACGGAGTAGTTGGTTTTGGGCCCTTAAACCCCCAACACTCCAAAATTTGTAAATCCCACATGCTTGTAATGCTTGTTGCACAAGAAAATCTTGGCGGACAGTCTCATCCACCACATCATGCTCTCTTTCCCTAGGATCGGGAGTCCTTTGTAGTTACGCCAGGACTTTGTGATAAAGACTCATACTCTACTTTGTCTTATGTTGGCCATCTCCCATAAGGACTCCCCCATTTTTACCAAGTTGTGATTGCATTGCATCATCCTGCTTGCCGCTTGAGCCTTGTGTCGACTCCCGCTTACTCAATTGTTAGCCTGGTGCCTGAGCACTTTCCTTGTCGAGCCCTACAGATCTTTCATTTGCCTTTCGCAATTTGATGACCTTTTGACCCTGAGGGAACACCCCCCCGAGTGTCCACATCCTGCACATGCTTCTTGCATTGATCATAAGTATGTTCCACTGCTTAGGACTAGTCTGCTCGCTATTTGACGCTCGTTCCCTCACTTGTTGTACTATAAGTAATTTTATTCTTTTTCAAGCTTTTCCAAATATGAAAAAGACCAAAAAAATCAAATATTCCAAAAATCCAGATGGGAGAATCGTTACTTCTTTTTGTTGGCAGCTGTTTTGTCTCCTTTGAACAGAGCATTCATTCCACTCCATCCATCATGAGTCGGGACTATAGTAGGACCTTAGGAGCTGTACTCGTTTCTCAGATTTTACTCCACCGATTGGTTAAGCTTCCAGTCGATATGGAGCCCTTTGTTGATCCCTCTTGCATCGCACATTATTATTACTCGAGTCCATGCTGCCTGAATCTATCCATCTTCTCATGCTCTTATTCAAAGGAAGTCCTAAAACCAGAGTCGGCCACTCCTCAGATCTCTTGACTATTGCATGTCGGACATCCTTATTGAGTCAGTCTGTTCGTACAAGTTCTTCCAAATATTTCAGCATAGTTGTTACCTCGTGCTGGTTGATGGGGGATGCCTTAATTCCCTCCTTCTAGCGAGTTTTGTTCCGTTGACTTCAACTAATTTATTCTGGAATTGACACTTAGAGTCGGTTGAGTACCTTGAGGCTTGCAGTCATTACTGGTAGGTTCTCTCGCCATCGACAGTTTTGGGAATACATCAATGTCCCCTGATCGATGGATTCATCTTAGTGTTCGACCTCAACGCATCTATTCACACTTTGATGATTGTACTCTGTGCCTTGATGCCCATTTTCATTATTGGTGGGTTATCTTGCGTCTGTTAATGGTATACATCATTGACCGGTAATCAGACGATGTCACATCAGAATCGACTACAACACCTTCATTCACTTGATGGGACTTGCACCGTAGATGATTTGTGTAAGAAGACCCCATACGTTAGTAGCATTCAGTATGCTGCTCTTGATCGTGACTATACTTATGAGATCTTATTTCTTGTACATCAGTAGCTTGTACCTCCAGTATTGCACCAGTTGTTTCCTTTCAACAGGAGACCATATCTTACTGTATGGGTCATGGCTATGACCACTTATGACATGTATTCACTATATACTGCCTATCATGGCAATTGTATCAGATTGTTGTATTGTACCGACATGTATTCAGAGATATTATTGTATTATGACGAGTGAGCTACTCTCTCCATTTGTGTCTCCATCACTCCACTTCTGAGATTTATAATGTATTTCGGCCATCGTAGTACCTTCTCTGACCTCACACATTAGGGGGCATCTATTACAGTGTAATTTTCCACCTTGTTAGCATCAGCATTGATTGGCCTTCAAGATCCATTTTCTTGACTCAGATCCACATTTTATCCTCCAGGAACACACTTTTTCCCTATTTTTGTTCTTGTATGCTAGGTGTTCCACTATAGCCAACGTACATGTAGGTTGTTCCACTATAGCTAGCGTACACCAAGTTAAATGGTAAAAACCAATAAATAATTACCTTTTACTCCCAAAAAGCAGTATTAGGGTGACCTTTGGCCCTCCATATGCCCCGAAACGACTCAATTCAACCTTCCACTTACCTTTGGAAGGCTATATATTGAGCTCTTATGGTGTATTGAGCTCTAGTGGATTTTTTCCGTGACTTGAGTCTACACTCATTGATTCTTGTTGTTGTGAACTCCTTATGTTCACCTACCAAACTCCTTTCATAGTTTGAGTTTGCCATTGCATGGGGGATTGAAGTGGTGGAGGCACAAGTGGAGAGACCCAGTTCTTGGTTCAGATTGGTTGCCAGCAAGAGGTCGTATCATTGTACTTCTTGTTATTAATTAATGGAAATACTCATTTTTTCATCCAATTGATGTTGTGAATGTTGTTTAAATTACACTGGGTTACATTTGCTTATGATATCATGGATCATGTTATTAATTATGCTAATATATTTCACATATTATATGCACTTGCTTGTATTTGTTGTTGAGACTAATATGCAGGTTCAAGTGTAGAGATTGAAAGCTCAACGAGGATCTACTTCGAACATCCGGTTGAAGGTTGGTTCTTATTCTCCATATCTTAGCATTCTCATTATAATAACATTGCATTGGGAATTGAGTTATTTTCCGGTAGTCAGCTGTCTGTTGTGGTCTACCCCGAGCCATAGGAAGTTTTCTCTGTAACACCATGCAATGTTGGATATTTCTTGGTAGTAAACTAGCCTCCCCTCATACACTTCAATTCTTTTATATCTAAGGATGCTAATGTATTCATGGTTCTTATTAAATTTTGGTGAAAAGTCCCCAAACTCATCTATCTCCTATAAATCCTTGGTCAAAGGAATCAATTCATCCTACAAGGATTCACTCATCATAACTAAGGTGAAGGGTTATGTTTTAGTTTCCTCGAGCCTTGTCGGTTGCTCAAATTCAAGGAAAAGTCCTTCATTCCATGTAGAGATGGTATCATAGGACCATCTCATCAAGATTGATCCCATGATAGTGGAGGATTCTAAAAAAATTAATCTAACCATGACCTGATTTGCAGATTTCATGGAATATCCCATCTTTCAAATAGTTGAGTGGTTGGATCGAGAAATCTTGGGGGCCTACTCTGGTGAATTTGATTAAAATACACCCTCTACTCAAAGATTCTTTTTTATTCTAGAGTTCAAAGATTGGTAAGACCATGATCTTGTGAATGGTCAAGGACCTTGGGTCATAGGTGGTTTTGGTATTTTTATGAAACCATGGAATCCCGGTTTCAACGCCAAAATGACAACTCTTACAAAGGCCCCTATTTGGGTATGTATTCCAAGCCTCGCACTAGAATTTTGGAATATTCACTCCTTTGAAGTGTTTAGGAATTATTTGGGAACCTTTATTGCTCTTGATATTAATACATATGATAACATTTCTAATAATTTTACCAATTTGTGCATCATTATAGTCTCCACAATGATCTTCTTGTCCAAATTGTGTTTCATTACAGGGACTCAAGGTGGACTTAACCTATTGCCTATAATAATATGGCCTTTAAACGCAGGCTATGTTTTGAGTAAAGAATACATATATTTATCTTTTGGAATCACAAACACACACTTACAAGAATCATTCTTCGTGACTAAAATATTGAAGTTGTGGATACTCAGGGCCATGGCATGGTAAAAGCCCTCCAAATAATCATTTCTAGTAGACCAGGATGCAAAAGTACCAAAGGCATGATTGGGATAGTTATATCCAAGAGGTGTGGGAGAGATGGGTTAAAATGATCACATTTTGATTGTCTATACAATGTTTCTCTTTAGTTTTCTTTGCAATATTTGTGCACTCCAAACTATAAATAAATAAAACATTTCAATGAGTTAATATGAATAGAGATATTGGGTGATTGACAACACTAGTGGAGTGGACAACATAGACCATTGATTCCCAATAGATTTCCAAAAAGAAAGGGCGAGTGATTAAGGGGGCGATTGGAAAGTATACCCCATATCCTGTGGAGGACACAAATCACACTTCCAAAAAGGAACAAGTTCTTGAGGGTGCCATTGTAGACTTCTAGAAACAAGAGAAGAGAAAGAAAAGGGCCCAATTTTGGGTATTTGTGATAGGAAAAGGGCCATGGTTTGATCCATAGACATAAACGAAGAAAAAAAATGTATGTTCCTAGATGCAACCATAATCATAGTGTTCATTGATGCGAGAAATGCAATGAAGAGGATGGAGGAAGATGGGGTCTACATAAAAATAGATACTAAATTATATGGAAGACCCCTATGGCAATGAAAAGTATTTTTGTTAATCCTATGTTCATATATCCATAAAAATCAGACAAAGGGAATTAATGATAAGGGGATCTTTGAAATGCCAAAGAAAATTTTGGAAGAAGGTTGAAAAGTGGGTGCAAAGAACATAATGTTGGGTCTAACAATTGCGTTGATACAAAGGGAATGAGTTGTAGGAACCTTGGCAATAGAAGAGTGCCTGAATATAGGGGAAGGATCCCCTAGGAGGTTGCAATTACTACTCACCACAACTCTATTTTGTCAAAAATATTTAAGAAGTATTGAGAAATCCTTGGTAGGGAAACTGGTAGGGCCAATATCTAGAATAGAAAACCTCTATCTAGTTCTATAGGATCAAATAAAGAGCCAAAGGGTGGTTTATAATTAGGTAGTATATTGGATTTGGAGGCCCTTAGTAGTTTATGGCATAGGGAAGAAGTAAGTACGAAGAAACCAATCCTACATCCAGTCACAAAGAACAAGAGTTGTATAAAACAAAGAAAGACCCATCTTAAAATGGTTGTTGTTATCACATATATAGTAGTCGGGCTACCATATTCTATTTTTCATATTCTAGTTCACTTTTCAGCCAGTTCCCTTACATTGAGATGCCGAGATGAGCATCTATTATGGATCACTATTATATTATGGACAGCAGTTTTATTCCCCATGCCATGACTGAGTTTTGGGGCACTTAGAGAGAGGACTAATGTAGCCATTTAGCCATTTACAGAGCAGTCAGTATCGCCCAGAGTTGCAGCAGTAGGGTTTCAATGGACAAATGTTGATTCAGATTATGTGCATTTAGGTATATGACTCAGCAGGTATATTCTTGTGCTTTGGTTATATTACTTTTATACTCATTCTTGTGACATGTCTTAGCATTTAGTATCATGATCTAGCGATCATATACATATGTGGACCTGGTTATATTTTTATATTACATATATTGTCCCTACTCAGACTTAGAAGTTCTTGATCCATACTCAGTGGTTTTACCCTCCTTAGGGAGAATAGAGGTGATCATTCCACCATCTTTGGCTTGCTAGTGTTGGTCTCATTATTCATTGTCTCCACCCATCCATTACCTCCCAGTTTTGCTTTAACCCTGACTTACTACTTGAATAGTGGCATGGAGGACCTTCCCCCATTGTAGCCTCTTTGTTGGATGAGCATTCCCCTAGTTTATTGTGTCTCGGCTCTGAGTTTCCTTAGGTTGTGTTGGCTAAACCTGAAACGGATAGTACAGCCATCAATACAAAATATGGAAATGAAATGTATATCTTATGTGAAAGCCCGTTCTTGAAAGTGTTTTTCAACACTTTTGAACGAAAGGCAAGCCAAATGAAGCTGGCTTTGGAAATCAAATGTATATCTTGTGAAATAAGCCCATTCATGTAACAAGTGTTTCTGAACACACATGAATGCAAGGCAAGCCTAATGAACTTGGCTATAAAATGTGAAATGTGAAATGAAAGCCTTATATAAAAGCAAATCTATGCAATGTGTTTCTAAACACACATAGATCAAAGGCTATGGAAACTCAAAGGCCCAAAAAGCAATGGTTCTTAAACTCTATATCTAAACAATTGGTGGCCTCATTTTTATTGACATGGATTGTGAGCATCTGCTAAGGTGAATAAGCACCTCTGAAAGTAACTTACCCATTTGTGAGACACGGCCATCCCTTGTGTTATTGCTTGTCCAGCATATGCTAGAGTGTGTACTCCCTTTCCATATCCAAAGTGTGGAAGTGTCAAGTTAGTAGTCATCCCTTAGCCTAGCCTATTCAGTTTTAGCCTTCACCCTTCACTAGCAAAATGGTCACAACTATGAAGTGAGTATGGTCTTGAAAGTCTAGTCTGAGTCATAAATAATATTTAAAACTCTTTATAATTGGTTATTAGATCGCCAGAGAAATGATTACTTCTTGTTATAATTGTTACTTGAATGAGTTGTAGAGCATGCTTTAACCTTTGACACTTGCAGCAGTTTGATGACAGCTTGGGTCATATTATTGATCATGTTGACATGGTCAAACCTAGTTTGACCAAGTTCAACCACAGGACATGAGGTGGGTAGACCTCAGATGATGCGGAGATATGATATATGGTCTAGTATAGGTCACCAGATGATTCTATGCAGTGGTTTCAGGATTATGATGATGATTTATGCTTTTCAGCACTTTTACAGATTATTATTATTTGGTCTGTCTGGGCATATTTGATATTTTATATGATCATGCAAAGATCTATAGGGTATATGAGTACACATATTAGATGGATTTGGGCTCCCTGAGTCCAATGAGACGGTCTGTTTTCAGTTTCGGGCAGTTACAGTGATGATTGGTCGTAGTTGGCCATCCTAGTACAGTTTTGCCATATCAGATGGCCTGTCAGAACAGAGAGAGGATTTGATTGGTTCACCTAGGGTGCTGTATCTGGAGGGGGTGGTCCAGCCACTTTTTGTTACCATATTAACCCCCTCCCAGAGATCCTAGTGGGATCACCTTGACAACACAGGCACTCCAGGAGGCAGTTTGGGCAAGTTCACATTTCTTGAGGTAGATTAAAAATGGTAAAAATGGCTACTAAAGGATTCGATTTGGGATACTGAGGTAAGGGATTGACATGGGGTGATTTTTTATGATGAGTGTGATTTCTTCCACACCTTCTCCAGTAGTTTCAGCTTTCAGTGGGACCCACACCCATCTCTCCTGCACTTTTTATGGTTTTTCGGAGCCTTCTAAGGCTCACGACCTTCCCAGAGAGGCATGATTTGGTGCTAGGATTGTTCATATGTTATGATTGTGCCATGGGTATTAACTAGGGAGGATATATATTGCCCCCTAAACCCACCATGAGGTATTTATTATGTTTTATTATTCACATTTGGTGGGACCCCCTCTCCTAGGGCAATTTGGTCCATTGATATGTTATATTGTTATATTGATCCATGTACTTTATGTTGAGCTCATCTCAACCATTGATTAGATCATTTTGATCTTTTAATCATAGCCATCCATTCAAAAGGATTAGATCATTTTGATCTTTTAATCTTATCCATCCATTCAAAAGGTGGTTAGGCTTTTGGTATCTCTCCATCTTATTTAAAGGAGAGAGCTTCTCATTGTAAAGGGTCTTTGGCTCTTGGAATCTTGATAATAGAAAAAAATTCTTGTGGAAATTCTTGGGTCTCCTTTGCATCTCATGTTCTTCGATGGTGATTGTAAAGTCTATTTCATCCTAGCATTTGGGTGTTTGTGGAAGATCTATATATTTTGGAAATATTTGTCTTGTCTATAGGAGGGCGACTTCACTTGGGCGTTTTTGTAGGGCTTCCTCAACTCGCTTGTTTGGCATCGCTTGTACAAGGGGATTATCATTAGTATCATTGTGATATATGCTATTTTCTTGTTATTTCTCTTGTGGCATTTGTATTTTTCTCTTGATGCATCAAATCTGATATTGTTGACGTTTGTTGTGCAGAAGGGAGAGCGCATTGGCTTCCTTGGGAAAATCGATCTCATAGAAAACGTATCCAAAGCTTCTCAAATTGATCGGGCTTGCATATATCATCATCATCAATGCATCTGCAAGGTTATCCAGGTAAGATCCACAGGTTTGTTCTCCATTTCTTGGTTCCAATCCATTGGCATAATTATTTCACTGTAAAACCCTCATTAAAATTCTTTGGAAAATTCTATTGATCAAACCCCTTGATCATTTGGCAAATCATTTATGGGTATTGTAGATCGGGTAAATCCCAAAGTGGGTTCTCGTAGGCGTCATGCTTGGGGACTCCATTGGCCCATTTTCCTAGGCACTGGCCTTCTCCTTACCCTCATGACTTTCCTGGCTTGCCCAATTTTCCTGTGGTTTGATCCCTGTTTTAAGGGTCACGTTTCCCAAGGCAATTAAATTTGACCATTTTAAACTAGCTTTGAATCCTAGAATCATACTTAATCCCTGAATCACTGTGCTTAAGCTCTATTTATCAAGTCATATCATATCTAAGCCTCCACAGTGTCTCAGTCTCCTTAAATCTAGGGTTCCATGCCTGTAACCTTACGTACCTCATTTTATCTTATCTGATCTGGTGATTGGGTTGATCTCTCCTATCGGGAGTAGATCTGGGTCTCCCCCTTGTTACCTTGGCTTTGGTAGCAAAAGCGAAGAGTGCCTTGGTTGGCGTGACAACCATCCATTTGGGAACTAGGGCTCTCTTGGTTCACCACTTTAGTTGCTTGTCCCCTCTACCATCCACCTTAGATCCATCTGTAGGGGAAAGTACAAGATTGGTGATAACAGTTGTCAAAGAAGAATTTGTTTGGATCAATAAAGGAGTTTTAAGGGAAATCACTCCTAGGGAGATTCCATCAAAGGAAGATGGTGGAAAAGACATTGAATGATCGATTACAACATTTAGGGGTGTCAATACTAGAGTGTGAATTAATCTACCATTTGACATTGAGGGTTTGGATGGGATTTTGGTTTAAAACAAAAGAGAAATAAAACCATATCACAAGTAGAAATTGCTTATGGGGTCCATTGGTGATGGCACTAAAATGTTGGTTCCAGAATGTAGCAAACATTATTTATGTACAACAGAAATATAGAACAATAAAGCAAACCATAAGATCATGCACATCTAGACACCATGATCTATCTTAGAAACCCGTTAACTAGGTAAAACCAACAGAATCTATCTTCATTATGCCCCTTGTCCAAGTCCAACTAAGCCATGGTCGACCATGGCTCTACCACCATGGGTATGCTTGACCATAAGTCAGTTTTCGGACATGCACCCACTACAATGGATTACGAGCAACCTCTTTATAGGCGTTGAACACAATAATACCATGGACGGACCTCCCAATACCATGGGTCTATTACATTCGTGGGAATTTAGTTGAATATTGTGTCCAACCTTTCATTCATAAAATATGGAAAAAGGGAGATTTAGAAAGATAAAGAAATGAAGGGTCTCGAAAACCCTTCCAAGGGGAATGAGCAAGTCATAGAAAGTCGAATGCAATCAAATATTTTTTGAGCACTTAGAAAATGAAGCAAACTAAAGAAGGTAGAGAACTGTAAATGATGGAGGTTAAATTTAATGGTGTGCAAGACAACCTAGTGCAACAAAAGAAGGATACAAAAAACTCAAGCCAACATCTAGATGTGACACAGATGGTAGCATGTGTAGATTTGCATGAGAAAAAAAAAGCTAAGTTTTTCTCTATTATCCCAAATTCCCTTTTTAATTTAAAAATGAAAGAGTTTTGATTTAAAATATAAAGGGATGTTCCCTTCTTTATTGGAATCAATTTGAATCTTGGAAAGAATTCCATTGGGAAAGGGTCAAACAAAATTCCAAGGGGTTTTAAGGTTTTTCAGTAATAGTCCAATTGTCATAAGAAAAGAGAAAATTGATGCAAACTTTTTACAATAGAGGAAAGAAGCAAGAAATAAGGCTATCGAAATCCTCATAAAAAATGTTCTAGCTACAAGCCATCCCTTATCCAGATACCAACTTAGACCTAGAAAGGGAGATAAAAAGATAGGGATAAAAGGTATAGAAGGAGAACTAGGGGTGGAGGACTACAAGGAAAGAAAAAACCTAAAATAGGGATCCTTAAGTCCAGACAAGCCCTTTCATGGGTTTACAAATTATTGCATATTCGATAACTGTAAGAGATATGGGTATGCCTTCTAAAAGACTATCCCTAGTGAGATTGGTGGAGATACATAAACCCAATTTCAATCTAGTACAAGAAACAATTAGTGAAGGAAAAAAGGTGATAGGAACCCTTGAGAAAATAATGAAGGAATATAACTTCTTATATTTATATTCTATAGGGAATTCAGGGTGTCTTTTAATTGGTTGGAAGAAAACAATTATCATTAAAAACTCCTCTTTACTTGTATTGGGTATCTAGAGGGAATTATTAATTCAAGAATTAGGGGAAAACATTTATGTGGCCAACTACTATTGACCATATGAAGAGACGAAAACTTTGTGGGATGATTTATTTTTCTAAACTATATCAAGAATTAGAGAGTTATTATTACAGGTGAATTAAATATACTAGAGGTGTGGTATGAACTGGATTTTTTGGAGAATGAAATGAAGGCAACAATATAAAATGGAAACACACACACAAATATTTTGTAGAAATCACACTAGTAGAGTAAAACCCAAATTCTATTAATGAATGGAATGGAGAAACACTATAAATTGCAAAGCAACACAAACTAGCTCAAATGTGGTAGCTTATCTCTTAAGAAAGATGTGTCGACTACGCTCATTCGCAAGAGTTGATTACAAATAGATTGAAAAGGGACTTTTATCATAATCCCAAAGAGGGAAAAACCTTAACATCAAAAAACCTAACCCTAGTAGATGAATCACCAAAAGGATTTGTGGGCCTCGAGGTGGCTAGCTGATACATCAACTTCCCTGGGCGCAAATTTTCCATACGATCTCCATTAGGGTGCTCAATAGCTCATTGGAAAAAATAACCGATCATTACAACTTTTGATTGGGGCCATGGAAAACCCTAGCCCCTCAATTGACCAAAAAACATCTTTTAGGGCCTCAAAACGGCCCCGAAATTTTGGGACTTGAAAAATTGTAGAAAATTGCAAAGAAGATGGAGAACCATTGTTACACCGTGGAACAACTGGGTGGAAACCAATATCTACCTAGATCAATCATTCCCCATTAGGGAGCAATGTTCCCCATTGCATCAAGCTCATCCATCAGATGAGGAAACCTTTGTTGAATATTACTCCTAGGGAGCCACTTTCCTTAGTGAAGAAATTTCCCTGCTTAGACAACCTGATACAACTTGACGTTATACTAGTGAGTGCCTTTCATCTCAGTGTCCATGATCTAGTTGACTGTATCCTTCTCAATGTAGTCAGGATTGAGTTTTGTAGGGGCTAAGTGCTGGGATATCTCTAAGGTGTCCAAGAGAGGTGGAAAAGATGGTCAAAGTAGCTTTGCATTAAATATGAGGTGCGATCCGAGGAAAGGGGGAATACCTAGCTCAAAAGCATTCTTAGCCATAACCTTGCTGATGGTGTAAGGCCCATATCGAAGTGGGTGGATTTTACATGGGGCCCTTTGAGGTGCTCTTTCTGTAAATGTAATAGAACTTATCTCCAACCTTAAACTTATGTGGAACCCGATGTTGGTCATGTCATTGCTTATACTTAGCATTGGATTTTTGTAAGATATCATGAAATTGGTGTTAGATGTGTTGGATCCACTCAACTAATTTGGAATCCCAATTAGACTCAGTTAAAGCATGGGAGGATTCCTCCTATGTATATGCAATGGGCGGTGTTGGGGATAATGGTTGGAACCCCACGCATATTTGAAAAGAGTTGTGGATAATATAGTTGTGAAGGGATCTATTGTAGCTATGTTGAACATAAGGAAGCCTCTCATCCAAAGTGTGGGGATGTTTGGAGTTGTACATTATTAGTATATGCACAATCATCATGTTGACCATCTATGTTTTCCCATTGGTTTGGTGGTGGAAGGCAGTCGGTTTGGTTATCTTGGTGTCCATCATCAACCATAGGTTGGACTAGAAGGTACTCAATAACCTACTATCTCAATTTGAAATAATGGTCCATGGGAGGGGAAAATGAACCCAAACATGCTCAAAGAAGAACTTAGAAATGGACTTTGTTGTGATGCTCTTCTTACATGGAGTTAAAATTATCATCATAGGGAACCGATCAAAAACCACAAATATACAATCGTTGTCATGCTTGCTTGAAGGAAACTCAGACATGTATTCCATGGAGACAGAATCCTAGGGCTTGTTTGGGGTAGGCAATGTACAATTCTCGCTTCTTGATAGTAGGTTTGGAAATGGCACGAGCAGTGCACAATCGGATGTACCTACCAATGTATTATCGGAACTTGGACAAGTAGAATTACTTGGACAAGTAGAATTACTTCTACAACATTTCCACTGTATTCTCTATGTTGAAGTGCCTTACCACTTGATTGTAATGTGCCTCCCAAATCAGCTTCTCGTGCTTCCTTGAAGGAGCACAAAGGTGTTCAAGATGGCATAAAAGTTCATCTTGGAGATGAAATTTTGAGATTGGTCTCCCTACTTGTAATTTTTGGTAAGCAATATCAAATTCAAGGTCACTATCGTACAATTTGGGCCACCTGAATGTCACATGTCGACAAGAGTTGAGCATGGAGTCAACATAACAATTAGAGGTTAGTTGGGGTAGTTTTTAATGTGATTAGTGATGCCCTTATTATACTTGATGATGAGGTGGAATTGTTGCAAGTATGTGGACCACTTCTGATGACGATTGTTTTGTAACTTTCCATGCATTTGCATGAACTAAAGGGGCTTTTGGACGATGGTATCCTTCCCTAGGATCTAATGTTTACATTGACAATAGGCCTACAAAATGGAGTACATATCCTTGTCATAGGTGGGATACCTATTAACATAATCAAAGAGTGTCTCACTATGCTAGGTCATCAGATGTCCATGCTGAGTGGGGACTGCATTAATAGAATAGTCAAAGGCATTTGTCTTAATCTAAAAAGGTTGTTGCAAGTATGGTAGAGTGAGGACTAGCACTGAGCAAAGGCATCGTTTCAAATCCTTAAAGGATTTTTGTTGTGATGCACCTGTTAGCACTATAATTTGATGCTTCTAAAGACAAATCAGCTCGTTGGCATATTTTACTAGGTTTTAAATTGTTCATTATGAATTCTATCAAAAGATTAAACCTGAAGACCAAGTTTCGCTCCCACTCCAAATCTTCGTACCTGCAAAACAAATATATAACATTTATCAACAATGATTCTACTCTAGTACGAAATCAAGCCATGAGAAGAAGCTCACGAAGATATAAAGTGCTCTATGCATCAATTAATATTTGAGTTATTGCCATATATATACATTAATGTATGTTTTTAATTTTATCTATGAAAGAAATACAATTTGCAGCTATCGAAGATTTTAGTCCAGATTGACAAAAGGAGGATATGTGTCATTTTCCAATTGCTACGAATGTAGACATAGCCATAAACCACTAGAATACACATGGAGGTGCATCTGTTGAGAGCAGCGACCTCTCTTCTTTTCCACGTTGAAGGATTGAAGACTACTGTGACCACTGCTCAAATACTATCATGGAACTATTGATTGAAGCCATGTGTTGAAACCATGAAGATTTCCAACAAGAATTACAGTTGACATGTGAGAGGTGGCCGTTATGCTTAAAGACACTACAGTGAATGATTGTTCCAGGCTTCCAATGTGATAAAAGATATACGGGGAGCAAAATGCCACGAGTGATGACTGTTCTACAATGTTCAATCCAATTGATTCTGCTGTGTTTGAGAATGTATTTGAAAATTGGTGTCAACACCATGACCTTTCACTCAGTCGAGCTAGTTTCCTTTTAGCAATGGCGAATATGAAGAAAGGAGAAACCACGATCATGAGATATGCGCTCATCTATCATTCAATGTGTTGACAGCGTTAATATCTTGAGATAATATTTCCAAAGATATCAAAAAGATCAATATCAAGGAGACTTCTTTGTGACATATGCATTTTCTCTGCCCTCCATTCGTATCTAACATTCTGCACCAAAGTTCAATGCTACGGCCATCCTATTGTAGCCAAGGAAGAGACTGTTGGGTTTCATTGCCCTACTGGCACCGTTGTTACTTTCTCAGATTTCATATTATAATTTCCTCTATTGGTGTTTCGGGAAGCAGAGGTTGTTAAGTTTCTATTTGCAGAATTAGGTTGCTGAATTCTTTTCCAGCTTATGTGAAGGTTCAATTGATAAACATCATGGATTTTCTTTCGATCATAATGCAGAAGACGGGAGGTTAATGGATTTTTACCATTCCGCAAGACCAATGTACGAAGATAATTTATAAAGCAAGTGGTCGTGGAATACAAACCACCATCACACGTGTCCATTCTTGATACGTCCGCATGTGGAAAAATGGTATTGCAAACCGCTCAAAGGGAAATGAGGAACTGCCTTACGTGGCATCCCAAAAGCATTCTCTATTTATTGGTGAAACTCGTCATTTTATTGGTTTCGAGGAAGCGACCGAAAGAATAAAAAACATAAGAAGCTAAGGCATAAACCTAGCTCGTGGTGGAAACTATCATTGGTGAAATGAAATGGAATCTCCATGATGTAAACTCTAGTTACTAGTGCATGAGACTGTTCATATCGATCACTCTTTGCAACTAGAGGATGCGTCTAGTGCAGTATTCTCTCATATAGGTGGAGATTTAAGCGTGAAGAGATTGTGGTGAAGCTTGGAGCCTTCTTTTCATGAAGAAATGCCCACTTTGGTTTCTACATATTGATATATTGTTGCGACCATTATAAAGAGAAACGGTCACTCATTTGTTGGAGCTTCTCTCTTTCATTTCAAAAGAAGTTGAAGCGCATAGTTTGTTGGATTTCCATTCAAAAATGTGATAGATAATCGGCTTCGGATTGGATTTTTGGTTTGTAAATCATATAATATAGTTTGTAACGAGGAAGCAGGAAAAAGGGTTTTGTACAGGTGGCAGAAAAGTGGAGCACCCCCGAAAATCCAGAAATTCCAGGCAGAACATCAAACAGGTGGCAAAATAATGAATATCAGTCGAAGAAGTGAAAAATTGCAGCCATCTTTTAGTTTTCGAGGATATGACAGAACAACATTCCAGATTTTTCGTCATTTATTGTTTAAAAAACTAATTCTTGTAAAGTAGTGATTAGTTATTTGATTGTTATTTCAGCATCGATGGGTTATTGTTAGGAAAGGCAGTCAGGGTTTGCTCAGGGAGCATTTTTGTATAAATTATGCATTCTGCAATCTAAAAAGGGGGATTCCCAGGGACGAAAGTATCTGTTCTAGGTTTTTGAAGTGTTTTCCAGAAATTAATAAAGATTTCAGAGCTGAGCAGATTTTTTATCAAAGATTCATGTGTTGTTTCAAAATTACAGTCTGTACTTTCCCTTTCTCTACATGTGCATGTTTACCTTCTTTGTTATGCCTTTCATTATGTCATTTTCTTCTATGCTTAGATGAACGTTTATATAGATTGAGATTCATGTCATATGCCTCGATTTATTTGCATCTGAGTATCCATTTATTTCTCCAAAGTTAACAGTGGATTCATCTGAAAATCGATGCTCGTTGTTAATGGACTGTCTTTATTTCTTTCCTTGTCACCTGCAAAATCTTATTGACTGTAATAAAACAACTATCTTTCCTTTGTATGAAACATTTGTTTGGCTACTGATCTATTATTTTTTTGTTTCTTGACTCCATTGCCGAATGGTATCCTTTTCCTGTTGATCTAACCACCTCATCAAAAATTCCTAAGTTTTTATTATTTTACAATTTGGCCATTGAGTTTATTGTCAAACTGCTGTCGTGGTGACATTGGATAGCAGATTTGTTGAGAGAGCCCTCTCTAGCTGAAATAGGCTAACTTTTCAGTCTAAAGATTGGTTTGAAATAGGTTACCTCGGGGTTTCTTTGATACAGCCCAAGGAAAATCCGAGTGCTAACATTCTAGCACCGTTGCCGGGGACCGAAGGTGAAATATTCCCTGGGTATGAACGACAAAGTTTCCATCTCTGATGGTTGATGGTGAACAACGGTCAGATATCAAGCAAGCTGTGCATCTTTCACCTGGCGACTCCATCTTCAAAGAATCCAGTTTTCAGAAATTTCATGGCGACTCCACATTAAAGAAATCCAGTGTTACATTTTTTCACAGGCTGGTCTCCTCAATTTTTCAAATCAGAATCTGCAGCTCCAGTATTTCGAGATGGCCTCGTTATTAAGAAGGTATGCTCCTATGAGCAGGTCTCATATTCCCGATTTTTCGAATCAAATTCCTAAAATAGATTGGCAGTCGCGGAATACAAACCACTATCACACGTGTCCATTCTTGATACGTCCGCATGTGGAAAAATGGTATTGCAAACCTCTCAAAGGGCAATGCGGAACTACCTTACGTGGCATCCCAAAAGCATTCTCTATTTATTGGTGAAACTCGTCATTTTATTGGTTTCAAGGAAGCGACCGGAAGATTAAAAAACATAAGAAGCTAAGGCATAAACCCTAGCTCGTGGTGGAAACTATCATTGGTGAAATGAAATGGAATCTCCATGATGTAAACTCTAGTTACTAGTGCATGAGACTGTTCATATCGATCACTCTTTGCAACTGGAGGATGCGTCTAGTGCAATATGCTCTCATACAGGTGGAGATTTAAGCATGAAGAGATTGTGGTGAAGCTTGGAGCCTTCTTTTCATGAAGAAATGCCCACTTTGGTTTCTACATATTGATATATTGCTGCGACCATTATAAAGAGAAACGGTCACTCATTTGTTGGAGCTTCTCTCTTTCATTCCAAAAGAAGCTGAAGCGCATAGTTTGTTGGATTTCCATTCAAAAATGTGATAGATAATCAGCTTCGGATTGGATTTTTGGTTTGTAAATCATATAATACAGTTTGTAATGAGGAAGCAGGAAAAAGGGTTTTGTACAGGTGGCAGAAAAGTGGAGCACCCCCAAAAATCCAGAAATTCCAGGCAGAACATCAAACAGGTGGCAAAATAATGAATATCAGTCGAAGAAGTGAAAAATTGCATCCATCTTTTAGTTTCTGAGGATATGACAGAACAACATTCCAGATTTTCCATCATTTATTGTTTAAAAAACTAATTCTTGTAAAGTAGTGATTAGTTATTTGATTGGTATTTCAGTATCGATGGGTTATTGTTAGGAAAGGCAGTTAGGGTTTGCTCAGGGAGCATTTTTGTATAAATTATGCATTCTACAATGTAAAAAGGGGGATTCCCAGGGACGAAAGTATCTGTTCTGGGTTTTTGAAGTGTTTTCCAGAAATTAATAAAGATTTCAGAGCTGAGCAGATTTTTTATCAAAGATTCATGTGTTGTTTCAAAATTACAGTCTGTACTTTCCCTTTCTCTACATGTGCATGTTTACCTTCTTTGTTATGCCTTTCATTATGTCATTTTCTTCTATGCTTAGATGAATATTTATATGGATTGAGATTCATGTCATATGCCTCGATTTATTCGCATCTGAGTATCCATTTATTTCTCCAAAGTTAACAGTGGATTCATCTGAAAATCGATGCCCGTTGTTAATGGACTGTCTTTATTTCTTTCCTTGTCACCTGCAAAATCTTATTGACTGTAATAAAACAACTATCTTGCCTTTGTATGAAACATTTGTTTGGCTGCTGATCTATTATTTTTTTGTTTCTCGACTCCATTGCCCAATGGTATCCTTTTCCTGTTGATCTAACCACCTCATCAAAAATTCCTAAGTTTTTATTATTTTACAACTTGGCCATTGAGTTTATTGTCAAACTGTTGTCGTGGTGACATTGGATAGCAGATTTGTTGAGAGATCCCTCTCTGGCTGAAAGAGGCCAACTTTTCAGTCTAAAGATTGGTTTGAAATAGGTTACCTCGGGGTTTCTTTGATACAGCCCAAGGAAAATCCGAGTGCTAACAGCGCCCTAAGAAAATTTTGCTTCAACTCCACCCTTAGTCACTTGGATCAAGGGCCAAGCGATATGAGAGAACCCCAACACAAACCTATGGTAAAAAATTTCAAGGATCAAGAAGATGCAAAGCTCCATTAGAGTTCTCGGGGCTAGCCAATCGTGAATGAATTGGATCTTTGCTAGGTCCAAATGCACCCCATGTTCATCCACAATGTATCCCAAGTACTAAATTCTCTCCATGTCAAATGAGTGTTTTTCCAAATTGGCGTATAACTTGTGTTGGCACAAGATACTAAGGATTTGTTGAATGTGTTGCAAGTGTTACACCCAATTTATGTTAAATATGAGGTTGTCTTCCAAATAGACGAACACAAAAGAGCTTGTGAATGGGCACAAGATATCATGCATCATCCTCATAAATGTTGTTGGGGCATTAGTTAATCCAAAAGGCATGACCAACCACTCAAAAAGGTCTTCTTTAGACTTGAAGGTTGTCTTCCATACATCGACTTGCTAAATCGAGACCTAGTGGTAACCTGACTTCAAATCAATCTTACTAAAGAACTTGGCACCCTTGAGTTGATCAAGAAGATCATTAATATGTGGAATTGGGTATCAATTCTCAACGGTGATTTTGTTAAGAGATATGTAATCAATATAGATTCGCCATGTCCCATCCTTTTTTTGTACCAACATAATTGGGCTTCCACAAGGTGAGGAGCTCAATCAAATGTGGTATTTTTGGATGATCTCTTGAATCTGATGATTTATTTCCTCGTTCTCCATAAGAGAGCATATATATACTGGTCCATTAGGTAAAGGCGCATCAATTATCAAATCAATTCAATGTTTAACCTGGTAGTGTACAGACACCCCTTTGGGCGTGGCAAATATATCTCTGTATTATTCTACATTCTTGTCCACCTACTTGTGTTGTATGAGAGACCTTGTGTTGAGGTTGTGGCAGTTGATCCATCAATATTCTAACCGAACCATGAAGAGGATAAATTTACCATCCTGATATATGCCCTGCTAACATTGCTTTGCATAGATCAAAGAAACTACAGTAGTCGAGAGTACCTTGGGTATCCTGTAGAGTTGGCCTTCCAAAGTAGCAATGACACTATGGGGCTTGGACTCATAAACAACATGATGTTTCCACATATATCGTTGTCCTAAAAGTGCATTTCAAAATTCAAGTATGGAAACATCACACAATACCTCATCTTTGAAGGGCTTGATGCCATAAGAAAGGTGGCATTGTTGACTGAAGCAGATGTATCGTCCCTGGCTCAACCAATAAATGGTGTATGGTTGGGGCTGTGGTGTTGTCGACAACTTCAATTTCTTGATGATCTCATCTGATATTGGGTTATTATGGCTACCATTGTCAACAATTAAATGTAGTGAATCCCCCTTCACCCATAGTTGTGAATGGAAGAGGTGCTCCCCTTCCTCTGTCTCCTCCCGCTCATTTGGTTGGATCATTGCAGTTGCAATGGTGGCCCTAGGTTCCTCGTTAATGATTTTATTTTCTTTCTCTTGATCTGAATTAGAGTCTGAGCTAAAGGTCAGCTCTGAGGATTTAATCTCAACCAACAATGATTTTTTTCAGCAACATTCATTAGTGTTGTGCCAGGGGCTTTTGTGGAACTCACACGACTTTCTAGTGTCCTTCTTTGATTTTTCGTTACTCTTATTTACTTGCACCTTGGCCTGGTTATCATGATTTTGGCCATCCTTGATTTGTACTTTGTTTTGTGAGTTAGGGACACCTTTACTAGGCTTATGCTGCAATTTATTTGCAAACCCAAGCTCATGCTTATTATTTTGCTCGATCTTGGCAACATACCGATAAGCATCTCCTACAGAGGAGAAGTCCAAGAAATCCATCTCTGTTTGGATGTACTTGGTAAATCCACTACAATACTTTAGGACCAAGTGTCATTTAGAGTCTCTGATACCCAGCTTTGAACGTAAGGTATTAAATATATTGGTGAATTCCAACACCATTTGGTCTCTCTAATTGCACAATGTTGTCCATATCGTGTACTGGTCATTATAGTTTCCAATAGGGTATAATTCCTCCTTAACGACATCGAATAAATACTCCCAAGTGGGTTATGTCCTATATATTTCAAACTCATCTCCAACATGCCTCTCGCAGTAATCGTCCCACCAATATTTGACATGGGGGAGGGACTTAAGGAGTGCAGAGGTGATCTTTTCGCCATTGATTTTTTTTTAATAAAGCAGTAACCCTCTAACATATTTAACCATTTCTCCAAAGCATATGCATCTAGTTGGAATTCAAATAAGGGAATGTCAAAGTTAACTTATTCCTTGAAGGGATTCACATGTCTGAAATGGCTTCTCATTGAAGGTGTCTCTGTTATCGTCAACAATTGTTGAAGGATATGGGAACAATTATCCATCGTCATGTTCCTCTATCGCATGAGAGCTTCCTCGAGCAACAACTTAACAGGATATCCTAATATGCCATCTCTATTTTCTTCTTCTTCCATGTGAGATTGCTTAGACCGACAAGAGTGGTTGTCCCCAAAATCAACTAGTTTAGGACCCAACTCTCAATATCTGGATCTCATTGAGGACATGCACCGAGGAACAACAAGAGCAGATTGCTCTAATACCACTAATTTGGATTATTTAGAGAATGAAATGAAGGCAACAATATAAAATGGAAACACACACATAAATATTTTGTAGAAAGCACATTAGTACAGTAAAACCAAAATTCTAATAATGAATGGAATGGAGAAACACTGTAAACTGCAAAGTAGCTCAAACCAGCTCATATGGTGGTAGTTTATCTTTGAAGAGAGATGTGTCATCTACACTCATTTGCAAGAGTTGATTACAAAGAGGTTGTAAAGGTTCTTTTATCACAAGCACAAAGAGGCAAAAACCCTAACATCCAAAACCTAACCCTAGGAGATGAAGTGCCGAAGCATTTGTGAGTCCCAACGTGGCTAGCCGATATGTCAACTTCCCGAGGGTGCAACTTTTGCATGCGATCTTTGTTTAGGGCGCTTGATAGCTCATTGGAAAGAACTAATTGAGAATTACAACTTTTGACTGGGTCAAGTTAATTCCATGGTAATTCCTGGCCCCTCGATTGGATAAAAAACATCGTTTGGGGCCTCAAAACAACCTCAAAAGTTTGGGACTCAAAAAACTGTAGAAACTTGGCAAGAAGATGGAGAACCATTGTAACTTAGTGGAATAGGTGGGTGGACACCAATATCCACTTGGATCATGGTGAGAAGCAATAAGATAGGATATATTAGTGGATTTATTTATATGCAAAATAAAGGAAGCATGTGTTATGTATGTTGGACAAATACAACTCATACCCACTTGGAGAATTAATAGAGTGGGTGAAGTAGGGGTATCAAAAAAGCCTGATAGGTGTTTGGTCAAAAAAAACCTAATGCCAAATACATATAAGTTTAGATCCCCGGTGGAGGCTAGAGGATACGTAAATCATATGCATCTTTTAATTTATATAGAGATTCAATACTAGAAGCCAACAAGCCATTTAAATTTAATTCATTCTGGTTAGAGGATGAACAATGTACAAAATTAGTAAAAGAAGAGTGGGTAAGCTATGAATAGCAATTACAATTTATTTCATGTAGAAAATAAACTATGACGAGGCTTTCAGAGACATAACAAACTACCAATTTACAAAATCATTAAAGAAAGTGAAAGTGGTAGTGTCAACATGGGCTTCAAATAAATTTAAAAACTTGTAAAAGGACTTAAAAGAAACAACAAGAAATATAACAAAATTCCATGAGAAGAATAAGTGGGGAATTTCGCTGACAAGGGGAAATTCCAATTAAGTGAATGAGAAAAATAAAAAGAATAATTTGATTTATTAGCGAGAAGCATAATGGAAAATGCAAGGGATGTTGAGGATAGTGCTCAAAATAGGGCAATAGTGGCATTTCAGCACATGGTAGCAGCAACGAAGAGCCTCCGTGTTAGCCCCCTATTCAAATCCATTGTCAAGGGGATGTGCGTGGCCTTCCATGTGTTGAGATGGAGGATATGGGAAGGGAGGAACTCATTGAACACACTTGTATCACTCCCTCTCCCTCATAGTCATGATTGGATAATATTTCAGTGATGCCATAGTTGTAGTAGTTGGCACAAGATCTTGAGAGTTGCTGGGTGATGTTGTAGATTTGCAAAGAATAGACTGATGTTGTACCTTCCTAACTATACAAACCTAGGATTGACTTTTGGAACATTATTAGTCATCCCGCTATCAAGCCGAAGCCAAGGCACATACTTCTGACAAGTCCGACCCATTTATTAACAGTGGACAATCATTGAATTGGATGGTGGATGGTGGTCACATGCCTTCACCTATAGAAATTCAAATTTGGTCCACCATGCAATTGATCCACTTGAACAGGGCCTCTAGTAGTGAGGTTGAGCAATGGATAGTTAGGGTTGACCATGATCGTGAAGCCATATAGGTTGCTTCCTAACAATTGGAAGTGCAACTTGTAGATGTAACAACTGATCACGATCCATGAAGGAGAGATCAAGAGGAAACAAAATAGAGAATTGAGGCGGTATGTAAGAATTTGGAAGTCATGTGTCCAAAGCTCCACACCAAGGGTTCTTTTCCACCCAAGTTAATTTTGGTTTTATACCTAGAAGACAGAGTGGACATTCTATGCTCTTCGTGGAGACAATCGCGAGATACGATCAACGACTTGTAGGTCCAACTCAAAGCTACCCAAAATCAAGGAAATCAACACCAATGAGAGATCATGGCTTGACTACCTCCTTTCATAAATGAAGTCACCGCAACCGAGGATAGGCTCCAGAAAACAACTGAGTATAGCAAGATTATTTTTTCTGCCTTGCAGGATTGGATGGATATGTTGGAGTTACAGGTATGCATTAAGACCACGAATGCAGAGGCATAGGCCATGAGAAACCCTTTGGATCAACATCAAAAGTATGTTGAGATTTAGGATGCTAATGACTAACTCAATACCCTGCATGAGGAAGTTGTTGTTGATAAGAAGGCTCTTTGTGAATTTCAACCCAATGGCCTAGTCTACATATCTTACACTACAACTGTTGGAATCCTTTGTAAATGGTTCTGATTTATGAGGGAACGAAATGAAGCACATAAATATGAAAAAAACACAACGAATATACAATAATACTCAATTTATATTAATGAAGGAAATATGTAGGAACTATAAACAAATGCATAGTGAAATGAACTCGCTAAAATGGTGGCATCTTATCTCTGAGAAGAGATGTGGAATCTACATGCATTCGCAAGAACTAAGTTACAATGAGGCCAAAAGAGCCTTTTAACTTAAAGCATCAATGATAAAATTCTAAACATCCAAAGACCTAACCCTAGAGGATGAAACACCAAAAGGTTTATGGGCCTCGTTGTGGTTAGTTAATAAGTCAACTTCTAAGGGGTGTTACTTTTGATTCCGATATCCATTTGGGGCACTTGATATCTCGTCGAAAAGGTCTAACCAAGAAGTACACATTCGGATTATACTAGTACATAGCCAAAGGATAACAACTAGGCCTTGTCGTGCCAAAAAAACGTCGTTTAGGGCGTCAAAACGCCCTCAAAAGTTCAAGACCCAAAAAACCGTAAAAAAAATGTCAGGATGGAAAACTATGTTTTGAGCCAGTGGACTAGGTGGATGGCCGTTCAAGTCCATCTGGATCAGTAAACTATGAATGGGATACTGTGTAAAAAGATAATCGCATTGCGATGGATAGTGAGCAGGTGCATACATTCATTTCCAACGCTACACTCTTGTTAGGAAAGTGAAAGACTCGGGTTGACAATTTTGAGAATTTGCATTGCAAAGCTTTGGCGGTAGTACCTAAGTTGGCCCCTTTGTTTGAAGTCTAGAAGGATGACTAGGGTTGACTGGAGGGAGAGCCAACGATTATGGTCAGAGCTTGTTGTCCCCTTCATTTTTTAAGATCAAATCATGAGAGATAGATGGAGTAGATAACGCATGGAAAGTTTCGCAAGAGGACGTGAAACAAGATAAGGAAGCTATTAATGCACTCGGGTGGAGAAACTAGATTTTAATTGCCTTGATGAAGTCATGAATGTCGACTAAGTTTTGTTTAAAACCCCATGAAGGGTTAAGGGATAGGGTTAGAGAGTTGGGGATTTTGAGAATTGTTGTAGGGATATGGGATAGCTATCCCATGTAATGTAAAAGTTGTATGTTTTGATATGCTACAAGAATGAGAATAAAGTGAGAAGGATTTGGAGCATCCTTTAAGATTATGTTGTATACTATGGTGAATGCATTTGTTTAGTTTATTTGTTTTATGATTGAAATGTGGAATGCCATACAACAAACTTATTTCTTAATAGTAATAGTTAATTGTTGAATGAATATTGTGGTTGTTGTTGCATTCATTCCTTAGTTTATCCCTCCATCTATCATTGCTCTTGGTTGTGCTTTGGGAGAGACTCCCTTCTCTATTTGAGAAGATAACAAATTTCAGCGCAACTAGACTACATTGGAGCTTTGTTATCCCTTGTGTCCTGGCCTCAACATGTCACCAACACTTTTTATTATTTGGTTTGCCATCATTTTAATAGTTTATAATGGCCATATGGGATGGCTAAAAGGCATGAAACTTGAGGTGACATTTGATTTTTTGTGTTTCATTTTGTTAGTTTCAATTCCAAACCTCCAATCCTGTTAATGTCATCTCATGGAATGAGTGTTAAGTGGATTACTTAAGATCATTAGAATTGGTTACTATTGAACGATGTTAATGAGAGATGACTTGTAATGAATGGTTTGAGTATTAATGCTCCATAGAGTTAATACTCAACTTTAAAATCCAAGGCTTTAGTGGTGGTTAACAACTATTGCCCTCAATAATGATTTAACAATGTGTTATGCACATCATCTATATATAAGTGGAAAAATCCCTACGTAAATGATTTTAGTCCTTGCCCATGGTATCCTATTGAAATGGTTTACACCTGTAATTGTAGGCTCACAATACAAATGTTCTTATGGTAACTATACTTTGATTGAGGCCATAGTATCATTTAAGGTTCCAAATGCATGGCCCACATGGAGATTGTTACTGTGTGTTGCTATAGCCTTCATGTGGAGATAAACAATATGCATTATTGAATGTTCGTAAAGCAATGTATCTATGGAGAGGATCAATGACCACCACACTTGGACTATTTTGCTTACATGACAAGCCCATTGTAGTATGTACCAAGGGTAATGTATTTAAGGTGATGGTCATGAACTATTTCTAGAGGCTTCCATTGGAAACAGTGTGGGACCATCTTGGATGGTTCCCAATAAATGTAGTTATGGTAATGGCGACTTCATGTTGTAAGTGGATTTTTTATGTTGACATGGATGATTGCCTTTGACTTTCTCCATTGGTTATCAACGGCAATGGTATTTTGACCATCATAAAAACCATAAAACTTTTAACAACCATTGCTTTGGAAATAATGAACATTTTGATTGTTGGCATTGAAGTTATGGTAGATTTTTTCCCATCATTAATGATTTTATTTAGTGTAATGTCAATGTTGGACTAGGTTTTCTCTAATGCCCATATGTTTTTCATTATCATACATTTATGCTCATGTCCTGTGAGATTTTAACCATAACAATGTTTAGTCTTGGTGAAATAAAAGCATGCCATTTATACCAAGGATGCATGTGAAATTAAGTTTGATGACCCATAACGAAGTTTCCATTGGGTCTTGGACATCTATAACTTTCCCAAAATCCGTTACACACTTGATTTGGTGGCTTGTGGCTCGAGATATGGGCTATTGAAGAGCATGGCTCAATCCTCATTGATTTCTCTTGCTAATCAATATTGATCATTCGGTTTCTGAAGCAAATATTCATACCGCATGTATAGTGAGAAGAAAATTTGTTGTTTGTACATCTAAAATACCTATGAACCATATTGTGTGTGCGATAGGGAGTTCTTGCACATGCACCATCACACATGTGGCATCTTATTTTTTATCTCCTGTCCACCCGTCGAGTCCATGTTACCATGACTAGGTGAAAAATCATGCTCTAGTTGCCACATGACATTGCCACCTCATAATTGATCGCTAACTACTAGATTTACATCAACCATATCATGCCACCTATGTGCCAACATTTGATGCCACCTTAACGTTTACCTGACACTTTTTAGGTAATTGTTTACCACTTGTTAACCCTCAAAATTGGACTTCACATCAATTAACCATTTTAAATATGTTGTCGAGAGGGCCGATTACATGGCTAACATATCTATTTATGGAGGAGTCCACTACCATCTGCATTACATGGTCCACCTATCAAGTCCATGTTGTCATGCCTAGTTTCCAAGTCATTCTATAGCTGCCACATGAAATCACCACCTCATAATTGATTGCTAACTACTAGCATGCTATTGACCTTATCATGCCACCTATGTACCAACGTTTGATGCCACCTCAATGTTTAGCTAACACTTTCCAGGCAGTTGTTTACCACTTATCAACCCTTAAAATTGGATTTCACCTCAACTAATTATTTTAAATATGTAGTCAAGAGGGTGGATTACATGGCTAACATATATATTTATGGAGGGGTGCACTACCATTTGCATTACATGGTCCACCAAACCACGAAAAAGCATGTCAAGAAGGATGGCTTAGTTGGAAGGTACATGGAGGCAATTCATAGGTGTGGTGTTAGAAGTTGAAAAATTCCACTCTCTACCTTCACAACCTTGCAAAATCATCAACCATATGATTCATATTTAATCAATGATGGTTCTAGAGTTGAAATCCATATGGTTGTTTAAGACATGGCAACTAGATGGTGCAGAAGAAAACATGGATATCTAGTCACTCATGATTCCATAAAGCATGGAGAAAGGGGTAACTTGGAGAGGAGGCCACATGGAGGCACCTAATAGGTGCGGTATTGGAAGTTGCAAAAGTTCACCTACCACCTTCATAACCCTACAAAATCATTATCCATATGATTTTAACACAATCAATAGTGTGCTAAATTTAGATGCAATGTTGTTTAATACATCATAGAGGAGGGACATGGCATGTCACATGGTCACCCCCAATTTTCCAACCAATCCTTTATCACTACTTATGTTGCTTTTCCCACATGTTAGTCTTCTATATTCAGTATATCATACTAGTTCCACTTGTTTGTTAAATCACCCTTATTCTTCCTATTGGCATTGCCGCCTCAACATTGGTAGCTACATATCCTTGCTAGACCATCTACATGTTGGTCCTCCATTGATGCCGCCTCAATAGTGCCTCAACACTGGTTGTTAGTTGGTAATGTCCCGTTATGGCCTAGGGTCCGACCTTGGACCTTTGGAATTAAATGAAAGAAATTATCACTCATGATAGTCCCAATCATGTTTCTTTTACTCGAGTTTCGATAGTTGACATCTAAATTATTAGTATTGTGTATTAGCAAGCATATAATCCAAGTCTCATTCGAGATTATTTTTGTTTCTATAGCACTAAATCATTCCTCTAAATTTGGAAAATATAATCATACATGAATGAACACCACATTCTCATCCATGTATACCCATTTTGCACATCATGTAGGAGTTGAAAATCAAGTCTACATTTCTTTGAAATATCCATTACACTAATTTGTATGGTTCTTTGGATGATGCATATATGTCCAATGGGCCCATAATATCACCACTACAACTTGTATCAACCTCTTTGTTTTCCCTCGACTTAATAAATCTCTTATGCTATTTTTTGGAGTGTAGAGCCTAATTTTATACATGTAATCTTTAGCCAAACGTAAGGTTGGATGGTAACATTAACATATGAGCCTTTAGAAGAGCAAATAACAAGTGAAGGCAAGTTTTTTTAGTAATGCAAAGAATAATGATATAGAAGAAATTATAAAAATGATACATTCTTGTAATAATGTCTAAATAATTTATTTTTCTATTAACAATCTTAAATTCCAAGTTTTATAAAAAAATTATTTTCATTTTTATGAAAAACAATATCCTATAAATTTACAAAAAAATTTGATACTCAAATGAACACTAAACTCTTATATGCTAATTTAATTCTACATTATCCATCCCATGTTAAAATCTATCAAGATAGTACACATTTTTTATTATAAGGAAATTCATTCCATTATAGTACACATTTTTTTATTATAAGGAAATTCATTCCATTATAGTACACATTTTTTTATTATAAGGAAATTCATTCCATTATCCATTCCATGTTAAAATCTATCGAGATAGTACACATTTTTTATTATAAGGAAATTCATTCCATGAACCTTTTTAGAAATCAAGATGGATGCCTCCTTTGCTTTATTAGTGCATCTCATATTAACCATGTCAATAACTTGTACTTTTGTGGTTTTTTTTGCACATCAAAGCTAATGGGCATTATTACTCTGTGTCAAAGGCAAGGAACTATTGTGTTGAGTTCGGCATTTATTAACATTAGTTGCACTTTCACTTTTGTAAAATTTTAGTTATAACAAATCTTTCATATAATAATTTTCATCTTTTCTATTAAACAATAGACTTAGTATAAGGTCTTATTGTCGGGGTGGCGATTAACTTTTCGGCATGGGAAAAGTTTTTAATGCATGAAGTCCCATCTTTAATGTTTGTAGTGTTTGTGTTGGTTGAGGAGACTAGCATTTGCACAATCTTCGAAGATTAATAAAATTCAAATCACTGACATTAATGACATATACATATCAATTTTTATTTGAGACATATAAAAAGCAACATTCATTATATACAAGTAATACTAACCTTTATCATTGCATTATTATGTCTCCGAAGGTGATCATATATATATCACCAATCTCCTATTTTGGCATAAAGACTATAAATTTTTACATTTTACAATGTTTAAACAATGTATTGAATATTATATATTAAAGAAAACATTTATTTGAATAGTGATTGGCTCTAATTTGCTGACGTTTGCCTCGTTTTTCCTTTTCCAAGAGGTGGCGGTGGGCAAACGTCAACTTGGAGTGGGCGGCAGAGCATTTCGAAAGTAATGAGTATGTAAAGTTATGAACTAAAAGGTATGTATAAAGCGTTGGTTTTAATGTAATGAGCCAACTTGGCCGTGTGCAAGAAAATGCAATGGATGGCTTTCCAAGTCATTAGCTCACACTAACAACTTTATGACTTGACCACCATGGCTATCGTCCTTAACAGTCGGCCATGTGATTGTCTTTAAGGTTGACCTGCCATGGCACACTCTAGAACCCAACCATGTGAAAAACATTAAGGATTATAAGATGTGGCTTGATTTTGGAATTTCGATCACACGGTTGATGGTTTAAATACACAGACATGGTGGCAACTCGACTTGACAGTTGGATGGTTGGTACCAGCTGCGCCATAACTGCTCTGCATGGGCGAGCCTTATTGAACAGACAGACTCGCATTTAAGGCAAGCCTGTCAGATGCTAGACCCATCCGCACCCATCCATGGCATGGTATGGACGTTCACGGTATACACCGGCTCCGGCGACGAAAAAATAAGACGTCCAATCTACCTGACACACTACTTACTAGAGCGTATCCACCAGTTCCGGCCCCAACTACTGTGTATAAGTAGACGTCCAATCCACGGTCCACCTCTCACACTGTGGAAAACGTCATCACAGAAATTTGAATTTGAATCCAAGAGGGAAACTCATTGTTGGAACTTGCAGCGCCTTTCCATTCATTTGAATTTGAATTTGAATTTTAGTTGAGTATTAACGCCCGCGGCTCGCCCATTCCATTCATTTGGATTTGGATTTGAATTTGAGCATGGACACTGGTGGATCAGTGCCATAGCCATTCCTATGAACGCCAAAGCGGGTTCATGTTGTTCTTACCCACAACTTAGAAGCTAGAGGATATTTTTACCAGATTACCTGTGTTCGTCACAGTAATCTTGTTCGTTTATTTGGCTATTACCCGCAGGGGACAATTTAGTTCCGGAAGGAAAAGGGTCTTCAACAGTATCATCCAATAGTTGTGTAGCCATTGTTACATTGCATTGCCTTTAGAATATACATATCGATGGGATCATAGATGATGGTGTGACTCTAGTCGACGCAGCAGAATGTTCCTGTCACTGTATGCAGATCTCAATTATGGGGATCGCAATTCTGGGCTCTTTGTGGTAACAATCATACCTGTGTGTCCAAGGTTCTGGGCTCTTTATGTTATGTTATTGGTATGTCGTAAGCTGTTGTATTGCAGTTAAACATTATTGTGAAAGATACACAATAAGAATTATTTGCAGCAATCCCATGGTTATTGGGATTGGAGAGATTGATGGCTTCCATGAACAATGTGCAGCAATCCCATGGTTATTGGGATTGGAGAGATCGATGGCTTCCATGAACGATATGCTCCCCGATAACAAGCCTTACATTAGGTCTCTGTGGAACCCTATCCCTCAAAGCAGAGTGGATATCAGTCCAATTGTATTTACGTCCCACGATAATCCTATTTGGACCTAGCTGACGGAGAGGATCGACACTTTCTTTAATCCGGATAGTGGTATTGAAATAATCGCGAGGGTTGTTAATCATAGGACTCGAGCAAGTGCCGTGGTTTTTCCACTCATGTCTACAGAACCATTCATTGCCAATTCTTCCACATTTGGTACAATTCAAAGTTGGCCATTCTGAAGTCAACTTTCTTCACAGACCATGGATCTGCACATGACATTCGACTCCCTATTCACATTGAAGTTGTAACGAAAAAAAGTATATACCTTTTACCTTCTATTTCTTTTAAATCCACGAGTATCTATTTTAATCATGCATATCTATTATTATCGATTATGTGTTTAATAAATATGGACCTATGCTTATTAATCTAAAAATATAAAGAAGCATATATCATATTATCTCTAATTCTCTTAAGACATTTAAGTATTAAGCCTCTCAAATCACTAAAATACAACAAAATATGGAGTGCAGTTACATATGTGCTATTATCTTTTTCATGATTGAATCACTAAATAGAATCAGATTGATTACTAGAAACAACATTGCAATCTTTATATAGTGTTAGTTCAAGCCTTTCACGCCAATTGAAAAAAACTAGCAACTAACCCTGGTGGCAATGTCGGGGACATTGCCACCTCGTGGCTCTTGTTTTTTATAATTGTGATTTTAAAATCATTTCAAATTAGCTTATGATACTTTTGAAACTTGAAAGCAATCCATCAAATCATATTTATATTCACATAGTTTTATGTTGTTAATATAGTGGGCCATGTTTGTATTAGGAGTGTGTATACTCTTTGTTTGCATTGCATTGTTTTGTTTTGTTTGTTTTTTACTATCGTTAGTATTATTGATTTTTGCTCCATGTAAATTTTGAATTGAGATACCGAGAATATTGGTCATCTTTGGGATTCAAGGGTTAAGTTTTTATAGTAGTAGCTATATTTGTATTAGAAGCGTTTTATTAAATTCATAAATATTTAATTTATTTTTTGTTTGCATTGTTTTGGTTTTTATATAATTTATTGTTATTGGTATTTTTTTTTTACAAAAATGGTTATGAATTAATTTAAAAACATTGATAAATAACTAGCACGGTTATAGAAAAGGAATTCAGTTTTGCTAAATGAGTCAAATTCGGATTGACTCAGCTGTCATCTATCTCCAAGCCATGGTCAACAGGTCTTCCTTACGAGCAGTGCAAACAATGCGTTCATCAGTCCATTAATACCATTCCATGAACAATGCGGGCGAGTTTGAGGTGGTGAGAAGGATTTAGATCGGAATCAAATGCAAGCAATGCAGTGAACAATCCATTAATATCATTCCTCTGCATCCAATCTTACTTCTGATAGTCGAGTTTGACTTAACTCTCTACCACAACTTCCAGCGCTTCCTCTTCAAACGCCGCTTACTCTTCTTCTTCCATTTGGTCCTTTTTTGGAGCAATAAAGAGTTTACACAACTCTGCATGCTTAACGAGAACCGATGGCTGATGCTTTCAGCAAGAGCCAATAACAGCCATCTGATTTATCTTGGATCTTGGCGTTAGTGATAAGCAAATTGCCACAATTTTTCTTCCATTGTGAATTGAAACTCCCTCCCGCGGATCCCAAAAGGCTATGGTAGATAAACATGCTGATCATTTCCATTTAATAACAGAGTCCCTTTGCTCATAAGGACAACATCATTAGCTGCTTTGTCCACTTCACCATTTAGTTCCCAGAGGATATGAAAGAATTGGATGTTATGGAAGGAAGGCGGAATATTCATAATTTTCTTAAGAATTTGACGAAGTCTCATATTATTAGGAAGATTGTGTGTGACTAAGACTTCGATGATTATACGAGAGTCTCCGAAAACAGTTAACTCTTTGATGTTAAAAGCAGAGCCTTGAAGGAGCCCTTTCCATAATGTTGAGCTTCAACAATATTGTTGGTGTCATCTCTGATTCCCCATGAGTAAGTAAGATCAGTTTTTCCCTGAGGATCAAGGATAACCCCGCCCCCTCCAGCGGGCCCTGGGTTCCCTTTAGAGGCTCCATCAAAGAAAATAGTGTGCTTATGAAGTGACTTTCTCCAATTTCTGAAGTTTGAGGAGCCCATCCTAATTTCCCATTGTTCCAACTGAGTTGAGTAAGGAGATAGAGGGTTCTGCTTCGTTGGATAAAGGATCAACAACCAATCTTCTTCAGTAAGATTGAGATTGACTTTGTTCTCTTGAGGATGGAGGTTAAGGAGACAGTCTCCCATCAGTGCTTTAGCCTTGACTACAATCTGAGCGGTGTTGGTAGTTTTGCCTTTAAAGAAGTGATTATTGCGTTCCAGCCAGAGTTTCCAGAGAGTGAATTTAGGAAGGATCATCCAACAACTTTTAAGTTTGTCTTTTTTACTGAGAGAGAAGGGGAACAGGTTAATCCAATTACTGAGGAGGGTAGGGATGTCAGCTGGGAGCTTAACTTGATTCGACCAAGGGGAGAGGGCAAGGTTCCAGACTTCTAATGCAAAGGGACAATTCAGAAGGAGGTGGTTTGTAGATTCCTCCTGCAAAGAGCAGAAAGGACATCTTGTAGGTCCTTTCGAGCCTTTTTTTTTAAGGTTGTCTCCTGTGAGAATGCTGTTGTGAGCCAAAGTCCAAAAAAACATGTCTATTTTTGGCAGACTTTTAGTTTTCCATATTCCTTTCCAGAGATCCGGTTTAGGGAGGACGTAAGGCGTTGCTTTTAGTTGCTTATATCCTTCAGCAATGGTGTAAAATCCTTTGTGGGATCCCCATCCTCTGGAGTCCTTCAAGCGGGCTGTAATGGGAGATTTTCCTTGAAGCATGGAGAGCAGTATATGTTCTTCACTGTGCAGATGAGTTGGGCAATTCAAAATATTCCAATCTTTCCAAGTAGTGGTTCCATCATTGTTCCAGACATAAATATCCCATAGAGATATAAGATTTTGACAGTTGAGCCAGTGCTTAAGGTTGGAAGTGCCCGACAAGGAGTCTAAAGGCGACCATCTAAGGATAGAATCATCCCATATGAGAATGTTTTTGTTGTTTCCAGGAATCCAAGTAAGAAGAGGCTTAAAGAAGCCAAGAGCTTTCTGACAAGTAGTGAAAATTGGCGAGGCTTTGGATACTTTGTACCATCATCAAGGCATTTTTTCCTAGTAACTGAGAAATATTTTTTCCAAAGAACATGCTTACTCCACGTTAATTTTCCAGTTACCAAATTCCAGAGTATTTTAGCTCAGAAATCTATATTTTGAGTCTTGAGGTCTCTAATCTGGAGTCCTCCTTCTAAGATAGGTTTGGTAATTTTCCCCCAGCTGACCAAAGGGAGTTTATTTTCGTTATTTTTCCCACCTTTCCACAGAAATTGTTTGAAAATAGATTTGACCTTGGAGATGAAGCCACTCAGTGCACGTAGTATGGAGCTTTGGTAGTTCAGAATGCTAGTGAGAACTGATTTTATAAGAACCAATTTCCTAGCCAAATTTAGCCAAGATGCGCCCCAAGAGTTAATTCTAGTCTTTAATTTATCAATCAAAGGTAGCCAATGAGCTAGTTTTGGAGTGGATTTGAAGATGGGGGCTCCTAGATATTTAATAAAATCCCACTGTGTCTTTCCTTCCATTTCCAAAATTCTGGATATTTCCAGCATTTCCCTTGGGGAGCAGTTCCATCCAAATATTTGGCTTTTACTGAAGTTGATTTTACTCCCTAATGCTTCCTTGTAGAGGTCCAGCTCCTACTTAAAATTTCTAGCTATGATGGTGCTGCCTCCTCCCAAGAGAAGCGTGTCATCGGAAAATTGAGTGTGATTTAAGTCGTTGACTCCCCTTGCTATTCTGATACCCATTAAATCTTAATGAGTGCGACAATGCTCCAGTTGGAAGCTGAGCACCGAGGCTTGCGAAACATAAAGTAAAGGGGAGAGTGGGCATCCTTTCCTAAGCCCCCTTGATGCTTGAAAGAAATCTGTTGCACATCCATTAATCAACGGGGCTATCCAAGGTGATCCAATGCATGCTTTCACCCAGTTAATGAATTCAAGTGCAAAACCAAATCAAAACATTACAAGAAAGAGGAAATCATGCCGAACTCTATCGAAAGCGTTGGCTAGGTCTAGTTTAACAACCATACCTTTTTCACGGCGTTGGATACTAGAATGTATAGCTTCCTGGACCAAGATAATATTATCAGTGATCTGCCTCCCTTTGATGAAGCCGCCTTGATTTTCAGGTATGATGGCTGGAAGAATTACTTTGAGGCGGTTGGCTATAACTTTCATTATTATTTTGTAGCCAATATTGCAAAGTGAGATTGGTTTGAATCGATCGAAGGAGGTGGCACCTTTCTCTTTTGGGATGAGAGCTAAGAATGTAGAGTTTGTGTTCCCTCCTATCTTGTTGCATTTATGAGATTTCAACACCATCTTGTGAAGATCTTTTTTAATCGTTTGCCAACATGTTTTGAGAAACCTGGTTGTGAATCCGTCAGGGCCAGGGGCCTTATCAAGTTCTATATCAACCAAGGCATTTTTAATTTCTCACCAAGTAACTGGAGCAGTAAGTGCCTGATTAGAGTTCGATTTAACTTTAGAAGGGACTAGATTTAAGATATGATGGAAGTTTTCATCCTGAAGGTGGTGATCCTCAGTATATATTTCTTTAAAATGATTATGGGCAGCCTGTTTCATTCCTTCAAATTCTGTAAATATTTGGTCTTGGATATGAACTTCCTTTACTTAATTGAAGTGTTTTAGAGCTTCTGCTTGCTTGTGAAAATAGTTGGTCTTCTTGTCACCAGATTGGAGCCAAAGGATTCTGGACTTTTGCCTCCAATATTCTTCTTTCAATCTGCAGGAAAAATGTAGATTGCGCTAAAGGGTCACTTCCTGCTCCAAAGCGTCTGGTGTGTTAGTCCCTTCTTCCATATTCAATTGGTGCATTTCCAAATAGTGTTGCGCTTCCAATCTCTGATTTAGAGGTGATTTCATGTTTTTGGCCCAGCTTTTGAGAGCTCTTTTGATTCTTCGGAGCTTTTCTTCCCTTATGAAGGTAGTTGAACCAGAAGCTGGGGACTTTCACACATTGAGGACCAGGTCCTGAAGATCTTCATGCTGGATCCAAGAGGGGCTGAACCGGAAAGGGATAGGGCCCAGATTTAAGTCTTTAGAGAACTCAAGGAGTATAGGTTTATGATCAGAGGCACTGAAGGGTAGGATTTTAGATTGAACATTTAATCCTAAAATAAGGAAGGAATTTTGAACCAAAAATCTGTCGAGGCGGGCAGCTATATGACCCGGTCCAGTTCGCTTGTTGGACCACGTGTACTTGCCACGACGGGGTTTTATGTATTCTAGATCCCAATCCAGGATGATATCTTCTACCCATTTGCGCGATGGATCTCGGACTATTGAGCCACCTTTTTTTCCCCGAGGGAGAGAGTGATATTTAGGTACCCCGCTAAGATAATATTTTCCAGTTGATGGTTATTGAGATAATCCGTGATAAGGTTTTAGCATTTTTTCTTTTCCAAAGGTAGTACAGGGACATAAATATTGAATAGAGAGATCTGGTATCCTGATTCTTTGTGAAGCAGTTGGGTGAGGATCCAGTGAGTACAAGTTTTAGAAAAAACTAATTCAAATTTGGAATTATCCCACAAGGTGCTTATACCGTCGGATGCTCCTCTGGCGCTGACAGCGATGCCTGCTCCCTTATTCCAAATTTTTTTGCTAGCTAGGAGAAATTGTAGTTCCTCCACTTTGGTCTCCTGGATGAGTAGGATATCTGGATTTGAGATGCGAAGTAAGTCTTTCATAGATTCCTCTTTAGTTATGCTTCCTAATCCCCTACAATTCCAGGAGACAACCTTCATTGCTTACCTTTAGGGTTGGAAGAGGCTCCCTTATAGGGCTGCCCCTGGTGTCTAGTTCTACGATTTCTTTTTACCATTTTTTCCAATGTTGGTTGAGAACCCTGTACGTTATCCTTATAGGTATCTATTTCTCTTCTTTCTTTATATGTTTTACTTCCTCTGGTTGCATGATTTGGGGAAGTTTGAGAAGTGTTGATCTCTCCCTCCTCTTCTTCCGAGCTTTCATCCTCTGTGCCTGATTCTTGACTTTCAGGTAGTACTCCTGGTTCTTGTATAGGAGATTGCTCCTTGTAGGCAAGCTCTTTTCCCTCTGAATTAGTTTGAATCTCGAAGGCCCCTTCAATAGTGTTTGTTTCAGTTTCCTGATTCCCAAGCACAGAGAAGCTGTTTCCAATTTCGATCTGGACTTTCTGTATCTCCTGGATGTTGCCAAATTTGATTGAATTAGGGTTTGGATTTTTGCCTTCCTTTCTGGGGGTTGGCTTAGAGTTTGTTTTCGGGCGTTTTGCCTATTTCCATCCTTCATCTTGCTCCTTCTCCTGTTGATTAGCTAGCTTTTTTGGGCAGTGCTTTTGAAAGTGCCCATATTCGTGGTAGCTTCTGCACTTAAACGACAATTGTTTGAAATCTAGCTTTTGATAGTGCTGCCAATCCCCTACGGTTAGTTTAATGGCTTCAGGAAGGCCTGCTTCTAGATCTACTTCCATGCATATCCGGGCGCAGGAGTATTGATCCTTTGGATCTGCTTTGTCAATGAATCGTCCCAATCCGTTTCCAATGGTTTTCAAAGAATTTGATTTCCAACAGTGGATTGGCAGATTGGGTAGACAGACCCAGACCGAGACTGCTTTAGGGACGTCTGCTTCCGGATCGAAATTTGGCGTCCAACAATTTAGATACAGTCCCTGCGGTCCCATGAAGTAGGTCCCATTCCTAAAAATCAGGTCACGATCATCTTTGGAGATGAACTCAAATAGAAAGAACCCCCTTCCGACTGCATAGTTGGTAACACTGTTAGAGATCAAGGGTCTCCAATTTTTTTGTATCCAGTTGTCAGTTGAGTGCGAAGAGGGCTAAATTCTAGTAAATTGGCCAACTAAAGCTCGATCTACTAAGGATACTGCAATACACATAGGTTGTTCCGATGGTAGATCGATCACCGGGACATTGTCTAGCTTCTTGACGAATTTAGGGAGAGATACGATGATTGGTTTCTTCCCTTGCGTGTTGATAAGTCTCCTGAATGATTCGACATCGGCAGAAGGCGGTGAGGGAGGCTCTCCGCCTCCAGGGGAGCTCATGATGGGCGACTAGATGTGAGGAGGGCCCTCACCGACATGTCTGTGGCCCAGCACGCAAGTTCCCACGCTAGAGCTATGATTGTACTCTTCCAACTGCCGATCTGAGTCCGATCCTTTGACTGTAAATGGGGTCGGCTTCGATAGCTTCGCTTCAGGCTGTGTGCAGAAAAGGCTACTTAAAGTGCACAATTTATTGTTATTGGTATTATATATATATTTTTTTAGAATTTGAATTGTGCAATTGATTTGAATCAAGTTGCACAATATATTGGTCATCTTTTGCATATGAGAGCTAAGTTTTTATTATAGTGGGTTGTGTTTACATTAGAAGCATTCAAACAATTTTGTAAGTATTTCATCTACTCTATGCTTACATTGTTTTCTTTTTTATATAATTTCTTGTCATTAGAATCAAATAATCTTATTTTCTATAGAATTTGAATTGAGCTACCCATGATACTGGTCATCACTTAGATCCAGGAGTTGATTTTTTTTAATGGGTTGTGTTTATATTAGAAGCATTTCATCGATTCTTTACTTACATTGTTTTGTTTTTGGTATAATTTATTGTCATTATAAAATCTTGTTCACTGTAGAATTTGAATAAGGAGATAAATCCAAGCTCTTGGAAATGTGCAGTTCTTCCACATCTTTAGATCCTTGAATTTGGAATCCAATCGCTTAACAAACTAGGCCTCTAGGATTAAAGAAGGAAGTTTGATTAATAATAGGGTAATGGTGTTATGCAACAAATTTCCAAAAAGAGCATGAAAAGAGCATAAATAGATCAAAAAGAGTACCCATGACTTTAATGCATAAAATAGATTAATAGCAAGCCTCTTTGAGGGGGAAACCTCCTTATACAATGTACTGAGTACACAAGACGAGACAAGACAAGATGCTCCAATTGAAAATGTCTCCTTCCTATATATAAGATACTGAGAGGTACAATTCCAATTAATTGACCCAAGTCGACGTAACTAATGTAACTAATATAATCATACTAATGATAATAACAACTAATGGACCAAGCCGACATTTGAATTAATATAATGTGACCCATATAAGGGGAAATGTGCCCACATTTAGGGTTTAACATGCCCCTCCCCTTCAGACAAGTGTTGTCCTCAACACTTGGTTAGTTGTGGATGCTTTGATATGAAGGACTCATCTTCCCATGTTGAATCTTGAATTGGTAAGTTCTTCCACTTGATGAGGTACTCCGTAATAGCCCAATTCTTTAGCTGCTTGGCCCTTGTGTTAGTGATTTGTTCGGGCTCCAATATGAATTTTCCTTCTTCATCAAGTTCCGGTAGGATTGTTTGAATGGAAATCTTGTCTCTTATTATCTTCTTTAAGCAAGAAACATGCAAAACTAGATGTACCCTTGAAGATGAAGGGAGCTCCAATTTGTATGACATACTACCAATCTTCTACAACACTTTATAAGGACCATAGTACTTGGGTGCTAATTTATTGTACTTTTTTAGTTGCTTCAGGGACATCTGTTTGTAAGGTTGTAGCCTTATAAATACCCAATCCCCTTCTTCGAAAAGTTCTTTCACTGCGATGTTGATCTACTTGTTGTTTCATCCTATTTTTTGACATAGCCAAGTTGTCTTTTAGTATTTGGAGAACTTCTTGTTGGTGCTCTATGTGATCTTCCACAACTTGAACTTTAGATTTTCTTTTTAAGGGAGATGTGATAGATGGAGGTTGGTACCCATAAAGTGCCATGAATGGAGACATTTTTGATGATGTATGGAAGGAAGTATTGTACCACCATTATGCCAAGGACAACCATTCCACCCATTGTGTTTGTTTATCAAATGCAAAGCAACGAAGATAGCCTTCCAAACATCTGTGCACTATTTCAGTTTGCCCATCAAATTGAGGATGATAAGATGAAATGTGAGCCAACTAGGTACCCAAACAAGAAAATAAATCGATCCAAAATTTACCAGTGAAAATTGGATCTCTATCACTTACAATAATCTTCAGGTGTCCATGTAACTTATGAACTGTATCCATGAAGGCGACAACTACTGTACTTGTATTAAAATGGTGATAAAGTGCCCAAAAGTGTGCATACTTTGTGAGTCTATCAACAACCACCATAATATCATTCTTCCCTTCTAACTTGGGTAGTCCTGTGATAAAATCCACTGAGAATTCCTCCCAGCGCTGGCAAGGTATCTCCAAAGGTTGTAAAAGACCTGGGGTCTTAACTGTTTCAACCTTATTTTGTTGGAAAACCAAACATTATGCAATGAACTTTTGAACATAAGATTTAAGACCTTCCCAAAAAAAATCCTTCTTGACCCTGTGGTAGGTTTTCAAGAATATTGAGTGCCCACCTATAGGAGAGGTGGGTAATTCCAAAAGGACCTTTTGTGTGAGTTGAGATTTCTTGCATAGATATAAGCTGTCCTTACACCATAGTGAATCATTTTTCCATGCAAAAATATCTTATACACTAGGATCCTTCTGTAACTTTTGTATGAGTGTCCACACAGATATGTCATTTTTCCATTCTTCCCTTGTCGCTACCACCCAATTGGGTTGTATAATGGAAATCACACAAAGTACTGCTCCAACATCCTCATCTTTTCTAAAGAGTGCATCTGCCACCACATTTTGTTTCCCTTTTTTATAGATGATTTCAAAGTCATATCTCAACATTTTGGTTACCCATTTTTGTTTCTCTTCTGAAGATGGTCTTTGTTCCAAGAAGTATTTAAGACTATCATGGTTTGTTTTGACCTTGAAGTGCCTACCTATTAGGTAAGGAAACCATTGCTTAAGTACACGTAGTATTGCCATCATTTCCTTATCATAAATTTGTTTATGTAAGTTATGTCCCTTCCCATGAAAATTTAATGAAAATTAAAAGCCACTATTCCCAATGATTGTAACCATTGGACCCCTAATACAATATCAGCACCACCCATTGGGATATACAAATGGTTGGACTATTAAATATATATTCCCCCATCATAAGATTGATATTATGGAATTTTCCAGAGCAATTGATAGTTCCTCCATTTGCAATCATTACTTGAAACTCTGGTGCTGGATATATAAAGCAATTGAGAACTTTGGCTAATTTACAATGAATGAAATTATGAGTACTACTAGAATCAATCAACACTGTTGCCTTTTTCTTTTTGATATATCCTTCGATCTTCAGAGTTTGAGGAGTGCTAATTCCAACCGGTGCATGACAATGTATGGTGGGAGCAATCTCTTCTATTTCTTCAACTGGAGATGGTTCTTGTTCTTTTGTTCCTTCCTCTTCACAATCAATGTAGAATAATTTCTTCTCGCCACATTATGTCCCTTAAAATTCTTGCTATCACAATCAAAGCACAAACCTTTTGCTCTTATTTCATCCAATTGTTGAGGTGTCAACCTTTGAGGTTGGTTAGAAGAAGGAACATTATTCTCTCTGTATGTGTTGGAGGTGGTCCTTTTAGTAGTCATTGCCATATTTTTACTTTCAACCTTCCATTCCAACATGAAATCCCTCTCTAAGGATGTGGGTTTGAAGAGGTGCACCTCGTGTTGGATGTTATCCTTCAAGGTTCCAATAAAGAGATCCAAAAATTTATCATTTGGTATTCCCTCCACTTTGAGACTCAACTTTTGAAACTGTTGAATGTGCTCGCTTACTGGTCCCTTTTGCCTTAGATCTATCAATTGGGTAAAGAAGGATTTTCTCTTAACATCATCATGATATGATATCAATTCTTATGTAAAAATGGACCAAGAGATAATGGAGTTCTTTTTTTGTTCACAAATCCATCAGTACCACACAAACTACTCAGGTTCTAAATATAAAGATGCAATATGTACCTTTTGGAGATTAGGCACCTAGTGTATATAAAATAATTGCACCATCTAGAATATCCATGTTATCGGGTCCTTGCCATCAAAATTCCTCATGTCAACCTTGGGGACCATCCCCGATTACTTCCATTATTAGCATTAAATCCTCTTGGATAATTATTATTAATGAAAGGTTGCTCAACATGGACATTATTTTTATCTTCTTGTGTAGCCCGGGACATATCATCATCTTTATGAAGATTTTCCTTTGGATTTTGTAAGAGCTTAACAATGTTTTCTATATTGTTATCGATATTTCCCATTATCTCCTCCATATTAGTCTCCAAATTAATTAAATAAACCTTACTCACTGTCTCTTTGATCATATCTTCCAACTTGGACACACGAAAAGATAGATCTTCACTTTCATCAAAGGTGAGGATGAATCCTTTGGTGGTTTGATTAGAGTGTGAGTTTTTACATTGCCTTTTGGTGGCATTTTGAACAATATAAATATATATCACACGCTATGGTTCACCTCAATTAGATCCTTCTACTCAAGGATATTCAAATTTAAAATGGCGTACCTTTTTCAAACCTTGACTTGGAGATTGTTTACTAGTCGACTTGGAACTGAGGTAAATTTGAATTTTCAGCTCCTCTTGTCGCTAGGGTTTTCACCCTAGCTTGTGCAAACGAGCACCTACTAAGGAGAAGGGCCTCCTTAATAGCAGTTCAATAAACAATAAATTTAAACAGTAAAACAGTAAAATCTAAGCTAACATGTGCATCAACAGAAATAAAAAGACAATGACAATATAATAGAAAGTTTCTTTTTGTATTATGATATGATCAAGATTACATTTACCTCAAGTGTTGAGGTTGGTGGAGCTCTTTCAGTAGTCCAGGAGGGTTGCTTCCGTGCTCCAATGGGTTCCTTCTGCTTCTCCAAGGTGTTTGAATAATGGGCCAAAAGGGGCACTCAAATGGGAAAAACTAGCTCAAATGGTAAGCTAGGGTTTCAAGAGTGATTTTGGCAGAGTGAGGATAGGAAAGATTGTGGATGTGAAATGGGGAGCCTCCATCACATATTTATAGGTTTTTAGTGCTGGAGTGTTGACCCATGGTTTTTGGCACCATATGGTTTAGGTCAGTTGTATAGGGTTTTTGCTTTCTTTTTCCCTCTTTTTCCTCTTTTTTTAAAATATTTTTTATTCCCTTTTATTTTATTTTTGGGAATTTAGGGCCCTTTTAGAGGGTTTTTGCTATCTTTTGAGGAAATTTACATTATTTTTGGGGGAAAAAATGGGTTTTTTGGCCTTTTGGTGGCTTTTTAATGGTTTTGGAGGCAAATATGGTAGGGAATGTAGATCAATGAGTCATGTAATGAGGGAGATGAGATGGTGAGCACTTTTTGGGTGTTAACAGATTGCCCCCTGATGTGTGAGGGCAGGAGCTCATCGTATGGCCGATAGACATCATAGGTCTTTTATGGTTTTCCTGGGGTGTGGAGAAGAGAAGAAACGAACTAGAGCCCGAAACAACGGTCCCGAACAAACTGCAAAAACTTCAAATACATGACCTCAAGAATGAATGAGAAATAATCTCAATATATGGACGAGGTGGGCATTCCCATTCTCGTATCAAGATATATAAAATAACAATGAGGCCCAAAAAGGGGACCTGAAAGATACATGGAGAACTACTATGTACATCATAAGGGTCCAGAGGGGACACAAATCTGGGACCTACTGACGGGCTGACCATGTCTGAGCTGAATAACGGATACACTGGAATAACAATAGTGTTGTTGAGTGTGGTACCAGAGGAACTGATGAGCTGTTGGATCATAATGACGGGGAGTCATACCCTCAATGGTACAGTGGACTGGAGCTATACTGGGTACTCAAGGAAGCATCTGAGTGAGTGGCCTCCGAATACAATCGCCAACGCAACCCGGATATCCATGGGAACATATAACTAGGTGTTCCGAAGTGACTCACCAATGTGCTAGAGTCGGGGGAAATCTGGGGTCTTCGACCAATAATGGAAGGGATATATACCTTGCACGAATCTCAATGACGCGATCAAGGTGTTGAAGTCGAGCATGTGAGAAACAACCATTCGGAGAGGCACTGATGACTCCTCTCAAAATGGTCCGTAGGCACTCACCACAGATGGTGATGAGTCCAAGGCGCAGGGACCTCTGGGCCTATCCTCTGGAATAGATGGGCTATCGTCGACAGAGGGAGACCTGCAACTAGAAAGGCAATGATGTTTCCTTGATAGGAGCACGAGGTGGGTAACCGAAGTGTGAGAGTACTGATGGTAGGACTGACATACTGTGGGGGTGGGGAATAACTGGGCAAATAGAGTGGGGGGACTCAAACTTCCTTTGTTCAGAGTATGATGGCGAGGATGATCGGGAAACATATGAAACTGACTGGTGGGAAGGGGATCATAGCTTTAAGGGAATAGGGATGGTGACTGGAATGAGGGATACTCAAGTTGGTGTACGATGACAGGAGTCTCTAAGGGTGGTATATCGCAGAATAATCTAAACAAAGGCGACCTGATTAGGGGTGCTGCTGAGATGATTGATCATAGTGCTGAGAGGCACCTGTGGGGACTTCTTCATGGCTTAAGGAGTTGGAAGAAGTGTGCTAAAAAATGGTACTGTCATGTGGATTTATACGAGCCCAGGACAGTTCATGCTCGTGATTGCTTTCAATTTTAAGGAGTCTGAAAGCGATAAGAAGACTCTGAAATAATGGAATGGTACTGTCATGTGGATTTGTACGAGCCCAGGACAGTGCATGCTTGTGGTTGCTTTCAATTTTAGAGAGTCTGAAAGCAATAAGAAGACTCCAGGGGGTTCTTTTTTGTGTGTTAGTCTCCAAGGCCCGAAAAAGCATAAAAGGATGCAATGAAGAACTCTTCTAGCCGGTGTGACTAGAGTATTCCTTTTTCGTAATTAGTCTACCAGGTCCGGAAGAGGGTTAAACTTATACCAGATAGACGCCCTTTCAGGTACTTTAACAAGCATGAAAGGAAGCAAGATTGCTCGACGATCTTTTCATTCTTTTAGGAGTCAGAAAAGAGCTTAACAGAAACTCCCTAAGTGCCTTTTTCGTAAAGGACTTGTCCGACCCGAAAAAGGGATAAAATTATACCGAACAAAAGGAATGGCCAGGCAAGGAGGGAGTGTTCAATCAAGGGACACTGATGAGAACCAAGAACGAGGGTCGGGGGGGAACACTGGTGGGCCTCCTTGTGGGATGATGAATGGTGGCAAAATAACGAAATATTTGCAGTATGAATGGAGTGAATGGCTCATGTATAAATGTGTAACAATTCGATGGCGGTCGATGTGGCGCGCAAATTGAGGCAGCAAGGTGTCGGGAGACAATGTTGAAAACTGTTACTGGTGAGAGCGAGAAATGATCTCAAGCATCATCATGAGCTCGAAAAACAGAATCCGGTGATATAAAAAGCGTAAAAAATGGATAACGACCGAGGTGGCGCACAAACCGAGATGACTAGGGGCTGATGAAAAATGCCTGAAAAATCTGGGGGTGAGATCGAGAAATGATCTCAAGCATCATCACGGGCTCGAAAAATTGAATCCGATGGTATAAGGAATGCTAAAAACTGACAACGACCGATGTGGCGCACAAATCGAGATGGTGACATGCATGGAAAAAATTCCAAAAAAGGGATTCGGAGAAAAATAGAAACCGGGTCCACCATTCTGACGGTCTCGTAGTTCTGATTCCAGTGGTGGAAACAGTTTGGAAAATGGACTCCGTATGGATCTATAATGGCCAAATCAAGAAAAAGTCAACTATCTATAAATAGTAAGTGGAATCATAATGCCAAGTGTCATTTGTGTGGTTGACTTTGATAGGAGAGTGTGGTGGGCCAGAGTGGATTTGGCATTTCTGGGCGATTGGACCGGTCGATTTCATTTCTGCGAGTTGCAGGTATTTCACTGAACTCATACCTTGAATTTTTTCTCGATTCGGGTGGGTAGTGGGTCCTCAGGGAGGGTGGTACGGTCCACGCGGGTGTGGATCACGGGTTTCGAGGTGATGGCCGCGATCGGACTGTGGTCTCCATAGCTGCGGTCCGGGATCGTGGCTATGGCCTGGGTAGTCGCGATCCGTGCTTGCGGCTGCGGCTTGGACAGCCGCGATCTGCGATCGCGACTGTGGCCTGGACAACTGCGATCGCAGTTGTGGCCCCCACAGGCGCGATCTGTGACTGCGGCTGTAGTCCTGATAGCCGCGATTTGGGATCGTGACATTGGGCCCCACGACCGCGATCTGGATCGGGATTGTGGAGTCATACCGGGGGGGATGATGGTTTTTTTGATGAGGTTATGATGAGTTTTCATTGTGGGACTGACAGGATGCCGAGAGTACTTTGGTGAGAGCGCGAGATACCTGACGATCTGATGGACTACATACGGGATGACCGACATCTCCGGGGGACCTTGGGGCTTTGCGGACTGTTGAAGTTCACACAGGTGTCGATGATGAATTCAACAGCACTACTGCTGAACAAGTTGGTGGGCTTCTGAGAGCCCGATAGTCTGTGCTTCATGGTGCAGGGGGAGAGACTGGAGCTCACCCTGGCAGACGTATACTTTTTGACGGGACTACCATGTTTGGGTAGGGTGGCAGATACTCAGCCACGGGTGTCCGTGGATGTGGACATGGAGGAGATGCTGGATCGATACTGTTTCCCGATGGCAAGAGTGCATAAGAATGCACTCTTGATTTGGGACTTGGAGGAGCCATCAGTTCGGGCGATCGTGGCATGTGTGGTCCGAGTGTTGGGGTCGCAGGGGCCCAACCAGGTGTCGGGAGGGCAGATGCAGTTGGTAGAGCAGGTATTATAGGGTACCTTCTTTGCTTGGGGCCAGATGTTCCTCACCTGTGTTTAGCGGCAGCTGAGCTCGGTGAAGGTATCTGGCAAGGGGTTCTGTTATGGGTCATTTTTGTGCTCTTTCTTCATGGAGCGGATTCCGACATTGCGACCGCGAGTGCTGGTCCGGGCTGGGGGTTTGAGGGAGCCGCGGATGGTGCGGTGGGGTGAGATGATGTGCCAGCGGGGTGGGGGAGAGGTGGGGCGGTATTTCACACAGGAGCTCTATTTGCAGTGGTTGTAGATGCCGCTGGCTTTTGATGACTAGCCGTACCGTGGTATGGACTGCCGACAAGATCCGAAGGTGCCACGACCGCCTGGGCAGGCTTGGGGTCCGGATGGTATGTATCGAGCTGGTGCTTGATGTTTTTTATGTTAGATTTGTTGATAGAGATGTATGATGATTCTGACTATTTGTGATTTGGTTTGATGCAGATGTGGGACTGTTGCCACCGCCGGGGCATAGGGAGCGGAGGGGGAAGATAGCAATGCCAACCTTGCCAGACCAGGGGGAGGTATGACAACGGGATGCATAGGGGACTTTGGAGTCCTTGCGATTTACCTTCGACTGACTATTGGTTGGGGTCTCTGACGAGGGGTGGCGGGAGCTTGATCGGGAGGTGGTTAAGGCTTGTCACGAGGATCCACGGGATTGACAGTCGATCTTGATTCGGGTGGCAGTTTTGGCCGAGGAGAGGAGGGGTCAGGATCGACGGGGGGATGAGGAGGATCCAGAGGAGGATCTGGAGGAGGAGCGAGGAGAGGATGAGTCCACAGCAGAGGAGGATGGTGAGGAGGGTTCAGATGGGGGATATGACTCTCATTAGGGAGTTTTGGGGACTCCCCCCCAATGCGTATCGGCATTCGGGATTTTTTGTATATACGACATGTATTTTATGACAGGGATGCTGTTGGAGCTCCTTGATGTATATTTTTTGTATAGATGAGTGCTTGGACACTCATGATATGTATATGACGATGATATATTTATATAGATATGCACATGGATGCATTTTTGCGGTGATTATTTTGTGTACGCACGTGGATGCGCCTGTATGGTTTTGTGTTATTTTATTGCACGTGGATGCAAATGATTTGTTATGATAGGCACGTGGATGCCCTTTGTTGTAGATGTTGTCTTTTTGGGATTTTTATGTTTTTGATGTGTTGATATGTGATGATTATGCATGATGGGTGATTTACATGGTGTGATTGACATGCCAGTCGAGTATGTTGTTAGCCATTTGATCTGCGACACTATTTTGAGCTCTTGGGACATGAGTGAATGTTATGGTTTCAAACTGTCGGCTTAGCTGTTTTGTGCCCAGGAAATTTCTAAAGAGGCAAGGATCACGCACCTGGTAGTTGTTGTTGAGCTGGGAGACAAGTAGCTGGGAGTCAAGGAACACATGAAGGTGACATATACCCATTTGAAGGGCAGCAGTCAGGAGACCGGTCACAGCATCATACTCAGCCTAGTTATTGGTAGCAGCGCCTATGCACATTCCGTCAAGGTGAATCAACTCATGTGAAGGGGAATATAAGACCCAAGCTGCAGAGGCTAGGTTTGGAGACCAGCGGCTTGCTCCATCGGCCAAGCTAGTGTAATAAGGTGGAAGATGGTCCATCTGTGATCATGCAAAAATGCGGAATGTGAGGTTGCGGTAAAAAAGTGAAAAACAAAAAGAAAGCAAACTGTACAATATGGACCAATGGGTCCGCGAGGTTGTTTAGGGATAAAAGCGTTTAAGATACAACCCATTACGGGGGTTGCGCAAGGGGTGGCCTTATGAGTCAATTAAAATATATGCCCCATGTCCAAGGCAGGTATGCACTATGTAAGGACATTGCTACATGGATTCAAACTTCCCTTTAGCTGTCTTGTCGTGGGCTTGGTCGTAAACGAGGACTACATCTCCTTCATGGAAAGTTCGTGGGTGGACATGTTTGTCATAACCAGCTTTGGAGCAGTTCTTGGCAGCTTCAATGGTTTGGAGGGTTGCGCGACGGTCCTCATCAGCTTGTTCTAACCACAGTAGGCATTGTTCAAGTGGGGAGGTATCGGGGAGAAGTTCAATAGCGATGTGTAGGGCGGGGATCTGACACTCGATGGGGAGGACAGATTCGACACCGTGAACTAAGTGAAAAGGGGTGAAACCAGTGGTGGTCTTAGTTGATGTACGGTAAGCCCATAAGGCTAGGAAAAGCATGTGATGCCAATTGGACTTATGTCGACCAACAGTGCGTTGGAGGATTGTTTTCAAAATTTTGTTAATGGCCTCAACCTGGCCATTCCCTTGGGGGTAGTAAGCAGAGGCATACTGATGTTTGAATTTAAGGAGAGTTGACAACTCGCGCCAAATGGCATCTTCAAAATGTGAACCATGGTCTGAAACAAGCTGTTTTGGGACTCCGAATCGTGTAATAACATGGTTAAAAAAGAAACGGGCAGCAGTGTCGGCTTTACAGTTGAAGGTGGGCATGGCTTCAGCCCATTTGGTGAAGTAGTCGACGACGACAATGATGTACTTATGGCCATTTGTGGATGAGGGTTTACATTCCATGAAGTCAATGGCCCATTTGCAGAAAAGGGCCAATGGTGACGACTGGGTGGAGTGGAGCGTGTGGCGTCCGAGCCTTAGGGGAAAAGAGTTGGCAATTACGACAATGTTTGACTGCTGTGATGCAGTCGATAAACAGTGTGGGCCAAAAGTATCCGGCGCGGATGACCTTCTGGGCGGTGGCCATCCCTGAGAAATGTCCACCGTAGGTGTCGCTATGATAGTCGTTGAGGACTTGTTCGGCTTCCTCGTGTGTAAGGCAACGACGGAGGATAGTATCAACTCCTCGTCGGTAAAGGATGTCGCCCAAGAGGAGATAATGAGAGGCGTAGTGACGGATACGGCGGCGTCCATCGCGATTTATGTCTGGTCGAAACTTCTGCGTGCGAAGGTATAGAAGAATATCACCATACCATGGGTCATCTGACGAGATGATGAACAAATGATTGTCTGGTAACTCATCGGAGATTGGCGGGGACAACAAAAGGGATGGGAGGTCGGTTATGAGATGGGCAAGCGCGAGGGCTTTAGTACTCTTAGGGGTTGTGAAAGTTAGGTCATATTCTTGGAGTATAATTACCCATTTAGCGACACGACCTTGCAGAAGTTACCGGTTCAAGAGGTAGACCATGGGGTTGGAGTTGGCGACAACTGTAGTATGACTGAGTAAAATGTAATGGCGTAATTTTTGTACAGAAAAGACGACGGCAAGGGCCACTCTTTCCTCATATGGGTAATGTAGGGGTGGTCCAGACAAGGTTTGGCTAACGTAATAAATGACATGCTCCTGGCAAGCAACGTCTTCTTGGACAAGGACCTTTGACATGGCGTGGTCGAATGCCGAGACGTAAAGGATGAAGTCCTGAGAGAAATCCGGAGGGGAGATCAAAGGGGATTGCATGAGAGCTTTTTTAAGGGCTTCGAATGCAACTTGCGCCTGGTCGTCCAAAACAAAGGGTATGTGAGTACGAAGCAAACGTAAGAAACCATGAACTATGGTGACATAATCAGGAACGAAGTGGTGGAGGAAATTAGATTTCCCCTGTAAGCTCTGTAGCTGCCGGAGCGTGCGTGGTGCGAGAAGGTCTAATATGGCTTGAACTTTGAGGGGGTCAACAGCGATCCCTTTGCGGTAAATAATGAAACCTAACAAACGGCCTGTCGGAATGCAAAAGACACACTTGAGTGGGTTCAAGCGGATCTGATACTTGCGACAACGTAGAAAAACTTGCCGGAGGTCGTTAAGGTGGTCGGATCGTTTCTTGGAACGTGCTGTGAGATCATCAAGATAGACTAATAAGATATGGACCAAGTCGTGGAAACACTAGGTCATGGCCCGCTGGAAGGTGGTGCAAGCGTTTTTAAGGCTGAAAGGCATGACACGATAGGCAAAGGTGCCCCATGGGGTGGTGAAGGCAGTCTTGTATTGATCTTCCTTGCGGATCTGAATCTGGTTATACCCAGAGAAACCGTCCATGAAGGATAGGACTTCATGCCCTGCACACGCATCGATGAGTTGGTCAATAAATGGCGTGGGGAAGTTGTCTTTGGGACATGCTCGATTTAAATCGCGGAAGTCAGTACATACTCTGATGGTGCCTTGTTTCTTGTTAACAGGGACGGGGTTAGAAGCCCAAGTGGTGTATGCAATAGGATAAATGAAACCTGCTGCATGAAGTTTCTCAATCTCTGCTTTAACGGCGGGGAGCTTTGATGGATGAATGGAGCGCTGTTTTTGGCGAACGGGGGGCACATCTGGCCATGTGTCAATGTGGTGTTCTATGATAGCAGGGTCAAGACCAGGCATTTCGGTGTAAGACCAGGCAAAGACATCGCGGAACTCTTGGAAAAGTTTCTTGTACTCTCCAATCTCGTACTCAGTGCAGGAGGCTCCCAAAGTAATGATTTCAGGGGAAACGCCTGGGGCAGAGATATCAATGTGGATTGTGGGTGAGATATTGGCCATGTTACCTTCCTCAAAGGCATTGGGAGCAGGAATGGGCTCTTTAAACCAGTTGACTTTGGTGGGGAGGAAATCTTTGGACTCAATCGAAAATTGGGTGGCTGTGGTGGGGGAGGACTCCTCTAGGAGGAAATAGGAACGATGGTGCATATCCTCCCAGGGGTAATCAAGTGCGGCAAGAGCCTCGAGAATCTCCTCATCATTGTGGAAACTGTTTGTCGTCAAATCGGTTGACGAGGGATCACTAGTAGTAGAGATCATATAAATGGTATTGATCTCGCCTGTTGGTGGAGATTCCGGGGGGTGGATCTCTTCAATAGTGGGGGGAGACGTCTCGAGGTCCAAATTATTCATCTCGTAGAGGGCGGCTCTGTAATCTGGGAGACCAGGGCAGTGATGTGAGTAATGGCCGTAAATACCGCATATTGCACAAGGGTGGTTGGTACGCAGTGATTTATCGCGAGGCTTAGGGGTAGGGTCGAGTTGGACAACCGGGATGTTGGGGTCGTCGTCAAGCATTTGCATGTGCTCTTGTAATGTGGGTAATTGTGGACATTGATGGGTAGCATGGCCCAACTCATCACACAAAGAGCATTTGGGAGGAGCACGAAATGCGGGGGGATTTTTAATTGTTTTGGGTGGGGGTAAAGCGGTGTACGGTTATGGGCCTTTGCCCCTAGTATGCTTGATAAGAGGGGATGGATTGGTGGATGAGGAAGGAGTAGTGACATGGGGAGGTGGTTGACTCGTAGTGGTGATGGGTTGCACCGGTTGTAGGATGAAATTTGGTGTTGGAGGGGAAACGGGAGGCGTGAGATACCTCACAGGTAGTCCTAAAGTTAACCCTGGGAGGCTGAGAGTGGCCATAACCGGGGCGCTTACTACTCCTGGAGGGGGGAATAGGAAGGGGATTGTATGGATGGGTGTAACACCAACATGACTAGGTACCAACGGTGGTTGGGGTAGCAAGGGCAGTTGATGGTTGGGTGTTTGTGTATTGTGGGAGAGGGTACATAAGTCAGATATTTCGGTCGCTGGTGACGGGGGTGGAATAGATTGGAATGTGGAAGTCATCAGTGTATCTGAGTAGACTTCGGGTCCAACTGAAGAAACCAACGAGGTAGATGCACCGTGAACAGGTTGTTCAATCATGGGAAGAATGTTTTCGGGTGTAACAGGGGCATTGGGATCATAATAGGTGAGTTGATCAATCTTGACCACTCGTCCGTCATGGGGGAACATCATGGTACGAAAAACGGATGAGGCAACAGCCCGCATGGCATACATGTAACTGCGGCCGAGTAAGAGGTTATAATCAAGTTGGGCATTGATAACCTCTATGTCAATAAGCACTGTTTTACCAGCCAACTGGACGGGGACATTAGCTAAGAGACCTTGGGGTTGAGTCGAACGGCCATTGTAGGCTCGCAACGCAGTGGTGGACGCCTGGAGGGTAGGGGATTCCAACTTATGCCAAACGAATGTGGACATAACGCATGTAGAGGCACCCTCATCGATGATGCACCGATGGATGACAAGATTCCGAATGGATACATAAACTTGGAATGCTAATGTGGAAGGCAAGCGTGGTTCAGATTGGTCCAAATCAAAGGCCATCATTCGTGAATCAGTTGGGTTGATAGCACCAATGGCTGATAACAAAGTCTTGCGCTGTGTGGGACAATTTTTTAAGACCTCTAACGGAGACATGGCCGCGGGGGACTGGGCTAAGTCGTCCACAATGTTGTAATTAGACGCATCGCGAGCATTGGGGTTATTGTTGATGCGGGGAAGTGGGAAGTGAGGGGATTTTGGAGCGCCATCTAATGGGGCTGGAGGCATTCGTAATGACTGATCGGTGGGAAGAGCGTTAGTGGTTTTGTCGGCGAGAGGGGCTTAAGAGGTGGAGCCATATTGGTTTCGACGGGTTTGAAGGTTGACATCGGCGGATGACATCATTAACAAGTGATGGGTACCTGAGTCTAGCATGGGGTGATTAGGAGCTACATAAGTGATTTGCTGTTGTGGTGGCGCATTTCCTTGAGGGGGAGATAACGGTTGAGTGTTCACTACTCCTTGGGTTGGTAAAGGGTTCTGTAACACCAAGGGCTAAGTCTGAGGTGGTGGGGGGCTAGGTGGCGCCTGAGGTGCCGCGTGTCCTTGGTGGTGGGCATCATCGATCCAGAGTTGCCGCGCCCGCACCAAATGTGGGAAAGCGTGTGTGTAATGGCCATAGACCCCGCAAATAGAACAACGGTGGTTCATTTGTAAGTTAAGGTTTTTTGCTTGTTTTGGCGGCCTGTCGGGGTTTTCGTTGGCAGGTGCCGCGTTATTATTGTTTGGGGGATTAGGTGGTTGGCCGCCTTGGTCTGGAGGGGGGTTGTTTCCGCGGTTACGTCCTTTTTCGCGGTTTTGTTGGCCTTGCTGGCGTTGGTTATTTTGGTTAGGCTGTGGATTTTGTTGTGCGTACACTTGCCCTTGGGCGGCAGGTGGGTTCTGGGGTTGTGCAGGTGTGGGAGCAGGATGCGGCGGATAATAAGTGGGTGGAGCAGGTGCTGAACCTTGTGGGGGTTGTTTATATGTCTGTGTGATGGGTGGTTGATTTACCGCAGGTGTTGCCTGTGGCGGATAATAAGCGGGGGGGGATTGAGAGGATACAGGAGCGTGCGCAACCTGCGGATGGTAATAAGGTTGAGGCGCAACCGGAGGAACGTAAGCGGGGGATGCATGGATGAAGCACTGAGATGGACATGAGGGTCCATGGGAATGGTGGTTATGCGCCATGGGAGCTTACGAATTGGTTGCTCCAGAGTGGGATGTAGCCCGTGAATGGTCGGGGCCACTACTCGTATGTGTCATGGAAAAGGGCTGGTTATGCGATGCAATACGGCCAATGATGCCATCGGCGGCATGGGATGCCCCCGGCGCATCGTTTCGGGAGGAATCGCCGTGGGGGGCGTCGGGTATAATGGTGTATAGGTAACCATACTGGGCGTAAATAAGGTCAAATTGATGGGCTTTTAGGATGGACTCTTCCTCGGACTGGGGTCGCTCGGATGCCACATCCTTAGCAATGACAGGAAGGAGAGATTTAAGAAACCAATCTAGGAAGATACGATCATCTAACTTGATTTTGCACAAGCTTCGGCGTCGACGCCACTCATGAATATGGTCACTGATGTGGGTGGCCGTATTCTATCTGCAAGACAGTAGGATCTCAACTCCCACGTCATAGCGGACAGGTAACTGGAAGACTGCAGGAAGGTCGAGGCGAGGGAAGTAAAGGTGGCATGGGTCCCATGGGGCTGTTCGATGTACCACTTAGCTACAGAGCCAGTGAGTGTTCATTGTAACAGACAGAGTCGTCCACTATGGAGTTGGAGGAACACCACAGATGGAAGGACATAATGTGGTTCTGGCGGTATTCACCTGCCTTGCCCTCAAACTTAGGGATGTATGATGGGAGCTGGGTGGGCATGTGAGGCCACGCAGGATCGTGTCTGATGGGATCGTTGGTCAGCCTGGACAGGTCAGGAAGGTTGAGACTAGCCATGAATGGAAAACTAGTAGAAGGATGTGACATGCTGGTGGTCGTGGCCACGTTGGGGCCGATGCCCCCAAGTGTAGGGGCTGGGTTTGTAATAGGGATGTGACCCCCAGCCAGGGGGATGGAGGTGGTATGGGAGGGTCCTGCGCCACTAAGCGTGGTGTGAGTCACCAATGGGGTTGGGTTGGGTATGCTAGCCACTGGAATTGGCACAATGACCAGGATGGTGGGTGTGGGTCCCATTGAGGGCATACTCAAAGCAGTTGTGGTGGCTGGGGTGGTTGTGGACGCTCCACCAATGGTCCCTACAAAGAAAGGGTTGGAAGTCATGCCAGCCATGGGGCTGGTTAGTGCAGTGTAAGTGGGGTTTTCAGACTCTGCCTCAGAATCAGATGTGAATAAGGGGCATCAGAGCCGGGGGACGGAGCTCTATGTCGTCGATGAGTAGAGTCAAGTGACGAAGCTCGAGGTTTATGACAAGTGGTATCAAGTGATGAAGCTCTACGTCTATGACTGGTGATGTCAAGTGAACCATGCTGCGGGGGCTCACCCCAGAGGCACCGAGAGTGTCTCGGGGACTCAATGGTGACAGATGGTGTCAAGTATCTGGGGGTTGTGTCGAGTGAAAAATAGCTCAAAAACCCTAATGTAGCCAAGTGTGCAGAAGGAGAGCACAAAAAATACGGCACTCAGGCCAACAACCAGCTCAAAACGCTTACTGTAACAACCGTGCTACAATAAGCGGAGCGTCAACAACAATGGTCAGATTACCAACAAGCAGCATGTTTCCTAAAAAATAAAAATAATGGGCTCGCTAGACCAAAGAGAGGTAAGGGAGCATGCAAACACCTAGCTAAATAGTATTCTGACTCAACCAGACATATCCTCTGCAAGGTGATGAAATCCAAGTTAAACAATATGGATAGTAGAGCCAAGTGGCTAAAGATATCCCCCTATCGGGAGGGACACCGGGTAAGACAATCCTATAAGAAAGGCAACTAAGATACCCCGTTCACGACACTTCCAGAAAAGGTGAATCTGCAGCTCCGGTCCTATCACCGTGTGGGCCTAAAAGGAATCACCACACGCAGACCAACGAGTAGGTAGCCTTTGGTTACTGAATGGATTGCGGTATTCCACTCAGGCCTCTAGAACCAGTCTGGCTACTTCAACCCTCCTAAGGGAGAGGCCCTCTGATAAACTGGTTGTGACCATGTCAAAAAATACTAGGAGATTTTGGTACCCTAAAGGAAAACAACTATGTCTCAAGTGTAAGTGACCAAGGGGTGTTATTTGGATGCCTATCCCCCCTGTCCTACCTAACAACAATATTCTTATGTGTTCCCCAAGTGGGGTTATAATGTTGGTTGTGTTAAGTAGTGTTTTAAGGCTCACTTGAATTAGGTGACAGAGTGTGTGTGTGTGAGGTAATGAACCCAATCAAAAAGTGCCACGCGTGGGCAACTTTTTAAACCAATAATAATGCAGAAATTTAACTTACAATGCAAAATTTTCTTTTTCCAATGTAAATGCTTAAACTTAAAAATTCTGTAAATGGAATAGAAAGCAAACTGCAGAAAAAGGTTGTAGGTAGCTGTGGCTGCAGACAGAACAGGTGGTTGTGCAGGTATAGAAAATATTGTAGAAAAATTCTGGGTTAAAAAAAGGGTAAAAATGCAGAAAATAGATCGCGGGTCTGTGACTGAAATGCACGGCCTGTAGTGCGGCTGTAGGGGTGAACCCTGCGGTCGGATCGCGGGTCAGTGGCTGGAATGCGCGGTCTGGAGTGCGGCTGTAGGGGTGAAACCTGCGGTCGGATCGCGGGTCTGTGGCCAAAAGGCGTGCCAAAAAGGGCAGAAATCTGTGGTCGAGGCCGTGGGAAAGAGGACAAAAGCTGCGGTCGAGTCGCAGGTCTGTGGCCAAAATGCGCGGTCTGGAGTGCGGCAAAGGGGCAGAAAGATGCGGTCTGGGCCGCGGGACAGAGGCAGAAGGCTGGGGTTTGGGCACGGTAAAAATGGTAGGAAGTCGCGGTCTGGGCCACGGGAAAAGGGTAGAAAGGTGCGATCTGGATCGCAAAAAAAAGGCCAAAAGTTGTGATCTGGGTCGCGGCTGCGAGGAACAGAAACATGATCTGCGACAGAAAACCCAACTGGCTGAAGCCACAACCGAACAGGGAAAACAGAAAAATACTTGCAGGAAATAAAAACTTTTAAATGTTTAACCAGAAATTCAAAGGCCAATAGGAGTCGCCAAAACTGTAGCTAGGGTTTTCACCCTAGCTTGTGCAAATGAGCACCTACTAAGGAGAAGGGCCTCCTTAGTAGCAGTTCAATAAACAGTAAATTTAAACAATAAAACAGTAAAATCTAAGCTAACATGTGCATCAACAGAAATAAAGAGACAATGACAATATAATAGAAAGTTTCTTTTTGTATTATGATATGATCAAGATTACATTTACTTCAAGTGTTGAGGTTGGTGGAGCTCTTAAAGTAGTCCAGGAGGGTTGCTTCCGTGCTCCAATGGGATCCTTCTCCTTCTCCAAGGTGTTTGAATAATGGGCCAAAAGGGGCACTCAAATGGGAAAAACTAGCTCAAATGGTAAGCTAGGGTTTCAAGAGTGATTTTGGCAGAGTGAGGATAGGAAAGATTGTGGATGTGAAATGGGGAGCCCCCATCACCTATTTATAGGTTTTTAGTGCTGGAGTGTTGACCCATGGTTTTTGGCACCATATAGTTTAAATCAATTGTATAAGGTTTTTACTTCTTTTTTTTCCCTCTTTTACCTCTTTTTTTTAATATTTTTTATTCCTTTTTATTTGATTTTTGGGAATTTAGGGCCCTTTTAGAGGGTTTTTGCTATCTTTTGAGGAAATTTACAGTATTTTGGGGGAAAAAGGGTTGTTTTGGCCTTTTGGTGGCTTTTTAATGGTTTTGGAGGCAAATATGGTAGGAAATGTAGACCAATGAGTCATGTAATGAGGGAGATGAGATGGTGAACACTTTTTGGGTGTTAACACCTTTGGGTCTGAAAATTTGCCCTGTGGTATCTTGATATGTCTTCTTTCCAATGCCACAGGTCTCGTTGAATTTGGATGTGCCAAAAAACGTTGTGATAATTTTCCCAACTTGTTAATTTTGGTCTTTTCAGAAGAGTGAGAGTGTACAGCCTGCCATGTGCCCAATTTTTTGAATCTGGTTCTAAAAATTCTACCACAAATACTATGGCCCATCTTCTTTCTAATGCAACTAGTCTCATTCAATTTGGATCTCGCATGCTCTAGATATAACAATTCTCCCTAGAACACCTGTTTGAGATTGACTTTTTGGATAGTCAGAAATCCTATCTTCCCAAGGGTATAACTCTGAACATGTAATTAATTAGGATCTGAAAATTTTATGATAGGTATTTTGACCTATTGTAGAGATGGATTATGAGTTTTGATGTCTGGAACACCGTGTAAAAAAAGATATAGCGAAAATTCTAATATGACTTGTTTTGAAGAAACCAGTCCCGAGGAAAGAGATCTGATACCAAATGTTATGCAACAAATTTTCAAAAAGCGGATGAAAAGAACATAAATAGATCAGAAAGAGTACTCGATGAATTTAATGTAGAAAATAGATGAATAGCAAGCCTCTTTGAGGGGGAAACCTCCTTATGCAATGTATTAAGTACACAAGACAAGACAAGACAAGATGCTCCAAATGAAAATGTCCCATTCCTATATATAGGAAACTAAGAGGTACAATTCCAACTAACTAACCCAAGCCGACATAGCTATTATAACCATTCTAATTATAGTAACAACTAATGGACAAAGCCGACATTAGAACTAATATAATGTGACCCATATAAGGGGAAATTTGCCCACATTTGGGGATTAACAAATGGTATTTAACCTCAGTCCCTAATGTTACAAATCCACTTTATCACAAACATGGTCGATAAGACACATATCATAGTCATTAATCTCTCCATTAAGTGAAGGGACATTGCATTCAAATTCGATCATGCCTCACACACTCCATCGCCTTGACAGCTCTAGGTTTATGAAATCATGAGGAAGCAAAGGTGGTTTGCATTTAGGACTTTTTGTTATGGAATTCAAACTTGGATTAAGGTATATCTCAAAGTTAGGTTCACCATATTCTCCATTAGTTGTATTTTTGGGGCTTGGGGATTCAATTCCAAGGTTAGGGTCCAAATTAGGGTTGTCATGGCCCATTTTTATAGCCCATGATTTGCTCCAGATTAGGGAGAATGCTTAAGACGACAATCTAAAGAAACTTTACAGAGGTTGTTTTATGTTGGGGTTACTCGAATTACTGGTATGGTTTGAATACTTGTAAGGAGAACATCACCGGGTTGCATATGCTCTGAGTTGACTAGCACATTTGGGAAGCCAAATCGACTATCCTAAAATCACAAGTTGTGTACATTTGGAAATCTGTACCGAGAAGAAATCAGACATGTAAGAAGGAAACATGGACAATCATGCTCATAATTGTTAATTGTTAAAGGGATATCCATGAGATCAAAAGATTCCTTAGGAGACAGGAGGGTTAAATTAATGGAAACAAAACCTCTATATTTTCTGTCACCACAAAGACTTATGAGCTAGAGCATGGACAAACATTCCAAAATGCCATTATGATGGATATTATGGTTAAACAAAAGATTAAATATAGGATCTGGAAGAAGAGTGATCCAAACTCAAGGCAATGATCATCTAACCCAGTTTCCTCTTCTTCGGTGGCTAATATGAACATCTCAATTAACCCGTTCCCTATAGAATGCAAATAAGAAGAAATTGTTCATCAACTTTAGGAAGGCGTGGAGATTGATAAGCAAGACTCACTACGCTCAAACCAAGCCCACGATGAAACCATGAGCAAGTATGCTCATTTTTAATTCAATTTTAGTAATGTTTTGTAAGTATCCTTTTGCTGCACAACACCTTTTAGAGTATTCTCGACTAGATGTATTAGAGGAAGCTATGTAAGAATATGAGTAGTCTATTGGCCTCAGTTTGTTGCAAACTTTGTGCATAACCTCTTGAGCTTATATGTTTACATTTTGTATTAAAACACTATTCAACTCTATTGCAACATCTTTTTAATATAAACTTTTAACCGATTCTTGTTAAAAAATAAATTTACAAAAATGTCCATACCCTACACCATCTAGATTCTTATAACTTTATAAAAAGAAACACATGTTCTAAATAATTAAGCATACATATTTCCTTTGGAGTAGTCTATTGATTCTATGCTTTGGATTTTACGGTGGGTTTTGGTTGGAATCCGTTAATTTTTTTGTTGGTAAAATCCAAATTTGGAAGTGTTTAAATTGTTTTTTTGAATTCACAAATAAACTCAGCACCCTCGAATAACTTATGGCGCCAAAATTATGCAATTTCCATAGCTAATATATGCGATTCTAATATTTTTTAGAGATTTCCAACCGAACTCCGAACAAAATAAGACAAAAAATATGTTCAAAAAATGTTGAAAACATAGAATATTTACACCACCTATTTCCTTTCACTAAATTCACCCCACTTCTTCACACACAACGTTAGTTAAGTGAAATATTTGAACTTATAAAAATTTAGCATCACTAAAATCTCACCCATAAAATGCATCATAACAAGTAAATTGAGTATTAGATAAGCCCCGTGGATATGATAGACTTACTGCCCAAAAAAGCTTTGATGCGTATTGGTGATGAGATATTGGACTCTGGTTCCTACAGGGTCATTTGATGTTTCTTGGTATTAGTTTTTTTGATAGTCTTTTGATGTTCTTGGTGTTTTGCCTAGTGTGCTCGGGTAACTTGACAGTTTTGTCAGTTTTTGTTGGTGATTACGGTGGGCGTGTATAGACTGTTTTGTCATATATTTATTCATGAAAAAGGTCATATTGATTTAATATTAAACATCAAGTTACACTTTTTTTTTTGGGATGAAAGAAAGTGTTTTGAGTACTAAATATACTCCTAAACAGAATCATTCCGAATGAGTCACTGCGACAGTGATCACAACCTCAATATTACCACAACGCATAGAACTCTGCCATTTAAATTCTCGCCACGCTTAAAGCCGAAGCAATGCCAATCGCATCAAATGCGGGTGTCTCATAGAGCTGGAGTCCTTCGATTGCTATGATATAGAGGCCGCTTAATGCATATTACATAGCCAAACTTATAACTGGTTTTCTCATGGCTTCCTCTTCGTCCTCTCCTCTTCCCATGTCATACAGCCCTCACACCGGGTCAAAATCCAAGCGTCAAAAAAACCCCACTACTAAATCCCTCAACAGCGGCAGTAACGGTCAGAGTCCTTCAATTGAATTGCCTTCCAAGGACCAGTTCATCCAGCTAATGGGCGTTTTGGCAGTTGCAGTGGCAGTGGGCACCTCGGCCAGTTATATCATAAACTGGTCCAACAGCTTCTTCAGACCATTCTGTGACACCGATACCGATTTGCAACTGTTATCAGGTCAGTGGGTACTCACAAGGGTTTTGGACTGATTTTCTAACCATTGTTGTTTTGAAAAATAAAATCTTGTTTTCGAAGCGATGGATTTCTAGCATTGATTAAAATTGAATCAGATTCAGTTGAGGCACAATACTTTGCTGTCCTGCCTCACTCAGAGTTTTTGATTTTTGAATTCTTTTATTTTTATTTTGAAGCAGTGGAATTGTGGCATTGATTGAAATTGAATTATATTACAATTGAGGCACAATACTTCGCTATCCTGCCTCACTCAGACTTTTTAACTTTTATTTATTTAAAAAAATAAAACAGGATACCGAGGGCTGTAACATAAAGCGCTTTTTACCTTCGGCTTTGTGTCATGTTTGAGGAGTACCTATTGGAAAATATGGCACGGGACTTTCACCCAATTTCGTCACTCTTGATACTCACGCCCTATAATGGAGCAGACGACAGTGATAATGGAATCTGGTGCACTGTTTAATATTCCATCGACCTGACCAATGAACTGATGCCCTGTCGGAACTCGTAGGGCTTCTGGTAGTTCCATAGCCAATACACAGTTTAATCCTTATCACATACTTTGGCAATCAGTGTCTCGCCCGACCGTAGTTTGCTGCAGTTCTACAAGGCTTGACCAGAGGCACTGTGGCTATCACTGCTGCTGTTGAGCTATCTGTTAATTCTGATGGTTAAATTTATGGATATGATCACTATCAACATTCTAGGATTTCTATCATGAAAGTAAAAGACAGAAAAAAAAGAAAAGAAAAAAAGGGAGTTAATTGTAATTTTTTTTGAATTTTAATAGTTATACTTATTGCTAATCTGTTCATTCTCATTGACAGAAAATTATCATTATCCTAGAATGCAGATCTCAGTTATAGGGCATATAGGCATTTTAAGATTTAAAATTAAAGGAACAACTCGACAGATAATCTTACAGGGTTTACCCCTGAGCCGAGAAATCAATGAAAATCAGATGACACCATGTAAATGTTAGAAACAAGATTAAGGATATTATTGTAAAGGAGTCTGAAACTTACCACAAAGCTTTGATACCTGGAAATTTATTCTGGTCAGCTGGAATGTATAACAGGTTTCTGAAACATTTCTGGGTGCCGGAAATGTTACAGAAACAAACGTTTCCAATGGTTTCCAGAAATGTTTCAGCTTTTCTTGGCAATGTTTGGAAATGGGGCTAGAAACTGCTTGAAGTTTCCAGCTCCCCAGCCTTTTTATTTGTTTGTTTTTTATAGAAAAGGAGGGAGTTAAAAAAAGGTTTTGGCGGTTAATCTGTAATCAAAAGACCCCCCACATGTTTTATTTGCTTTTTAAAAATAAAATAAGGGAGCTAAAAACAAAATAAAAAAGGTTTTGGTAGCACAAAAGCTAGAAATCCTAATACACACAATAGCACAATACAATCTTATGAATAACTGGTGCAAAAATTACAATGGAGTTCACCTCCTTATATATCAATGTTCATTGTTCACTAAGCAAGTCATTTCCACTTATGAATGTGGGATAAACCACTTTACACATAAAGCGAACATTAGTCTAACTTAAAGTCATAAAGTGATTTTATTACATACTAAGCCTTATATTTTAACACCCCCCTCTTAAGGCTTACAGTATTGTAATGTCCCCATTTTTGGATTTCCTTGCTTGACAAGAGGAGATGGCCTCGGGGGTTTGCGTCGGCCTGATTCGAGGAGATTCATTAATTATTAATGTCACCAACTCATAAAGTGACTATTGAAAAAGTCACTTTATTAAAAGAAGGTCATGGGAGTTTTAGATGGTATTGGGCTATCCATGGTATTGCCCATGGTATGGAGCTCCAGTGAAAGAATAAAGGAAAGGCAACGCCTCACCTGGACATCATGTATTTTGGATTTGATCTCATGTGGGGTAGCTTGGTGTACCAGGGTTTTCGTTAGGGTTTGACAAAACCCTTCCATCACTTGTTTGGTTTCGGTGGTGCAAGATTCCACCCTAGCTAGATGCATAGGGGAATCCAATCAAGGTTTCCATTTGAGCTTATTTGGTGATTAATCGTCAGTTGTGGCATAGTCGTTGGTTTGGGACACTATCCTTGCTTGGGCCGAGTTCTCATTGTTGGGCCGAATTGATAATTGAGGGCCGAGTTCTCATTGTTGGGCCGAATTGATTGTGGGCAATTGAGGAGGTTCGTGGCACTTGTGGAGCTCGTAAGGGCTTGTGAAGAGACTTGATTCTCCTTGTGGCATCATTGTAGAGTTAGGAGGAAGGTTCGTGGGAATATTTTGAGGCCCGATCTTCTTGTTATAGCGGGACGAGACCCCCTTGAGGGCCGAGTTCTCTTTGTGCAGGGTTGTGGGCCTAGTGTGGGGGATCGAATTACTTTTGCTGGTTTGTGGAATGAAGAAGTTATCGGGTTGTTGGAGGGATCTCTCTCTAGTTTTGGAGGTGTCGTGGGCTGAGAGAGAGGCCATGTTCTGGGGGCCGAGACAACCATCTGCATGGCCACAAGCATTCCGGTGGAATCACGAGGGCAATTGTAGGGGGATGTGACACTTACAGCAGCCGCAGAGGTGTATAGAGGGGCCTGACCCCACTTTTGAGATGGGTCGTGAGGCTAGGAGTGGACGTGGGCGTCTTGAGGACAACCACACCAAAGTGCAGCTGTGTGAGAGGGATAAGGAGGAGATCGTGGGGGTTTTGAGAACCTAGACCACAATTGCAGTAGGCAGCGTGGCCTCTAGCAGGTATGCCGAGCGCGAAGGGAGAGCGAGAGTAGGGACCCAAGGGTCTGTGGTGAAGTCGACTCATTTCGTGGAGGGCCGAGAACTTAAGGAGAAGGCTGGGTCGATTGAAATGAAGCCGAGACTCTCTAGAATGGAATGGATACCCTCTAGATAGATCGTCATCCAACAATTCTAGGCTTGGAGAGTCTTTGGAGAGAGAAACATTATTATTTTAGGAACCGCGACATATTTCCGGTAATTTGGTTGTAGCTGTTGTAGCATTCCATAATAAAATACTCTCTCTCATTTTTATATGTGCTTGGTTTCTTGACGTTTGCTTAATGTCCATTTGAGAATTCATGTAAGTGTTTGAAGAAAATCTTGAATGCAAATTGTTTGACGAAATTCCATAACCACGACAATTTTTTTTTTTGCCTACAATTCCATTGGGGATATTACAAGTACTAAAGCAAAACATACTAACTAAAGACAAAACACACTGATTGAAATCTAAAAACATCAGAACCAAATAGAACCAACCATTCTTCAAAATCTTCTTCTTTGAAAACAATTCCTGTATCAAGTAGCGCTCCTCCATCAAGTTGCTTCATAACCCTTGTAAAGGTGTAGCTCCCAAGTTGAAATCCCGAGTTCCTGGATTCTACCTCCTCGAACTCCTGAATTATTGATCTCCTAAATTAAATTACTGGACAACAATCCACATGCTGTCTCATAACCTCATGGGGGATAATTTCGGAGCTCTGTTGCGTGGAAACGCCCCCCCCATCACTCTCGCTCCCAAAGCTCGCTCCCTTCTTGCTCCCTTTGAAAACTCGTTCCTAGAATGCTCTTGTACCTTCGGAAGCTCGCGACAATGTTATGGTACCTCCCTTATTTGCCAAGCTCCTATAAAAGTTGTTATGGTTGATCATTTGATGACAATAGTATAAGCGATGTTGCACGACTTGGACTCGACAAAGACTCGACTGGCATTTGACTCGTCAACTCGGGAAAGACTTGGGACAGACTTGGAAAACAGGAAAAGAACTTAAAATATGGTAAATTTTTGGCTCAAAAAAGAGGTTAATGGCATTTCCAATCCATATAAGTTATAAAACTACAATCTATGCATTAATTCATAACATCATCTCATAAACTATGATAATATAACATAACACAATCAATTTTTGTATGCAAAAATCCAGTGTTCCACGGGGACTCGTCCCCTAGGGTCGGGGGCATGCCCCCTCGCTCTCGGCGCCTCAGGGACTCCTGGCGAAACGTTTCCCAGCGTCCCCAAAATCAGGAAACTCTCGGAAACGCACAAGGGAACGTGTCCCCCCGTTCTGCAGCGCGCTCCGGTGAAGGGGGGCTCCCACATGCTCCCTCTCGAAACTAGGGGGCTCATCACCATTAGCGGAACTATTGTGGACTAGGGATTGATTCCCATCTAACGTTTCTATATTCCCAACATGTATACAAATTTATGCTTGCATTTTGAATGTTCTCGAGATACAGTGTAGGGTTTGCAATGTCCATTAGATTTAATTGTTCTTGTGGATTTTTAATGGCATATTTAGTGCTTATCTAGGTCTGATTTTTTATTTTTAGCTTTCTTTTGTGTTGATTTCCATTTCTTTTTGTGCCCTAGGTTTAATTAGTGCCCTTCGAAAATGCTGAAGGCATTGGATCCACTATGGGAATATGATGAGCCACTTGATCCTCATAAATGACAAAAGTTTAGTTGCAATTTGTGTGGGAAGGAAATGGACGATGCAATGACCACCTCGCCGAAATTCCAGGGCACAAAGTGGAAACTTGTCCTGCATTTATCCTGGAAGTCGTCCATATTGCCACTCAATTAATTCTTGATATTAGTAAGAAGGGCAAGAGGGAAGCATTGAGGCTCAAAATTGAAGTTGTAGGAGTTGCAAGAAGCTTGGGAACCGCATGCTTCTCAAGGGTGGGGGGACCCATGGAAGTGAAATCCATTCCTTGACCACATCTTCCACAATGCCCTCGTTGAGCTCACCTTTCTTTGTTCTGAGACCCGTTCTTATCGCACAACCTTGTATTAGGTTAAACTGAGGGAGAAGCAGGCAATCGGCAAGCTTGTGGTTAGATGTTTTATATGGAGTCACATTCCTTTTAACTTTTCCAAGAACAACCCATTCTATGAATCAATGTTTGATGCCACTACTATTGTTGCCTTGGGGTAAAAGTGCCCTATCTAGGAGAAATTAAGAGGGCCTCTTTTTCAAGGTGAGAAGATTGTTTGCATTCATAGATTCGATAAGCTTAGGAAATGATGGGAGATCACCAGATGCACCAAGTTGTGAGATGGTTGGACAGACGGGAAGGGCAAGACCATTCACCATTTTGTGGTTAACTGTCTCAAGGGCTAATGTTTATTGAATTTGTAGATGCATTTGGATATGTTAAAAATGCACAATTATTGTGTGAGTTGTTGGATGGATTCATCTAGGAGACAGGTACGTAGCAAGTTGTCCAAGTCATAATGGATAATCTTGCCGGCAAGTTGCTTATGCAAAGGTATTGGAACTTGTATTGGACTCCTTGTGCCACTCATTACATTGTTTTGATTTTAGAGTGTTACCAGATGAACTAGCAGGCCTAGTATCCGATGAACAAATGTACGGAGAAAGTGACCACTGTCACCCTGTCACTCCTCCAACTACTTCGGAGAGTCGGAACCTCCAAGGGGAGAACCCTTCAATGACCTGCAAACACTTGTGACAAAAACAACTATGCCTCCTAGAAGACCAATTAGAGACTAGTGCCTTCAATCAAAGTAATCTTATGAATAAAGAAAACATACTAATCATAGAAAGTATTTGCCAGTGCTAGGTAAATATAACAGTTCAATTTATGTTTTGCAAAATTAACCAATAATGACATGCAATGACTTCCAATCACATAGAAGATAAACCATCAATATGTAGCCAGTAGTATATGATGACCAATGTCCTTAAGGACTGATATAAAAAAAATATGTTAGTCTGATTATACTAACAGTATGACAGTCAAACACTCACTCATACATTGCAGTGAGTTAATTGTTGAAAGATGTGTAACATGAGTGGGATGAGCATATAAAATAAATCATAAATCTCAACTATCCACCACTTCTTTATTACTGTCAACAAGGGTCACTTCCAGGCTGTATACAAAAGTAAAATCAGACCACTTTAATCTTGAAAATAGGAAGCATTACTCATGTAACAAGTATAAAATCTATACATCCAAAGTACACCACTTTTACTAGCAATAAATGACCATCAATGTATGTGTAATAAAGGCAAGTTTCAGGACTGCAGTAAATGTAATTTGAGACCCTTTTTAACATCAATGTGGCAGCCTTCTAAAACAGTAGCAATGTGTGACAAATGACTAACTTGTTTATTGTTTTGTGTGTAGGTGAGAGGGCAAGTTTGAAGGTCTGTCAAGAGATGACACTCTGCTGCCCTAGCAGACTGTTTTGCAGCAGAAAGGAAGGCTGTAACAGCCTTGGGAAAACCCCCAAATGGAGGGCCGAGGGGATAAGGAGGAGAGTAGGGGAAAAGGGTAAAGGAGAGAAGGAAGAAAAGAAGGAGAAAGGGAGGAGAAAAGGGAAGAGCAGGAGGGAAGGAAAGGAAGAGGAGGTGGAGGAAAAGAAAAGAGAGAAGGGAGGAAGAAAGGGAAAGGAAAAAGGGAAGCAGAAGAGGAGTGTTGCTAGGAATGTTTTAGGGTTAGGTTTAGGTATTAAGGGTTACAGGTCTGATTTTTGGTAGTTTTTTAGGGTTTTTTTAGGATTTTATATTTTTTTGGGTTTTTAGGGCTTCCTAAAATTTCGCCCTAAGGTTTTTAGGGCTAAGGGAGGTAGGGCGAAATTGTAGGAGAGGGACGAAATTTTAGGAAGGCCAAAAAATAAAAAAATTTATTTTTTTTGATTTTTTAGGGTTTTTAACATAAAATTGCAGACCTAATTAAATGGCTTAATTCTACCATGAAAATGCAAATTTACACATGCATATGCAAGAAAATTTGGTAAAAGAGTGACAACTTCGGGTTTTTGTGGATATTACCCTTAAACCCTAGCCTTAGAGGAAGGTGACCAGCCTTCCTCTTGGAGGTATTTCTCCTTGTTTACTAGATTAGGGCTTCTTGAAACAACCTCTAGGGTTCGTTTCAAGACCCTAAACTAGGGCAAAGTTGGAGATCCAAGGCTAAACTTTGTAAAAAACCTCATCTTGGGAGCGTTTCTACTATGCTAAGGGGATATAAAAGTAGATAAAGGTCCAATTCAAAAAGAATGCAGCCCTAGGGCTACCATTCAATCATTCAAGATGCAAAATTTACTTAGCATTCACTAGGAAAGACTAAACATGTAAAAGACTTATTTGCGTATGAGTTATTCCAACCATTCTAGCATCCACAAAGCATTAGCAAAGCATAAGAGCAACCAACTTTCATCCACAAGAGCAAAGAGTCATCCCTCCAAGAGGTGCGCATCACTTCATAAGGCTAATCTTGGGTAAAAAAGTAACGTAATGAATTTTGTGCCATAAGTTGTGATTTCAAAATGAAGTGAGGAGACCTTATTTATATGTTCTCACACTCACTTTTACAAAATAACCAGGCCTACATGCCTTAAAATGTCAATTTAAAATTATAACATGTCAACTTAAAATTATAGTATAAAATAATATAAAATAATCAAATCTGTGGGTAACTTGGGGCATTTTCCCCCAGAGTTCACCCAAAAATGGCTAAAATGGCTAAAATTGAGCAAAATACTCCAAACTGAAGGCTGGAGTAGGTAGGGGGGACATCATACCCCATCTAACCCCAATAGTGTTGATAATCCCTCAACACCCTCCCCAGAACAAACAGTACAGCCTGGTGAGGATGATGACATCATCTTTGGAAGAGGCCCAAGGAGAGAGGGCACTATGTTGCAGAGGGACCAGGAGGGTGCCCGAGGTGACCTAAAAGAGAGGCAAGAGCCTCATAGCAGACATAACTGTCACCAGAGTAGTGGAACAAGTGGGGGGTCATGTGACCTAGTGACCCACCCCTAGGAGCCCTGGACACCAACCTCGGGGCTACAAGCCCTATAATGAGGTAGTCAGCAATGCCACTAAGGCATAGTACTCGTAAGAGAAGGACCGAAAGGTTTGACCATAACCTCCACTCAGAAAATGCTGGATAACGACCCTCTTGGTCCAAAAAAAATGACCCTCTCTCCCTAGGGACACATCTGAAGGTGCACTGGCACTGGTACCTACGTAACATAGAGGACATGGGCAAAATTTCTTAGATCGAGAATATCATTGAATCAATTAGGAGCATCACCAAATTATATATATAATCATGCATAAGTTCTTAACATCATGAGATAATTCATGAGGAACAAGGAGTTGGTGTGTCTCGCAATCACGTGTTTCGCCATTAGCTTCGTTTCTCTTCAATCTTTTCCCACTTCTATGTTCGAGGTGAAGTGAAATATTCTTTCAAATGAGTGGGATCCCTATGCATATAACCACAAAAAAGCTAGATGGGCAAGGCATAACAAAACTAGTGTACCAAGAGAGTTTTTGGACATGAGTGTAGGAGGTGTGTTCTATTAGTGAACCTTTGGTAAAGTTCCTTTGCTTGGTTGATGGTGACAAGCCCGTCATGGGTAACTTGTATGAGGTTATGGATAGGGCCAATGAAGCTATCCATAGGTACTATGGGGACAATGGGGAGGAGGTTTTCAACAAATGATCATAGATATTGAAGTTGATTGATGAGTGATGGAACAATACTCTCCATTGTTCTATTCATGTAATAGCGATCTACCTCAATCCCACATTCTCTTGCACCCATGGTTTTAAATTTGATGGCAAGGTTATGGATGGATTCTTCCAATGTGTTCAAAGGATGGTGCTGACTTTCATTGAATGCTCAAGGATTTCCAAACAAATGGGGATATATACACCGGTCTTTGGAAGATTAAGTTATGACATAGTTGTCCAAGATAGGACCACCAGAACGAAGGTAAGCTTCAATTTGTTTCAATTTTTCAAATTCAATGTATTTCCTTTCTATCTATTTGCCACTTGATGGAAATATAATATAATATTATGCTTTTTTATTTTTTATTTTTGTTTATTCATTGTAGATGTTTGGTGGACAAACTATGGCCAAACAATACTAGATTTATATGAACTTGGCATTCGGGTGCCCCAATCAAACTTGTAGCACTTCAGGGTGTGAGTGCACGCACTGGGTGTGTTTAAAAAAATACACACCAAGACTTGCAACAAGTTAGAAATGTTCAAGTTATAATTTTAATTTTTAAAATTTATTAATTTATGAACCATCACCTCTAATTATAATATGATCTTCATACAGACTATTCCATTGCCTTAATGACATAGTCTATGCCTAGTGCCTACTACAAGCTTGGGCTATAGGTGAAGCAGATTGACAAAAGACATGACACAAAGGCCATATCATTGGATGCGATTGACACCGTGGCTCAGTGGAGGGTGGAGGCCTGTCATGGCTTTAGTGGTTAAAGAAGGATGTCAATGCGCTGAAGGAGGTAGTGGGGGAGGGGGAGGAAGTGCAGGAGGATGTTCCCACTTCCATTGTAGGCACCTTTGGAGGAGGATATTGAGAGTGCACCATGGCTACTACTTCCATAGAGACAGGTAGCTAGCAGAAGACATTTCACTTCCACCTTGGCTTTCATCTCGACCCCTTGACCTTCCACCTCAGACTGAACACCCACTGCTTCCAGAGGAAAAGCGGTTTACCTTTGCCTGCAAAAAGGGTAGATGGAATCGATGATTCCATAGTATATTTGAGGAGGATGTTCCCACTTCCATTGTAGGTACCTTTGGAGGAGGAGATTGAGAGTGCACCATGGCCACTACCTCCATAAAGACAGGCAGCTAGCAGAAGGCATTTCACTTCCACCTTGGCTTTCACCTTGGTCCCTTGACCTTCCACCTTAGACTGAACACCCACTGCTTCCAGAGGAAAAGCAGTTTACCTTTGCCTGTAAAAGGGGTAGAGGGAATCGGTGATTCTATAGTATATTTAGCATTTTAGATTCTAGATGACTCATGATGATGAATAGTGAGATACATTTATTATTTTTTGGTGTGATTTTGTATCAGCCTGTCAGGACTTAGGACAGCTATTAGGATTCAATATTGATCTGTGATGTATCACTTGCCATCTTATACATCTTATATATTTGTTTTATTTCATATTTATGTGGCAATGTGTTTGTTTGAAGTTGTTGTTGGTTTAGATGTTGTTGTCCGCCGAGATGCACACCAGCAACATAAATCTTTTGAAAGCTGTTCCCTCACTACAAGTGGGGAAAGTGTGGCCTTGGGGGCAAGCAATGAGCCAGGTATTGTCACTTGAATCCCAGCTCCTCCGTTTAGGCTAACTCCCAGCGAAGTCAAGGGGGGTAGTCCCTACAAAGAGTTAACCATGGCTCTTATGTGTTTTAATGTTTTTGGGTGTATCGTGATCCGGATGGGTGTTATTTAGGAGTTTTTTGAATAATGGAAGATCACGATTATAAAAGACACAAGATAAGGTGCAATCCATGTTGCAAACAAGATATGAGTTTAACAGTATAAACAAAGACTTGTGAAAAATAAAAGCATCCACTGATAACTCACTTAAACAAAGGACAAATGGCCCCAAATAATAATGAAATTGTAATAAAACCAGTGCCTTATGGAGTCAAACAAGTGTGTAGTGCTGGGGGATGTTGAAGATACAAGTCTTAAGTAACTGTTTGTGAGATCGTTTTGCAAATTATCTTGGTAATTTAAAAGTTTTAATGGTCTTGATTATTAGGCTAAGAACAACAAGGGGAATTTAACCCTTGTAGGAACCAAAGTGTGGGAGGCCTTATCCCCACCTAGCCTTTTTATTAATCAATTTACAAGTGCCTTGGGAATTTAACCCTTGTAGGGTCTTTTATGAAAGATAAGATAACTATGAAAGACAATATAGAGCTCTTAGGAGCTTTTACAAAAGGAGAATGTGGTTATCTTGTTTTGGATCATCCTTATGGTTTGCTTGATGCTTTCTTTGGTTAAAGACCTCCTTGTTTCTCAAAGTTCCTTGACTTTCTTCTTCTTTGAAACACCTACACAAGTTCAAATTAGCTAAACAAGGCACCCTTTAGCGTTTAAAACAAAATAAATCTTGAAACTAGCTAAGTCTAAGTTTGCAAAATGAGATCTAAAGATGAAATATTGTATGAGATTCAACTTTGAATTATTAAAAAAGTGAAAACGGACCAGCAAACAAATCTATGCTAAAAATGCTAGGAAAGAGATCTAAACCATGATAAAAAATGAACTATTTTGTATGCAACTTTTATCTTTTAAAAGGGTGATCTAGAATGCATATGCAAGCTGAAAATGAACTAAATGCAAGGTCTATAAAGATACTAAAATGAAATACTAAAAATTTACTAACTCCTAAAAGAGATCTACACTAAAACAATGCAAGTATGATCTAATCTAAGCAAATGAAAATGCTAACTTTGAAAAAGAAATCTAACTAATACTAATCAAAACTTTATTGTTTTTTGTATTGTTTTGAAGTGCTTAAGGGAAATGAAAGGATGAAAGAAGGCTAAGTTGAGGAGGGACGAGAGCTAGGGAGAAAGGAGAAGTGAAGGAAAGGGAGACTAGAAGGAGTGGAAGGGAGAAGGGAAGGAGGGACGAATGGAAGGCAAACGAAGTAAGGGAAGAAGGAGAAAAGGAGGAAGGAAACGAGGCTAGCAAATCAAAGAGAAAAAGGGGATCAAGGAGAAAACGAGAAGGCTTGAAGAGAAGAGCCTTTAGAACCAAGGTAACCAAGTTTAAATTTTAAGATTTGGAGATGGAAAAGATAGCAAGCCTCAAGGCCAATTTGTAACTTTGATTGGATCCTTGGAGAGTTCCTGAAATACAAAAGTTGTCAGAAAAAATATTTGATGGAGAGGAGGGAGATGCAACCGAGCTCAAGCTCCACTCAATCCTTGAATCACTGCACAATGCACCACTTACAAGCATAAACTCAGATCAAAACTTAGTATATTAAACAAAATGGAATGAGAAGTACATAAGTATATCCGACTACAGTTTGTACTACTAATCACATCAAGCCTAACATCAATGAGTAACTTGGACCATCAAATACTCATCCTATGCTCTTAAAAAAGAATTCTAAGCTAAGCAAGATCGAATATAGATAATGTAAGTAAGTGCAAAAGAAACAATATCACCTCATAGATTGTGAATCATTTTCCATAGACAACAATGGCAAACCATAGACCTCCAAAGCCACCTTTTATTTCCAATGGTAGCAAATGCTACAAGCTTTTACAATCTCAGCAGAGTAAGTTTACAACAAAAATTCCATGAGAAGAGTGCCCAAAGGCATCTCATTTATACAAAAACTAAGTACACAAAACCTAGATCGAACTTGGCATGATAGAAGGAGCCAAAAGAAGTCGAACTCCAATCCATGATGGGCTTGGAGTGGAGATCCCCCTCAATGAAATCGAAATGGAGTAATGAGGATGGGGAGGTGGCCTCCACCTTGGCAAGGCGCCCCCCATCCCTCTCTTGGAAACTCCATCAACCATCCATGAGCTTCCACCTTAGCAAAAACGTGAGCTTTGGAAGATATGCGTGAGCTTCAAGGTAATGCGTGAGGATTGAGGGAGATAGATTTGAGTTAGCTCGAGCCCCAAGCTTGTGATGTGGCCACAATCTTAGGATGCGCCCACCATAGCCATTAATGCATATTCAACAATCCATAACATGAGTGCGACATAACCAAATCGTGATGCCCATGTATTGAGTATTGAGCTCCCACGTGAAGGCTAAAATCTGCACGATTCAATTTAATTACAAATTTGACTTTTGTGGCATGGTTTAACTTTGTAATGCATTCGTACCTCTCTAAATAATATTCCATGCCTTTTCCATAGTATTTTTTAATGTATTTTGACTTTTTTAATTTTTTGTCTTTTGTGCTTTTGTCATTTTATGGCCACTAAGTGCCAAAATAATGCAAAACTGCTCCCAGAGGCGATTTAATCGCCCGAAACTATAGAAAAGTTGGTGCTAGGGTAAAGAGGACGCTCTGAGCGTCAAAACGAGCCTCCCCACGCCCAAATCCGCCTCCGGATGAGGTTTTTATCACTTTTTGAATTTTTTTAATTAAACCATTAAAAAATGGTCTAATTTATGGAAAAAAAAATATTTTTGCCGGAATCCAACGAAATTCCTAGGGGACCTAGTGCATGTTCATATGACTCAATCAAGATGGCTAACACGTAAAAAATCCTAGACACAAGACTCTAATAACCACCTTAGGTTTTGACCACCATGGGAAATACTCCAGCTTTGGAGGGTTGAGTGAAAAACTCAGGGATTATATGCCACTGATGAGTAGCGCATAATTCCTAAAGAAAAAACACTCTAGAGTATCCCCCAAATGGCTAAACCTACGGATAGCCGAGTCTTTTATAAAAGGACCCCGTTTAGACCAACTTTTTACATTTTCCCCATGGGGGTATGAACATGCAGTTATTACAAATGAGGCAAAATTGCCCTGAAAAATGACTTCTGAACTTCTGAACACTGATGATGAACATGAATCATGTTCAATAAACTGGCGGCTCGTCGGAAGTTCAACTATTGTACAAAATAGTTGATAACAGATGTCAAAAAGAGAAAAAAAGTAATATTTTTGTAATTTTTAAAGTTTGCCAATATTTTCCCCCAATTTTGCTGATAAGTTATATTCTGGACCATTGGCAATATATTCATCCACACGATATTTGCAACATTGATTTGTATTAGTAGTGTGCCACTTGCATCCAGACACACTACAATGTCTATTATTAATAATTATAATATTATTACGTTGTATCATCTGCTCTTGTCGTTTGGACGATATCATATCAAGTTGAACAGGAAAAGGGTTGAAATGCAGAAATCAGTGTGTGAGGCGGGCTGTCCCATAGGCTGTTTTTATCCTCACGGATGTTAAAATATTTTCTTTCTTTCTTTCCCAGTGTGAGTTTCTCACAAACTATCTAGTTATAATAAAACATGAAATGAGAGGATCATTATCTAGTTTATTAGAAACATAAAGGAAGTTCAAGTAAATCATATTGTTCAATTGGGGGTGTTTGCTCAATATTTCTCAAGATGATGACTTTCAGACCTTTCAAGATTATTCCTGTGCTTCTGTTTATGATTAATCTCTTCATGCTTTTCATGTCACAGATTCTTGTATACCTTGTCCAGAGCATGGTAGATGTTCAGGAGGCAAATTGGAATGTTTTCCTGGGTTCAAAAAGTACCAGGGATTGTGTAAAGAAAACAGAGAGCTTGAGAAGAAAGCCCAAAAACTTGTATGTTAAATCTGCTTATCTACAAGGAGTGCCTTTTGATATTTGTTTTCAAAGTTGAATGTGGGTTATGCTTTATTGAAGGACTTTTATACTCTGTATTGATATACAGGCTGATTGGATTGAAGGCTTTGCTTGTGGACTACATGCTCAATCATTGTGTAATGGAGCTGGGATACTTTGGGTCTGGTTCCACAACTGGATTCCTTGAATTTTATGAGTTCATGTCTAATCTCTTAGCAGGCAAGATCTCAAATGAAGATTAATCCTGAAATAGTGCTCTTAGGATAGGCAGGAGGAAAGTTATCATTGAGAAAGCATGCAAATTTAGCTTCTTGATAAAAGGGTTTCATTTAGCCAGCAATAACTGGCAATCTTTTTATTTCAGTTCCCTGGCGATGACCTTAGAAGAGAAGTGCATCAAATTCTGCTAAAGATGCAGTTTGGCCTGAACACTGATGAGGAGGTTGCATTCGTAGAAGAAAAGGCATTTGAGATCATCCGCAGCTCATTTGAGATAAAGACAACATTTGACGGGTTTGTAACTTTGTTTATCAATATTAAATTTTTAACTGATTTTAAAGGGCATTTACTAAGTTATGTACATTTAACTACTTTTATCAGAGAAAATCATGGTTCATAGATTTTGCATTTTGTACAGGTCGGAGGAATTCAAATGTCCTGATTGGTTGGCAGAACAATATAAGCCGTTTGAGTGTCGTACTCGAGAATGGATCTCCCAACATTATTTATTTTTGTTTGTAGTTTCTCCAGTGGTATGCTTTTCAAATTATAATTTCTGCCCAAATTTTCGTGATTTTTTAACATAGATATTCATTTGGAAACCCTGTTTTTACTGGAAGATCGACCTGGTGCACAACATACAGGTCTTTGCAATTACTAAATTTCTTTGGGGTGTGTATCGTGGAAAAAGAATGATGGCTAGAGCTGAGCAGCTGTATCAGCAGGTGATAATAATAATTCCTTGGCATGTTTTGCGGTGTAGTTAGAATCAATAAATTTTTTCCATATGAATATGATGGTCCAAAAATGTGTTAAAATACAGAACCTTATCTTTAATAACTAAAAAACACATGAATATATTAATATCACATGCATTTAATAGATTTTATTAAATTCTGTAATTTCTATTATATATATATATATTACACTTTGTTATCCTAAGGTTCAGGGATGAAAACAGGGGCAAGGGAATGAGGTTCTGGTACAGATTTGGGATATGTCCAATTTTTATGGGAATGACAACATAAAATTTTTGAAAGATGATATTTGTGCATGTCTATATTCTTGCACCCCATGTTGATTCACAATCCATGATTTCAATAGTGTGAAATGATCTTACAATTCTTGTCCAAGAGCTGAGCTATTAGTACACCTGCCTGTTTTGTGATGTCAGATAGTGGTAGGTGGTTCTAGTCCTAGTTGGGCTCTTGGATGATTGTTTTGCAGTGCTGTTTGTTTAGTCATTCATACAAATATTGGCTGAAGAACTGATTTCATTTCGTGATTTTTATTTTTTTCATAGATAAGAACCCAGTGTACATGGGTGAATTCTTCACATTCTGAAGAAGAAAATTAGAACTATCAACCAAAAACTACCATTCTAATCTATAAATTCTTCGCTAAGTGAATGTGAAAAGTGCAGTATTCTTTTTGAGTCATTATGCCAATCTGGAACTATGCAAAATCTTCAACCTTGGAGCCTGGAGGTAAACTATTGAAGTTGCAAAATAGAAAGAAAAAATGCAAGACGTTGGGATTTCCTGTGATATACTTAATTAATCATCACAATTATTCATCTCGACTTAACCTCTTTACAAGTATAAATGACCTATATTCTGTACTTTATATTCATCTTCTATTGATTAGTCATTTTTTATATATTTTCAATGTGTACATTTCTGTTATGTCTCTGGCAAGTGGGATCAGAGCAGTTCATCCAGTTACCTGTGTAGAAAGTAGCTGCACTATAACGACACTGCCCAAATCATCCACCACCACCATTATGACTGTATACATGTTGAAGAAGAACCTGCAATCAACTATCATGTCCTGTTAAGCACTATACAGTGGCTCTTTAATCAATGTGGTGACTACTACAATGAAAATGGAAATTGGACAATAATAACAGAAAATAAACAAGAAACTATGGGGGCACCATGGATTGCACCTGCGAATGCTAGAAATGGAGGAAGATGCCTCCAAGAACCACCAGAACCTGGTTGATTTGTGTTGATAAAACGATAGAGGTACACCGGTGACCTTACACAAGGAGTGCCTTAACAGTACACCCATTCACCGTCTATTCTATGCCCCGTGGGCAACTAAAGACTTAAGTTACTAAATAAGTCATTAGGCCCTTATATTACTAAAGTGACCTCTTTACGATTATAACACTATTACAAAATCATGAGCTTTTTTTCTCCAGAGAAAAAAAGCATAATTTATATTCAGAGTTAAATTGAATATTACATTCTTTAGGTGCTCACTGTACTTGTACATTAAATTTGATAAATATATCAAAACCTCCAGGGAGAGGCTCCTATCTCTAACTCCCTCATCGTCAGACTGAGATCTATATCTTCTGCAATAGAAAGTATCACTTAATAAGTTAATAGAGATCTTTGACAAAGTTCTACCCAGTCAGCTGGTCTTATATTGACCCAAAAGTTATGTAAAATACTAAAAACCTTACGTGTCTTCTCAAATTGAAACAGATAAACTGTATGAGACACACCTAAAGCAGACGATAGACAAAAAGTAAAAAAACAGATTGAGATGATAAGGATATTCTTCCATTTAAGGATTCCCCCAGATGCATAACTCAATCTTCAACCTGCTGAACCTCCTTTGAAAGACCATCAGCTACTGTGTTTAACTCCCTGAAAGCATGTAAAAATGAAATAGATTGGAATTGTGCTGAAACATCCTTAAGTTGATCTGGTAAAGGCTTGTGAGCAACATTCTGAATTTGATAATCTCCTTTCATCCATTTTATCACTAAATATGAGTCTCCACATACCTGTAACTGTATAATCTCTTTTTTGATTGCCATTTAAGGAGACATCTCAAAGCCATCAGCTCAGCAAGATTGTTGGAGCCTGAGCCTAAACGTATTTTGAACTTAATAAAGTGACAGTTTGAGAAATATAGTATACATCCAGCACTTCAAAATCAGGTGGAGTTTGCTTGGCCCCATCAAAGAAACTGAGAAAGATTTGTCAATCATCAACTCAGCTTATTGCCTTGGAACCCTTCCCTTCACAACCAATCTGCAAACTTGAAAAACTCCATAAATCTGTGCATAAACCTGAAATGCTGTCTTCTGTTTTTCATTAAGTAAGTTATCATTCTGAGCAAGCCAGATACCCCAAAGGATTAAAGAAGAAAAAACTCTATAAGCCTTCAATTCCTTCTTCCTCAACCATCTTCTCAACCTTTGTTCAAGAGTCATGCCGTTCCAAACATTCGGACAGCCAGTCAATAGCTCCGAGTCCTTCCAAATTTGCTGGGTAAAAGGACACTGAATCACAAGATGACTGATGTTCTCTTCTGCTCCCCTGCATTGATAACATATACTTGGACCAAATTTCCCTCTTTTTTGTAAACAGTCCCAAGTCAAGACCCTATTGTAAAGGGCTAGCCATAGAAAAATCCTAGTTTTCTTAGGGGCCTCTAGTTTCCATACATAGACCACCATCACTCTTCTGCTCGTGCTTCACAAGAGATAATTTCCTTATAATCAAGAAGAATATATACCAGAGGCCTTATTCTTTGCATGTGCTAAAGTGTCCATGTCATCCTTGAGTCTGACATGCCCGCGCCTTCCTTAGCTCTTCCACTAACTGATTCCACCTTTCAGCCCTTTCTCCCTTCAAATCCAGAGACTTTATTGTTCTCCATTCCTGATTCCATATAGATGTGGCATTATTATCCTCAATCTGATTTAAATCAAAGATACCTTTTCAATTCAAATGAGCCATCAGATCAGGATGTAAAATAACTACTTCACCACACCCCAAAATAGAGTCTACTCCTATTCTCACCTGAGCACCATTTCCATCCTTCCAGGCCAAGTTACATCCAATAATGGGAAAAGCCAGCAATAATGCCTTCCATTGATTAGAAACATTGATTATGCTCTTCCTAGGGTTTCTAACCCAATCCAAGAAATATCCTGGGACTATGTACTTCTGTTTTATAACTCTCTTCATAAACTGTCTTTACTTAGTAAATTCCACAAAATTTCTTTAGTAAATTTCACAAATTCAATTATCTTTCCTTAAAAGTTTATTTTGCTCTGAAGCATAATATTCTCAACATCATCATCCTAATACAGTTGGAGGATGATAGTCTAAATCATGTAGGAAGCTCTAATGGTTGGAATACCTTTAACCATAAGGTCAGTGTTACATAAAAAACTCCAACATTTGGGGGAAGTAACCCATTAGAAGCAAAAAAACAGGGTTTGGAAAATTAAACAATACTTACAAATTAATCCAGCAAATCCACCTTATGTAGTGGTTACATTTGTCACCTTGAAATTAGATGAAAATGCATTTTATTGGTTTTTATGGTGGATTGAAGGATCCCAAAGATACGTGTTCACCTCAAATGCATTTTCTATGTACTTTTTTAATAGGTTCAGTAATCCATAAAGACTTTTTTTTAGCTAACACAACAATATAGGACGTGAAATGGAACTACTATAACTATTGAAGCAACTCAGAATAGAAAACTATCAGAAATAAAAATAAGAGCCAAAAACAAGTAAAAAGTGGTGCAGATGCAAAATCAAGGGTGGATTGCATCTGCAAATCTGAGTAATTGAGAAAGATGTCTGCAATAAACACCAGTCACTGGTTGGTTGTATTTATAAAATGATAAAATATAGATATGAGAGGGGGAAACCCTTGTTTATACAAATAAGAGACAAAATTGAGAATCCCCAACATAAAGCTGAAGTCACTAATAGCGATTAGGTCGTTATTTCATAAAAGTGGCCTTTTTCAAAATATAACATTATTATAAGATTATGAGCATACACAGAAAATAGTTCATGTACTTAAGGGCCTTACACCATAAAGTATATTGTTGTTAGGTACACAACATGCCTTGCCCAGCTAAAAATCAAACATTAAAACCAAATTAGGTGAAAACTAAGCAAAGTTGCTTATGCTTTTGATGTTCCTGATAAAAGTCAAGGCCATAATCTGTTCCATGTATCTTGTTAGATAAAGAAATTAGGACATCGTTCTAATTCAAACAAAATTACCAGTCCTTGACGATGAAGGATAACTCATCTTGGATTACGAAGTATTTTATCAACATGTACAAAATCATTACTATCCAAACGAATAATAGAATACCTCATCAAATGGTGAGGCATTTAAAGAGAAATATCCCTCTCCCTATGCTTTGAGGATAAAGAATTTCTTAGGGAAAGGGTTTTGTAATATACCTAATTAAGCATCTTTTTTGGGCAAAGTTGCTTATGCTTTTGATGTTCCCGATAAATTCAAGACCCTAATGTGTTCCATGTATCTTGTTAGAAAAAGAAATTAGGAGACCATTCTAATTCAAACAAAATTACAAGTCCTTGAGGATGAAGGATAACTCATCTTGGAATCCGAAGGTATTTTATCAACACGTACAGAATCATTACAATCCAAACAAAGAATCGAATACCTCATCAAATGGTGAGGCATATAAAGAAATATATCTCTCTCTTCCTATGCTTCGAGGACAAAGAATTTTGAGGGCAAGGGCTTGTAATATACCTAATTAGTCATCATTTATAAAGAGTTACGACTGTTCATCTTGACCTCACCTCTTCCATAATATCAATAACTTATATTCTGTACTTTGTATTCATAATTTTTCTTTCCAAAGAAAAATGCATGACTTTTTATATTGAGATAAAAAAAAGGTTACATTTTGCAGGTGCCCCTAGGCAATGGTCAGAAAGGACTGAAACACTGTCCTTCAAAAGATTCAAAAAGTTTGAAATTGATTTATTATCCTAAGAGGAGATCTGCTAAAACATTTTCATAAATATGTGAATAAACTTGAGAAAGGGCATAGCCATTCAAGAGTTATCTGTCCGTAACCAAGCCTAAGTAAAAATGTCATCAGGATCCACATAAAATCACATACATAATTGTTTCAAACAACATCAGAATTGATGATCTTCAATTCCAGCTATCAGAGTCAGCAAAACTGGCAGAACATCAGCAGAAGGAGATGAATTATGCAAGGAAAGGCCTCAGGGGATGGGCAAGAACCTCATAGTCCAAATGTTCAAAGAGTTCCAATTTCCCTTCAACAACCTCAACCCCCTGTTTGGATAAACCATTGGTTTGAGAATTCAGTTCTCTGAGAGCGTGTGTGAAAGATATGTTGGGGACTCTTCGCTTCAAGTGCTGAATTTGAACCAGAACTGGCTGCAAGAAGATATTGTTTAAAGCTTCCTGCCATTAATCCAATCTATACAATGCTTCGAATCACCAAATACTTGTAAGCTTGATAACCCTTGCCCCAAAGCAATTCAAAGAAGGGCAGCAAGGGCTCTTAACTCAGCTCAGTTATTTGAGCCATGACCCAGACCTAAGATGAGCTCTTCTAAAGCATATTCATAAACATGTGGATAAACTCAAGAAAGGGCATACCCATTCATAATTGAAGATTATCAATTCCAGTTATCATAGTCAACAAAACCAGCAAAACATCAACAGAAGGAAATGAATTATGTAAGGAAGGACCTGGGTGGATGGGCAAGGACCCCATACTCCTAATGTTCAGAGTTCCAATTTCCCTTCAACAACTCATGCCACTGTTTTGAATCTTTGATAAACCATCAGCATGAGAATTCAGCTGTCTGAAAACATGTGTGAAAGATATGTTGGAGAATCTTTGGTTCAACTGCTGAATTTGAATGAGAACTGGCTGCAAGAAGATATTGTTTAAAGCTTTCCTGCCATTAACCCAATCTATACAATTGCTTCGAATCACAAAATACTTGTAAGCTTGATAACCCTTGCTCCAAAGAAATTCAAAGGAGGGCAGCAAGGGCTCTCAACTTGGCCCAGTTTTTTGAGTGATGACCCAGACCCAACTTGAAAGAAAAGGAATGAGACACAGAAATAAAAAGGACCCTCCCAGTACCACACACTCCTGGATTTTCATTGCTTGCCCCATTGAAAAATCCCCAAGGGGTCGATTTGTCCACCATCAAGGACCCAACCTGTCTCTGAACCTTTGGCTTTAGAGTAAGAATTGTTGAAAAACTAGATGTATGTATAAAATTTTAAAATTTTGCAACATATATCAGTCATTAACATACACCTACATAAGTAAGGATCACTGAAGGTAAGACAATCACAGAGCGAACACAAGATTATCCTGGGAAACCCTCTTGGGGTAGAAAACCCAGCCAAAACTTCTCTTTAGATTCCTCGACAAAATACAACACCAGTACAAGACTTAAGGCTTTGAACTAACTAAGTAGTGCTGAAACAATACCTCTGTTTCAGCACATATAAACTCCTCTAACAGAACTGATAACGCACTCAGACACTGTAGCAGACTTATGGTAGACACTGTAGCAGCGCTAGATCTCCCTCCTTGTAGCAGACTGTAACAGCAACACCCTTGATAATTGGCAGCCTTATAACAGCAGAGTTCTTCTCCAAAAATTGTGTGTCCAAGTGATGGGGGTTAGCCCCTTTTTATACTTGGGCTTGGCTGCCCTAAGCAGCCCCCTAGGACCACCCTAAGCTGGCCTCTAAGCAGCCCTTGTCACTTGGCATTAGCCTTTTGACACTTGGTATGAACCTTTTGACACTTGGCATGTGCTAATGACACTTGGTCATAAAGTTAACACTTGGCTTGAGCCTTTTGACACTTGGCATGAGCCTTTTGACACTTGGTCCTGTTGGTACCAGGATCTGCTTCATCAAAACTTTTACTTTCCGGCAGCGTGCATGTAAAGAGGGACTCCAATTTTCGCTGCCGGAATGTTCACTAGAATTTTCACCTAAGCCTTCAGTTTTTTGCATCAATTTTGCCAAGAATCTTAATCCTTGTGATTATTTTGAGTAAGTTTTTCATACGTCAAACCTCCATCCTGGTCAATTTGTTTGTCTCTGGCTTATGATCTTTTGTTTGCATTTGAAAATGCTTCTGGTTCTTATGGAGCGTGTCAAAATCTCAAAATATTATGCAAGCTTTGCCTTCACCATTGCTACTCCAATTCAAAAGCCAAAACAAGCCAAATTATAAAAAAAAAATACAAATTAAATTATTTTAAATTTATTTATAAGATTCTAAAATAATTATTTATGTTTATTTAAAAGAAGGAGGTTTGTTTTACCTTTACCCATAAAGTAACATGTTACATGTTACGTTACTAATTTTATACAAACAAAAGACCATAGTTTTTTTGGGTAAAAGGCATGAGTCTTTGTATTATTTTAAGCCAACGTCTCGCCATCTGTCATAGTCTTCACCCACCGTTGACCCATGAACCCAAGTCCCAAAGTTTACACATGGAGCGCTAAGGAAGGAGACTTCTTGAAAGGAGAACCCGTGGATCCATTTCATTGCATGTGGGATATTTCTTACTGCAAGAAGAAAAGAAATCCAAACACCAGAATTGTCACCGAAGAGTTAAAACCCGAGAACAAGTGTCAAACACCAAGGCGAGCATTCAAGAGAGCCCACGTCAGGTTGTAAAGTCAAATGCAAGTGTCAAGCTTTTCTTCTTCCTGATCTTATGAGTAAAGTTTGCCATGGGATTTGCAAGGAGCAATTTTGGCTATTTTTCCATTACATGTTGCCTCTCTCTCCATGGCACGATGTTTGATCACTCCGGCAGGTTTATGTATTGTTGTCCGCCAGATTGCACACCAGCAGCGGAAATCTTTCGAAAGCTGTCTCTTCACTACAAGTGAGAGAGGTGTGGCCTTGGGGGCAAGCAATGAGCCAGGTACTGTCACCTGAATCCCAGCTCCTCCGTTTAGGCAAACTCCTAACGAAGCCAAGGGGGGGAAGTCCCTACAAAAGAGTTGTCTAAGGCTCTTGTGTGTTTAAAATGTTTTTGGTGTTGTGATGCGGATGGGTGTTGTTTAGGAGTTTTTTGAAAGTGAGAGACACAATAATACTTTAATGAAAAACAAGATAACGCAATCCACATTGCAAAATAGAAGATGAGAGATACACTAAATCATAAATAAATCACTTTTTTACGAAAATGAACACAAATGCTCCAATATTGATAAATAAGCAAATAAAATATTGTGATTAAGGACCAGTGCCTTATGGAGTCAAAATGTAAAAGTGATTGTGAAATGCTTGATACAAGTGTTTGAGATAAAAGTTCTTGAGATCGTTTTGCAGCTTATCTTGGTAAATTAAAGATTTTAGTGGTCTTGATTATTATGGCTAAGAACAAGGATATTCAAAAAGGTGGAACCTTAACCAAGGAAAACAAACTGGCAACCTTTTAGGTGATAAGTCAGGAGCACCCAGATTGCAAAGAGGGCAAGTGTGCTTACGGCTTGACTGCCCTCGAGTCTGACAGTGGATTCCCGGCACCACCTCTTCAGGAAGTTCTCAGTGATTTTGCCTTGGTTGGGGTTTTGGGGTAAAATTTTAATTAATGTTATCACTTGTGAAATTAAACAAGTCTTACACCTTTCTGAGTACTAGCCCAACCGTTTCTGGTTGGCAGAGCATACGGGTGTAGGACACGAGACCAAGATAAATTAATTAAAAGGGAAAAATGTGTGGAATTTTTTTATTATTAGAGCACTTTGTTCAACTCTCCGACAGAGAGCGCTCTTGACTTGATCTTATGACCACAGTTCAAGAGACTTGCTAATTAACAAATGCCTAATGCAGGGAAAATGCAAAACTAAGATGCTCTCCGATAGAGAGTGCTCTTGACTTGGATTTGGCCAAGTTCAAGAGACTTTGGTTCGTTTTAAGAAGCAAAAAGTAGTTTGTAGTAGCAAGATAAATCAACTTTAAAATGATTAAACAATGTGATAGATTTGAAAGATATGAAATACTGCCAATAATACTACTTTGCCAAATAAAATAAACTGAAAAATCTGATGTTCTACCACACAAATTCTAATCTAATAGGTGACATCAACCTCCGAACAAGGTCAACCACTTAGAAGCCACCAGTCCTGGAAACCTTCCAGCTAGCTGGATGTCCACAAGAAGCTGATGGGGGAACGAGTAGCTACCACAAAGTTATGTGGCCTTTGGGATACGATTCCAAAGTTAGCTCTACTCTGGTCAAGGTTTGGAAGAAAAATGACAAAAAATGAAATAATAAACAAAAAATAAAGTCTAATCTACCCAAGAATCTCTTTCAGGTCAAAGACCGTACTCGGGAGAGCATGGGGGTAAGTGAATCGGAAATGATAACAAAAATAACTTATTGAAATGGAAACTAATCTAAGAGCATATTAAAAGATCTAAACTAGAAACTCAAACCAATCAAAGAAGACTACAAGGCTTCCCCAAATGGGGAAGTGAATGTGGGGGCTTAAAAACCCCACTTGCAACTTTATTATGAGAGTACAAATGCCCTTGGGAATGAAACCCTTGTAGGGACTTTGAAAGAAATAACTTGTAAAAATACTTGAAAATAAGCTTCTAAGAGCTATTACAAAAGGATAAATATTAGTCTCTTGGTTTGGATTGCCCTCTTGTCTTTTTTGATAATTTATTGTATTAGAAGCCTCTTTCTTCTATTTGCTTCAAATCTTCTCAAAGCTCTTTTTTCTCAAGGAAAGATCTATCACAAATGAGCAACTCAAATACCTATTAGATGTTAGATAACCAAAACAAATTGAAAACTACCTAGATCTATCAAACCAAATAAAACTAAGGAGATGCAAGTTTCTTAAATTTTTTAAATGAGATCTAACACAAACTACCAAATTCCAAAGTGTAATATCTAAACTAGTAATCAATGTAAATGCAAAACTAACTATGATAATGAAGAGACTAGATCCTAAATATGTAAATGCAAGTATGAGATCTAAGATTAACCTTTCAAGGAAATGAAAACACCTACTAGATCTTACCAAAACTTGTTGTGTTTTTATATGTTTTGTAGGTTTTTAGGGCACCTTTCCAAGGTGGACGAATGGGAGATGAAAGAGGCTAACGAAAGGGAGGATGGAGGAGCTTGAAGGGGAGACGAGAGGAAGGATGTAGCTAAGGAGTAGGGAAAAAAAGAATGAAGAGAGGAGGGGACGAGAAGAGGAACTAGAAGTAGGATGAGAGGCTTAAAGAGGGTAGCTAAAGATGGGACGAGAGCTAGGGAGAGAGTGCAAAAGAAATGGGACGAATGGTAGAGAAGAAGGCAAAAAAGGAATGGGACGAGAGCTAGAAGGACCTGAAGGGTTAAACTAGGGCAATGGAAGAATAGGCTAGCAAGTCAAATGCAAAGGGTTTCAAGGAGAAGACAAGAGGGCTTGAAGAATGGGAAGCCTAAGGTACAAGTAACCAAGGTAAAAAGTAAAGTTTTGGTGGATGGATTTTGGAGCAAAATCTCTTTGTGCTTCTTCTTGGAACAACCTCAACCCTTGTAGATCCTAAAAAGACAACAATGTTAAAAATCACTTGTGATGATGAAGATGGGCTAGATGCAGCCGAGCTCACACCCTCCTACACCTGGAAAAACCTATTCAAAGACAAACAACTCAATGCAAAAGTGAGATCAAATATATGACTAGTATGCTACGAAAACCAAGGTTATATCAATGCTAGTATAACTGAGTACGTCCTGTTCATATAACTCATTGATCAACATTGCATAATAAACCAAATTGAAAACCACAAATGGTAGATCTTATGTTCTAGAATATAGACTTCTAAAGCTAGTTACTTGATTAATCACATAAGCATTAAGCTGAAAGCATAGAAAGAAGTCACCTCACAAGAGAAGCATTCATCAATCTTGCACAAATTGCATGGACCTCCAAAGTCGAATTTTATTTCAAGATAGCAATTGCTATGATCTAGTTCAAATTTGCCAGAGTAATGGTGCACAAAAATTCCATGAGATAATAACCCAAATGGGCCTCTCTTTATAGTAAAACTAAAAGCTAAAACCCTAGGTCGAGTTTGGCATAGACATGAAGGTCGAATTCCAATCAAACCCAAGCTTGGAGAGCTAATTCGCATGACAACTCGCACTTGTTGGTAGGTTGAATGGATAGGTGGCACAACTCGACTTTTGTGGTAGGTGACAAGTGGATAGGTGGCAAACTCGCCCTTTGGTGATGCATGGGAAGCTTCACCATCCAATAAACAATCTCCAACAAGGATCCATGTGAGGAGTTAGGCAAGGGCGTGAGTTTAATGAGGAATGGCGAGTTGGTTGAAAGGAGACAAGTGGAGTGAAAGGTATGTACTAACTCGAATTGCAAAGGAGAGCCAAGCTTGTGATTTGATGAGTCATGAGGGCGCCCACCTTAGACTTAAATGCAAAACCACCAACCCATTTAACAATTGACAGCTCACCAAATCGACTTTTGTATGAAGAAGGGCGAATTAGCTTAAGTGGATCTCCTGCTGGTGACTGGATAGTTGACTTAAGCCACTTGGAGTTGATTGGAATCTTCATAAATGTCTATTGCCATGTCATTCAGCCTTTTATTTTATTCAAATTGATTAATTTTGGATGGATTTGGATTATCTCCAAAATATTCAATTTTATTATTTTAATTAATAATTTCTCTGTAAATGACTTTTTAGAGAAAATATTAATTATGAGGCTGAATTGACATCCGAAAGTTGGGTTTAGCTGGTCCACGGGTCATGTGTGATTTTTGGCTTATGAAACGAGCCATCAATCACTAAATTCGGACCCCGGATGACTGACATATTACAGACTCAAATTTCTCTATTTAAACTATAGAGAAATTTAATTAAAATTTAAAAATAATTAAAAAATTAAAAACCCCAAATCCGACGCGTCCGGTAAAATTTTTTCGAAATTTTTTCTGGGGGTCCTAGAGACTTAGGACATGACCAAAACCTATTCTAATAGTGTCTAGTAGGTTTATACATATTAGTTGGACTCTAATAACCCCCCATGGCAAAAATTTCCAAAATCGGGCATTCCAGCTTTGGAGGAAGCGGGAGAAAAACCAAGAGATTATATCTCCCCTGAAGCAAAGTATAATCTGACGGTGAAAAAACTCCCTGGAATACCTTAGTTGTTTAATCCAGTCATGGGGAACCGAGCCACTCAGACCCTACTAGCACACTTTGTTACAAAACCCCATGGGGCCATGGTCATGTCGACTCAAAAACAAAACTGGCTAGCCAAAACTGGCTAGACCCAAAAAACTGAAACCCAGATACTCTGGAAGTGAACACTGATGTGTTCCAACACTGGCGGCTCAATGAGGTTTCAACTATTGTATGAATCAGTTGATAACATGTATTTTGTAAACAAATTTATGCAGAAACAAGGAACATCTCCAATTGAACACCGCTTGAGAATGTCAAGGTTGCCTTTGAAGTGGATGGCACTACAAAAATGGGAGTAATGCATTGTCTCATTTTTTCAGCACTATTACCTTGGTTACTCTGCCTTTTTTTTGACCGGGTGGAATATTTCAAGGCATCGATGGAAGCAGTCATATAGTATTTGGTGGGAAAGTGATAGGATTAGACTTTAATTTTCTCATGGCATTTGCCAAGGAAAAAATGCAGCTGTCTCTTGTAGATTTGAAAGAAGTCCAGCATCACTTTTAAAGATTTGAAGACAATGGATTGGCATTCAAAGTGTTAGGCAGAAAATAGAGCACTTGGCAGTCACAAGATTTTGAAGATCAACATCAAGGAGCAGAACATTTGGCAAGTCAAATACACATCCCAGATTTCCAGGCATACAATCAGCTTTATCTAAATCAGATCGAGTATTTCCAGGCAGTTAAGTCAAAGTGGCAATAGTCTTGATTTTGGATAGAGATCATGAAGATTAAATTGTTTAGCTGGGAAATGGAATCGAGACTAAGTGGCAGAGTATAATTCGAAGATATATTTTGGTCAAAAATAACAGAGCATCTTCGAATCTTCTCGAGTGTTGGTCTTGAATATTAATCCCAGATTTAATGCATGAAATCGGCAGCCATTTAGCTAATTTCTAGATTTTAAGCTAGCTGTTGCCTATTCAAATTCACATATAGCACTTTGAAACAAGATTTAAAGCAGGCTTCGAAAGATTTTGGTCGAAAAAGTCTCCACAAATCAAGGAATTGTAATCCCTTTCTGATGTAACTATGCCCTATGTTCCAATCCATTAGTTTTGGATCTATATATTGTGGGAAATAATATGTTACAAAGGGGGGTCAGTCTTAGAAGCTCGAGAGAGCTGTAGGAAGCATTTTTTAAGCTGTATATAATCATTGTAACCCTGAGGGGTCTGTTATGAAAACATTTCTGCTATTAAAGACTCATGAAAGCTGTTCTGTCAGATTGTGTCTTTGTTTTTCATTTTGCATTTCCATCCTGCTTGAGTATATTGCAGACATTGAGGATCAATAACTGCCTTTGATTCACAGATTCTTGAGTAGCAGAGGGTCTGCTGTGACTTGCATGTTGATCACTGTTTATGTTCAAGTTCTTTCCAAGTTCTATTCTGCAGAGAGGATCTCTATTTAGTAGACATTCTTCTTTTTGTACGTCTTTTAATCTTCTATCCATCATCATATAAACTTGTTATCTGATATGCCGCATGATTGCCTTCAATGAGCAGGGTGTTTATGACTCCATCACCCAATGGTGAAGAACATTGATCTACAGTTAGTTTGCTGCCCTCTCCCTTTCTCATTCCGTCTTGCTGATCCACTTACCACCCTCAAATTCAATCATCCATTTCAGATGCCTAAGCTCTGTACTCTAGCAGTCAAGTACATATTTTAGGACAAACAGGTCCTAAAGTAACACTTGGCATCAACCTTTTGACACTTGGTCCTAAAGTTAACACTTGGCATAAAATACTTTTTATGTACATAACTTAATTACATAAAAAAATAGCTTCCAAAGCTATATATTTCAACAAGAATCAGATCTGCTTACACATATTTAATCCAATGAAACTTCGAGAGGAGAATAAGGCTCGCTTTAGAAAAGAATGGAGTTCCAACCAAGCCAAATTCCCGAGGCTGCAATGCAAGGAAGTGAATTGTGATCAGCAACAGAAGAATTTTCTAAGCTTCTAACCAATTTTTAAAAGCATCTACCTGTGAAAGTCCAGACCATCTTCCATTCCCTCCAGGCAGAGAGAGGAGCTCTTTCCAAACTTCCACAGTGAAGGGTCAGTCTGACAGAATATGCTGTGCAGTATATTAATCTTTGTTACACAGATAGCAATCACTTGCAGTCTCTTCAACTTTGTATTCATTATCTATATTTTTTATTTATTATCTATTTTCAATGTATGAATTCCTGTATATATCTTTTTAAGTCTACGACATGCCCAAATGCCCATTGTATTCAGGGGATATATCCTGCACTGGGTATATTTGTTGACATACCTGGTACTCGGGGTATGTTTCGATGCCATTAGGAGATTTTCCTTGGCATTTTCAATCCTCAAGACTATAAGGAACACGGGGGACATTTATTTCTGTAACATAGATTTTACCATTACGTTATGATATGTTAACATAATCTAACGTTGTAGCCATGTGATTATAAACTTGCAATGTCGATTAGCTTGCTCTTTTTCGATATATTAAAATCTAACATTTTTAATTGTTCAAGAGAATATAGCTGTTTTAGCATTAGGATTTGTTATCACCTAAGCTGTAGTTGCCCCTATGGATGGATCCAGTCATGGATGGCAATAGGAAAGGGCAACTCAAAAGGTACAACCACGATCACCTCGACCTCCAAATATGTATGGTTGTCACGCCAGTCGAGGCAACCTTCGCTTTATGTTATCTAGCCCAGACAACAAAGGGGGAGACCCGATCTACTCCCGACAGGAGAGATCAAAACCAAGACACCAAATCAGGGTATTTCTAAGTGAAGTTAGGTGTATGGTTTATCCTAGACCTAAAGATGAAGTCACAAGCCAAGTAGGGGGTTCAATAGGTATAGCTTTGGTTCATAGTTGATGTGAGAGTGACTTATAATGTTTGAAGTGAGATCTAGGATGAGTGTACTAGTTCAATGTTGGAAGATTCACTGCCTTGGGAACCGTGTCCAATGCAGGATAGTTAAGGGTTGTATTGGGGCTAACTAGTACATGAGACAAGCTTGACCATAGTTCATGATGTCTTCAAAGGTATAGTTTACCATGCATTGGTCAAACCACAAGTCAATCCAACAATCTAGGAAAGTTGAATTACCTTATAGAGAAACCAGTGCCTTGGGAATTGGGAAGTGGAGTCAAAGTGGGGTTGACTTATGGTTTAGGACTCCTACAACATGAGACAAGTGGGCAATAGAGGTCTTGATGGTTGAATGTGTCTAGATCTAGGTTTGACCCAAGTGGACCACAATCCCTTAAAACAAGGAATGCTATCCCCAAGGCAAGATTTGACAAAGTGATAGTCTAGACCTAGGTTTTGAATTATTCCGGTTTCAGATCTGCAATAATCTCAAGTACCCAGTTCCTAGAAGTGAGTGAACTCACTTCTCCAAGGTGGTGCGACTTTACCCAAGGAGGCTGAAAGTGGGGTTTAGGTGGGTCAAGACAAGTCGGATGGCACCCAAATTTTAGATCCGGGTAGATCAGTCAAGTAGGGGTATGGATCTATAATTTCGTGGCAATCCACCGGTTAGATCTTAGTAGATCTGAGTTTAAGTGTTCCAAGTGGTCCAAAATGGGGATTAAATCCCTTAAAATGTGGAATGGGGCCCACAAGGTGAATTTCAAGAAAGGGACAACCTGGGTGTATGTTACTTGATGTGTAGATGTCAAATCAAGTGGAATCTCAAACACCCACCACCTAGATCTAGGTCAACTTGCTCAAATGGTGAAGTGCGCCTTGCTTGGGAGAGGCTAAGTTGGCCTGGGAAGGGGGTCAAACGGAGGTCAATCCTCACCAAACTATAGATCCGGGATGCCGTGGATGCTATAGAGGTGGGTTCTTAATGTTACACCCAACAACCCAATAGATCTAAGTAGATCTGAGAAAATGTAAAATGAGGGTTTTAAGATATTTAGGGTTTCAACAATTTATGAGCTATGTCAATGGATTGGATAAAGGAAAGAGAAACAAACCTGTGGATCTTACCTGGGTAACCTTGTAGATGCCTTGATGATGATGATCTATGCAAACCCGATCAATTTGAGAAGCTTTGAGGTAGTTTCTATGCAAGTCGATTTGGTCCAAGAAGCCAATGCGCCCTCTCTCCTGCACAACAAACGTCAACAATATCAGATTTGATGCATCAAGAGATAAGACTAATGCCACAAAAGAAGTAACAGAAAGATAGCATAGATCACAATGATGCTAATGATAACCCCCTGATACAAGCGAATGCCAAGAAAGTCGATTTGAAGAAGCCTTGCAAAATCGCCCTTGTTGAAGTCGCCCTCCTGTAGACAAACAATGATTTCCAAAAAGATAGATCTTGCCACAATTTCCAAATGCTAGGTTGCAATAGACTTTCCAATCACCATCTAAGAACACCAGATGCAAAGGAGACCACAAGAATTTCCACAAGAATATTTTTCTATACCAATAATCCAAGAGCCAAAGACCCTTTACAATGAGAGGCTCTCTCCTTTAAATAGGAAGGAGAGGCACCAAAACCCTAACCACTTTTTGAATGAGTGGCTAAGATTATAAGATACAAAAGTCTAATCAATGGTTGAGATGAGCTCAACAATATAATACATGGATCACACATAAAATATAACATAAGTGGACAAAATCGCCCTAGAAGAGGGGAATCCCACCAAATCATGATGATGAAATATCATAAGAGGCTTATGGTGGGTCCAAGGGGTAATTTTATCCCTCCTTGGTCAATCCCCATAGCACAATAACCAATAAATAATCATGAATGTACCAAATCGTGCCTCTATAGTGAAGTCGTGGTCCTCAAAAGGCCTCAAAAATCCACAGAAAGTGCCATAAATGATGGATGCGGGCCCCGATGAAGCTGAAACTGCTGGAGGAGGTGTGGAAGGTCCCGATCTATCATCACTGATCATCCCATGCCATAACTTTGCCTCAGTAGCCCAAATCGATTTCCTCAATAGCCATTTCTACCAATCCTGAAATGCCTCGGGAAGCGTGAAACTGCCCCAAACAGCCTCCTGGAGTGCTGGCGCTGTCAAGGTGAGGGCACCAGTGTGTCCGGGAGGGGGGTAATATGGTAAAAACAAGTGGCTGGACCACCCCCTCCATCATCAGCGCCCTAGGTCAACCGGATAAAAATCACCTCTGCTCCGACAGGGCCTCCAACAGGCCAAAACTGCACTGGGATAGCCTACTGAGGCTCAATCATCACTGTAAGTGCCCGGAACTGAAAACAAACTGTCCCATTGGACTCAGAAGGTCCAAATCTATCCAAGATGTGTACTCATACACCATATGAGTCTCTGCATGATCAAAATAAATATCCAATATACCGGAACAAGGCCAATAATAATGCGCTGTACATATACAAACACTGCTGTAACCCCAGAATCATCATCATAACCCTGTAACTGCTGCATAGAATCATCCTGTATGTGTACATAGACCATATATCATCTATCCGTATCATCATAAGGTCTAACATCTCATGTCCCATGGTCCTCCATGGTCAACTAGGTCCAACCATGACCAAATATAACTCAGTCCATCATCCAAGGCTGCTGAAAAGTATCAAAGTTAATACATGCTTTACAATTTATTCAAATAGCAATTATAACACAGAGTAATCATGACTGGCGATCTAAATCCAAATATATAGTGTCGTTAATTATTATTATTACTCAGACTAGACTTTCAGGATCATACTCACTTCATAGTTGTGATCAATTTGCTAGTGAAGGGTGAAGGCTTAAATTAACTGGCTAGGCCAAGGGATGACTTAACTGCCTTGACTTTGTGACACTTTGGCAAGGGAAAGGGAATACACCATAGTATATACTGAATGAGCAATAACACAGGGAATGGCGGTGTCTCACAAATGGATGAGTTGTTTAAAGAGGGTTTATTCACCTTCACAGATGCGCACAATCCATAATACAAATAAGGCCAGCAATTTGTTTAGATATAGCATTTAAGTTTCATTGCTTTTTGGGCCTGAATTTTCCATAGCCTTGATCTATGTGTGTTTACAAACACATTGCATAGATTTACATTTTTTCTTTAGGCTTTCTGCTGCAGGTGTGTTTTTAAGGCACTTGTTTACCTGAGCACTTCTAGGTGTGTCATGGACAACTTGTTTACCTAGGTATTTATTTTCCAAAAGATACAACATTTTATTTTCATTGCCATGTTCATTTGGCATGCCTCTCATTCATGTGTGTTTAGAAACACATTGCATGAATGGGCTTTTCATACAAGATATAGCATTTCATTTTCCAGATTTTGTATTGATGGCAGCACTAAAAGTTTCAGGTTTAGCCAACACAACTTTAGTGACTAGGGGGAATTCACAAAGAACTCCAACTCACCATAGGTAAGTTTTGTCACCAACTCAGAGCCGAGACACAATAAACAGGGAAGCTCATCCAATACAGAGCCTACAGTGGGGAAAAGTCCTCCATGCCACTAGTCAAGTAGTAAGTCAGGGTGATAATCTAAAAGGTAGGCCATGGATGGATGAAGACAATGAAATGATGGAGCCAACACTAGCAAGCCAAAGTATGGTGTAATGATCACCTCTATTCTCCCTAAGGAGGGTATGTACCAATGAGTATGAATAGTGAACTTCTAAGTCTGAGTAGGGACAATATAATATATATAATAGATCAACCAGGTCCATGTATCTATATGATCGCCAGATCATGACACTGAGTGCTAAGACATGCTATAAGAATAAGTATAAAAGCAATCTAACCATAACACCATGATATATCTGCTGAGTCATATACCTGAAAGCACATCAACCTGTACCATCCTCTGTCCTCTGAGACTGCTGCTGTAACTCTGGGCACTACTGTCTGCTCTGTACAAATGATATAATGGCTACATCGGTCATCTCTCTGAGTGTCCTGAAACTCAGTCATGGCATGGGGAATACAACTGCTGTCCACAATCTGATAGTGATCCAATATAGATGCTCATCTCGGCATCTCCAATGCAAGGGAACTGGCTGAATAGTGTACTGGAATGAGAAAAATAATGTATGGTAGCCCGGCTACTATATATGTGATAACAGGATTGTTTGTTTTTCTTGGAATAAGTAAACATTTTTTCCCAAGCAATTCTGGATTTGCTGCATGTAAATTTTCTCCAATGCATTTTGGGTGAGCACTTCACCCCATCTCAGGGGATGGGGTGAAGTGCTCACCCGAAATGCATTGGACAAAATTTGTTACATGCAGCAAATCCAGAGATTCCCTGATGATGGGGGAAAGTGCTCATCTGAGATGCGTCGGAGAAAAATTGTTACATGCAGCACACCCAGAATCACTTGGTCAATATGCTCGGCTGCAAAATCCTACACTCTAAGATAAGTTAAGTAAACCTGTTTATGTGTGTGTGTTTGTGCAATATGTATTATATAATTTATTTCCAAATATTTCTACAACTGCATTTTACAATAATATTCAATAGTTTCGTTTTGCACTGCATAATGGTGTACTGTGTAACCTTTAAAATATTTCTTTTATAGGCCAAGTAGGGACATAGTTTGCTGCAAATGTCAAGATTGAAGCTCTTATTCTAGCTCAAGCTATCATGTTCTGTTATTTGTAAAAATTTGGGGTAGAAAAGTTGAGAGCTTTACCTTTTGGTTCTACATGTATATATTTTCTACTATAATCTCACTAGACAAGGAATTCTAATTCATGAAATTACCTTTGCTCTGTTTGCTGGTCCTGCATGTTCCCCGAAGGGTTTTTCAGTCTCCTGTGGGTATGAGCTTGCTTTCTTAATAAACTATTATCCAGTGTAGTTTGTAAAATTTTTGGTGTTTACCCTAATCAAACCGTCACCTTGTTCAGGTTTGTGAGGCACTTGAAGAGAAAGCAATTATGGAGAAGTCAAAGGGAAAGGAAGGAGAGCCATGGGTTGTTGCTTCTCGACTCAGGGATCACCTTCTCTTACCGAGAGAAAGAAAAAATGCCATTCTTTGGAGGCAGGTATTGTCATGTCGTTCTTTTTGTCGGCAGTATTTTTTAATTATCCAGTTTTAGCCCTTGATAATCTTTCCAAAGACATTCTGTCTTTTGTCATCCTAGATATCTTATGTTCCATCATTCCCATCCATATTCCTGATTTTTCTTTTACATAAAACCTGTGACCCCAAGTATCAGAAACTGGAAACTGAAATTGTGGGAAATGGCTTTCCAGAAAATGGGTGCATCTGAGACTATTGGAAACATTGGGGTAGTTTTCTTAGGAAAATTTGGAAACACTAGGAAATTTTTTGTAAACAATTTTTTCAGAGTAAAATCTATTTAGATTCAAGTATCATTAAACTGAGAGAAGTGAGGTGCTTTCTACAACTTAATATGGATGAGATGTTTAATATAATGCAATGGTGATGTGGGATAGGGGAGACTTGAATGGGAGAAAGCCATGATTGCTGAACATGAAAGTTTGATGAAAAATCAGACTTGGGATCTTGCAGCACTTCCACCAGGGAAGAAATCCATTGGCTGTAAATGGGTGTATAAGGTCAAGTATAAGACAGATGGCACACTTGACAAGTACAAGTACAAGGCGCTGTTGGTAGCTAAAGGGTTCTGTCAGCGAGAGGGCAAGACAGATGGCACACTTGACAAGTACAAGTACAAGGCGCTGTTGGTAGCTAAAGGGTTCTCTCAGCGAGAGAGCATTTATTAGCCTACTTGCTCTCGTTTATTTCTGTTTTTTACAATGCTTTTTTGGGAACGGTTGTTGTCCTTTGAAGAATAGGACTAACAAGCTTACAAATTAAAAAAAAATAAAGGCCAAACTAGCTGGCAGGGGAGGGGGAAAGGGCTTTGAATCGTCCGGATCTTCGAAAATTTAGCAGCACCTCCTTCTACCTGTTTAAACAAAAGCTAATAAGCAGCCAATAAAGTTAGAGAAAAAATGGCCCAAAGCACTTTAAGAGTGACTTTGGGTTGCCATCTAAAACTTGCGAAAAAATTCCAAGTTAAACTAGGAAAATAACTACTCAAAATGAACCAAGAAAACAAGCTAGAAAGCTTGCCTCTTGGGATCATTGCTTGCCCTTTTAGGGCAGCAAATAGATGGCTCTTAAATCAGCCTAATACAACCTTTAAAATAGTAAGCATGCTATCTTATCAAGTTTTTAAAATATTTAAAAAAAAGGTACTCGTGAAAGGAAAGCTGCTCTTTTACTAGATCTAGTTATGAGATATTAACTTTTGAATACTTAGATCTAATAACAAAAATCAGATCTACTTATAATATGGAAAGATGATATAGATCTGAGATACACAAACCGAAGTAACCGAGAAAAGTTGAAGTTTGAGGACGAGAAGGGTGAAGAGGAAAAAGCCTTTGAAATTGGGCAATGGTGTCCTCGAAGTAGGGATCAGAGGGACTAGTTCTTTGTAGATCTATCTGAAGACAAAGGGATGCAAGCTAGCTCCACAAAACTCATCAGATTGGGCAGGGACTAGTTCTTTGTAGATCTATCTGAAGACAAAGGGATGCAAGCTAGCTCCACAAAACTCATCAGATTGGGCAATTTGTAATCACACAAAACTCACACAAGAAGGATCAAAAGTATCTGGTGCAAACTAAGATAGATATTCAGAGACAAGCATTTAAACTAAAATGACATTGTTAATCTAACATATCTATAATAACTTGACAAAAAAGCAATGGATGCAATTGCTGATGTCTATAATAACTTCGGAATGTATTTCACTTGTATATTTTATATTGTCATTATACTTCCGATGGAGAGGTTTCATTCCTCCGACCGGGAAGGTTATCATTGTACTTGAGTGGGTTATTAGACTCCCCTAGTGGGGTCGGCCCAGAGTTAGTGTTTAATGGGTTATTAGACTCTCCTAGGAGAAGTCGGCCCAGTTAGGGAAAAAGGAAAGTGAAGTAAAGTATAAATAGAGAGTGTGACTCTCTCATTTGATCACTCACTCACTCACTTACCCATTGCGCATAAGTGAGAGAGAGACAAGTTCGCACAAGTGGAGGAGGAGGAGCTGCTGGACTCTATCTCTTTGTTTTGGGGTTTTGTACTATTGCTCATTCTATCTCTGAGGAAGTTGCGGGGTTTTCTCCTTTATGGTTTCCCTGGTGAAATGCTTTGTATCTATTGTCTCTTGTGATTGATTTGCTGTGCTTGTTATTCTCTCAGATAAGATCCTAGATCATATTGAATTAAATGATAAAAATCTAACATGGTATCAGAGCTAACCTGAGAAGAAGACACTGTGTAGCTGCGGAAGCTAGGGCTTCTTAATTTTTGGGTTTCTTTCCACAGATCATCAAAGGCAGGAGGCTATGCTGACTCTCCTTTGGAAGGCGCATCTTTTTGTCGAGACATAATTTGATTCCGAGCATTTTCAGTTTTTGGCCTGTCACTACTACGGGAAATTAGGGCTTTTGACAGAAGTGGAATTTTGGAGTGCTCTCAGCATAGGATTGCTCTCCTCAGCAAAATCGAAATTTAGAGACCAATATCAAAGTTTTTGGTTGGGTAGAACCCCGGGATCTATCATACCCTAGTTTGGTTTTTGGACCAGAAAAACCAGAAAACTAGAAAACCAGAATTTGACAGAAGTTGCAGATCCGAAATTCGCAGGTCACTTTTGAGGGGTAAATTTTTGGAGTTTTCAAAATCTGAGCACACCAGCTTGCTCGCCTCAGTCAATTGCATCTCCCTATCCAGACAGAAGTTTGAAATTCCAAGTTTGGATTTTTAGGGTTTCTCTATCAAACCCTAGCCAGCTCCAGATCCAGTTTCAGCAAATCAAGTGGTAAGATCTAAATCTTTTATTTCCATTTGAGTTTCTCATTAAGATGTCTCACCACACCAAGCTTGAGGATAAGCTTGAAGGGGCTGATAACTTCCGAGCATGGAAGTATAGGATTGGGTTAATCCTAGAAGAGAATGAATTGGAGTCTTGGACACCTACATAAGTGAAGAGGTTCCAGTTCCAGAGGGAGACGAGGCTAAGGCCTTACATAAGAAGAACTTGGTCAAGGGCAAGAGGATTATTGCAGATTCTATCAAAGACCATCTCATACCTCATGTGTCTTCTCTAAAGACACCCAAGGAAATGTTTGATTCCTTGACCAAGCTATTTGAAGGGAAGAACATAAATCAGAAGATGACTTTGCGGAACCAATTGAAGAATGTCAAGGTACAAAATGCAGAGACCATGCAATCTTACTTCACAAGGGTCTCTCAGATAAAAGAACAACTTGAAGCTGTGGGAGAAGATGTAGAGAATGGTGATATTGTGATGACCACCTTGAATGGTCTCCCTAAGTCATGGGATTCCCTCATTCAAGGAATTTGTGCTAGGAAGAAGCTCATCTCATTCAGTAGGCTGTGGGAGGAATGCTCACAAGAAGAAGCTCGACTTGTGGCTCGAGAAGAGAAGATGGGTAATGAAGACCAAGCTCTCACATCACACTCTAAAGGGCATGATGACAAAAGGGTGCACCACCACAGTAAGAAAGAAAAGCACCACCACCAGAATCAGAGGGGTAACTTTAAACCCCGAAGAGATATGTCCACCATTTGATGCTATACATGTGATGAGAAGGGACACTACTCTAGGGATTGACCCTTAAATAATAAAGGTGGCTCTCACAAGAAGAAGAGCAACAAAAGAAGGCATCATGCTCACACTGCAGAGGATGATGAACCTCCCAGGAAGAGAGCCAGAGAAGAAAGTGAAGATTCTTCAAGCGATGAAGAGTATGTCTTGATTTCTGCCCTCACAGGAACTATTACACATGGAAGCAATGATTGTCTTATAGATAGTGGGGCTTCCAAGCATATGACAAGATTCAAGGAATCTTTTATGAACCTATCTGAACATGAATCACCCCACAAAGTGAAACTTGGGGATGACTACCAATATCCTATAAAAGGAAGTGGTGAAGCCTCTTATAAGCTAGACTCTGGAAAGTCTATGAAGATGAAGGATGTCTTGTTTGTACTAGGGTTTAAGAAGAACCTTCTCTCCATATCTGCATTGGATGCAAAAGGTATGAGGGTTGCATTTATAGATGGCCAAGTTCTAATGTGGCCAAAGGGAAAGACCATAGATGATGCAGTAGTAATTGGAGAGCAAGAGGGAGGCTTATACAAATTGAAGGGCCAACCAGAACAAGCCTTGGTCCATGACTCAGTAAAGCCAAGTGAACTATGGCATAGAAAGCTTGCACATGTGCACTACAGAGCACTATCTCTTGCAAGCAAGGATGTTGAAGGTCTTCCAGATATCCAGGCAAAGCATGAAGGCGTTTGCAAAGGATGTGCAAAAGGAAAGAACACAAAGAAAACATTTCCAAGTAGCGAAAGCAAGGCAAAAGGAATCTTAGAAATAATCCACTCCGATGTATGTGGTCCGATGTCATCCAGTTCTTTGAGTGGGTATGTATATTATGTTTCTTTAATTGATGATTTTTCTAGGAAGACATGGATATATTTCTTGAAGGGAAAAGATGAAGTATTCATTAAGTTCAAGGAATTCAAAGCCTTGATTGAGAACCACACAGAGAAGAGAATCAAGACTTTTCGGTCTGACAATGGTGGAGAGTTCACATCAGAAGACTTCAAGAAATTATGCAGAGATTCAGGGATTAAGAGGGAGTTGACCACTCCATATAATCCACAACAGAATAGAGTTGCAGAAAGGAAGAATAGAACAATTATGGAAGCAGCAAGGGCAATGCTTCATGACCAGGATCTTCCTATGCATCTATGGGCAATGTTGCCAACTATATTGTACAATAGTTGAACCTCCATTGAGCCGCCGGTGTTTGAACAGGATCAGTGTTCACTTCCAGAGCATCAGGGGTTTAGTTTGCAATAATTAGCCAATTTTGGCTAGTCGGTTTTATTTTTCTGTTAAAATGACCATGGCCCCACGGGGTTTGTAATAAGTGTACTAGTAGGGTTTTGAGTGGCTCGGTTCCCCATGACTTGACTATCAACTAAGGAATTCCAGGGAGTTTTTATCCCTTGTCAATTATGCTTTGCCTATAGTTGAGTAATAATCGATGAGGTTTTCTCCCGCTTCCTCCAAAGCTGGAATGCCCGATTTTGAGAGTTTAAGCCTTGGGGGGTTATTAGAGTCCAACTGATGTATATGAACCTACTAGACACCTTTGGTATGTTAGATGGTCATTTCCTAGGTCCCTTGTCCATTTAAAACAATGTCCAAAATTTTTTTACCGGACGCAATGGACAAGTTTTTATTTTTATTATTATTTTTCCAAATATTTAATTGGAAAAATTCAATTTGTAATATGTCAGTCGTTTGGGGGTGGATTCAAGTGATTGGAGGCTTAATTCCTAAGCCAATAATCTCAGTTAAACCCCAAACCCACATATCCTAAGTTTCAGATAGTCATTTAGCCTCTTAATTAATATTTTCTCAAAAATCAATAAAAGAGAAATTATTAATTAAAATAATCAAAAAATAATAAATTGGAGATAATCCAAATCTCTTCAAATTAATCCAATTGGTTTAATTAAATAGGCTAAATGACATGGCATCAGGCATTTATGAGGATTCCAATCAACTCCAAGTGGATTCAATGAAGTATCCAGTCACCAGAAGTCAATCCATTCAAGAGAATTCGCCCTCCTTCATGAGATTCAGGATTTAGTGACATGGCAGTGGTTTAGTGGATGGTTGAAGATGCATTTACTTTATGGTAGGCGCCCTCCTCAATTCATGGCCACATCATAGGCTTGGCTCCCATTGATGATGAGTCACCATTACTCATACTCAAGAGCTTGTCTCTCTTGATAGCTCACGCATCCCTTCATAGGATTCATGACTTCCACATGGCATCCACGCATTAGCTTGAAGGAGTTTCCAAAGGAGGAGTGGGGGGCGCCTTGCCAAGGTGGAGGCCACCTTCCCACTCTTCATTACTTCAACTTCGAGTTGTCTATTGGATTGTGACTCCAAGCTTGGATTTGATTAGGAGTTCGAATTTGTGTCTATTACCATTGGCTCTCCATGTTGCCAATTCGACTTAGGTTTTAGGTGTCCACTTCTTGTATAAAGAGAAGCCATTTGGGCTCTCTTCTGATGGAGATTTTGTGCAAGAGTACTCTGCCACAATCATATTGTAATATTTGTTTAAATCTTGGAATAAAAAAGTGACTTTGGAGGTCCATGCAAGAGTTTTATGCATTGTGGTTTCATCTTGTGAGGTGATATCTCTCTCACCCTATTCTCTTATTTTAAATTATTTTTCAATATTTGCTTTAAGAAGACTATCAATCTAGTACATAAGCATTTGATCTGGTTTGCTTGTGGAGAATAGTGTTTTGCAGTGATCATTGAAGGTGGAGAAGAGCTTGGATAATCAAGCTTGTCTTCATTAAACGAGAGTTTTTACCATTTAACACATTCATTTTGCAGGGCCTTCAAGAAGCTTCTCCTTCCAAGAGAAGAAACATAGCCATCAGGGGCTCTCCTTCATCCATCAACACATATTTAAAAAACTCTTTCTTCGGTTACTTTGTTACTTGATCCATCCTCAAGCTGTGGAAAATCCAAGTTTTATTCTTCTCCAGGCTTGGAAACCTTGTCAAGCTCGCCTTTGGCTTTTGGCTTGCCTTGACTTTTGCCTCCTTTTGCTCTCTACTTCTCTAGCTCCTTCCTTTCTCCATTCGGCCATCCTCTTTCTTGCTGCCCTATCCTCCCTACTTGCTACCTCTCGTCTTTCCTAGTTCTAGCTTCCTCCTCCATTCGTTTTTTCCTTCTAGTTCCCTTCTCCCTCTCGTTTTCTCCTATCCTCCTTCCTCCTAGCTCTCGTCCTCACTCCTCTTCCTACCTCTTCTACCTTTTGTTTTTCCTCTAGATCTTTAGATCTTCTCCTTACTTCATCCTTTCCTTCCATTTGCTAGTGTTTGTTTCTAACATCTTTTAGCTTAAAGGTTAACCTAGATCTCAAGTTTTAGTTAGAAGTCATTTCATTGGAAGTTTATAAATCCTAGATCTCATTGTTAAAAGGTTCAAAAAGCTTGCATCAAAAAGTGATTTGGCATATAGATAGTTTGTTAGTCTTGCATCCTAGATTTCCTTTTGCATTTGTCCTTGGAAAGTTAGCTAGTTTCCATTTTAAGCTTTAGATCTTAGATTTATTTTGTTTTTATTGACTAATGCATAATGGGTGTCTTGAGTTGTTAGGTTTTTTGTAGGTACTTGAAGAAGAAAACATTCTTGAAGAAGATCAAACATGAAGAAGAAGTGCAAGAAAAACAAGAGAAGAATAAGAAGATCCAAAACCAAGGAGAAGACAAAACTAAGATTGCAAAACCAAGAAGATTATCAAACCAAGAACCAAATCACTCTCCTTTTGTAAAGGCTCTTAAGAGCTTCGTAGTATTCTTCTAGTTTATTTTCTTCAAGTTCTTTCTCAAAGGTTGAAAATCCAAAAAAGTATTGTAATTGATTAATAAAGTTTGCAAGTGGGGTTTTTAAGCCCCCACATCCAACTTCCCACATTTGGGGAAGTTTGTAGTGTCTCTTGATTGGTTTGAGTGATAGCTTAGTTTCATTTTTGCAAGTAGAATACTAGTTGTTAGTTTAGATTCTTTTTGCATCCTTAGAATACTAATTGTTAGTTTAGATTTCTTTTTCCACTAATTGCTAAAATCATTTTTGCATCAATATATTTGAGCTATCTTGTTGTGTTTCCTTTATATAATTGCTTGATCTTAAAAGGAACCCAAAAGTCTCTTGAACTTGTCATAAGACAAGTCAAGAGCACTCTCTGTCGGAGAGAATATTGTTGTACATTGCATTTGCATATAGATTACATAAGACTCTTGAAACTCTCCTTAAGGTGGATCAAGAGCACTCTCTGTCGGAGAGGTTGTTTTGTGCTCTAATTAAAACTTTCACAACTCACATTCCCCTTTAAAATTGGAATTTATTCGTTGTTTCCATACCATGTATGCTCTGGCCAACCTTGTGAAAGGTTGGAATACTCAGAAACGGTATTGGCTGCTTAATCTTTCAACTTTAAACCATAATAAAATCCATCACCCCCATAACCAACGAACCAACGTTATTCGATAAATACTCAGCTAGTGGGCAAATTCCAAGTGGGGGCACCGGGTAACAATGTTCAGACTCTAGCTTGTTGGTTAAGTTCCTTGAACACCTAGCCTATAGAAATTGGGTGGTCTGTCATGTCTTCGAACGAAGCCACTGAAGGTATTTCCGGTTAGATTTCCAGTACCTTGCGTATCGATTGGAAATTCCCTTAGCCATGATAATCAACTCATCTTAAAATACACAATAAAATTTACCAAGAACAATTGCAAAACGATCTCACAAACACATTGAGACTTGTATTTCAACATCCCCAAAGCACTATTTTTTGACTCCATATTGGCACTGGTCTTGAAACTTATCTGTATCACGTTATTTGGACCATTTGTCCTTCATTGGTTAAGTTATTTCTGTGGATGCTTTAATTTTTAGTCATCTTATCAATTGTGTATCTCATCTTATATTTTGCAATTGCAATGTGGATTGCCTAATTATTATTGTGTATCATAAAAAAACTCCTAAAAAACACCCATTCTCACCATTCACCCAAAAAATACTTAAAAAACACAGAGCCTTAAACAACTCTTTGTTAGGGACAACCCCCCTTGGCTTCGTTAGGAGTTTGCCTAAACGGAGGAATTGAGATTCAGGTGACAGTACTTGGCTCATTGCTTGCCCCCAAAGCCACACCTTCTCCACTTGTAGTGAGGGAACAACTTTCGAAAGATTTCTGCTGCTGGTGTGCATCTCGGTGGACAACAGGCAGAAGCTGCTAGGACAACTGTGTATGTACAAAATCGTACTCCACATAGAGTACTTGACAACAAAACACCAGAAGAAGTTTTCTCCGGCAAGAAACCAGAGGTCAGCCATCTCAGAATATTTGGTTTCCCTGTGTACATACACATTCTAAAAGAGAAGAGGACGAAGTTAGATCCTTCAGGAAAGAAGGGTATATTTGTGGGATATAGTGAAAGCTCGAAGGCTTACATGATATATTTCCCAGGATTCAAGAAGATCGACATCAACAGAGATGTAACATTCGACAAGATCAAGCATCTGTAGTGACTTCCAAGTGGATCTACAAGATCAAGCATGCTGCAGATGGTAGCATAGAGAAATACAAGGCAAGATTTGTGGCACGTGGCTTCTCCCAGAAAGAAGGAATAGACTATGAGGAGACATTTGCACCTGTAGCCAGATATTCTTCCATTAGATTAGTACTTGCTCTGGCTGCAGTGATGAAGTGGAAGATACACTAGATGGATGTCAAGACAACGTTCTTGAATGGTGTAGTGGAAGAGGAAGTATATGTGGAGCAACCACTCGGGTTTGAGACACATGATAGGGAGTGTCATATGTGCAAACTGAAGAAAGCCTTGTATGGATTGAAACAGACACCCAGAACGTGGTACGACAGGATAGACAACTTCCTGACTAGTTTTGGCTTTACCAAGAGTAAAGCGGATTCCATCCTTTACTACAAGGTTGAGGAAGACAATCCAGTGATACTCCTACTGTATGTAGATGACCTATTTGTGACAGGTGGGGATGGGTTGATTGTTGATACAAAGAGGAAGCTTGCTGCCGAGTTCGAGATGAAGGACTTGGGTATGATGCACTATTTTCTAGGCATGGAGGTGTGGCAAAGTGCGGATGGAATCTTCCTTGGACAAGGGAAGTATGCAGTAGAGATCCTGAAGCGGTTCGGGATGATGGACTGCAAGGCCATGGCCACACCTATGGCATCGAACCTGAAGCTATTGAGTGATGCTTCATCAGAGTCGGTTGATGCTACGATGTATCGTCAGATGATTGGGTCCTTGATGTACCTGACGAATACGAGACCAGATATTTGCTTTGCTGTGAACACATTGAGCCAGTTCCTGACGGATCCGAGACATGTTCACCTGATTGCTACCAAGCATATTCTGAGGTATCTGAGGGGTACGGTTGATTATGGGCTCAAGTATGATGCGAATCAGAAGATTAACCTAGAGGGTTATGTTGATTCATTTTGGGCAGGAAGTGCCATTGATAGGAAGAGCACTTCAGGGTGCTGCATCAGTATGGGATCAGGTGTGATCTCTTGGTTTAGCAGGAAGCAGTCCTGCGTGGCATTGATTACAACCGAAGCAGAGTATGTCGCAGCTTGTTCGGTTAGTTGTGAGGCAGTATGGTTGAGGAAGCTACTGTCTGGTTTATTTGATCTCCAGTTGGATGCTACTTGTATATATTGCGACAACCAGAGTTATGTGAAGTTGTCGAAGAACCCAGTGTTCCATGACAAGTCGAAGCACATTGAGATCAAGTACCACTATATTAGGGATATGGTGCAGAGAGGAGCAGTGAAGCTGCAGTATGTTGCGACGGACGAGCATATAGCCGATGTATTGACCAAGCCGCTGGCCAGAGTGAAGTTTGAATACTTCAGAGAGAAGCTTGGTGTACTTCACATCGAGGTTCCTTCCAAGGGGAAGTGATGAGTCCGGAAGACGTAGATGCACATGGGCCATTCTCACATAGTGGTAGGAAAGTCCTCCTATGGTGTAGATGTAAGGGCTGGGCCATTCTCACATGGTGGTAGGAAAGTCCTCCCATGGTGCAGATGTAAGGGCTGGGCGAGGCTTTTTCGACATGGTCAGAGGTTAGTCCTTCCATGGTCGTTGATGTAATTGCTGAGGCTTTTCCGACATGGTTAGAGGAAAGTCCTTCCATGGTCGTTGATGCAATTGCCGAGCTTTTCCGACATGGTCAGAGGAAAGTCCTTCCATGGTCGTTGATGTAATTGCTGAAGCTTTTTTCCGACATGGTCAGAGGTTATTCCTTCCATGGTCATTGATGTAATTGCTGAGCCTTTCCCGGATGGTGATAGGAAAGTCCTTCCATGCCGGTGAGTGTAAGTGCTGTGTTGTGTGCATCTGGGTTGTGCTCCGTGGATGATGAGATGATCTGAAGATGATGAGGTGACTGCATGGTACACAGGTTTTGCAGAGGTATATAATCGGTCCTGGGATGCTCGTTCAGGTTTTGCAGTGGCATATAATCAGTCCTGGGAGATCTTGCAGGTTTTGTAGAGGCGGTGTAATCAGTCCTGAGATGTACCTACTTGATGGCTTGCTTGCAAAGATGATGGAGACCTACATGGAGGCTAGGCCTACATCCAACATGAAAAAGGGCTGGCTCTGTAGAACTTCCTATGATGAGTAGATTGGAGATTGATGATCGAAATAGCAACAACAGTGACAATGATCCAGCTTTGATGATGATCCATCTTTGATGACGAAGACTTGTGCTGATGAACTGTGTCAAGAGTATACCTTCCTAGTTAAGAGGGAGTGTTTGATGTATTTGTAACATCAGAATGTATTTCACTTGTATATTTTATATTGTCATTATACTTCCGACGGAGAGGTTTCATTCCTCCGATTAGGAAGGTTATCATTGTACTTGAGTGGGTTATTAGACTCCCCTAGTGGGGTCGGCCCAGAGTTAGGGTTTAATGGGTTTTAGACTCTCCTAGGAGATGTCGGCCCAGTTAGGGAAAAAGGCAAGTGAAGTAAAGTATAAATAGAGAGTGTGATTCTCTCATTTGATCATTCAGTCACTCACTTACTCATTGCGCATAAGTGAGAGAGAGACAAGTTTGCACAAGTGGAGGAGGAGCTGCTGGAGTCTATCTTATTGTTTTGGGGTTTTGTACTATTGCCCATTCTATATCTGAGGAAGTTGCGAGGTTTTCTCCTTTATAGTTTCCCGGGTGAAATGCTTTGTGTCTATTGTCTCTTGTGATTGATTTGCTGTGCTTGTTATTCTCTCAGATAAGATCCTAGATCATATTGAATTAAATGTTGAAAAACTAACAGCAATCACACTACTTTACCTTACTAAGATTTAGATCTCCTTCAAAAGCCAGTATTTAATCAACAATCAAGTGCAAGAAAGTAAAGATACAGATTACCTCATGCATGCATTAGAACATGATCATCCACACACCAAAGATCCACACCACGATTTGCCTCCAAAGCCTTTCTTCATTAACAAAATTCCTCACAAAAGATGTACAAAGCATAAGAGCAAAGGTTCCACCTTCTCATGGAGAATGGTGAAGAAAGCTCTCTTAAATAGAAAATACAAGGAGAGGGGGGCGCAACCCCCAAAGAGGGGCGCATTTCCTTGATTGAAAGATAACTAACAGCTTGAAGATTTAATTTGGCTTTGATTGGAAGCCAATCCCAAAGGGATTGTGCCACCTCTCCATGAGGTTGGCGCATCCCATCATTGAAATTATCACACCATAAGCTAGATTCAATGTGGAGAAAGTCACCCAACATGAGAGAGTGCGCCCTTCTCTGACTGAGACTTGGTAGATAAGAACTCAATGTGATGGGATTTGATCCCATTCCACTTGATTTGGCAACTAATCAATCAAATATTTGATTGTCAGTTAACTGAGAGCTCTGAAATAGACCTCCTCAATCCATGGGATTTGTCTTTTCTCATTTATTATGTCTTTTTTGGCCATTTATTTGGTCTTTTTTCCCTTTTTCGAGTAAATATTATTTTTGGAGATAAATACTTACTCGAAACCTAGGAAAAGTGGGTTTGTGGGTTAAATGGGTGCGATGGCTTAGAAAACGAGCATCCCATTGACAAAATTTGCCCACAAACCACTTTTTTATTACATTTTCAATTTTTTGAATTGAACCATTAAAAAATGGCTTGATTTTGTGGGAATATTTATTTTTTCCAAAACATAAAAAAAACTAGGGGGACCTAGCACATGTTCATATGACTCTATATTAGTGTCTAACATGTTCATATACATTGGCACATGAACTTTAATAACCTCCTAAGGCCTAACCACCAAGACAGGCATTCCAGCTTAGGAGGAGTGGGAGAAAAACTCGAAAATTATACCCTGCTAGAACGCAAGGCATAATTAACAAGGGAAAAAACTCCTTGGAATACATGGTTTGATTGCTAAGTCCTAAGAAGCCAAGTCCTTTACATAAAATACCATGCTAGCACACTTTATTACAAACCCCGCGGGGCATGAACATGTGAATTTTTTTAAAAAAGGGCCTTGAAAGGCCTGATGGACTTCAGAATGCGGATAAAGAACACGAAACATGTTCAACTTTGGTACGCTCGCTTGAAAGTCCAACTAAGTACAACTTAGTTGGTAACAGTCTCCAATATCTTCTAGCTGTTCTTTGATTTGGGAGACCCTTGTGAAATAGGATTGGATACTTTCTGAGTTCTGCATCTTCATGCCCTTGAGTTGAGTTCTCAAGGTCATCTTCCGATTAATGTTCTTTCCTTCATACAATTTAGTCAATGCATCAAACATATCTTTGGGAGTTGTTATCACATCCATGTTAGCGGGAGCTACCATGCTGCAGATTATATGGTCAGGGACCATACTACATTTTTTTTTTCCAGATCAAACATCAGATGGCACTAGAGGGGGCATCTATTTTATTGAGATTGCCTGGAGCAGAGATATTAGAGGGGACACATTGTACTTTGATGGTTCAGAGCTACTACAGAGCAGTGATTATAGGGTCCCCCTTCCTTGCCTAGCTTTGCATGACCCCATTGAGAGAGTTACTTACCATATTGTGATGGGAAAATTACAGAGTACGGCTGATTTGCCACTTATTTCCTGGATTCAGCAGAGATTCAGCTTCAGATTCAGCTTCAGCAACAGGTATATGGTATGGTAGGTATAACATTTTATAGATATTGCTCATGATGTTTGCTTTCAGACTTGTTTATTTATGATAGTACATGGATTAGATGTATGATGTCTGATGTGGTGATCTCATGCTTTATTGTGATGTTGATGGCCCTTGGAGAGGTTAGTCCACCTTTTTCAGTAGACTCCTGTGTATGCATACTAGTTCCTGTCCCCATTATTGGTATAGACTTGGTCATTCGTCCTTCTAGGAAGCTAACATTGATTCCACCTGTCACTTCCTTCCACCCATCCGACTCATCCATTTTTGGTTCTTTCCCGACTTGGACCTTGATATGTGGCCTTGAGGATCCCCTTCCCCATTGTGCCTCGGCTCTTTAGTGTGTGAGATGCATTCTCAAACCTGGGATTTACTCCTATCGGTTGTCCTCGATGTTGTAATGCAGTATAGGATTGTGTAGACTCATCGGGTGTTCCCCATTAGTCATGTTGTTATATCTTTTGAGATATGTATGAAGCCCGAAGGGCTATGAAATGTAAATGAAGCCAAAAAGGCTATCTGAATGTAATTCAAGCCAAAAAGGCTAAGTATGAAAGTGAAATGTAAAGTCCAAGAATGTGTTTCTTAACACACACGGACACAGGGCAGCTATATATATCAGAGCATTGTATTGGTTATTTCCTCACCTAGTCCTGCGGGGCAAGGAGGTGAGATGGAGTAAGGGACAACTATGCAAATTGTCCCCTAGAGTCTCAAGTTATGGTTTGCCGGACACCCAGTCATGGTGGCTCTAGAAAAGATCCCCACGAAGTCTGTTGAAGGCACGGATGTGAGTTGCAAAGTGTGTGTTAGATGATTAGTGGTGGTTTCCCTACATTATACCCATTTGTGAGGCACCGCCCTTCCCTTGCGTTATCGTGGTATGCTTATGTCAGTGGGTCCCGCTTTCCCCGTTTATCCAAAGGGTCACATGGTCATGGTTTTTGTCTTTCCCTTGTCTTTTCACCTTGTTTATCCACCTCACCCAAAGTTAGCTAAGTGACCAGATCTATAAGTGTGCATAGCAGTTTTTGAGTCTTTGTTGGAGGTGGTGGGCCCACCTCACCTGGGCCCTGTTTTTATTGAAATATTATTTATTATGATCACCATGTTGTCATTATATGTTTTTAGTAATGTACTAACATAAATAAGGAATCCTTGGCATTCCATGTTGAATGTAGGTTTTAGCCATGGCCATTTTGACTAGAGTTGACTTGGTCAAACTAGTTTGACCAGGCCAAAAATGGGTCCCGAAAAAAGTTGCAACCAAAACTTCGATTTTGGTTATTTATCATGTATTGGGGTCCCATATGCGCCTCCAAGTGTCAGAGCGGGAAAATGTTGAAGCATCGGTGAGATTTTTAATTATTACTGGCCAACAGGGCTCTGTTTTAATTAAAAATCCTTGATTTTGGGCAAATGGTGCTCAATTAATGGATTGTGGTTTGGGGGTGAAATGGTGCCCAAAATTTCACCGTTAAAACTCAAATTTTATTTCAAACCCGCTTCCAAAATAATTTTAAGAGTCCACTCCCAAAATTTCAAACCTTTCCGACTCCATTTGCCCATACCCATAGGCACTAGTAAATTTCTGATTGCGCCCTCCTTGGGCAGTTTGCTCACTCACACAGCTTGGGTCTTTTCTGGGTTTTGGGTACGCTTGATTCTTGTTTTATTTGCTGTATCATCAACTGCAATCAAGTTATCGCTAGTTAGAAGTGCTAAGAAACGCTAATTTTTCTCTGGCCTAGGCCGGTTCAGTTATATAATTAATCTTTCTTCCTAGGCAGAATTTCATCATCTCACCGCTTCTAGCTTGTTTCAATTCCCTAGTGAATTCCCAGCCACTTAATCATTGTTTTAATCCATTTACTTTGGCATATTTGAGATTTGGTCATATCTTCATTGCACGCTTATTTTCCTTCATTGTCCAATCTCTGGTTGGGAGTGATCTTGGGGTTTAATTCACTCATTTTTTGTTTGCATCTATTCATCTTTTGGGTATTGGGTGTCATTTTTGGTTCTCAACCATCACTGGTTGAGCAGGGTCTCCCCCTTGACTTGGCTACATGACTTGTCTAAAGCGACAAGCACCTCGTCTGGTGTGACGACCGTTCTTCGAACGGTGGACTTGGTGTTTGCAGGTGCCACCTGCCTGGCTGCTTGCCCTCTACCATCCCGGACGGGATATCTCTAGTAGCAGCTAGTGTTTGTGTGATAACAGGAGTCTTCATGGATGAAACGTGGGGGATCAAGTGATCCTTGATGGAGTCAACAATGATCCTTTTGGCCCTAACCATATTCTTCTCGTGTCTAGCCTTGTCTTCATCTCCCTCTGGTTCTGCAATTTCTTCCTTGACATATTTTTCCAAATCATTCTCTTCTAATACGAGAAGCACTCTATACTTCCATGCTCGGAAGTTCTCAACTCCTTCAAGCTTGTCATCAAGCTGGTATTATTTGTCATCTTGATAAAATGAGATCCTCAAATGGAAATAAGGATAATAGTGCTTACCAATAGAGATGCTCCAACCAAGTGCTTACTTTAATGCCTTCTGAAATCTGCTTACTGGTTGACCTAGGGTTTGTCAGAGAAACCCTAATTTTTCAATTTCAAAATCTTGTAAATCTGAATTGAGAGAAAGAGGCGCCTCCCTAAGGCGAGTTGAGAATACCCTTCCTTCAACTAAATTCATGGACATCATATCAAAAATATGATGCCCTAATTTTTCTCGAGCAGTTGTGACTGGGTCAAAATTCAAAATTCTTGGATCTGGAATTGTCCTTCACAGAAAAATGCGCTCTCCCAGGGAGAATTGATTTGTCCTCCTTTTCAGGCCAATCTATGGTGAAAAGCTTTCGGAACAAGAAACACTAGTTTTCACTTCCGACAGTTTTAACTGCACAAAGTCTTCTTTCAGTCTAGCTCTGATACCATGTTAGAATTTACACTTGAATAGTAGTTAAGTTAGATCTTTCAACAGTTTCTACTATATCACAATACACATAAGTAATAGGATCACTAAAACATAGACAAGCACAACATACACAAGAGGTTATCTTGGGAAACCCTCTCGGGGAAGAAAACCTAGCAGAACCTCTTCAATATAGATTCTGTCAACAAGTACAATGTCAATACAACGAAGAGCTAAAGCTCTCTCATACAAAGATGCCACAAGAATAGAAGATACAAAGACAAGATAAGATATAACCCCAAACATAAGCTTCCTCCAGCTGCAACTACTCTCCCATGCGCACTTATTCACTTGCTTGAGCGAAATTGTGATGATATAAATGAGGAATTCGACCCCTTTAATTATACACTTGTCTTGTTGACTTTTTCACTACAGGTCCGACTTCACTGGGGCAGTTTTGCCCATTGTTTGGGGCAGTTTTACCCACTGACTTCTGTGGAGCCGTCTTGTCTATTTTCACTTATTATTTTTGGGTTTTTACATGATCAATTACAATATGAATATCTTCCGAAGGAATATAATAAGAATATCTTCCGAAGTTACCTAATCTTTAACACAAAAGTATTCTACCCTTGTACCAAACAATATCTCTCTTCCATTCCCAATGTTTCATAGAGATGTTCCCTTGTTTTAGACACTGTATTGTCTGTCTAGTACTATTATATTCTTTCCATTCATGGCGAGCTTCTTCCAACCACACAAGAATGGAAGATGTAATGGAATATAATTTGGAGGATTCTTCTATTCTAGAAAGGGCATCTGCTACCACATTTTCTTTCCCTTTTTTGTAGATTATTTCAAAATCAAACCCTTGCATTTTCGATACCCATTTTTGTTGCTCTTCTAATGACACTCTTTGTTCCAAATAATACTTTAGGATGTCATGGTCTATCTTGACTTTGTTCCAAAAATCAATGGCCTCCCATCTTGCATCAATACTACTCCATTTCCTTGTTGCGATGCATCACATTCGACTATGAATGTTTAACTAAAGTCAAGTGTTGCCAAAACTAGTGTAGAAGACATAGCATCCTTTAGGAGTGAGAATGCCAAGGTAGCTTTGTCATTCCATACAAATGAAGTTTTCTTCAAGAGAGATATGAGTGGACTTGCAATGTGTGCATAATTCTTAACAGATTTCCTATAATACCCTATAAGATGCAAAAATCCTAAGACTCTTGATGTTCATAAGAATAGGCCATTTTGTGATGGCTTCAATCTTTTGAGGATCCATCTTGATCCTTTCCCTTGAAACAATATGACCCAAGTACTCTACTTCTTTTTTCCCAAGAGCGAATTTGGATCTTTTTACATACAATTGATTGTTCTCAAGAATTTGTAGGACTTGATCCACATGTTTAATGCGTTCTTCCCAAGATTTGCTATAGATAAATATATCATCAAAGAAAACCAACACAAATTTTCAAAGATAAGGTTGAAGAATTTTGTTCATAAGGCTTTGAAAAGGAGAAGGAACATTAGTTAATCCAAAAGGCATCACCACGAACTCATAGTGCCCTTCATGTGTTATAAAAGCTATTTTGGGGATGTCTTCTTCACTTAATCTGATTGGATGGTATCATGATTTTAGATCCAACTTTGTGAAGTAAGCCACTCCATCAAGCTCATCTAATAGCTCATCAATATTTGGAATGGGGAATTTATCCTTGATGGTGATTTTGTTTAGATCTATGTACTCAGCGCATATTCTCCAAACTTTATCTTTTCTTCTAACCATCACTATTGGTGTTGAAAAGGAACTCCCGCTTGGTTGAATAATACTTGCATCCAACATGTCTTATACCATTTTCTCAATCTCTCCTTTTTGTGATGTTTCGATATTTATAAGGCATTTTATTAGGAGTACTTTGGGGAATGAGTTCAATTTGATGTTCATGATCTCTAGATGGAGGTAGTTCTTTAGGAATATCCTGGAAGATTATGGTGATTTTCCAAGGTACATTTAAGTCATCTAGAATAGTTTCATCTTGATGCTTCACTTCCATAGAGTAAATTCTAGCAATAACTCCACAACCCTTTTTTAGGAGCTTTTCCATTCTATGAGAGCTGATGATCTAAGAGGGTGGAGATTTTAACCCTTAGTTCATATTGAATTCCTTCCAATTCAAATCTCATGAACAATACATTGTAGTTTGTAGTAACTGTACCTAAGGTTCTCAACCATTGAATCCCTAGAACAACATCTATTCCTCCGATGGGAATAACATTCATGGGGTTTGATAGATTATAGTCTCCCTTTCTAAGTTTAATGTGATGATGATTGTAGCTCAGACAAGAACTTCTGCATAGGCTAGGTGTCAAGCATGCAGGAGTCGTCCATATTTCCTCTCTATGTTCTTGTTTGAGAGAGCAAGTGACTTTTGTATCCCTTTCCCAAGTCTAACTTAGGAAAAGCACAATAATTAACTTAGTGTTGGCTAATGACTTAAAGTGAACTTAAGATTAAGTCACAACCGTTGATCTTAAGTGAGGCTTGAGATCTAATCTCTACCATCGATCACTTTGGAGATCTAGGGTTAGGGTTTGGTCATTGAGATGCTACAAAATGAAGCCTAAGGAGAGGGAGACACACAACAGTCACAAAGAGAGTGAGATCTCATTGATTGGTTGGAGAAGGACTTTTAGCCAAGTGTGCAGGTGCAGGGGTAGGGTCAAAGGAAAGGAGCAAGGTGCAACAATGGTGTAGCAGCCATCAAGATTAAAGGACAAATCTTGAGGCTAGGCTATTTGTTGGTTTTGTAATTCCTTAGTGGGCCATTTTTCCAAGAGGGGAGCCTAGGATTTTATCTTAATAAAACTATAGTTTGTTGGTTTTTCCCCAGTTGGGGTTTTCCAAGGTAAACAAGTGTCAAATGTGTGTGTGTGATTTCCTGTTTATTTTCCGTTGTGTAATTAGTTGAGAACTAAGTGTATTTTCGTTCATAATTTTGTTAATTATTGGAATCAAAGATCATATTTGGCTTTAGAAAATTAACATGGTATCAAAGCAGAGAAATAGAGAGGTAGAGAAGCAGTTGTGAGAGGGTGAACAGAGGCAACGATAGGTAGGCGACAACAACCGCAACAGCTGTGGGCACACGTGGGGTTGGGATGTGGCGGCATAGCTGGCGTGGAGTCTGCAGTTTGTGTGGATGGCGGGGTAGTGCTAAGAAGAGGAGTCGACAGGTTGCAAGTGCGGCCAGACGTGAAGCAGCCGTGAGCTGGAAAAGGGGAGTTGTGGAAGGTGATGGTTTAGGACGCTAACCAGCAGAAGCCGACTCGGGCAGAAAAACAGGGGCGAACGAAGCCGACAGCAGTGGGAGATGGAGTTGGGCTGCAGCAAGTGGATGTGGCTGTAGGGAGTTGTCACATCGAAGGTGCTGGGACATGGGCGCACAGGACCTGAGCAGGGCGAAGGCACAACGAAAGTGTGGTATAGTCTGCAGACAAGCCGACAAATAACAACAACGGTGGGAAAAGGCATTGGATGCAACTGCGGGGTTGGGCTTGCGTGCGGGGAGGAGTTTCTAGTGAGCGGAAGGGCCGGCTGCACGAGAGGTAATGGAGGAAAAGCATGGGCGAAGGAGAAGGGCCGTTGCAGGAGTAGCCGTGGCTGCTACCCAGTGAGGAGAAGATGATGGCTAGGCGATGTCAGCAACAGCTGCTGAAAAGCAAAGAAAAAAAAACAGTCTCCAAGCCACAAGACAACCATTGTCAGTAGAGAAAGACACTAGGCGTAGATGGAACTGTTTGACAACTTAGAAAGGGTCTGGGTAGCGCCTAGGTAAACCCTGGGCTGTAGCAAAAGGTTGTGGGTAGAAATCCCAGCAGCAGTTAAAGATGGCTACAACAATTACAAGGTACGAAGACAGGTCGGAAGGTGCTTCCAACTACGGCCCCTGGAAGGCGAGGGTCACTTTGGTTCTGATGGATAACGAGCTGTGGGAGTTTGGAAACACAACGGTCACCCCACCGTGACCCCACTGATAGATCCTAGGGACCTTGCAGCTGATAACTTGAAGGATGTGAAGTCCAGGATTATTATCTTAGATGCGGTGGAGGATCATTTGATCCCTCACATAGTTGAGAAGAAGTCAACCAAGGAGATGTGGGAGGCTTTGACAGGTTTATATTAGAGTAACAACCACAATAGGAAGATGGTCTTGAAGGAGGAGCTCAGAAGCATCAAGATGTCTGTTACGATGGTACCAGCACCAGCGCGCCTGTAGAGGTACCCCAGGGAGAGGGTGTCTTTTTCCTGACCAAGAGGGGTGTTTAGCCAGCTCGTTCTGAGGTAGGGGCATGGCCAGACCCTTTGGCTTCTCTTTTGGAAGTACTATGACTTAATGGCATCGCTGACTACCTCATGAAAGGGTTTGAAACCCTGAGGTTGGTGTCCGGGGATTCTAGGGGTGGGTCACTGGGTCACATGACCTCGACCTTGTTTCAGCACTCCAGCGGCAGTTGTTCCAGCACTGAGACCCACTCTCATCTTTCGGAGCACATCGAACACCCTCCTGGCCCTCCAGTTCAGCAGCGCCCTCTCTCTGGGGCCTCCTTCAGAGGATGACGTCATCCTCCTGACAGACTGTTTGCTTGCTAAAAAGGGGGGGTGTTGAGGGTTTTCATCACTGTTGGGGTTAGTTGGGGCATGGCGACCCCCCTTGCGCAGTCTAACCTTTAGTTTCGTCAAATTTGGCCTTGTTTAGCATATTTTAGCACCTAGGGGGTAAAATACCCCAGGTAGCCTACAATAGGCCATCCTTAGATTATTTTATATTATTTTTTGTTATATTTTTAAGTTGGACATTTTTAAATATTAAATTGACCTTATTTTGTGTAAAGTGAGTGTGAGATCATATAAATAAGATCTCCTCACTTCATTTTTAGACATTAACTTTTGGGATAAGATCATTATGTTTGCTATTTGCCCTAACTAGGGCTCTTTGAAGGAAGGCACTCCTTGATGAAGGTTATTTTGCAAGTTTGAAGCATTTCTTGGAAGTTTTTCTTTTGTTCATGCCATTGCTAAGGTGAGGCTAGAGTTGTTTGCTTAACACATGCACTTGGAGGTATCTATACCTTTTGTTTGATGTCTCTCTATCAAATGTATGAAAGTGATGCTTGTTAGGGTTGGATGGAAGCCATTATTGCTTCATTTTTCTCTTGATCAACATGTCATTTTCGTCATTGATCACTATTGCAATCAAGCTTGAGCTTTAGGTCTTCAAGTCTTGCTCTAGCTAAGCTTCCTCTACGAATCCTAGAGATTGTAGAGGTGAGCCCTAGTTGGTCAAGCTTGCCAAGTACCATCTCAAGGAGAGTTTTTCCTCTCATTGATGCCCTAGGTTTGGTGAGTAGTTGTCCTTGAAACCCTAATTGTTCATTCTACTTCATGAAACCTAATTTTCTAAGTTAATATTGTAAATATTATTTGATTTTTATGTTAGTGAATGTTGTTTTATTTAATTCTGAGTTTATTTTGTAATTATTAGGCTTGATTATTTGTTTTTTCTGAGTTAGTAGTGATTTTTGTTGTCGAAAAACTAAATTCAAACCCTAACCAGCTGCTTAAAAGCCCTAGCTGCAGGGCTCCCTATCCTCCACGATTTCCTTGCCTCCGCTCTAAAAACCTTCGATCTCCTTTCTCCCTTACTCGGCCTCTTGTTGTGAACCTTCGCTGGTCCCTTTCTCGACCCCGCTGCTCCCTTACTAACCCGCAACCATCTTTCTAGACCTTCGCCCCCCATCATCTTGTCATTTTCGTGGCCCCTTTCTTCACCACCGAGCCTGCTGCTTTTCCCCACATCTTCCTTCACCTTTCTGCCCCCGAGCTCCTCTGCATATCCTAGCAGCCGTCCCCTTTTCCATCGCGGCCTTCTCTAACCCGCGTCCTGCATCCGCAGCCTCCCTTCGCAGCTCCCTTCTCCCCTTTCAGACTCCTTTCCTGGTCCCCGCGGCCTTCCTTCCCGAGCTCCTATCACCCGCGACCTTTCCTCCTTATCCTCTACCCGCAACTCCTCCAAAACCTCGGGCTGCTCCTCCCCTCCATTCCGCAGGCTTCTCCCAGCTCTCACGGCCTTCATTTCGCGGGCCTTCATTCCGCGGGCTTCTCCCAGCTCTCACGGCCTTTATTCCGCGGGTTCTCCAAGGGGTTGTGAAGGCAGTTTTGTGTCTATCTTCCTCTTTAATGACTACCTGATTGTAACCCGAAAAGCCATCCAGCACTGACATCATGCCTGACCCAGTGACCCATTGGAGGAGGGTCTCCATGTTGGGGAGGGGATAATTATCTTTCTGACATGCTATGTTTAGATTTCTGAAGTCTATACATATTTTCAAACTGCCGTTCTTCTTTCTAACCACAACCAAGTTGGAGCACCGTGAAGTATGTCGAGTGGGTGGTATAATGCCTGCTGCCAACATCTTTTCTAACTCCTGTTAAACAATAGGGGCCAACTTAGGATTTATTTGCCTCAGTTTTTGTCGGAAAGGTTTGCCTTTTTGACATTCAGTTTTCAAGGGAATGGTGCGTTGAAAGACATCTTCCCTATATGCTTTAAGCTCGTCATAAGTGAAGGCAAATATATCAAATACTCTTTTAGCAAGTTTATAAGGGCATTCCTTTCTTTTTCAGAGGTACCTTTTCCAATTTTTAGTATTTTTGGTTCTGTTTCTGTTCCAATATTGATTTCAATGTACTCACCCGGCTTCATTTGGTCAACGCTACTCTTTCTTCTATCCTGTCTGTCAAAAATGTTTTCTAAAGTAACAAAGCTTCGTGGAACAGGATTGAAACGGTTACCCTCATCCTGATATTCTTTGCCGCCTTCTTGATCATTGGGTTTATAATTTATGAACTCATCAATGTTATTTATGAACTTTAGTATTTGTTCATCGTCCCTGAAAACCTGCCAATGCTCTACATTATCAGGAACAGAAGGTCTGAAATTAATTTCCAAAGGACAATGCCCCTCTAGCATTTCATCCAACGGTTGAAGTGTTGAAGCCGAAACTGCAAGCCTATCTGCGACACTATTTTGATCTCGAGGGATTGCTTCTATATTAAGGGCGTAAAAAAATTCCATTGTGTCCCAGATTGCATTTCTGTATTTCTTAAGTCTCTGACACTTACATGCAAACTAACCCTTAATTTGTTGGACAATTAGATCTGAGTCCCCTTTAACACTTAGCAACTTGATTCCCATGTCCTTGGCAATCTCTATGCCTAGTAGAAGTGTCTCATACTCTGCCACATTGTTGGTTGCCTCAAACTCTAATCTGAAAGCAAAATTGAAAACCTTCCCCTCTAGTGAGATGATGACAACCCCAGCCCCCATTCCTGCTCTAGAATAAGCTCCATCAAAATTCATTTTCCACAAGTCATTTATTTTTTCCTTCTTAATCTCTTCATGAATTGGATCTAAGAAGGTGGAGTTGATTTGATAGGTTCCTATTTCACCAATATTACAGATATACTCATTAGATGGTTTTTGAGGATTTTCAACACGGTATCTTCTTTCCTTTTCAGTGTGTAGTTTGACCAATGAATATTCAGATGCTGGAACAGTTGCATATGACCAATCTAATTGTATTGATCCACCCAAAGTTGCACCCCACTTCCTAGAAAGTAGCATACCCCACTTATTTGGTACATCTATAACAAGGATATCCATTGTAATATGGATGTCAGGGTACTTAGCCAATCTAACAGGTTGGTTTTCGATCATCCCTTCAACTTTAACAGGTCTGGAATCCATGGCACACACATTCTGGTAAGGCCTGGTGGTTTCCAAGTTAAGCTGTTGCATAACTTTCTTAGTCATTAGACTTGCACCAGATCCTGAATCTAGCATACAATTATGTAGAAGAAGGTCACCTATCATCAATGATATATAGAAAGGGGGGTGAGCTTCTTTTCTTATTTCCCTAGTATGCAGGATTATAGGAGGATCCTCATGAGTTTTGCCATAGCTGGTTGAAGGTTGCTCTACATTGTCTGAGAAAGTGACCTTCTTAGGTGTTTGAGGAGCAAGAGGAGTAGGTGGACCAGGGGTGAGAGTACAAGTAGAGATGGGTATTTCAAGTGCTTTCAACAATTTTTCCTTTTGACCAGGAATTTTATAGAGCTCATTTATAGGTACAGGCACCTTAGTAGTATTGAACCAATTATTCCAATCGAAATTCAATTTACTAGAGTCAGCCGATTCAGTTGGAATTATTACCTTGGTTGGCTGTATGGCAGGTGCAGGAGTTGCTCTTCTTTGGTAGCCAATCCCTTTAAATTTCTGCATATTATGGACTTGCTCATTTGAAGGTCTCTCTCCAAAGTTCTTGGTCATGTTATCCAACTCATGATTTCCCTGCTTGGCCTGTTTCCAACTCTCTCTAGGAATGTTGTGGATGTCTCCTACCGCATTTATATACTCAGGCTCGCTTGATGTTGGCTCACTGGTACTACCCTCTGGAAATCCATTTTCTTGTACATAGTTTGCAAAGTAACAAGAAGATTCTTCATGAAAATCTTTGCAAGCTCTACAAAATGGTATGTAGGTCTCAGTCATGTTAGCAGCCTCTATTTGATTTGGAGGCCTCTTTTCATTGTTAGGAGCCTTTTTCTGCCAGTTGGTCTTAGGAGGGTAATTTCGTTGAACCGGTTGAGTTTGCTGAATCTGTTGAACATGTTGGACATGTGCTCTTTCTATGTTTATGATTTTATTTTGTACTTCCTTCATCTGAACTACATGCTTCTGTTCTGCCTTTTCCATCCTTTCACACATATCCATCATCTTTTTTTCATATGAATCTTTTATAGCAGCTATAGGGTCCTTTTCTTTAGGTTCAGGAGCTCTTGAAGGGATTGAGGATCTAGAATATCCTTGGATGTTTGACTCCCCGAAAGACATCATGTTTTTGTCAATCTTGGTAGCCAAATTCTAAGCTTCAAGCAAAGTAGTGGGTTCCTTATCTCTTATTTGGTATTGTATCTTGCCACTCAATGCTTATATGTAATAGTCCAATAGGGAAGCTGCAGGAGGTGCATAAGTGACAGGGATGGAATTAGATAATTCTGTGAATTTAGCGTTGAATTCATCCATGGTCTCAGTATTTGACTTCTTCATGCTGGTCAAGGATGCCACTAGATGTCTAGGTTCCTTTTTGCTGCCAAATTTGTCAAGGAAAGCAGTCTTGAAAGCTGCTATGGTGGCAAAAGAGTTGTTTGGTAGGTTGTCATACCAATTTCCAGCCTTACCATCCAAAGATAAGGCAACGAGGGTCATGTAAACATCTTCATGCTTGTTGGTGCCTTTGACATATGAACCACAATGTCTGGAAAAATTTCTGATGTGTTGCTCAGCAGAGGTAGTGGCATCAGTGCCGTTAAAAGTCATGAGTTTGTCGATAGCTTTTTCAGGAACGTCATGGGGTTGACCTGCTATCTGAGTGAAGTTGAGTTGAGTAAAAAACTCACCCATTGTGGAAAGGAAACAATTATTAGTTTCAAGATTTTCAAGATTTTCTAGGTTAGTTTCTTCAAAAAGACTATGGATGTCAGAAATGGACTGATATCCAAGCTCTTCAAGGATTCTACGAGAATTAAGTTTATTCAATCTCCTCCTGTAAACCTTTTCAGGTTCGGGGATGAAATTGAGTAAACCTTCAGAATTCGTTCTAGTTGAATACCTTGAGGGGTTAACTGACAGTGGAGTCGCTAGGTCGATTCAAGTCTAATTTCTGAGAATGATTTGACTAAAAAAATCTACCAAAAAGGAAAACTAAAAAGGGCAGTGGAGTCGCCAGATAGATATCAGAATCTATCAAAAAGGTAAAACAAACTAGAAAAATTAAGGTCGTCCAGGAACAAAAAGATTTGTCCCCGGCAGTGGCGCCAAAAATGTTGTCCGCCGAGATGCACACCAACAGCAAAAATCTTCTGAAAGCTGTTCCCTCACTACAAGTGGGGAAGGTGTGGCCTTGGGGGCAAGCAATGAGCCAGGTACTGTCACCTGAATCCCAGCTCCTCCGTTTAGGTTAACTCCTAACGAAGCCAAGGGGGGTAGTCCCTACAAAGAGTTTAACTATGGCTCAATGTGTTTTTAAATGTTTTAATGTGTGGTGATGCGGATGGGTGTTATTTAGGAGTTTTTTGAATAATGAAAGACACAATGATACTTTAAATAAGACACAAGATAAGTGAGCAATCCACGTTGCAAATTTAAGATATGAGATACACTGATTCACAACCACTTTAAGAAATCTTTAGATACAAGTCACTCATATATGGAAATTAACACATGGTAGTCCAAATAGATAATAAGCAAATAAAATATGTGATCAAGGACCAGTGACTTATGGAGTAAAAAATGCTTGAGTGCTTGGGTTGGTTGATACAAGTGTTTGAGAGATATGTTTGTGAGAACGCTTTGCAGATTATCTTGGTAAATTAAAAGTTTTAGTGGTCTTGATTATTAGGATAAGATCACAAGGTAAGCAAAGAGACCGGAAATACTTCCAGTGGCTATTCACGGTGATTTGACGGACCGTCCAATTATCAAGAGGGTAAGTGTCCAATGTTTAAACCACCCTCGAAGTCTGAACAACGGCACTCCGGCTCCACCTCCCAGAATAACACTTAAGTAATTATCGAAAAGCAACGCCAGTTTGTTGGTTTGTGGGGTAAAATTTTATTATGTTGTAGAAGTTTATCAAGTCCAACACCTTTCTGAGTACTAGCCCAACCCTTTCAGGTTGGTAGAGCATACGGGTGTTAGATAACAACCAAGATAAATTATTATGGGAGTGTGAGTTGAAATATTTTATTGTTGTTTAAGCATACAGTTCAGCTCTCCGATAGAGAGTGCTCTTGACTTTGTCTTATGACAAGGTTCAAGAGACTTATTTAATCTAATATGCCTAATGCAAGGGGAAAGATGCAAACTAAAAAATGCTCTCCGACAGAGAGTGCTCTTGACTTGGATTACTGCAAGTTCAAGAGACTTTGTTTGTTTATTAGAATAGAGGCAGTTTGCATAGAAGAAAAGTGCACTTTCTGAAGTAAAACAATTGATAAATGTGATAACAAAAGTACGCTTTCTAAGGCCAAGATTAACCACTAATCTAAGAAACAAACAACAAGTGGGGTCAACCTCCGAACAAGGTGACCACTAGAACCACCAGTCCTTGGGACCTTCCAGCTAGCTGAACTTCGAGAAGGAGTCTAATGGGGATAGAGAAGCCACCACAAAATAATGAGGCCCTCGGGATGAAATCCCAAGGTTGCTAACTCAGGTCAAAACTTGGAAGAGAATTTAATCTAAGTAGAGAAATTGAACTCTAATCTAGATGACTTGAAGTAAAACTAATCTAAGCATGCATGAAACAAACTTCCCCAAATGGGGAAGGAGAAAAGATGTGTGGGAGGCCTTATCTCACCTAGCCCTTGTATTAAACAGATTACAATTGCCTTTGGGAGTTAAACCCTTGAAAGGTCTTTTCAAGAAAATAAACAACTTATGAAAGAAATACTTGGAAGCCCTTAATGGCTTTTACAAAAGGAGAATGGTTTTATGTCTTCATGGTTATCATCCTCTTCATTTGTCTTGGATATTCTTATTTGTTCAAATTTCTTTTTTGGGTTTTGCTCTTCTTCTTCTTTGAATCTTGTTCTTTCAAATCCTTCTTTGTTAATTTTTTTAGTGCAGCTGCGAGACCCATTCACAGAGAGAATGGTACCCTAGTCATTTGACTAGGGTTCCTGGTCAAGTTAACCAGGCAGAGTATGAGTAAGACCCTAAAAGGTACCCTAGGGCCCCCAACTGTCTCCTGGGGTTCTTGGTCTAGGACCAAGCAGATTGATGCCATGGCAAAGTCCCTAGCATGTGGCTAGGGCCCCTATTTGTCTCTAGGGTATTCTGGTCTAGAACCAGACGGTTTCTTGGTCATGATGACGAAGCAGATCCTGCAGGTTGAGACAGAGACTTCCTAGGTCCTGCAGATGGTTGATCAACATTCAGCCTAGGACTGAATGCTCAGCTTGAGGCTGAGGACCATTCTCTGGGAGAATGGAGATCTAGTCATGGACCAGATGGTTGATCAACATGTCCCAGTCTAGGACTGAGGTTCAGCCTTGAGCTGAAACCCATTCATTGAGAATGGAAGATATTGTTGTCCCCTCTCCTAATCGGTTATTGCTAGGTTGCTTCTCAAGGGACTGGCCACCCCTTGACGATGTCCCTAGTATCTAACTCTTAGGAGCAGTATTAAGGACAAAAGAATTGTACCATCCGTTTGGATCTTCTCCCTTATACAATGATGAAAATATATATAGGTATCTTAAGAGAGAGAAAAGTCTTTGGTCTTGTTGGTTCTATTTGATTGCTTGTCCACTTTGATCTTATGGTTGTTGACCCATGGTCCTATTCTTACTTGGTCCTAGCACTCTCACTTGTGTGCACCTTTGACTATGATGACTCCTGCTTTATAGAGTATTTTTACCTAAGGGTTTATTAAAGACCATTGGACCATGTATTATTATGTTTTGTTATAGGGTCTTGTCCCACTTATGTTTTTGGTCTATTTTATGTTGGACCTTTGATTTTTCACTTTATGATAAATTCATTAAATATTTATTTTAGTCTTATTAATAAAATCTTTATGATTTTATTAATAAAGACTTTGTGATTTTATTAATAAAGTTTTATTATTTTATTATTATTTAATTGTCCATTTAAGTCTTATCCTATTAAACACATTGGACCATTGGTACTTTATCCTTTGACCTCTCTTTTCTTATTATTTTATTTTTTATTCCTATTCCTAAGGTTGTTAACTCTCAATCTATATAAACCTTACAAAACTTATGTTCTCATATCTTACGGTGAGCTTACACTTCACTTATCGTTTTGTTTCTCTCGGGTAATACTTTCGGGTCTGCTCCTAATTGGATTTTACGACTGTCTCTCTCTTCTCGGCTTTACCCTCACGGGTTTCCTTCACGGCTTTACCCTCACGGGTTTCCTTCACGGTCTTACCCTCACGGGTTTTCGTTCACGGCTTTACCCTCACGGGTTTCCTTCACGACTTTACCCTCACGGGTTTCCTTCACGGCTTTGCCCTCACGGGTTTCCTTCACGGCCTTACCCTCATGGGTTTCCTTCGGTTTCTTTCACGGCTTTACCCTCACGGGTTTCCTTCACGGCTTTACCCTCACGGGTTTCTCTCACGGATTTATCCTCACGGACCTCTCCTCACGGCTTCATCTTCACGGGTTTCTCTCACGGGTTTATCCTCACGGATCTCTCCTCACGGGCTTCTCTCACAGCTTTACTATTTTTGCTGTAGCAATTTGATTCCGGCTGTAGCTTGTGACTGTCTCACAGCTTTACTATTTTTGCTGTAGCAATTTGATTTCGGCTGTAGCTTGTGACTGTCTCACAGCTTTACTATTTTTGCTGTAGCAATTTGATTCCGGCTGTAGCTTGTGACTGTCTCACAGCTTTACTATTTTTGCTGTAGCAATTTGATTCCGGCTATAGCTTCTGACTGTCTCACAGCTTTACTATTTTTTGCTGTAGCAAATTGATTCTGGCTGTAGCATGTGACTGTCTCACGGTTTCTCTATCTCACAACCAGCTCCTTCACTGGTTGAATTTCTCATCACTATAATTGAACTCTGTGAGTGTTTTCTTACGTGCTTGACCTTTGTAGTCTGCAGCACCTGTGTGTCTTTCTTACCACTGTCATTTTCTTATTAATTGAAGAACTTGAGGTCTGTTTTATTCTACCTGAACCTTCTCTCTCTTAAGATACGTATATGGTTTAACTAGTTTGACTTGTCCTTTCAGTGACAAGATCAAACTCAGAACTATCTGAGTATAAGTTGGATCCAAATGGTTGTTTTAATTCTTTAATGCAGTACATGTTTATTTTACTATAGTTCATTTATTTTATTTTTCTGAACTTAGCATTTGATGATTCTCGAGGACCAACATTAATGCAGTGACTAAATGGAGCATTAAGTTGAAAGAGATGAAAATTATGTTTTAAATCAGTTTAAATTTAAATTAAGCAGTACAATTGTTTGCATGTTCTTGTATCAAGTTTGTTATATGTGATAAAACGTACATAACCTGAAATTTTAACATTCTTCTCCTCTACACAAGCTTTAAACTCATCTAGACAATGTACCCATTAGATGTTAGCAAAAATGAACTTTGAAACTAGATGTAAGAACTAAGATCTAATCTATGAACTTTGATAAACAAGTGCAACACCTAGATCTTGAGGAGAGATTTAACTATAACAAGATTACAAGATCTAAATCATGAAAATAACTTTAACACTAATCTATCTTACTCTTCTTTGTTGTTATGTGTTTTTGTAGGTTGATGGAAGGGAAGAAGGGCAAGACGAGGGATAAGGAAGAAGAAGATGAAGAGGAGGACGAGAGGAGGTAGGAGAGAAAAGACGAATGGGAGAAGGAGTAGGGTGACGAATGGAGAAGGAAAACTAGAGAAGACGAATGGGAGAAAAAGACTGAGGGAGACGAATGGAGAAGGAAAACTAGAGGAGCGAATGGGAGAAAAGACTAAGGGAGACGAGAGCTAAGTGGATAGAGGAAAAAAGGTTTTGGAGAGGCAAATAAGAAGGCAAAGACCAATTAAGTCGAAAACAAAGGCAAACAAGGTGGTGATCACAAACTTGGAGAAAGGAGAAGCTTGGAAGTCCACAGTTTGGATGGGTAGATCTAGTAACCAATTTAGAAGTTTGTTGAAAGTTTGATGGGTGAAGCAAGATCTCCTTGTTCTTATGCTTATAAGATTGAGAGTCCTTTGGCCACAAGTAGAGTGAAAGTGAACCTGCAAAAGATCCTAAACCTTGGAAGATACCTGCAAGACAAATATGCTCAAGCGAAAAGAGAAGACTTATAATTTCATGTGCTAGATTGTTAGCCTTCTTGAAATATAAATCAAAACTTAAGATTCCTAAGCATATGAGTAATACACAATGTCACCTCAGATTTGGGATGATGCATGGCCACCAAGAGCCTCCACGAATTGACCTCCAAAGTCACAACTTTATTAAATATCAAACAAGTTACAATTCCTCCAGAGTTTCTTTGCTAAATAATCCATGAAGAATGAGGAAAAAGGCTCTCATTATATAACACAAGACAAGCCTAAGCTACCCTAATTCGAATTGGCATGATGGAAGCCAATGGCACCTAACACTAACTCGAATTGCCAATCTAATTCTTAATCAACACTAAGTCAAGCCAAGTTTTGGAGTTAACTCCACCAAACAATTCGAGTTGCTTTGATTGAGATGAGGAGGTGGCCTTCACCTAGGCAAGGCACCCCTCATCTCCTCTTTGGAAGTATCACCATGCGAATGAGTGAATGCCACATGTGGAACTCGAGCTCTAAGTAGAGATGACGTGAGCAAGCCTGGAGATGGCGTGAGTGATATGGTAGGTGCTCGGAGTTTAACACATATTTGATTGCAATCTTGGTAGTTGGGAGTGGGAGGTGGCCTCCACCTAGGCAAGGCGCCCCCACCCCTATTAAATGCAACTCAATCACCAACCAAAACTCAATTAATAACCTTTCCACATCATCAAATTCGATCTTGCATGCATGGAGGGCGAATTCTCTTGGAGTTAATCACTGTTGGTGACTAGATACTTGACTGGATGATGACTGAGATGATTGGAATCTTCATTAATGTCCAGTGCCATGTCAATTAGCCTTTTATTTTAATCCATTTGGATTATTTTGGAGAGATTTGGATTATCTCCAAATATTCAATTTTTAATATTTTAATTAATAATTTCTCTGTAAATGGCTTTTTTGAGAAATTATTAATTATGAGGTTGAATTGACATCCGAAACTTAGGATAAACTGGTCTGGGGATCATGAATGATTTTCGGCTTAAGGTTGGAGCCTTCAACCACTGAATTCGGATCCCGGATGACTGACATATTACAAATTGAAATTTTTCCATTTAAACTATGGAAAAATTTATTAAAATTTAAGAACTAATTAAAAACCGAAAACCGGAGGACCCGGTAAAATTTTTTCGAATTTTTTCTTTTCTTTTTTCTGATGGTTCTAGGGACCTAGGTCATGACCAAAACCTATTCTAGTAGTGTCTAGGAGTGGTAAGGTTGTTGTGATGCCATAAACAAGTTCGAGGGGAGACTTCCCAGTGGAGTTCTTCTTGGTGATCCTATCTTCCCACAGAGCATACTTGATTTTGCTATCCCAAGATCTTTTGTTATCACCCACAGTTTTCTTAAGGATGGTCATTAAGTTCTTGTTTGAGGACTCTGCAAGTCCATTACCCTGAGGATAGTAATCGGAAGAGTGTGATAGAACAATGCCATATTTGAAACAAAGATCATTCATTTCTACTGAAGCTAAAAGCCTTGGCATTGTCAGTTGTTATTTTCAAGGGAGTGCCAAATCGGGTGATGATCTTGTCCTCAATGAAGTCTATGATAACCTTGTCTGTGGCCGTTTTGGTGGGTATAGCTTGCACCCACTTAGTGAAGTAATCGGTTGCAGTAGGGATCCAACAAAATCCATTGCTAGAGTTATCTTTGAACTTCCCGATAAAGTCAAGACCCCATTGCTGAAAGGGGGCGATGACAACTACTGGTGTAAGGGGTAAAGCAACCAATTTAGGCTTTCATGTGAAAAGTTGACATTCCTGGCAATACTTGACATGTTTATAAACATCTGCAAAAATAGTTGGCCAATAGTATCCTGCTCTAAGGATTTTATGGGCAGTTGTATTTGCTGCATAATGGCCCCCACAAAATCCTGAATTGAATTCAATCAAGATCTTTTTGGAATCTTGTTCATGTACACATCTAAGTATTACACCGTCTGGGTTTCTCCAACCCAAACCCTCCTGAGTGAGGCAATACCTAGCGGTTTTTAATCTTACAGCCCTTCTCTTATGTCCCTTGAGATGATCGGGGACATCTAAGTGTAGCAGAAAATATATGATGTCTGAGTACCAATGATTGTCAAGTTCTTGCAAAGCTAGTGTCATTCGTGGATTAGATGGAAGGTTTGCACAACTCATTTCAATAGCTTCTTCATTCTTTTGAGTTAGCATTTTAGCTAGGCCCTATCCCTTTATCAGTTTAGTGGGCCTAATCTCTAGATCATACTCTTGGATTTTAGATACCCATGTGCCCCTTGTTACTAAGCAATCCTGCTGGGATAGGATGTCTTTTACTGCAGAATGGGGGACATACCCTATAACTTTTGAGTAACCAATGTATGTTCTGAAATGCTTTAGAGATTTTACTAAAGCATAGGCTTGTTTCTCCATGATAGTGTATTTCAATTCTGAATGCTGTAGGGTTCTACTCATGAAGGCAATTGGTCGCTCGAACCCTTCGAAGTTCTTCTGGAGCAACACCCCGGCGATTGTATTTTCTGAAGCAAAGGAGAACACCATGAAATCTTTTGTGTAGTCAAGACTAATTAACACAGGTGATCTAGTGATAACATCTTTTATGGTTGCAAATGCTTCTCTTCCCTCTTCAGTGCATACAAATTTAGCATCCTTTTTTAATAACTGCTGCATGGGTTTCATTAACTCGGCTAAATTTGGGATGAATCTTCTTATGAAGTTGATATGACCGTTAAAAGATTGGAGACCCTTAACATTTCTTGGAAGGGGAATCTTCTGTATAGCCTCAATTTTCTCGGGGTCAACTTTGACCCTGTCTTTGTAAACAATATGACCTAAAAGCTCTCCTTCCTCAATGCCAAAAACTGATTTAACCGGATTTAAAGAAATCCCACATTCTCTGCATCTTTCAAATACTTTCCTAAGGTGACCAACATGGCTAGATCTTTCTTTTGAAAATACAGTCAAGTCATCTTGGTATATCTCAATGATTTTACCTACCAATTCTTTGAAGGCGTAATCCATGGCTCTTTGAAAAGTGGCCCTAGCATTTGTGAGACCAAAAGGCATTCTTAGATATTCAAAGGTTCCCCAAGGGGTTGTGAAGGCAGTTTTGTGTCTATCTTCCTCTTTAATGACTACCTGATTGTAACCCGAAAATCCATCCAGCATTGACATCATGCTTGACCCAGTGACCCGTTGGAGGAGGGTCTCCATGTTGGGGAGGGGATAATTGTCTTTCTGATATGCTATGTTTTATTTTTTTTCTAGATCTACTTGGATCTAGCTTGGCATTGGGGATAATGTTAAGAACCCACCTCTATAGCATCCACGACAATTCAGATCTATAGTTTGGTGGTGATTGGCTTCCATTTGACCAATTTTCCAAGGCACCTAGCCCTCCTTGAGGCAATTCGCATTCCTTGAGGAGAACTAGTGGCGCTAGTTCCAAGTTGTGGTTAGGTGAGATCCCACTTGATTTGCATAGATCTACCTTTTTAACCTACCCCTAGTGCTTCACCTCTTTGATTTTTGCCTTGTGGGCCCCATTCCTCATTTTGAGGGTTGAGCCCCAGTTGGGTCATTAGGTGATGCATTTTCAACCTTAGATCTATGGAGATCTAGCTCATATTTTGGCATGCCCTTTCAAAGCCACCTTGATAATTGCCTTAACTACCTCGATCTACATTTTGGTGATGTTTGGACTCCATTTGCCCCCTTAATTCAAGGCACTAGTCTCCCTTGGGTAAATCACACTCCTTGGGCTAGTGGTCTTTTGGCTAGATCGCATATGTGGGTGTTGCATATCTCATCTTATATCCATAGGTCTACTTTCTCTCACACCCCTTGGTGCCATTTCACCCCTAACTCAACCTTGTGGGTTCCATTTGGACGATTTTCCCTATTTTAAAGAGTGGGCCCCACTTGTGTCTTTTCATGGTACTAGATCTAATTCAACTAAGCTTCAATATGTGGCCTTAGTCATTCATTGGTTGAAACACTTGTCACATCCCAAGCCTCTTCAACCACACTTAAACTCTTGGGTCCACTTAATCTAACTCACGCATTGGTTTTCGTAACCTACTTTACACGTTTCCCTAGGAACCTTTGTGTTAGCTAATCTTCATTGATTAGCTAGGGTCTCCCCCTTGGTCTTGATTCTTCTTGATCTAAAGTGAAGAGTGCCTCGGTTATCGTGACACCCAGCTTGCATTGGAAACCGTGGCATTTCTTGGGTCACCTCTTTAGTTGTCCATCTCTACCATCCCAGATGGGATACCTTTACGGACAACTACAAATTGTGTGATAACAACGACCTTCCTTAATTTTTGAATAGAGGCTTGGCATGGATAAAGGATTTCATTAACAACCAAAATGCAACATTTATCATGATCTACAATTGGTTATTGCACCCATCAAATAGAAAGTTGTAACACATATACTTTGCTTGGATAATGTAAACAATGGACATGGAAATTGTTGCATAAACTTTAATCAAATGCCCAAGGGGCCCGCATATAGTAATTTGGTCATCTACAATACATCATAGGCTTCTCGAATAGCTGCAAAAACTCAAAGAAAGTTTGATACAAAAATGATGCATAACTACTCCAAAAAGTCCACAAGAAAGTATAGGGGAAACTAGGTCGAATAAGTTGTTGACTTGGAATTTTTACATGATATGCATGGGATTTCGAGCTATGGCTAAAATATGCAGCTCAACACAGTGCCATACATCTGATGATACATCAGTGGAGTCACAAAATTATCCTCCACAAGTTTTATGCAACCATTAGTGCGCCATCAACACTAGAATAATGGACATTGAGAAGTGTTTGTGAGAAGAGAATGTAGAAGAAGTTCTATGAGAGGTACTCGAACTGAAGAGGGATTTGAACCTGCATTAGACACATCCTCTAAGCTCTGATAAGAGGCCTGTATGGCCTCTCCTCCAACTTGGAAAGGGATCTTCCACCTTCGAAATTGGTTCAATAGTAGGGAAGGTAAACACCCACCGTGCAAAAACAAGCTAAGTTCTCCAAGAGTGCAAAACAAAAATGATCCAAAAGCTGCTCTCCTTCCTCATACCCCTCTTTTAATATCTTCATGTGGTCTCACAAGGTCGAATTTCCCTTCAAGACACTCACCCAACTTGATTTAGTGATTGATTCCTTCATGAGACACCTGTCCTCCTCATTCTTGCACTCCTCTTTCCCCAATACGAATTGGGAATCTTGACTGACCATAACTCCCTCTATGCGCCCTCTTGGTGGCTATGTTCAGCCCTGATATGTCATATTTGTCATAGGGCTGCCATCAAGTCTGAATTTGTCATATTTGCCATAGATTCCTTCATCATTGTTGTCATAGATGCCATGGAATCTTCTAACAAGTGTCACAATTTGTCTATTATGCTTCTTCCTCTTCATTGGGAGTTACGCTTCCACTCCAAGTCGAACATCCATGATTCTTGCCATGAATATTGCCTTTTCATCTTTCCCAAGTACGTTATCCTCCACCTTGAACTTGAATTTGTGTGAGAATGATACCAAGTATAGTGGGGAATCTTGCCACATGTGGGTCCCACAACCTCTTATGCTCCCTTGTGATCCAATGCCACCTTATTTTCCTTTTTATTAATGTTTATTTGGCACATTTAATGTGAATTGGTATGTCTAAGGTCATTTTGGGTCTTGTAGCTCCCTTATTCCAAATTTTAATGCTTCCACCCCAACCTAGGGAACTAGTAGGTTAGTGGAATTTTTTTTCCATGATAATTTATTTGGATGGGAACATTACAACTTTGAATTGGGAATTTACTCTTCATGTGACTCACCTTGTCCATTTTGCTCAAATTTTGCATTATTACTAACTTGGACATTATGCTTGGCAATTATTTGACCCTTAGCACCAATTTGACAAACTATCGTGAACATGGCCAAGTGGCTTAGGCCATTGTGATCCAATGCAAAATTTGGGGACATGACATATGAGTTATGTTAATGTGCACATGATACATGTTTATAGGATAAATTATAGTTTGCTAATGTTCAAATATTATTTCATTGTTGTATCATGTCTTATATTTCATGGTAACTGTTTTGTAATATCCCAAACTGATATTTTTTTTTTGCATTGTCTAGTAGGCTGATATCTCAAACAAGTATGAAGGTGTGTACTAATCTCTATATGCATGCAGATCTATAACCTAGATAATACTGAAATGCTCTAAAGTAGGAGGAATTAATGCATGTACATACCGGTATGTAGATCTGCTGATGTCGATGAGGATGATCCCTGCATGCGGGAATTATGCCGGAGAAATAGAATGCTAAGGCAAGTCGTCCTCCAAATGAGGAATGCGCCCTCCTCCAATGCTAGGAATGCTTCTCAATAATAAATATTCTGTTGATGATGGCCCATATGATGTGGACTAGGGTTATAATGCCCTTCTGAATAAGATGGAAGCTGCATGCATAAGGTCTGATGGCTCCATAGCCCAAAACGTGAAGATCCTCCTTGGGAAAGATGCCCAAGCATACAAACACGTCCTCCAATAGTGATGAGTGTTGATAACTCTCTCAACTGTCCAACTGAGAAGCCGTTCTTCCAGGGGAAGGGTAATAAGGGTGCTCTAAGAAGAATGAAGACTGCATGCAGAAGTTCTGCCCCCTGTAGACTGGAATACGAATAGGTATGTCACTGAGCAATGCGCCCAAGCTAGGATAGCGAATCCCCTCCAGTCCAGTAAATAATCAATCTCCGGCAATAACTGATGAATAGAGCCTGATGATGAAGCAATGCTAAATCTAGATGATCCAACCTGATGATGAAGCAATGCTAAATCTAGATGATCCAACCTGATGATGAACTAGGGTAGATAGATTTCGCTGCCAAAATACACCAGTTAGCCGAGTGCATGCACTCAATCCCAACTTAGCTCACTGAGCTCTCCAATTCGAATCCTCAAATCAATAATCATATAAGCATGTCTTTTTCATTAGCTTTACCTCTCTTTTATAACTTTCACCTGTCAAACCTAACTTTGACCTAATTAGGTCACTTTACCCTCTAATTCACAGTTGACTTGCATGCAGGGGTCTGGAGACCCAATCAGGTGCATGCATCATGAAATAATGCTCGGATGTCATGCATGTAGGTGGCCTTCAGCTCTGGTGGCCCCTGTTTATCTACTAGTGATCTAATAACCATGCGAAAGATCCTCTGAAGGTGTATATGGCATCAATCCTCAGTAAATTCCACTATAGTAAAAAAGGGAACATTACATGTTTTATCTAGATCTTTAGTGTTACCTTGAATCATTTTTGGCTAATTGGTGTTGTTGCCTTGAATCATTTTTGGCTTATTGGTGTTAGACCCAGCTTCACAAAGATCCTATTTCATCTTTAGTCTATAGTGTGTCGTGATCTCATTCTCTTACCTTAGTTAGGCACCTATTTCCAAAAAGTAGCTAGACTTGTATTCAAAGTTAACCGAACCTTGTTAGTTGACCTTGAAGAAAGTTTGGTTAGGGTCCCTCCCTTGGTTAGTCCAGGTTTGCTCATCTGTAGGCTTCGGAAATCTAAAAGAGGAGTTTCTTCCAGTAGTGACATGTTGGGGGGAAATTCCATAGTTGTGCCGAGTTAGTGGTTGATTTCTTGCCAATCAGTTGGTCGCTAGGCTGTGCATAAACAATTCTAATTGTAGACTTTTGTGTAGCCTTATTTTTGGCTTGAATATGGCAAGGATATTGCATAGCTTTCATAACATTTTCAAGCTGTTTTAAGAAAAGCTCAAGTTTATTGTCTTCTTTTTATCCACCAATGTAAGCTTCTAACAAATGTCGGTCACTTATGTTGTTTACCCTTGTGGACACAATACTTGAAATTCTGAATTATAATCTTCCACATCACCTAAGTGCTTGATTTTTGTCAACTAACTAAAGTAATTTTGTTCCCAAACTTTACCATATCCAGCTTTTATGTCTCTTCTAAATAGACTCAAAGTACAATGATAAGAAGTAGGATTCCTTTTAACTACTCATTGATACTGATAATAGGGTTTTATCTCAAAATACAATGTAACTAAGAAAATCCTTCGCTTATCATCCATAATATTATGCAATTCCAAGAATTTCTCTATTTGGTTCACCCATGTAAACACATTTGTTCCATCAAACTTTTTTAATTCAACATTGGGAATGAAATAGTTCCTTGGTCTTGAATTGAACCTGTTATCGACTAAGTTGCACTTAGGTGGATTTCCAATGAGCAGCCAAAGACTTGAACAATTCAATTCTTCATCACATGTGTTCAGAAGTTCACCAGGCCATTTTTAGGCCCTTTTGTAAATTTACATGTACAAGACCCCCGGGGGGAATTGTAATAATTTGGTCTAAGCATGGTATTTTTGTAACAGGCTTGGCTTACCTTAGGTTTATCTATCAAGGGAATACTCTAGAGTGTTTTTTTCTTAGGAATTATGCGCTACACTTCAGTGACGTATAATTCTTGAGTTTTTCACTCACACCTCCAAAATTGGAGTATTTACCATGGTGGTCGAACCTTAGGAAGTTATTAAAGCCTATGTGTTTATGTATTTTTTACATGCTAGCCATCAATAATGAGTCGTATGGACATGTACTAGGTCCCCTAGGAGTTTGAGTCAGTTTCGACAAAAATATATATATATATTTTTTTTCCGTAAACTTAGTCTATTTTTTAATAGTTTAATTGGAAAAATTTAAATTATTAAAAAAGTATGGTAAGGAGAAAGCATTAGACATGGGGGTGCTCGTTTTCTAACTCAGAGCACCCACTTAACCTCTAAACCCAATTTCCTAAGTTTTCGAGTAATTATTTATCTCCAAAATTGAATATTACTCGAAAATAATAAAAAAGACTAAAAAAAATGGAGAAAATAGAGAAACTGGAAATTTCCAAAACTCAAAAAACATGCCGAAAGTGAAATTTCTGAGTTGGCAAAGCAAAATGGAAATATTCCTAAGGTTTCTAAAACACTTGTGAGTGTTTTTCTCAGCATTTAGAGGCAAGAGCATGTTTCTCTATGGAGAGGGTGCATTTCCTCATGGAGAGGGCGTGAATCCCAAGAAGGAAGTGGGAAAGTGTAAGATAAAGTGGGGAGGTGGAGTTGGAAAGTGGATAAGAAGCTGTTTTTCAGCCTTTTCCAACTCATTACACCTCATGCCAACCGATTTCCAACTCACCAAGTGCGCCCCTCTCTTGGCAAGTGCCCCCCCTCTCTGGCTCTCTCATTTTTCTATTTAAGCAAGCTCTTGGCTCCTCATTTGCATATGAAGGATAGCATTGAAGGGAAAAGGTTGCATTGTATTTGAGAATGTCAGATGGACAAATTTGTAGTATAAAAAATATAAGGTATGTTCCTAGAGTTCAAACGAGTTGGTTTCTGTTTAGGAAATTATTTGTGTTAGTTATCTTTGATAGAATATTGTGAAATTCAGGACAAGGTTAGATATGGAGTTGTGGCAAGAGTAGTAGTTGGTGGTTTGTATAAATTGAACGTCATTCTTATCATACAAGAAGCTTTAGTGACACTAGAGCAAAATACACTTTGATACACTTTGGCATGAAAGAGCAGTTTTTTGAAGGTTGCCTTGTAGGCAAGCAACACCAAGATCAGTTTCTGAAGGGTGCATAATAGAGAGCATCGAGATTGTTGGATCTTGTTCACAATGAATTATGTGAATTGATGCCAACTCAAGCACTTGGTGGTAGGAGGGGGGAAGGACCTGCTTTTCGTGTAGAAGAGCAACAAGAAGCAAAAGAAGGATTAGATGTGCAATAGGAAGAGCAACAGGAAGAAGGATCTGAATTGAAGCTAGAAGCGCAGCAGGAAGAAGAGGAAGGATGAAAACTGCAGCAAGACAAGCAACATGGAGAAGAAGAAGAAGTAACATTGGAGGTCAATGCAAATTGTAGCAAAGTAGAAACAAAAGGATTCTGCTATGACGAGTCATGAGTGTGGATACTCCATTGAAAACGAACAAGGATCAATCTGTCAGGAAAAATGAATTCAACTTGACGGTATTGGCTGATTCAGGTTGGACTGGATCAACCAATGGTGAAAAATCCACTTTAGGAAGAAGTCTTGAATACACATGAGCTCAACATGTTAAGAGTGAGAATGATACAAGCTGTAGCAATCCTCTGGGTGGTGAAAAATTCAGTTTGTCCTTCACAATTGGCTGATATATTCATCAAGATATTATTGAAGGACGAGATTGTAAAATTTAGAGAGAAGATTGATGTAAAAAGCTATCAAGTTAGTCATTAAGGTGGGGTGTTGGAATATAATCACTGATGTTAAATTTATGAAATAAAATAAGTCTAGGTTAATGGTAAAAGTAAAATGTAACTTAGGACCAAGTCATGTGAAAAGGTAATTGCATAGTTAGGGATCTAGACACACTCCTGTATCTTTTGGCAGCTAAGTCTGTTATGTCTGAATATTGTGTTTATTATCTCTTTTATAATGAATCTATAGCCTATTGTGCATCATTCTCTATTATTCTCTCTCATTATTGTTGTTGTTACAATTTATCAATCACAACTCTCTGCCAAATACCTTCAGTACTAAACATTCTCTGGATACACTTCATGCTGAGAGGTTGGGCAAAAATGTGAAGATTTTTGAGGCCCCAACCTTCTAGGGCTTTTGGCTGTGTGAGCCTTTTCCATTGAAATAGTGGGATTCTCTTCGACTCCTTTTTTCTAAGTAGCATGGGTACCTGTTCTCGGGGGTAGGGTATGCGTATCCATACCGGATATCCATATCCACGTACCAGATACCTTGTACCCTACGCTGTTGGGAGCGGGAGCGAAAAGCGAAATTTTCAAAAGCTTCCGTTTTGGGAGCGTTTCGGGAGCGTTTTTTATATAATATATATTTTAATATATTTTGATGCATATAAATTAAAAAAAACAGGGGTTATGCCAAATTAGCTATAGAAAACATGAAAACATAGATATTCATATAACCATTTAGTACACATTGATATAACATCAATCATCTAGGAGCTATAACATATAACATTGTCATTAAATGATCATCATCAAATCATCAATCATCAATCATCAACAACATCAACCTTCAAATTTCAACATATAATATTTGCCATCAAACTAGGCCATAATGTTTACAAAATAGGCCAAAATAAACATGAAAATGAAATACAAAGTACTATGGATCTATGATACTATCTACTAAGCTTTCCGCTTGCCACAAGAAACTTCCAATTTCTTTTCTTGTGGTCTAGGTGGAATAGGAGCTGCTGGAAGTGATCGTGGAACATGAGAAGAAGATGAATGGCCCCCACGGGCTGAACTTGGACCTTGTGAAGCTAAAGGCAAAACTCCTGCATCCGGAAAGCTGCTTCTGCTTGGGGGTGGCATCTCTGTACGGGTACTTGTAGTCTGAATTGGATCATCATGATCACCCAATAGTTCAGCCTCCAAGCGCTCTAATGCTATGGCTCCATCGTCCACATTAGCTTCCTCTGGATTGTTGTCCCAAGTAAAAAATGTTCTATCATTCTTGGCCGCCTCACAATAATGGGACAACAACCTCAAGTTGTAGTGCACATAAACCAAGCTTTCTGCGCGTTCTACATTCAAACCGTTTCTCTTTACACTGTGGATGAAGTTGTAGGTGCTCCAACACCTCTCTGCAGAAGAGCTATTAACAACCTGTGATAGCACCCTCACCGCCAATTTATGCAAATATGTGTCTCCAGAGCCATACATGTTCCACCAATGGATAGGATCCAATCTGACTCAATCTTTGGTTGCATGCAGGGTACCAAAGGCTCCATGCTCACTGATGTATTCGCTTAGGTTGCATGCAGGGTACCAAAGGCTCCATGCTCACTGATGTATTCGCTTAATTCATTCCGTACTTGAGCACACTCCTCCTCATCAGGGACCAACTTGTCTAATGCAAACATATACCTAGTTTGCACCTCTAGATCTGTGTGGGGTTTTTTCCTAACTCCACCCCCAGGTGCAGGTTGGGCCAACCAAATTGGAGAATAGTATTTTGGGGTAAGGACATATGCAAGGGCATGGAGTGGAACATTTAGATTATCCCACCTTTTGACCACATGTTTATGAATATGGTCATACAAGATTGCATCTCTTTGCTCAACAATGTCTTTGATTTGACCAAGCATGCTATCCATCTTCTCATATACCTCTCCAATCACCGGCTGATTTGTATCTGCAAAACGAATCATGTTATAAACTGGCTTGGTGAACTGCAGAACATACCTAACCTGTGACCAGAAATGACCATCAAGAACGGTGTCCTCCACCTCCTGAAAGTCATTTCTATCAGATGCGCTTGCAGCTCTGTCTTTCAATTCCTGCCATGGATCACTTGAGACCATACTAGCCAATGCCTCTCTTACCTTCAAAAGCCTCCTGAAGGTGAGGTAGTAGCTAGCAAATCTAGTCTTTGCAATCTTCAATAGCTCCAACCTAGAGTGATTGCGAAAAATGTGGTGGGCGATGCTATGATTGGTAATAAATTTGATCATTTTCTTACCTCTCTTGTACAAGGCACCAATCCATCGGTAATTAGGGTCCTTCATCTTAACAACATCATGCATCAAAAGGTTCAATGTGTGAACCAAACACCCTGACCAAAATATGTTGGGAAACTTATCCTTAATGATTGCTCATGCTGCCTTACAATTAGCAGCATTATCAGTGATGACTTGAATGACATTGTATGGCCCAATCTCCTGAATGGTTTTAAGTAAAGGTTGTGCAATGTTAATACCGGTCTTGTAGCGATTTGAGTAGTCATGGGCTGAAAGGAAGACCGCACCGCTAACAGAAACGCCAAGAATATTTATCAATGGCTTGCCTTGAACATTTGTCCACCCATCAGATACAATGGATACCCCATAGTTGGACCAATCATTTGTAAACTTTCCAAGAGCACCATTGATTTTTGCTCTTTCCCTGTCAAGTCCCACGGTTCTAGCTTTGTCATACCCAGGGCTTCTGTATCCTTGAGGGGCACCATTGATGAATTGTACCATTTCATGCCAATAGGGTGAGCGAAGAACATTGAATGGCACACCACATGCACAGAGAAACCTATAAACTTTTGAATCCACATCATCTCTACAACCTGTGTCAAGGAAATCGGATAATGTTCTTCGCATAGGTGAGATTCCATGGGGAGATGAGGGTCCCGATCTTGCTGATGATGATCCAGCTCCACTACCAAACATTCTCTGTGGGCATTCAGATTCAACCCTTGATCTCTTGGAGTTGTTTTGAGCGGCCTCTTCTTCCATCTTGTATTTGCTTCTCTCTTTAGCTCCCACTTTGTCACAAGTTTTGACTCCATGAGACTTACCTTCATCGCATGGCATAATCCCACACAAATGCTTTCTCACCCGGGTATATGAACCTGTGTAAATTTTATTACAATGGGGGCATATAAACTTTTTGGTTCCACCCCCTCTCCCTCCCCCAAGCCTTGTCACATACTTCCACAAAGGTGTTGTGTCTTTTTGTTTTTGCCGCACATCACCCTCATTCTCATCATCATCACCCTCTTCCCCTTCCTCCTCTTCTCCATGGTGTGCGTCACTCTCTACCTCTTTCCCCTCATCACTACCACGACCATATCTACTTCCGAACACCATCATAATGAGAAGAAGTGGAATGAAAAACCAAAACCACATACCCATCATGTTTCTTGATTCAAGATGAGAGTCATTTGTTGCCTGCAATAGAATGATGGATAATAAGATATTGGAAAGAGTAGGAGAAGAGAACATTGCAAGGTTTACATTTTTTAACATAGTGAATTTTTTTTTTGAAAACAAACAAAGATAGAGTTTTTAGAGCCTACCTTTTAGCTCTTCAATGGTGGTTGAATGTCTCTATCGAAGCTTCAATCTCCCTTGCAAGCTCTCCCCTTCAATCTCCCCTTCAATCTCCCACTCAAAGCTCAAAGCTCTCAAACAACTAGCAAATTCACTCAAAGCTCAAAGCTCTTCCCAATCAATGAAATGAGTCCAAATGGACTCCAACACCCTTTATTGAACCAAACTAACCCTAACCCATCCAAAAAAAACCAAAAAAACAATGCAGAAGCAAAATTTTTCGTGGTTGAGTCCGCCAATCCCGCGGGAGCGATTTCGGGAGCAAATTTGGGAGCGATTTTTTAGCCCGGAATCGCTCAGGGATTGATGAGGAATCGATTCGGAATCGTCGATTCCAGATCGATTCCTCATCGATCCTTGAAAAACCAGGGATCGTTTTTTTGAGGAGGGAAGTGCGATTTACAAAATTGATTCCGGGAGGAATCGATTCCTCATCGATTCCTTCTGGATCGCGAATTGGGATCGATTCGAGGGGGGGTAGAGCGGTTCCCAACACCCTTGCTTGTACCCATCTACCTTGTCGTACCTTGCTATACACGAAACATGGTCGAAGTACTTGATACGCTTGTCACGGATTTAGGGGACGTTGATTGCAGAGGGGATGGGGTACCCTTGTCTTGGGGATGCCAGTTTCGTACAGAGTACCCTTGTTTTCGGGATGCCTAGGGACCAGTTTGGTACGAAATTATATAGAAATTTTTCTTGTTTTCAATTTAATATAAAAGCCAAGTTAAATCCTGCTAGCATGGTTGGTTTTGATGGGCCTCATTTTGCATGGTGACCTGAGTTTGAACCTCGTTAGGTGGTCGGGAGGAGACACTTAAAAATCCAATCATGTTAAGGGTTGGTGTGGCCCAGGCTGGGTGTGATCCTCGGGTGACTTTGACATTGTAGATGCCCCTGGGTTGCAGTTTCTTAGACCATAGGCCAGTCACGCAAGTCATGGACAAACTAGCAAACAAAATAAATTTAGTATAAAAGCCTAAGTATTTTCTTTTGGAGTAAATCAATGTGAGGAGGTTTCTCCCCCTAGATTTACTTACTGCTTTATTTTTGTTTTATTTCCATTCTTCTAAAACTAATTGTAGATTTGGAATAATAATTCAAAATTAATACAACGCTTATATTTTATTGATGAGTGGTACCTTCATGGCCCTCCAAGATTTATTTCCATGTAAATTGTTAGCAAGCACTCTAAGGCTAACTGTAATAAAACTAGTTTATTTTCCTTGGGTACAAATAATTAGAATGGAGAATGTAGCAAAATCCCTTTATCCATTGATAGTTGGAGGTGGAAAAACAACCCTTTCATCCACTTAACAACTTTATTGAAATAGTTGTAGTGTGACAAACCTAGTCCCTCCATTTAGTAACATCTCATGACTCCATGAGCCCATGATTGATAGGCATTAATTTCTCCATCTTTTCTCTCCTTGTTCCTTTTCTTTCATTCCCCATCTTGTCCTTGTCCCTTTTTCCCTTTCCAACCTCTTTCATATGCTACAATGACCATACATGTTGTTAAAGTTTACTCTTCCTATTTCATCTAAATCCCACACTCAATAGCCTTAGCAATCTTACTTAGGGATGCCCCCTTGAGTCGAAGGAGAGACAACCTAAAGAGGGAGGAAGAGTGACTAAGGTGATAGTGGCTAACCTTCTTGAGTTGCACAAGACTAGCTCCTTGTTGCTTGGGACTTTACATTATATAGGGTGCTAGATTTTGTTGTAACATGCTTCAAGGGAAAAGGAGCGACCCCAACCTTGAATATGAATCTACAATTGTTGATGAGTATGTTAGAGACAAATACATCATCAGGGCAAATGACAATGCTAAAGAAATTTGTGAATGTTAGCTTTTGGGGTTACTCTTGTTGCCACCAAAATGCACACCTGGGGGAAAGCGCAACAAAAATCTTTCGAAGCTGCTCAATGTGGCCTTGGAGGCAAGTCTCGAGTCAGGTGTTGTCACCTGATCTTGACTCCTCCATTTAGGCAAACTCCTAACGAAGCCAAGGGGGGTAGACCCTACTAAAAAGAGGTTACTAAGTCTTTTTAAGTTAATGTTTGATGATGCGAAAGAGTGTTATTTAGGAGTTTTATAAGTGAATATTCAAAATTTAACCAACTCTGCTTGCACATAAATTTAAGAGTGTTACTTTATACATTCACAGTATAAAGTAAACAATAATTTAAGATAAAGATAACAATATTGAAATAATTGCTGCAAGTGAATGAGACCAATGCTAATGGAGTCACTCATTGTTGGAGTGCCGTGCTGAAAAGACTATTGTGCAAATGTTCTTGGTTTATTTTATTTATGATTTTATGGAAAATGAGTTGATTAATGGGGGAAGAGGAGATTCCTGATATACCTTCCGGTACGGGGAATGTGTCCGGATTATGATCTAAGTGGCTTTGTACAAGGACATGTGGGCTGGAATGGAGTCTTGAGAGCGGTGTTCAATACTACACCAACAAGGGTGTAGTCTAACTGTGCCCTGAGGTTGCCTCCCAGTTGTTCCCGTGTCCTTAGGCAAAATTTCCCCACTTGATCACTTAACGGTAACACCGGATTTTAGTTTGTTTATTGGGGACTTGATTTTATTAAAATGAGTGGATTAAATAATGTGAAAAAATTATAGAGTGCAAACAACCGCTTTTGATATCCCAAAGCTCATACAAGCCTGCGATGGGTATAGCATGTTACCAACTTTTTTGTACCATAGTTGGATTATCTGAGGAGCCGCCATTTGACAAGCATGATGAATGCTTGCACTCCAGTGTATCAGATGATCCAACATTTGTGACTAGCCAGTTTTGTTTTTTGAGTCAACATGACCATGGCCCCATGGGGTGTGTAATAACGTGTGCTAGTAGGATCTGAGTGTCTCGGTTCCCCATGACCTGATTAAGCAACTAAGGTATTCCAGGGAGTTTTTTCCCTTGTCAATTATACTTTGCCTACAGCCGAGCTATAATCGATGAGGTTTTCTCCCGCTTCCTCCAAAGCTGGAATGCCCGATTTTGAAAATTTTGGCCATGGGGGGTTATTAGAGTCCAACTAATATATATAAGTCTACTAGACACTATTAGAATAGGTTTTGGTCATGTCCCAAGTCCCTAGGACCCTCAGAAAAAATTTCGAAATTTTTTTACCGGGTCCGTCGAATTTGGGTTTTTAATTTTTTTTTAAATTTAATAAATTTCTCCATAGTTTAAATAGAGAAATAATAATTTGTAATATGTCAGTCGTCCGGGGTCCGATTTCAGTGATTGATGGCTCGTTTCATAAGCCAAAAATCACACATGACCTATGGACTAGCTAAATCCAACTTTCGGATGTCAATTCAGCCTCATAATTAATATTTTCTCTAAAAAGCCATTTACAGAGAAATTATTAATTAAAATAATAAAATTGAATATTTTGGAGATAATCCAAATCTCTCCAAAATTAATCAATTGGAATAAAATAAAACGCTAAATGACATGGCAATAGACATTTATGAAGATTCCAATAAACTCCAAGTGACTTCAGTTAGTTATCCAGTCACCAGAAGATTTCCCACTCAAGCAAATTTGCCCTCCTTCCTTCAAAATTCGATTTAGTGAGGTGTCATTTGATGTATGGGTTGGTTAGCCTGAGGTAGGCGCCTTCCTTAATTTGTGTGATCACTTTGGATTGGCTCCCATCTAAACTACACTTATCACTCCACTTGTCACCCACCTACCCACTTGCCTCCCTCATGAAGCTCACGCATCTCACCTAAACCCTCACGTGGATCCTAGTTGGAACACGCCCATTTGTTGGGTGAGACT